>JAJLRJ010000010.1:20216283-20816283 GCA_024195265.1 Dendrophyllia cribrosa
AATATCTCTTACCATTTGACTATTTTATTGGTTCCAATCTTATAACATGGGGAAAACAAAAACCTGAAACGAATGGCAATGATATATAAGCGACATCTCTTTCAGCTGTTTTGGTTGGAATACTAATTTTGGAGAAACCGGCCTTGACATTATTCAACTGGTTATTTCCTGCAAACCGTAATCATCACAGATGAATTTGTTAAACAGCGCGACCATGTTAAACTTCTAGCCCACGTTATGAAATTAGCCATCTGGTCAGCCACCTTCCAGTTTAAGTTAAAAATACAGCATATTTAAATCAGTATTCAATTTCCAGTATTACTTTCATGAGCTTTCATGGTACACCCAATTGGCCACTCCAAAAAAAACATAATACTCTTTTTATGTACAGGCAGTCTTCTTTGTTAGAATGGCACAATGGAATTCAGAGTATATGTAGGAACGCTAGGACGTAGCATTGTGTGTTCGCATACAAATGTGCACCGTATGCAAATTGCCACGAAGTTGAAGCATAGCACGTGCAGTTCGTGCTGAAAACAAAAGGAATCGGAAAAATGAGGCTTGCATCAAGCACCACCCAAACATGCATTCTAAAGAGTATTATGGTATTTTTAATAGTTTCTGGAGTGGGCAATAATAAAGCACTTTAGTACTATATAGTGACTAGCTACTGTATAGTTCTCACAAATTAATTAGCAAGCGTTCGCTTGTTCGATTTCAGTTTGTCCAGACAGTGGTTAAAAAAACGGCATTAGTGGCTTCAAATTGCCGTTTTTCGATAAAACTCTAGGAATAAATGGGTTAAGCAATTTGTTACGGAGCGTGAATTTAAAAATACAGTAAAAAAACTTGTATAAAAACCTAGATTTTTTCAAGTAAATCTAAAAAGGTTCTTATACATTTTGTGTGTACTAAAAATCTTGGCTAGGAAACGTGCTTGCTGCAGGTCCAACAATCACTGGTCCAAGAACCTGTTTCGATGTGGTGCGTTGGTTTTGACCTGAGGTCCCGTTAATACTATTTTAAAAGCACATGTCCACGAATATACATAAAACGGAGGCTTTAGAAAACGTAACAAGTGGCGGATATATTTCGCAAAAAAAAAAAAGGCCCAAAGGGTTGATTAAAAATTCTGCGTATGTCATGACACATTGCAAAACAATAAGTTTACCTCCATGAAGTGTCAGGTTATGAAGTTCGATATCCGCGCTGACTTCTTGGAAAAATGCCAGTTTTGAGGCTTTCAACTGCGTCCCGAGTAAAACACGAGAACACTTGTGAAAGCTATAATCTAATTAGTAATAGTGATTGGACTGAGTGGAGTACAATTTTGGGAGTAATCGGGCGAGTAATTTTAAGAGCGCGTGAGATACCCGGCGGGGACTCCCATATAAAAATGACGGGGGTGCTCGTCGTACCTTTTTGGGGTCAAAATTTGTAGATTGGTACTGCTTAGGGTACTAAAATCTAAAATGATCGCCGTTAGAATTATGGCGGTACCTTTTAGGGTATGAGCCGAAAAAATATCACAGAATATGACATGTGTTGTTTTAGAATTGGTACCTCTTAGGGGTAAATATTTTTTTCAGCCACGCCCATCAAACGAGATTCTAGTACCTTTTAGGGTATATTTCGAACATTTCTGACGAGCACCCCCGTCATTTTTGGCTTATCGTCTGTTTAAGAAATCTCACTTTGTGCATAAGTTCAACCTAATGAGCCTAAGGTGTTACCTGCAGCCTTTTGAAACCTACGTACATGAAATGTGAAAAAGTAAAATTCCTGTCTCACCGTCAATTAGAGACCTTAAGATTGAGGGTTTCCCCTTAAACCGCAAACCACAAACGTCGGCCAGCAGTTTACAGTTCGGAGTTCACCGTATGAACATAATCTGGGCTTAAGATTGAGGGTTGCGTTTTACCTATGCCTATTACCGGAGCCATCTAGGAAACAAAGTATACATTCATGCATATACATTCATGAATTCACATATCGTCAGAAAATGGCTTTTGTTTTATTTTATTTATCGTAGTTTAACCACAAAGTAACCCGACTGGCAAAACAGTGCCAACAACAAATAGCCGGCTGCCATGTTTGTTTTCATTCATTCGTTCACTGCTATTTTAGCTGAGAAATCGTCTTCAAAATTACGTTTCTATGAAAAAGAATTCGATAATTAATAAGCGAAAGAGTTCTAAAAAGTAGTATTTCCTCTCAAACGTGGGATTGTGATGTTTTAGGGTGCACAAAACCTTGCGGTAAATCACTTACCTCTAGAGCGTGGTCTGGCCGTACAAACGTGAACCTCAAACCGCAAAACCTGACGGCAAGGCACTGGTCACGTGACTTCTTGACGTTCGCGGTTCGCGGGAAATGCCGAAAAACCTCGATCTTAAGGTCTCTAATAAAAGTGGCATTACTCCAGCGTCTGATTGCCCGGATGTACGAGCGAGCATGCTCAGTAGGATCACCACCATCTTTCAGCCATTTTGCCTTATAAGGACACGGAATCAATTTTGTTTCTACGGAAACCACTATGCAGCCAGCACAGATTCCTTTTCTATTGTCCAATTGAACATACCTTGGGTCTTTGCAGTAGTAGCCCATCAAAAACATCGAACAACAGTTCAAAAATCGCGCCATTTGTGCCTGAGGCGACAAACATGTTCAATTCGACCTCGTCTGGTACTGGGCACGAGGGTCAAAATACAACTTCACCAGGGAGAGCATGACATTTTTCGGAAACCGCAATTTTGCCTCGCCTTCCTTACTCCGCCAAACAAACAAAGGGATGGGCCGGAAGCCCTCGAGACTTACGCAAGTTCGCGAAAATTGTTTTGTTTTCACCAGGAGTTCCTGGTTTTCACTCTGCAGTGAAACGAGAAACAAAATATTAGGAAGTGGGCATCTCGTTTATTAAGTATTGTTCCACATAAGAACGATAGCAAACTTCATTGTTCTGCGGCATTACCTCTTTTCCACATAGAATATCTTTGATTTCAAGAATAGAGGAGGAGCTGATGGTTAATAATTATATTTCATTATAAAAATAAAGAAAATCCATTTGCGTCAAATAAAGTTTAGGAAATGTTCGTGCTTAACCAATCAGAATAGCAGAAGACAATAGCTAATAATTTTGCTTCTTTGATGAAGTTTCCCAAATACAATATCTTTTAAAAATTGTATGTTGTGCGATTGGGTCTCAAATTACTTGAAACCTTAAAAAAAATTAGCCAATTAATTAAAATGCACCTTGAACCTTAACTTTTTAGCGGTTTTTGAGTCTAGGCCAATGAGATCATTAGTTGTAACAATGAAAAAACTTGACATTCCATCGTGCTTGACATTCCATTGCCGTTCAGCGCTATCCTTCTTATGCTAAGCTATCACCGACACGGCGCTGATAAATTATTCTAAATACAGCAGTATTACAAGTTACCCTAAAAATATCAAGGACAACTGCTTTGTAATCAAATACAATTCCACATCTAAAATATTACTAATAGAAATATTACTAATAGAAATTTGAACTTAACATTATAACAAAATCAATTGAAAAAAATGTCTGAAGAAAATTTCCAGAAAAATAGCGAGATGCCATCGAGTGATTCCGTTTGAACTCAGACAAACAACCTTGTATACCTTAGGCCCGGATCGCACTTGCGGACAACTTTTGAATTGTCCGCGACAATTTGGAGAGAAATTGACGTACAAAATTTGTCGAGACAACATGTCAATTTTTAGATACCACGCAGCTCTCGACAACCTCTAATTTCATTGGACCAGTATATCACGCAGCTCTGTTGTTTTCAGGGCTAGGGTCCATAGACAAATTCGGCTAACGCATTGTTGTACACAATTCAAACCTTTTGGGATTAGGGACGGACCATTAGATTTTTGAGGAGGGGGGGGGGGGGGGGGGGGGGGGGGGTTGGGCAATTTTTTGGTGCAGGATATTTTGTTTCTACGCTCGAGACTGTGCAGGATTTTTCTTTTTGCCATGATTTGCTTGCATGATATTTTTTTGCCTGACGCATATACGTGTTAGGAATACTAGAAAGGCCAAACTAGGGACAGGAATACCATAGCAAGTCAGATGCGATGTAACAGCAGCTTGCATTGATAGCATGAAGCCTGGCCGCGGTGTTGTAACTGCCCCTACAATTTTCTTTACACCAGCCCCCTGTTGATGTCGCTTCCACAGCCCATCGTAGTACACCCAACCATCTTACAATTACAGGGGCGGCGCCAGAAATATAATGTTGGTGGGGCGAATCTCCTGTGCCGAGCGCCGAAGGCGCGAGCTTCTAGGAGGGGCCGGGGGTATGCTCCCCCGGGAAATTTTTGAAATGAAACTCTCTGAAATGCTATTTCCAGCGTTCCTGAGACCGGAGAAGCAGTTTCCAAGGCCAACTTTGAGTTCAGTTTAATTCTCATGAAAAGTACACCAAACACTTTCTGAAACTTGGGTGTAACTCCATTTTGGTTGTTTGTTCAAAGTAGATTCGACTGTCACTCGAATATTCTCTGACAATTCTTTTCAGTATGGGAAGACTTTGAAAACGAATTTTCCAAAGCGATTTTCTCTGTCATTGGAGGCAGAAAGAAACTGATTTCCAATATCAGCCATGTTCAATTTGTCAGTTAATGCAATGTCTGGGTAATGCAATGATTTAATTTTACTTGTGACATAGTTTGTTCGTAGATATGTCTTGAGCCTTCTTAGGGCAGAGGCCGAGCGCTAGCTCACAGCATTTATGGATTTGTTTGATGGATTTGTCGGTAGCTGGAGTCCGATAGCTGACGTCCGAGTAACTCAAGGGGTATTGAAACACAACTTATGTCGGGTCAAAAATAAACCATTGTTATTGGCTAAACTAAACAAGCCAATGAAAAGATAGAACATTTGATCCTCCCCAAGCGCTCATAAGTCGCTAACATTCTACAACGTCAGTGTGATTTATTTGTGTTCTGACCATCTGCTCCTGGATATAAAATGTTGTTCTAAAAATATAAAGCTTTGCAGGAATTTTTTTTTCTGGGGTTTTTGTTTTGCACGATATTTTTTTTGCAGTTCAAGGCCGTGCTCGAATTTTTTTTTGGTATTTGCCCAACCCCCCCCCCCCCCCTCAAAAATCTAATGGTCCGTCCCTTAGAACTCTTTGTTCGTCATATTTTTCATATCAATGAAGCATTGACATGGAAATTATTTTCAAATAAAGTTGTTCATTAAAAAAAATATAAATTATAGGGAAATATTGTGAACAAAGAATCTTATTCCCAGAAGGTTTGAATTGGGTACAACAATGCGTTAGCCGAATTTGTCTATTGTTGTGTTGTTTGTTCTATTGTTTTCTCAGCAAATCAGGGAAGACCTTGTAAGGCCTAGTTTATACGTCGAATTTAATTCAGACGAATTTAATTCACATTAAATTCGTCGTTTAGTCGACGTAAAGTGCTGTCCGATTTAGATGAAAAATTTAATCCTGCCGGCTCAGGTGGAGACTTAAGTGTTTTTGACCAGCAGCCGCAAATAAACATGGCGAGGTTTACTAAGGCGTTGTTGCTGGCTATAATATCGAGGGAAAGGCAAAGGAGAATATACCTGCCAAGTCTCACGCCTGCGAGTCCAAATCTCCGATCTCACGACTATGGAGCAATTTCTCACGCTTCACTTACAGATTTGAGATATCAGCCTTAACTGATCGCATGATCCAATTAAAAATGTAGTTACGTTCATGAAAATATGGCTTTTTTTGTAGGTTTTATCGTTCTGAACATTACAATTTCAGCTGGATGTTATTAAACGGACTCTGGGAAACTTCCGAATTCTTCGGAACATCTTCGGACAACTTCGGACATCTTCGGAACAGATCGGGTTCTCATCGGATTTGGTCGGGTCGGCTTCGGAAATCCTGGCACTCCCACGAAAAAATTCTTACGCCTATCACTCGGAAAAAGTTGCAACAACTGGTCATGATTAAGGAAAAGGCTTCTTGCCCGAGTTTGTTTACTACTATGTTTGTTGTTGCTGTCAGTTGAAGATGAAAGTGTACGTTTTCGTAGTTGTCGTCGTTTGTCTAGAAATTCAGGATGGTGGGAAATAGTCTGGGCAACATACAGTGAAGCAAGGTTCAAGAAGACCTTTCGAGTAACAAGAAAAACAATTGACTTTATTTTGAGGCGGATTCGAGCTGAAATCGAGAAAAACACAGTCACAGAGCTCCCAGTATCACCTGAATGCAGGCTAGCAATTTGCCTTTACAGGCTTGGTAGAGGTGATTACTTAATATACCATTGCCGAATTGTTTGGTCTCGGTGTTACAACCGTTCACAACATAGTCAAAGAGGTATGTGAAGCAATTATCAAAAATTTGTTGAAAGTGTCAGTGCAAGAACATTTCCCCTCTACTATCCAGAATTTTAATGACAAAATGGTTGATATGGAAACGCTTTGGCAGTTCCCTTGTAGCTGGGGGGCAATCGATGGATGCCACATTTCTATTCAGTGCCCCCCAGGGGGACCAAAATGCAAATGCCTGCAAGAGTATCATAACTTCTATTCAATTTTCATGATGGCAATTGTCGATGCAAAGGATCGCTTTATTTGGGCAAGTGTTGGTTTCCCTGGAAACTCGCATGATTCTGTGATTTTGCAGTCAACTGAATTATGGCATGAGATTACTGAAAACAATGCTATTCCTTCGATGGCAAAAACAATTGATTTTAGGTGATACAGCTTTTTCAATTAGAATTTGGCTTATGAAACCCTATACTCATGCCAATCTAACACCTGAAGAGGTAGCCTGTTCCAGGCGTTCAGATAGTGGGGAAAGTGCGAATAGTTGGGGAAGGCGCGAAGAAAAGCGAGCGAAAAAAATGCGGGGAGACCAGGGAGAGGAGGCGAGGGAACGCCTGTAAACAAACTTAACAAAAGGTTGTTCCGGTATACCGGATTCCGGTATACCCTCTGATTGGTCAATTATGACACTTTCTGTTAACACTCGAGCGCTGATGAGAAAGGCGATATGGCGGAGAAAAGACAGTTGTCATCGAGTCACGCTGAGATCGAAATCGTTGTAAACAACGTACTCAGACTTCCCGAATATCGTATCTCTTCTACCCTGGGTGCCAGAGGTTTTTCTTTTTAGTGGAAACCGGAGAGTTTGAGCGGCGAAGCCGCAACAACGAGTCTTCTAACCGTTTATGCGGTTAATTTCACTCGTGATATTCAGAGAACGGACCCCTGGATCCAGGGTGTATCTTTTCGCGATGCGATCGAAGAACAGAAAGATTGCTTGAATAATCTTGTTCCCTGTCTCCCCGCATTTTTTCGCCAAGTGTGTGGGATTTTTTTCGCGTCGTTAATGGGGGCCACTCCAAGCGAATTTTGGTCCTCATCGGAGCTTGCAAGAGCGAGAGAACGTCGCGATTTTGCAGTTGTTGTCGTTTCTCTGGCGCTGTCAGCCGTCGGCGCACGCTTCGCTGAGAGAGTATGTCCTGTCAGCGACCTTGTGTAGGTTTGTCGCTTCCCCGCTCTCTGCGATTCCCCAGTTTCCCCCGAAAATAATTTAGAAATGTTGGCATGAATTTTTGCCAATGTTCAGCAGCTAACATCATGTTCACTTTTATCCAATTCGTGGCCAAACGAGCGAGCAATGTCGGCCAACACCAAACTCTCTGCTCCAGAATATCCAACTATATCCTAAGGGACAGGCGGAACTTTGGTTCCTAAACACTTCACATTTCTCTGGCAAAACCTACAACACGTTGAAGGATGAACTGGTAATTCGTTTGCAGAAGAACGTACACAACGATCAGTCATCGAAACGCAGACCGAGATATGAGATAAAAGAGAATTTGCCAACGTGGAAATCTAATCCGGTTGTAATTGACATATGATTGACAACTGAGTTGGCGGTCTAAAAGTGGGCGGAAGGACTTTTTGTTGAGTTTGTTTACAGGCGTTCCTTCGTCTCCCCGCATTTTTTTCGCTCGCTTTTCTTCGCGCCTTCCTTAACTATTTGCGCTTTCCCCACTATCTGAACGCCTGGAACAGGCTACTGAAGAGGCTAATTTTACGAGGATAATTTTTTAATTTTTTAATAATTTTTTAAGAGGCTAATTTTAAGAGGCCAATTTTATCTTTTTTTAATTTTAAAAGCCTACGCTTTTGTTTTCCTCCCATCCAATCGTAGCTTCGTTACTTTCAGCAACCGAGCACTCGAATCGGACACATACACTCTTTCCACAGCTTATACACACATATTTAGTTTCTCTTTTACACATTATGCAGCTGGAAGGCAAAGTTTTCCTCCAGAGAGCCATTTTTAATTTTACTCGACTAAACATGGGAAAAGAATCAAAATGGCGCGAACTTGTGCTCATGCGCATTGAAGGAAACCGGTGCCACGATAGGCTGCCGGCTCAAATTTTGAACGTTATAATAATTTACTTGACCTTAACATAATGTATGCATTCAATTCAATGCGTCGTTAGCGCGACGTCTGAAACGAGACGCTCTACAGACGTTTTATCCGTCTGGTCAAGACGGATAAAACGTCTTGGACGAATTTAATTCTTCAGACGAATTTAATTCATTTTATACGTCGAGGAATTGTCGAATTTAATTGCATGGGAGGCTTTGAATTAAAAACGTCTGAATTAAATTCGACGATTGCGCGACGTATAAACAGAGCCTAAGAGCTGCGTCCTGCCCCAATTTCTGAGCTAACATTTGCAAGACAATACGAAAAGTTGCGCATTCTTAAAATTAATATTTTTCGAAAGTTTTCGTAGTCACTAAACCAAAAAATACGCACATGGCTTTAAATCTCATTAGCCAGATGTATTTTATGCTGTATGAAGAGCTTGCTTGTTTTTCCCGTTTTTTGTTTTTGCAATTACTCAGTACAGTCATTGAACACCGCTAAACATGCCTTAAAAAAATCTTTGCTTGTTTTTGTACACTCCATTCGCAGTGATAAATTTGAATAAAAAGGAACGTGCTGCATATGGATTTGTTTTTCTCAAGGAAGAGCATAATGGTTAATCAAGAAGGTGCGTTGGAATGTACTGGACAGGCGTGTTCTTTTCTCTGAAAAGTGTAGGTCGCTCTTCTGATCGCTCTTCTGATCTGATAAAAATGTACAAAATTGCCCCAAGTGCGATCTGAGCCTTATAAACAACAGCAATCCACGCTTCAAAACTGCAACACAAAAGTGTCATAAATCCGAATATGTCACACCTTGACCAAAGCTGGCCTTCACCGGGAGGAAGGCGAGGCAAAATTGCGGTTTTAAAAATGTCATGCCCTCCCCTGTGAAGTTGTATTTTGACCCTCGTGCTCAGCACCGGACGAGGTAGAATTGAACATGTTTGTCGCCTCAGGCACAAATGGCGCCGGTTGAGCCCACGAAGCCGAGAGTGTGTCACGATGCGCGGTACTTAAACTTGTGGATGCTGAAGAAGCTTTTCTCGTCAGACACGGTGACGGATTTGCCTCGGTATGTCTTCAAGGACTCTTACCAGTCTGTTCTCGCTGACAAGTCAAGTTAAATCAGGTTACGACCACCTCTGGCGAAGGTTTGGAACTCAACTGGGGCTTCGGCAAGGCTGGCCTCGAATGCGGGTGCACAGCCTACCAGTACATGGCAAGACATTAATCAGTTGAAACGGTTTGTGTGCGCGTTCGGACAGCCCAGGGAATAGACCTCATGAGAAGAAACATCTGTGAGTCAAGGTGGACAGTCTCTCCCACAAGGGCTATCGGGTTAAGGTTTGGGTTTAGTTTTGGGGAGTTACGACTAGGTTGCAGGGTAGATATCTTGGGCAACCTATCGATGGCCTCCTTAGTTAGTTATTAGTATTGGGGAGAAGCCCATCGTTATTATGGTAAACAGAAGGACACTGAATGACACAAAGGGACGGGAGCCAAATTTATCCCCAATCTTATTGCGGTTCGACAATGGATGCAGTGTTGGATAGTTTACTATTCACACTGCGTACATTAAAGTAACGCACATAAGATTAGTACATATGAATAAATTATCACTTTGGCTCAACTGCAGTGCGGCGGGGATTGTGCAGGTGCGAGGCGATGCGGTTTACATACGGGCAAGTCCTGGGAAATGCCGGCGGAATTGGTTTCCCCACCCACCTTCCCATACATTCGCACTGTGACCATTGTCGGGTCGCCAAATTTATCCCAATCTTATTGCGGTTCGACAATGGATGCAGTGTTGGATAGTTTACTGTTATTCGTGTTTCGAATTATGTTATTCCAAATTCGAGTCAGTTCAGGAACAATCTTGACCGCTATCGCTCAGCTCTAGTAATACATAATGTCTAGTTTTCCCGCTGAAAGAAAACTTCGTGATTGAGCTGGCAATTACTTATTAACTACAAATTCTAATTAGAAAACTTCATAATAAATCTTCAATATTTCTTATTTCTCTAAATTTTACACATCTTCGAGAAAATTCATTTCCTCCCAAACATACCCAAAATACCCCAAAATTTTATAAAACACCCCATAACATAGATTCATGAGATGAGCATAGAGTTTTTGGATTGCTAAACGTTAGCGAGATATTTCAATTAAAGCCATGTTAAGTGGCGGAAAAATAGCGTTCACGTGTAGTCCCGCCTTAAGTATACTCGTAACTTACGGGAGTTGTTGGCTGCACTTACTATTTTCGTAAGTGCGCGGTTAAGTACAGTGGAACTTGGATTTAACGAACCTCTATATAACGAAGTCCTCGGTATAACGAACGATATTCTTCAGCCCGGCAAAATTACAAATAAAATGCATGGAACAGAACCTCGATGTAACGAAATCCTCTTTAAAACGAACACAATCCGGCAGCCCAAACATAAAATATGTAAGGGTTCTTGACCTGGAGCGAGGGGATATGTGATATATTCCCCTCGTCCCGAGGGACAGGTCAATAACATGCTTATTTTTCACTTTATGAGGTTTTCTAAAACAAAGAAACTATTAATTTTTCGGAGAGTTGGAACGAGTTCATTTCATCTCCATATATTTCTCTGTATCTGTTTACATGATACCGAGACGAAGTTTTGTTCCCGTACAGGTCATTCCGGAATGAGTTAACTCCGGTTTTCACTCCGAATGAAATTCTCGTTCAGGTATGACATTTCATTCTGGTATCTTGTAAACTGAAAACGAACTTCGAAGATGAAAACCGCAAACCGTGTAGTCTGGGGCGAGCGGCGCATGCGTATCGTTGCTCGAAACTAGCGCCATCTTTGTTTTCTGATCTGGCGCGAAAACCACGCAAGCGAAAACGTCTTAGGCTGAGCTGGTCGATTTTGTCATGTGAATACAGTACGTACTTCATTTTGGAACGAAACTCATTCCGGAATGAAACTCATTCCGGTATCATGTGTATAGCCCCTAATATTTCGTTCAATTCAAATGCAAAAAAGCATGATTCCGCAAGGCCGCATTGGGTTCCGGCACATGACGAAGCGAGACGGTAAACATGTTTTGCTTTTGCCATATTTGCATTGAGCACGTTGCTTCGTTATAAGTAGAAGGAGGGAGAGAGAGAAGAAAATGTATAAACAGTACTCGTGGTCTCGCCATGGCCCAACTGCCCGCCTTCATCTTTCGAAGATCAATGGAGTGGATGTCGGTGTGTTTTCCAAGGGAAACCGGCGGAAAAATATTCAGGTTCAAGCGTAAACCGAGGCGCGTCATACACTATCGAAGACCCGAAACCTACCTTATTATAGGAAATTAACGCTCCTGAAAATTAATGTCTTTGAAATTAACGCGACTTAAATTAACGCGAATTGGAGGGAAAATTTCTTTCGAATAAAGGAAATTAACGCGAGAGAGGGGGAAAATTTTCAAAATGAAGAAAATTAACGCGATTATTGATGTCTCTAAAGATACCATCGAATAATGTTATCAATATTTCGCTTTTTGGTCGCGACCCGGCAAGTTAATTATGAAGGAATAAGATTGATGGAGTTGTCTTTTTATGTAAACACAAAATATTGACTGATGATAGTGTGTTTTCCTTGTTAAGCCCTATTTTGTCTTCCCGTTTGTGTTATTCTATTATTAGGGGACTAAGTCGAGGGGAATATGTCGAGGGGAATATGTCAAGGGGAATATGTCGGGGGGAATATGTCGGGGAGGGGGGAATATGCTGAGGGGAATATATTCCATTGTTTCGCTATTGTAATCAGCTATAGACTGCTAACTGTCCCTTTTCAGTTAATCGAGCGGGCGAGCTAATCACAAAAACAAGCTCGGCGAGACTGGAGCGAGCGAACGAGCCGAGGGGAAACTGGGGGAGAGGCGGTAGGAAAAGGGACTGCAGTCTTTTCTGTAACTTTCGCGTTCGAATTCCCCGCCGCACCAGGGACGGAAAACTCCGATTGGTTCATAGACAATAGAAAGCTGTCAGGGAAGTTTGACGAGTATTAACAATCTTGACACATCAAGTGTGAATCGATATCTCCAGTTTCACATCAGAGTTGAGACGATGACATGTAATTGGGAATGAAAATGTTTTCGACAATTTGTCTGGTTGCCTCGGCTGTTTAGTTTAAAAGAAGAACAGACATTAGCGGTGGAAGCGCTTCTATCGGGGAAAGATGTCATGGCTGTGCTACCAACTGGCTTCGGAAAATCAATAATTTATCAAAGCTCTGTCCTTGTATGATAGTGGCATAAACAAAACAGTCATTAGACTGTCAAAATTGACAACGGAGGAATTATAAACATCGCAGCTCCACGCGGCTATAGACGGGAAGCGAATGGATGCTAAAATCACAGCCTTGATTAAGGCAAACTTCAAGTTTCTACAAGTTGAATTGCTTTCTTTTTAAGCTTCAACTCTCTCTGCTAAGCTTGCTTAATGGATCAATATCCTGCAACGACGAAAACTAAAATAGCTGGGCCCAGCGTAACAAAATAGGCAGGAAATACATTCCGTGGCCAAAAGAAAGCATTTCAGATTCTGTCATTTCAGAGAGAAAAGCTAGAGAATGAGTTAAACCTTTCCTATACAAAAACCAACATGTCAATTATGGCAAAAGCAACAAACCGCCAACCGCCAGGCAAACAAGGACGCTAAAACAGGTCAAATTCTACAAGAACAGAAACAACGGGAAACTACAACAGATAGACTTGTCCTCTTGTCCGTTGCACGCTATATTTTGAAGGTTTAAAATCCTCCATATTTCTGATTTTCAGCGCACATTTCTTGCAAACACGAGCAGATAGATTGGGTGCAGAGTTTTCGGAAAGCTTTAGACTTTCAGTCACGATCTTGTTAAGGGGAGCGCCATCCTTCGAAGTAGTGAAAAGGTTTTTAGATGATATGTAATTTCCTAGCCTGCGAATACAGCCGCCTCTCATCGCTCCCGGCCGCTAGAGGCGTTCGCGCGAGAGAGCGTCTGCGATTTACTTTGAGAAATTCCATACTGATGACGTAAATCTGTCCCGCATCAAGACAGGAGCGCTGATTGGCCAACTTGATAATTTTACATAATTATGCTTTAAATTATGCAGTGTTTTAACTTAATCGCCAGTTGCGAGGATTAATCTTGTCTGTCTTTAGAAACTGTTCGAACGCCCCTAGCGGCCGGGAGCGATGAGAGGCGGCTGTATTCGCAGGCTAGTAATTTCCCTTATTCTTAAAATTTGTCCCACACATACGACAAAAATCAGAGGCCTCTGTCTCTTTCTTCGGCTTCCTTCCTCTACTCCTCTGCTCTACTTCTTCTCCGTACCGGTTTCGAAGGCGTTTTTTCGCTCATCAAGGCGATCGAAACAAACTCACGAACAGCAGAAATTACATTTTCTGTCCTTGAATCGACGACGCGAATGGAGTCCGCTTTGTAAATAATAAATCTACAATCGGTATAATACAAAGCACTGTTCTATTTTAGCCCACGTGCCGGTTTTGTGCGTGTTTAAAAGCAGAGACACAAATAGAGGCGGAGTTGTCTTTTATTTAAAGTTGACAAGATTAGTTTATTTTTAATGGATTCTCACTCTTGGTGGGCAGAGTTATCTGAACGCGTTTGTTACAGAAGAGACTGCAGTCCCTCTTTCCCTTCCCGCCTCTTCCCCAGAGCCCCTCGGTTCGCATTACTTTTCGCTCGCTCGGCGCTCTAATCGCCGATCGCGTATTTGCTCGTCCGCTCGACTATCCAGAGAGGGACTGCTAGCAGTCTAAATCAGCTATTGTTTCAGCCCCGCATTCCCCTGTTACAATCAAAGCCGCCACCAGCTTTTCAGACAGTTAATAATGGTCAGGGGCTATTGAATATATTCACCCGAAAAGAACAAAGAAAACCGAGCCAACTGAAAAATAAACCCCGATATAACGAATAAATGTAAACGCGATGCAAGCCAAAAACAAGTGGCAAAGCTATAGGGCAAAGGTATATAACCTGTACAGTTTTCCAGTGCCGTAGTTATATGTCGATGTATAGCTGCAGCTTCACTTCCACAGGTATTAAAGCGCAAAATAATGTTATTTCTTCAGATCCGGAAATGCTGGGCAGTTCGACGGAACACCTTGGTTACAAAACAATTATTAACTATACCTCGATATAACGAACATTTTGCCGGGTTGTTTTTCTGCAAATTCGTTATAACGAGGTTTTCGATTTAACGAACCCTCGATATAACGAATCAATTTCTCCAGTCTCTTGGCACTTCGTTAACCACTGTATCCTTTATGCAACAGAATTTGCGGGTGTTGCATAAAACGTTTTTACGTGAAAAATAGCACTATCTTCACTGAAATTAACGAAAACTATTTCTGAGGGGCGAAATGGAAAGTTTTGTTCTTTATTCAATACTTCTAATGCGCTTTCTGATCCACTGTTCTGAGTTACGAACTCCTCAAAACAAAACTTTCCAATGGATATTTAAAGTGAAATCACGATTTCATACTCCATTTAAACGCAAGTAAACGAAAAAATGAACGGACTTGACGAGTCCCACTCTGCACTTGGTAACTTAAGTAAATTCAAGCTTTTACACTGATCTCAAATAACCAAAAGATGTCAAAACTTTCAATGGATTGCAAAACTGACAAAAGTTATGTGAAAAACGATCTTACAAAAAAAAAAACAGAGTGAAACTAAGGCGGTTACTTACGATCGTACGCGAGAGCACTAAGTATGTTCTATGCAACATCCCTAAGTCTACCTATAACGGCCGTTCGCAAGTCGTGGTGACTATAATGTCTATAATCACTATATCACTCGGGAACGCAGCTATGTCGCTCAACATAAGTAACTAGTACTACACGCGCAGTTCCATTTATTAGTAATAATCAGGAGGTCCTGTAATAATCGATAATTACCATGAAACAGACATTGGCAATGACATAACAGCGTGAACGGGTCCTCAGAAGAATGAAACAGTTAAGATATGAATATATAATGACATGAAATTTGCCAAAATGGTATGACCTGGCATGTACACACTCATACTGGTTAAATTGTTTTAAACATATTAAATTCGTACTAATTGTCAGTTCTTCGCAATAACAATGTAGGCATGAACGTAATCCAACCCATGATCCTGTGGACGCTTGGCCACCTCGTTTTGGTATCGTTTGAAGAATTTGTCAACAATATTAGCCTTTTCCTCTGGTGACCGAGAATCTGACAGGCCTACGGGAGAAAAAAAAATCAACAGCGTATCAATTTTGAAGGCTTTTGGATATCGTAAAACCAAAACCAAGGTAATCCACCTGGTCAATCACAAAAACATTAATACAAACAACGCAAACCAGCATGATACGACCTAAACGACCTTGAAATTTCTTAAACTTTAAACAAACTCCATTTTAATGGAGTTTGTTTATATTCACTTATTTATGAAAACTTGTCACATAGTCAATAGTTGCTTTCATCAATAATCTAAACGTACACTACATGTAGATGTGTTTCCATCTTTTGAAGTAAAATTTATTTTTATATATATAATCTTTTATATGATGAGGTGCACTTTTAAAGTTACCAAAAAGTTTACAAAAACATAACAAGGTTGAACTTAAAGAAGGCCAAATGGTTCCGTTTTCTTAGACTAAGAAAGACAACCAACATGACCACAGATCGCTATACCAATAAGAAACATTTGACTTCAGTTGCTGTCCGAGATGTTCAGGACGTAAACATTCTCGTTGGCGAAGGTTAATTTCCCGAGTCGCTAGAGAACGGGTTGCGTAGCTCCTGAGCCCGGCCGGCGTTAATCGGTAGGTCATCGCTTAACTCCTAATAACTCCACTATCACCCTTTTCTGAAAGTAAACATAACACAGCTGTTTTTCTTACCAGACGTAAACGTTGCGTTACTCCACGTCCTCAAGGTCGGTATAAACCAGCGCGCATGCTTTGTAGGATCACCCCCATTTTTGAGCCACTTTTCCCTATAAGGGCATGGTACCACTTTGGTTTCTATGGAAACCAGTGACAGGCCAGCCTTACGAACTGGCGAATCCCAGGATTCAAAGGGCGCCTTGAATTCATGTATAGTCCGATAGTAATTGACAAACGTTGTCCTGTTAAATTCATCCTGTTAAAACGAAAAAAAGATAGTGGTCAAAGAAAGGTTACCACGGCCATTTAAAACGGGGAAATGCCCCATGCAAAGTCATGGATAATCTGAACTCCAACAAATTATTGCCATTGGAATCGGAACCTTTTTCATTTTTAACTCGTGAATACGAGAAGCGAAATGAACGGGTTATGGCAGCGGTGGACATTGTGAAAGTGATGTACTGTTTTTTCTTTGCGTTTGAAATCGTTCAATTTTCAGAAAGTATCGAGCCGTGTTTATAAAAACATAAGCTTACCGTAATATTGCGTTGTAGATGCTGAGTTTATTTAATGTATAAAATACTGATTTACCAATGGAAGCTTACGGGCATTTCAAAGAAGTTAGTGGGCAGTACCCAATGAATGTTTTTGGTGGAAAGCTGTTCGGAAGACCTTAGTCATCTTAAAAATTCGAAATAAATTAGCGGTTAAAAACTTTTTTTAAAGTAAAATATCGCCTCAAACTCTGGTTATATCGGAAAATTTTACGCCGTTTGCTTTCGGAGGGATAAAAAATGTCGTTTTGGGTACGAATTAAGATCGGAAAGTGAAAGCAGCTGGGAAATTCGGGGGATAAGATTCCTTTCCCCTAACATTTTCTGCCGCTAAAATATTCACGCGACAGAACAGAAAAGCTCAAACTGTATTAGCTTAAAGTGATATGGTAATAATTCAGAAAAACTATTCCAGGCGTTTTCCTTAACATCCTTCCTTGGGTGCCACTGATACGTTTTATAGACTAGCGTGGCTGAAAGCGCTTCAATAACCTAGAAATATAGATGGCGTCCAGCTGGCCGTTGGGCCCTGGTTTAATGTGAGAAGCAGCTGATACAATATCTGACCTGTGTTATGAGACCGTCATCAACAAGTCCCTTCCACAAGTCCCTCATGGTATGATGCATGGATACAGGGACGTTCTTTGTTTTTCCAAGGAATTGTCCTTCCTCGTCCACGGTGAACTGAACAAGAACCATCCTACCACCTAAAACATGAAAAATGGTTTATAAAGGAAGCTGTGGTATTGTGTCAGTGCGGGAGCGAAACGACAACTGTTGGTATCAACTGAGTTGATTAAGTAAACTGATTGACCACTGTTAATAGATGAAATCGCTGACTTTTCGAGCATAAGCATTCGTTAGGGCGACCATCTCTTGATTTGCTCTGATGAATGGCTAACACTTTTGAATCTCTTTAAGGAAACCAATTACTTAATCGACCCAGTAAATACCAATTTTTGTTCCTGAAGCAACAACCCAGTGACCAAGAAAAAGTGTCAATTATATTTCACTGCCCAGTTGTAGAAATACTGGCTAATGTACAGCAGAGCCTGACTCCGTGGGCCAGTGTTGCATAAGACTTAAAGTCGGGCGTAACTGCTAAATGTCTGACGTTAAAATAGTGAGTTTGATTGGCTGAACGTCCGACGTTAGCTCTTAGCTGTTACGTCCGACATTAAGTTTTATGCAACTGGTCCCAGGTATCTTGTATTCCTGGTTCAGGGTTTACACATGCAACGCCGCAAGCACAAATGCGAGCGCAAACCGAGTAGTATACGCGTAACGTTTGCTTAAATTGAGGCGTTTGGGATTTCCGTTTACATTCAACCTCGTTCTCAGAGCAACGCGGAGTCTGGGGACGAGGTTGATTTTCATTTGGGAGATGTGAACATCGTATGCATGCACTTTCGCTTGCTTTTGCTTTTACGACTGTGTCACGTGTAATTAGCCAGGCCTTATCAGAGAAGTTTAAAAATGTTAATGTTTAAGTGCCAAAAATTTATGAAAAAGTTCCAAACGTTTCGGGTTTTGCCCTTCTTCAGTGGATGTTGGATGGTATGTTCGTTAAGAAATACGCCACGACACGTTTTAAATGCTTGTCTCTTGCATGCGCCCGCGCGACCTTCAGAAGAAACGAAAGTCAGAATTAGGGCCGCGCGGTTGACAGGTACCAAGTTGGAAAATAAAACGCATCTCCAGCCGTTTCTTTTGTTTGTTTCCGCCGCAGAGGTTGACGCCGTGAACCTGCACGTCATCCACAGAGTGTCCATTAGAATTGAAGTGCTCTGCGACTGGAAAACCGGGTGCTCTTGGTAATACTACTGAGATGTTCGCCAAAGCGTTTCCTAAGAGTGCGCCCAGTTTCGCCGATGTAAATGGCAGAGCAGCGACGACAGGAGATGCAGTATATAAGGTCAGATGATATGATAGACAGGTGAAGGTCTCTCTGATGGTGAAGGAGCCTGTAGAGTAATGTCATTTATGATGTGGCCACAGGTTCGGCAGCGGAGGTGTCGACAAGGAGCCGGCAGAACATGCGGGCGAAGTAGCTTGATTTGTGTCCGACGTGTGGACCAAGACGTTTCGTAGGTTTTGATCTCGGCGATAAGCGATCATTGGTTGCCGAGGAAATATTTGCTTGGTTTCAGGGTCATTCGATATGATACTGAAGTTGTTGAGCAAAATCCGTTTGATTCTGTTGTTCAGAGGATGGTAAGTAAGAACCAAAGGGATCCTGCTTATCAGAGAAGTGCCTATTTCCCAAAAATAGCCACCAAGTTGCATGGGGCACTGAAAACCGCCGCTAGTTTGCTTACGCGATTTGAAGATGCAACTTGCATGGAACAAACATTGCATCGAAAATTGCAACAAAAATTTCATTCACAACTGAAAAAAATCGCCAGTGTAAACGGGCCTTAAGAGAAATGTAAATTAAGAGTGAGCCGACTGTAACATTTTCATTTACCTGAAGCCAGCTCCTTTGCTCTAGCAAGTAACTGCGTCTCCCAGTCCTTTGCGGCCTGGCTTTTGAACTTCTCTTTCTCTTCCGGAACAGTGATCATTGTGTGATGTAACGCTCCTGTCACGTCACATGGTTTCTCGCGCAACCAGTGCATGGCGGTGGCTGAAAATACTAAATTTAAAGACTGCGGAGGCAGACACTGGCTGTAGAAGTTTGTGCCACATGCCGTGACAAACACATTAGGAAAGTCTAGAAAATAGCTTTTTGGACCTGGTATAAGACCTGTGTAAGAGAATAAAAAAGTGGACGTTCACTAAAGGTCATAGGTTCGATTCCTGTCATCTTTCTCATGTACGTTTAATGTTTCTAGATTTTTTTCTGTTAGCATCGTGATGTTAGTCTGGCAGTGGTTATTGTGACGTCAGGCTTCGTGCGTAAATATAAGGGATTTCTGCCAGGGAAAAACTATAAGTGAAGTAACTGTGTATCCAGTAAAGCGGGGTTCGACTGTTGTAAGCACTGACCTTGCAATCGAAGAAACACAGCCTTGAAATCATTAACAGGCTGATCCTCATAAATAACGTGAATAGGTAGGCTATCACCATGAATCTTTCTCAGTTCTTTCACGCATGCATACATTAGTGGCATAGAGGTGCCCCCATCTGCGCAGCCGTAGTCAGCGATAGTAAACACGGACCCAGGCTCCACTGAAGCTGATTTGACGCTCTGTAGCATAAGTGGCGCGGATTCTAATATCACGTTGTAACAGCCAATTGTGTTGTCTGAATAGAAGCCAGAACCATCTGCACCGTATGGAATGTGGCTGTGGGGAGACTGGGGAAGAGAAATGAGACATTTGACAGTACAGAAATATTACAGAAATGAGCCATTTTCATGATGGCGTCATTTTACTACAAATACCAGAATCCTTAAGGTTTTTGCTTCCTTTTAATTAGGGCTATTGTTATGTAAACATCACTGGGATTACAAAATTTAAATTAGAAATGAAAAATGAAATCAATTCGGGTAGTTGTAGTAGAATGATGATATCGTGAAAATGGCCAATAATGCATTAAAAGCACCATTTGGACCCTTGCGGATTTGGATTACTCACAATTTGTACTGCCAGCAGATATGAGTCCACGCTGGTGGGGATTTGGACTTTTAACCCCCCCCCCCCCCCTCCCCCCCCCCCCCCAACCCCTGTTAAAAACGACGGCTTCATGATAGAAAAACTGAGCATTTTAAGACCCTCGCTAAGCATGACCACACATCAGCCATTGCTGACCATGTCAACACCACTGGACATAACATCAAGTGGGATCATTTTGATATCTTAGCGTTGGGCAAAACTGATTTCCACTGTAAAATCAAAAAAACATTGTTTATACAAGAACTGAAGCCAGCTTTTAATGCAACCGTCAGTAGCGAGAAGCTGATGCTTTATTAATTAGCTGTTTCTTTTTATAGATCAACTGTTAAGTTTTGTACTTAATCTCGGTCCCAGTCTCTTTTCAATACTATATAAGTATAGTTTTCAACACTGTAACGGTCACTTTTGAAAATGTATGTAGTAGCATACGAAACGTCAAGTTTTATAAAAAATGAATAAGTTCAATATGTTTATCACCGCGGTTTGTGTTCTATTTCTTATCAAGCTACGATGGCCCCAGAACAAAAGTCTTTTTGTCAGTAGTGTCCATTCCTTGCTTCTGCATGAAAAAGGAAAAACAGTTTATGAACATTTAAGTAGGACACTGTTGTGTTTGTTTGGTTTGTAGATGCTTCCGGTATCGGCTATTATCAAGTTTTTATTGGTGCAGATTTGTATAAACAGAGCATTCTTATTTCATTATTCCTGTCTCTCGCACACAGAAATAGTCAAGCTAAAATTCAAGGGTGATAAGAAACATTTCATCTTCAATTTCCCCCTCTCCTGGCTAAATAGGGTTAACCCCCACCTTACCCCACCATCATGCACTCATCCCCCAAAACAATTGTATTGCATTCTGTCAGCGGCAGAAGTGCCGGCTCACAGCGACTGGCAGTGAATTATGCTCGAAATACAGAATACTGGCAGAATCTATCCAAACATAGCATATTCTTGGTTTGTACTTAATTCATATTAAAATTCAGGAGCATTACATATTACACAACAGATTTCGATTCCAAAATGTTTATGGAATCAGTTGCAGAGAGTTTAAAAGAAACTGCACATCTGGGCCATATTGTGTAGCACAAGATCAGGGAGCATTTAGTTCAAGAGTTTTAGGAACATTTTTCCACATATTATAGGATGTATAGTTTATATTTTTGAATTCTTATGACGTCATGTGCAAACCAAGAATCATCATCATCGGTTGGCTGAAGAACAGTTGACTGTAAGACGTCGCCAACTGGCTCGGTCTTGGGCAGTGCACACGATGTCATCCTCTGAGAAGTTATTGTTGGTGTCAATCCATTCCAAGAATACACAGAAATGATATGTCATTGTTGGTTCGTCATGCTGTCAGTGCTTTTAAATTATACTGTATTTCCACTATTCTTGGTTTGCACTTACGTCATATATATATTCTGTCATTCAGGAGCATTGAAAAACAGATTTCGATTACAAAATGTTTATGGAATTGTAGAGAGTTTAAAACTACACATCTGGGCCAAATTATGAAGCGCCAGAGCATTTCGTTCAAGAGTTATAGGCAAACGAGTATTAGACATTTTAGTGAAAATGTATAGACCCTATTCATAAATGGCGGCTAGTTTATTATTCTTTTATATCCATGCTAATTAGCCCAACTAGCCTCGTTAGCATGTGCAAAATTCAAAAGAATTTTTGCTTTAAAATGAGGCTAGTTGGGCTGATTAGCATGAATATAAGAGAATAAATAAATCGGCCGCCATTTATGAATAGGGTCTATGGTACACCAACATCATTGGCGGCCAAAACTTCAAAGTCATAATTATGCAAAAAGTCTCATCACAAAAGATTGGATTCACTATAAGTTACATTAAATCGTCTTATAAACATCTGTAATGTAAAAATAACTTTCAACTAGTTGAATTTTGTTTATTTTCACGGCTTATCTGAAATAGCGTGACGAATTGCGTGACATATTTAAAACCTTTACAAATTGGAAGCAAAACATCGTTAAAACCTGAAACTTTTTGTGAAGGATTATAACACTGGTATCTACATGCCATGTTAGAAACAGCTTTGCAGGATGTAAAGTTTAGATTTTTGAATTGTTATGAAGTCAGTGCAAGCCAAGAATGAACACATAAACTGACTGAATCAGCATACTTACAAACTTGTCACTGCTAGAAGACATGTTGAACGAATCCTCGTCTTCCGTTTGTCAGAACAATCCGGCCGAAGAAAACTCCTATATGAACGAGACACACGCGACAAATACAAATCACAGTAAAACATCAAACATCATTCCACGGTCTGGTACAGTATTTAATAGCCTGAGCAGCAAAATTAAAAAGTAAGGGCACGGAATCTATTCCCCAAATTTACTGGCTGTTGCGACCATTTTTTAAAGAAAAAATTGGGCTGATTAATGGTCATCTACAGCACGTGAACTACAGGTTTGAAAAGACGTACTCGCCCGGTCTATTAAAAAAAAGTTCGCTAATTTTATAAGAACGAAACCGACTCATGCGTTAATGCACCAGTCAATGTAAATCCCCGCCCCCCCAACCCCGGGGATTAGGCGGGGATAAGGCATTTGCTGTTTCTAATGAGAACTAATGCCCGACTATACAGGGCATTTCAGTCTGTCAAATGCCCCGCCCTTTGTTGGATCATACCTAAAAATTACATCTACTTGCACAAATCGTTTTTCTTTTTCATCTTTTTCATATTTAAATATTGCATGTTTGCTATTTACACTGACTGGTGCATAATTTCAGCGATGACAGAATATCTACTTCATACATGTTTAAAGCTTCTTTACCTTCACTGATTCTCCTCCTTGGTGGCTCTTACGATTGTTTTACTGTCCACTCTTCCTTTAATAACGAAATTTTGATGCTATAGTTTAATAGGAATCAAAACAAATAACCTTCAGCATTGCGTAAAATCGGGATAGTCAGCGGCCGATGTGCGGGCTCACAAGGTTTTTTGTTTCCCTTACAAATATTGGCAGGAAAAGGGTAGAATTGTTATTTTAAGCGAATAGTTTAGCTCTAAAGAATATTTTATAACTTTAAAGGCGATTTCAAATCACTAAAAGCTTTCTTTTCGCGAGTAAAGGGTTGCGCAATGCCCAAAAGTACTTGTCACGCTTATTATCACGCGACAGTCACACCAAACGAAGAGAAATGAGAAAATTGGAGGCTACTATCTTAACGGAAACCGAGGTGGCTCAGCTACTTTTATTTTCATTTTTATTTTCATTTTCATACACCTTATTCCAAAATAGCGGCCAATTTATTATTTTTTTATGTGCATGTTAATTAGCCCTCTTGGCCTCATTTTCGCTTAAAAATTCTTTTGTATTTTGCACATGCTGACGAGGCCAAGAGGGCTAATTTACATGGATATAAAAGAATAATCAAATGGCCGCCATTTTGGAATAAGATGTATTCGCGTTTGTATTTGTGTTTTCATTTGCCTGTGCAATTCCCCCATGTAAGCTTTTCACTTGGCGTTCGGATTAAGGCGGCCGTTGTTTTGAGTTGTATAACCGGCCAAAACCGTCCATTTCTTCGGCGACTTTAATTTGGTGAAACTGGTTCGAAAATGTGCTGTGTATTTTGGGCGTTTTTTGACGTACTTGGGAAGTGGTTTAACACGTTAAATGAACAATATTTTGCGATACAATAGTGGTTTCGAGTGTAAACAAAGCATAGCCGTTCGTGGCATGGAGGTCTTCGAAAATCCCCATGTACTTCAGGGCCCGGTCGTTCGAAAGCCGATTAGCGCTAATCCCGGATTAAAAGTTAACCGAGGATTTCATTTCTCTGTTTTAAAATGTTTTCAAAAGGTCATTTATAGCTAGTAGTGAAGACAAGTCAAAGTCGAAACTGAAGGGGACAAAATTTTGGAAAATTTTAAATTGTTGAGTTATTTAACTGGATTCAAAATTGACGCTAATCCTGGGTTAGCTTAATCGTGCTTTGAACAACCCGGCCCAGGAGTTGAATAGACCTCAATTATTTCATGTTCTGATGGCCTCACTGAACTGATATGGCGGATTAAAGGAATTCATTAAAACTGAATGAATCAGAAGCAGGATGTAATGATCTTAATTGTTTTTCCGTCTGTGGACCTTGCATTTACCCTAAAGATTGTAATGTGGCGACCAATTATAAAAAAGGTTAGCGAAATTTCCACTGTTGTCTTTGTTGTGATTTTGATACGCGTTTGTAAGACTGCATTTACTGTCGATGCGCGTGCGTCGCGGCCATGTTGTATCAGATTTCTGGCCATGCTGGGGAGAGAACAGCAGTTTTTGTAATCTCCCCAGTTTTTATCGGGCCGTGACATTCAAGGTGGCGACTAAACGAACTGAATGATCGAACACAACAAAGGCACGGGAAATGAGAGGACTGTGAACAGTCTAAATCGCGTTTGTCAACTGTTATTTGATAACGCCTATCCTCCACACACAAATTACGATTTGTCTGCGTCATAGAGCTATGTCTACCTTTCATTACAGTCGAGGCTAAATTCACTACCTGTGACATTGAGCATTCCTGACTGGCAGAATGCCGCATTTTATTTTCCGAGCAGAATTTGAGCAGGATATGGAAAAAAATCAGTAACGTACAAAAGTAAACATATTACCGTGGAAGAAAAACAAACAAACCGAAGGAACCTAGCATATTGTGTTTCGGATGAATATCAATGCAGTATTGTACCGAGCAGAATTTCGTTTTCCGAGCAGAATTTTTACGACGAGCATTGCCGGCAGGAAGAATACGCCAATTTACGAGCAGAATTTATCCAAGCCTACCTTTCACTGAATCCTGAGGTGGGTCGCTGATGAAGAAAGTTATAAAATCTAGAAAAAGAAAACGTCCTGAAAGGCAGTGCAGTGCTTTACGATCTTAGTTGCAAATTCAATAAAAAATAAATGAGATTCCTCCAAATTGATGCTAATTACCATGATAACACGTTTTCACTCAGTGTGACTGTGGAGATTGGTCTAATTAATGATATTGTGCGTTCGAAAACAGCTGTTTTTCCTCGATTAAGCTTTAACATTAAGTACTCTGTTTCAAACAAAAGAAATCTAACATAACCACCAAACTCTTTCCGTTGAAAATAAGTAAAATAGTGCATGAGGCTTAACAAGGTTGAATTTACTACGCGATTATAGAATTACTGTCCGAATAAATTATCCAAACTAAAGCCCGTTTTTGATTTGAAAAAAAATGCAAAAGTATTAAATTTTAAATAAGCGCCCAGGTGCTTGTTTGAGGAAACACAGTAGTTTTATAAACAGAGGATAGCAATCTCACAGGACTACTAGCCCTGACTAGCGGCAAAAGATGTATAGGTTTGTCCCGAAAATTGTAACAACAGCCATTATAGCTTGCATACTACATCAATACTGTATATAGAGCTGTTATTTGCTGACTGGCGAGCTTTGTCCCCCTTCCGTGACGAGGCCAAAAAAAGAATGCATGCCGGCATTCCTTCGTAAACTTCCACGCAGGATATACGATCAGTAATATTCGTTGGGCCTAAAAGGCATAGTTGTGAATTTAGCAGCTTCTAAAATCGGCCGGATTTCATATAGTGAGTTTATTGAAGCTATTCTCATGACTTATTTAGTGATACGAGATTGGCGTCCATGGGATCATCATTGCGGGTGCAGGAAATTGAGAACAAATTTGGGACATTTGTACTGTTCAAGGTTCGTTAGGCTCATGATCATTGTTAGCGATATCTTGAATAGTGTAAAGGGGGAGCCTCGCACCATTGTGGCCCGGGTTCAAATGCTGGACTCGTCCTAGCTCCATTCTCGTCCCCAGAGCCGCTTAGTCCTCTTAACCGCCAGAGCCTGAGTACGAGGCCCATGGTCCTCGTACTCAGTCTCCGGTGGTTAAGAGGGCCAAGCGGCTCTAAGGACGAGAATGGTCCTACACAGGAGCTTATTAGCTTTTTCCTGTTTACATTTACACTTTTCTGATATTATTGTTGTTCCAGTTTGTAGGTTTTGCTTGGGTGAACGACTTTAAACAGACTTAAAACAGACGTGTATTCATTGTACATAGGTCAGTTTAGCTTGATTATTTCGACTCGACTCTCTATAAGCCGGACACCTCTCTAAGCTAAGACAGACAGTTGGGGTCGGTCCCGACCTCTCTCCTCCGCAGAGGCTCCTATCAGTAAAGAACAGTAAAAGAGAAAATGGGAGCGCGGGACTAGGAGGCCTCTGCGGAGGAGAGAGGGACCCGACGGTGTCCGTCTTAGTTGACTGTAATTGAAAACCAAAAATCTGGAATCTGAGGGCCACAGGTTTGTCAGTACACAATAAGAGTTACCCTTGAAGACCTCGAAGGAAATTAAAGAGATTATATATTTTTATTTATTAATATTCTTTATTTGAGTATCGCCGGAAGCATGGCCTCTGGTATTGAAGAAAGAATGCAGGGAATTATATTAGTCGGATATTGTTCAATTATTTTCTGTCATTTTTGCCTCGGAACACGAGGACGTCGAAAATCGTTCTTTATAGTGTAAATTACGTACCGCCGTGGTTTAAAAGGTATAACGGTTTGTTTCCTAACCACTTCAGACGGGTCACTTCGTGTGATTACGCGACTTCCGATCAGGAAGTCGGAGGAATTCCGAACATAACCCGATCTTTCCCGAATATGTCCCGAAGCGAGTTTTTTTTAAAATGCTTCAATTTTATGTCCTGATATGCAAAGAATAATAATGCATTAACATTAACATTTTACTACCTGTCGTGTAAGCCAAGACAAAGGAAAACTGATACGCTGCTACTGAGTTGTCCTGTGGGTTTTGCTAAATAGCACGACATAATCTTAGTAGATGCATACATATCTACACACAACAATAGTTTGCCTAAGGCATTGCATTTTTTTGTCTGACCTCTTCAATTTCCTGTGCAATGAATGGTTTAGAAAAAAACCGGAAACGATTAAGAGGGTGTGAATAAGAGTGTTTTGTTGTTGGCTGAGTAACGTTGAAATACGACGGCTGTGAAACAAGACTGTATATTTTTTTTCAGACTCAAAATCTACAATAGCTATAGCTTTTCATACTTGTTAACTGTGCAGATGTCCTGGAGAGATCTTTTTCACACCGAAAATGTCATCTTACCTTTGTTTAAAATACTACTTTTCAAATTTGTTCACACTGAGTTGGAGATGTCTGGAGAGACCTTATTCACACTGGAAATGTCATCTATAAGCAAGCTTAAACCACATTACACCTATGAACGTTTTCAAAATACTACCTTTCGCACTTGTTCACACTAACTGCAAATGTCTGGAGAGACCTTGTTCACACTGGAAATCAGTAATCTACTAGCAAGTTTAAACCACATGACATGACTTTCGTCATGTCATGTAGTGGAAATCAGCTATGGAACTCTGGCCGGACACTAGGTGCATCTACGGTTAAAAAAGTTTTAAAAACAAGTAAAAAGCATGACTCTCAAATCAATTTAAAGTTTGATCACTTTAAGGTCACGAGAACATTTAATTTCATTTTAAATACTGAAATAAATGAATGATTTGTAAATGCTTTTAACAAATTTAATTCAGGTGTATATAATTTTTAAAATTCTTATTAAAAAACTGTTTACCCGGCGACAAAGTTGTCAATGTGTTAGAAAATGAACTCTATACAAGAATACTCTCGCAGTAAAAAGGTTAAAATAAACTGAGATTTTACTAAAGTCGACACAACCTCGTCCCCAGGCCCTTCTCCGCTTTCAATATGGCGGGCCGGGTGTAGAAACAGGGCTAACAAAATACCTAAAAAATCCTGGTTTATTTTCTCGCGTAAAACATGATGAAGTGTATTCGTTTCGTTTGAACAACGGTTTCAGACTATTAGAAAACAAAAACGATTACCAATCGCTGACAACGAAATTTCATGGAGTGTCTCGCAACAAAAGATTCTTTGGAGTATTTTGTCAGCCTTGTCCAATCAGGTTTCAGTGTTTTCCGCCTTGTCCAGGGGATGCTACGCCTTCTCCACCATTTTGAAAGCGGAGAAGGGCCTGGGGACGAGGACAACGTCGACGTTCAGCGGTGATAACGTTTTCTTTTGTCCCCAAGATACTTAATTATACAACAGACTGCTTCCATAGCGTGCACGAGACGCGGGCGGCTTTTATAAAAAAGTGTGAAAGTCGGAGAATTTATTGCGGCGGTATTTCAGCCGCAATTATCAGACTTACAAAAGCCGAAAAAAACCCAGTTCATTAAGGATATTTCCGGAAACCCTTGTTTATATTCGGCTTTAAAAACTCACGAAATCGAACAGCAACGGCATTGTTATTCCCAATACAAATATTTCTACACATATAGCCATCAATTATTGAATGATCTTTTTGCACAATATTCACGAACATTTTATTGGCGCATGTTTGTCATAATTCGACATAGTATTTATACATCAATTTTTGGTATCTTTAACGTATCACTATAGTATCTCTAATATAATAAAATATTTACCTAAAACGAATCACTGATATTCTAAATGTTACTCTGTTCTAATCATGTTAATCTTTTTTACAACGCAGCAATATCTTGCTAAGCCCAGAAACGTCTCCCAGTAGGCATATTTTAACTTTAATTTGCTGGAAACTGGAATGTCGGTTGTCATCATTTTTATAAAGTTTTTAGTTTAAACAAAAATTGTTTTTTCTCTTCATAAACGAAGCACCAGTTTGAATTACAATAACGTAACTTTCAAGAATAAGAAACAGAGTTCCAAAGCTTGCGCTAAAGCGAAGCCTACATGCATGTAATTTTTCCACGCGTTTTCCAATCTCCTTGATAATACTTTCCTGTGATCATCGCTAACGATGTTTTTTCTCTTTCATTATCTGCAGGTCAGTTTACAACCTGAAAGTCCAATCCAAAGCCAGTAAACCCCCACTGTTGTCAGTCCTTGATGAAGGCGGTCAGAACACGATGTGCTTAATTCTGCAAAGCCACAGCATTCCTGAGTCTTCTTTGGAAGTCCTGATAAAGAATATTTCCTCCCTCTGGGACTCTGTACAGAAACATGTCCATGGTCATCAGGCACAGCGCTTTGCCATTCATTTGAAATCTGTCGGGTCTGACTGTGCTAAGATTGAATGCTTCAGACATCCATTGCAGCCATCGGCTCACGTCCTCTCGGCTCCACCTCCTGGGATCAGCTGTAGAACAGAGAATCAGTCTTTACAAGTCTACCGATAAATTGGTCCTGACTATTCAGTCTACATGAAACCCTAAACTGGTGTGGCCATTAAGATGAAAGCTACGGCTGAGGAGTACTTTTCTGTGGTGTCCGTTATAATTATTTTTTTGTATTTTTTTGTATGTTTTTTGTGTTGTCCGTTGTGCTAAGCAACATTTTTCTACATCTAATGTGTGACAATGCACATATAACTTTCCTGTGGTCCAAATCCACGGATAAAATCCCAAAATGTGATCATTCAAGCGACAGCCTTCAAGCAGAAGTTTTCTATGGTGCTGTTTATTATGCTGTACAAAATGGTACTAACTTTTGAGTCTGGATGAAACCCTAAAATGTGACCATTCAAATAAAAGCTATTGAGTAGTGCTTTCCTGTGGTGCTGTTCATTATACTGTCGAGGTGGTTCTAAATTTGCGTCTGCGGATGAAATCCTACAGTCGGTGACTATTCAAGTGAGAGGCATCGAGCAGAACTTTCCTTTGCTGTACAAGGATGTGATACCATGAAGTGATACCATTCAACTAAAAGATATCGAACAGTAGTGGTTCTCGTGAAATCACGTAACTTCTGGAAGCAAAGGTGCTTTAGGTGGTTGCGACTAACACTGACTGAGCATGGGTACCAGGGAAGTTGAATAGATAGTATTAAGGGAAGCTAAAAAGGGGCAGGTCACGAGTAGAGAGAGGTCACAATAACTACAGTGATACTATCAGCAATGGCATGGTATATTGAGAGGTAGATGTCATCACAGCACAACATCATGCCAATGGGAGCACTGAAGCTGAAACACACAAACTCCTATGCGCATGGAAAATGAATTGTTGTCTGCTATAAAATGTCCGACGTCATAGAACAAAAGTTATAGTTTAACTCGAATATTCTTTAACTTAATTAAGGAAAATCAGTGTTCTCTATCTGTCCGGATTGTCCATTTTGGTGTGGTTTACGGTGGACTTTGCAAACTCCTTTTACAACTAAAGGAACAAAAGTTCTTTCATCCTCGAGCGTGATCGTTTGTAGTAGTTATGCTGCCTTGGGAAGTAAATAAATTATTGTGTTCCCAGTTACGGATCTCACACTTAGAAAAAAATAACAACAAGTAAAAACATCCTAGTAATGCAAAACTGTTGGGTCTACATACCATCGCTTAACGGTTCGTCCTGATATATGGATTACACCGATGAATACCCAGGGAAGTGGCGGTTTGTGAAAAGCAGTTTAAAATTAACTTTAAGACCGACCTAGAATTTAGGCCGAGGAAAAGCAATTAACAAAGAGACGAAATGTTCTGTTTGTTGAAAGTAACTATAGTGAATACACCCTTACTACGCCTCCACAAAAACATGACGAAATTTCTCGATTGCCGGAAAGCTTAAACAATTCTCAGTCAAAATAGCTGCACCCAACCAACATCGATTTCGGAATTCCGGAACAACAAGAAAAAAGACAGATCTATTAATGTACAATTACAACTCAACTACCTGGAAGAAGACATTCCGTGCGAGGCTCACTAAATTTTCCTTGAAAAATGCGCTGAGCCGAACAAATTCTGCTTTCATAACTTACGAGTTGTTAACGTGGGTTGATGAACCAAAATGGGTAACGAATTAACACAAATGCTTTATAGCTCGTTTCAACAAATATACATACGTCATGATTATGTGACGCAAAGACTCCTTATAAAGATAAGAGGATTATTGAAAATCCACTCTCGACTCCATCTTGGAAACAGCTCACCAAAACACAATAGGATGGGATGAAGGATGAAGTAGTCATAATTATTCAAACTAAACTTTTCTTTAACAACTTCAACGTTTTGATAAGTTCTCTCATCATGATAAATCGTGACTTGGCAAATTTCCCTGAAGGATTTTTAATCCGTAGAAAAGAAAACAAGCAATTCGCTTGCTATTTCAGACTTTTTCGCGCCATGAACGAACAATGAACCCAAGCGCGATCAAGCCGAAAATCGGAAGACGTGATGAAATGTGAAGGCAAAACAGGAACTCAGAGGTTACAATAAATTACGGAAAACAAAAGGGTTTTCCTTTTGCGGTTAGGGTTACGTAAAACTAGAACTAAACTTTAAAGAGTACGTGCTTGCAAGCTAAACCAAGTCTAGCTAGACTGCAGTGAGATAAGTTTCCAAATTTGGCCCAAGCTCAGCATTCACACTGTAACACGCGCATCTGTTCTGTAATTATACTATAGCAAGAATATATATATGGACTGAAACCACACTCAATTTGCGTTTTGATCGATATGCTAATAGTTTCTCTCTGTGCTGTATTTTACTTTCCCTTGTGTCTAGTCAGGAAATGTTCGCGCTATTTTTTTTTAAATAAAAGCCACAAAGCCTAACTTGTTATGTTCCGGCTAAACTTGGGATAATTGTACATTGTAGAGAAAGGAACAGAGGAAAGTTTTAGCTTTTTATGTTATTTTTCTTCAGAGACATCTCTTGGGTGGAACTTTTACAGCAATCTGAGAACTACTAATAAAAGAACTACACAAGCCGAAAATTAACAGGTTTTTCTTTTATTTCTTTGCATGTTCAGTAAACATATAAATAATCGACTCCCTTGTGTTCTAGCGAGAAAAAAAGCAAGGCCAACAAAGTAATTTTGTTTTAAAACTGAAAGTTGAAATATGCGCTTTAGAACAAGCCTTAATTTTTATATGAAAAAATTTCAAAGATACTTGAAGTGCTTCAAGTGGTATTAGTCACTGACACTTGTCATCTGCGAGTCATATTGCTAAATCAGCCCCCAAAAATACACACCAACAGAGAGTTGATAGATCGCATGTTGTTTTCAAACTTCGAGGCCCGCAACAACAAGCCCATGTCTGCAGATTTCATTCCATGAATTCTTCGCCAGTCTTACGTCACTTTTACAACTGCACCCAACATATTGAATCGAAAGTTGCTTCCTTCTTTGGGAATCAAACGCTAACAAGTTTTTAATGTGTAAAAATTCGCGCGCGTGCAAATAACCGAGTCAAAAATATCTTGGAAGGAAAAAACAAGAAATATGAACAAAAGTGTCTATCAACGCACAAAAAAGGAATCACTTTTACTTGAATAAAGCCGGAAAAGCAAATATACGCGATGTATAAATTTAGTATCTAGTTTTACGTATTTCCACAGGAAATTCGTATGGCTTCCGATATTATTAGTTTGACTTGTTTGTAAAAAGCCGATTGCTGAATGCAAAATAACCCGACGGACAAAACCAAAGAAACTACTGAACTGAATAAGTTAATTAGATTTAATTTACGTTAAAATGAAGTCTCGTAACGGATAGTAACCTATTATCGCCATAGTTTTGCTTACCTTTTGAAGGTTTGCTACGATGGATGTTCAACCAAGAGACAAGCAAAGGTTCGACCAGATTGTTGTGAATTGTCTGAATAGTTTTGGCAGTTTTGCTCCAATTTCCAAAGCTTACTAATCAGTATCTAACGAGCGAATGACGTTCGATGTGTTATTAACAGAATGAAATCAGAATGAAATCAGCGAGCGACAGACCGAAGAAGTTCCGTGTTATATTGCATGAACGGAAAGTGGAATTCTCTTCCTTTTTAGTAACAAAACGATATGAGAGGAAATGGTGGCAAGTTTAGCGGATTTAGTAAAAACCCAAGAAAGCAGTAAAACGGAAACAGAGGTCGAACGCGCGGGCTAAATTTGGCCACAAAGCTGACACGACGACAATTATTTCCTCGACTTAGATTTTATAAACGGTTTCGTATGAAAGATTATTGCCTCACGTACTACAAGAAGAAATTTGAAATTTAAAACCCAAAAGAAAAACGGTGAGTCGCAAAGTAATGCATGACATTTACCTGGAGTTTGACTTGTTGTGTTCGTTTGCATCGATCTGGTAAGGGTACATTTCTGGTCTGGAGCTGTAGGGCCAAACTCGAGGTTCGTGACTCAGTGGCAGACTGTCTAACCGTGGTCGTTTCTCAACGCAGTTTATAGCTGGATGATTCTCGCTCGCTGAATACATTCTACCGGCTTTCCAAGCTTGGTGCTCTTGATATTTCCGCCCTACGCCCACAAAAGCTGAAACCACAAGAAACAAATGAAAGAAGACAGAAGTTAGTGCGGCTATTGTGGTATGAAATAATCACGCAGTGACCTCTTTACCATCAACCGGAAATTACACCGCGGGAAAATTATCGAAACTGTCACCTTGGTTCAGAGATGAAAAATGGCGCTCGCGGCTTTGTTTTGGGAACGATTTTAATGCCAGTCTGTGTGACAACTCCAGAGGCCTAGGAAAGCGTATCAAATGATTTTTCGACCTATTAACAACCCGAACGACAAATTGAAAATTGAAAATTCCTGCACGTGACGGCATATCACCACGAGCTTACGGAAATTAACCGGAAACGGAAACATGACGTTATCTTTTATTGGCGGCCGGAAATGAAAACAAAGAGTATCACTCGACATTTCGGCGTGGTATCAGATTTTATTGACAAAGGACACAAAAGATTGCTTTCAAAGCAGCAAACAATCTTGATTCAAGTCAGGGATCATGGCTCTCTTTATACAAACTCCATAAAGCAACGCGAACGAAAATCAATTAATCACAATGTTATCTCTAGAAATTACTGGTTTCCGGTCTCTGAATAAGAGGCGGCCAATAACAATGCGAAAATTACATTGCGGTTTCAAACCGGAAATGCCTTCCGCGTATGGTTGTATCCTGTGAGGCTGATTAATTTACAAACGCGAGTTCTGATCTCTGCCTTTTGTGGAAGCTGCGTAATCTTTAGGGTTAGGGGGCTTTAATTTTGAGTGACAGATGTTTAAATGGCATTATGCGGGGTTTACGAGTCGCGCGCGAACGATGTTCGAGTTTTATTTTAGCAGACCACACCTTTTTGGGAGATCAAATAATGCGTTGACTAATCAAAATGGAAATATTTATCTCAATCAGTTGATTGTATCAATGCTAATGACAGACGCTTTATAATTAGGCTAGGCATTTGAGAGTCTCGAGACAGCTTATTTTTCATCTGATTGAACACTCGAGATTCCATCTCAAACAGCCACTCCAAAATCGTGTTTGACCTTTCCTGTCAACTTCCCGACCAAAGCTTATCACTCTCTTGGAAGAAAAACACTTTTACAATTTACTTTTTAGCGTTTCCATCGCGTTAAATTATTCTATTTTGATTTGTATAATTTGAGCAGTGTTTGAGGTCTAACATTAGCTAAATATTTGTCGTTGATGTTTGGAAATAACAAACAATACAGACGGGCAACAAAAATCATGAAAAATACATTTATTACACTAGCAAGATGCCACAACTAAGTGAGCAAGTTTAAAGAAAAAAATGCACAATATTTTTCTTAGTCATAAGAAGAAATCGCGAAAAGATCAAGCCAAGCTGTCGTTTGTCGTGCATCTGGTTCGTTTTGACACGTTCCCTTTATCCCCGGCGGGGATTTTGGAGGGGGGGTGGGGAGTGGGGTACTCCCTTATATAAGCTTTACAGTTTTGAGCTGTTTTGGTTTGAAAATGGGTATCGATTTAGGGGCCAGGTTTTAATTTCTCGGGGGGGGGGGGGGGGGGGGGGGGGGGGTCAGGGACCCGTTTCTCGAAAGTCCCGACGACAACTTTTTTCAGCCGGACTACGTATTGCTTAAATTTGTTACTACGAAGCTGAACCCTTTTAAGTCCCAAAGTGACCAACATCAAACTTCTCCTCACAAAATCCATACATAATCAAAAGAAAAGGTCATGAGAATTAATGCAATCAGCCAACGCAAAAATGGTAATTAAAACAAAATATATACAGAATATCTTGCCAGCCAGATAAAGTGGAACAGATAAAGCGAGGAACAGGATCGTTGGGTGCCCCTGTAGCTTTCCGAGCTCGAAAAGTAATCGGGATTTTCGAAACGGATCACATAGAATGCACGAGCATGAGCACTGCACTGCAGCAAACCGTTAAGAATGGTTGGTTCTGGACCATTCTCGAACCCAGAGCTCTATTTTTTTTTTTATTTAAAGAGAAGAGCTCTGGGTTGAGAATGGGGTTTGGGCTTCGACTAGATCAGTTTTGACACTTATCCGGTGATCCTTGCAGCCAAACGAAAAGCAAAACTTCGGAAGGAACTGAGCAAATCAAATAAAAGTGAAATATAATAAACAATTAATTGTGCCCAATATTTCGCTTTGCAAAACAAAGCTTCCTTGGCATGTTCGGGGGCTAAAACATGGGAAGGGAAATCACCTATTTGGGGTTGAAAGTGGGTTAGGAAAACTGCTTATGTTAGTCTGAAAATGGTTACGATTTCAATAGGCGGCGGCTCAACTCTTTGAGGAGTATTCTGCCGGCCATCCTGCATCTTTATGATCTGTTACTTATTCCCCCGGGGGGAGAGGGGTACTCCCTTATATACGCTATATAGGTATGTGCCACCCGATAGGGTAGGGTTTTTGAGGTATCCTTTTGGTATTTTTGGTATTGTGATCCTTAGATATTCCTTAGATAGGGTCACTAAATTGCAGTATCCACCCCAACGCGCAAAACGAAAAAGATATGGTCTGTCAAAACTGTACTACACGCCTGTATACACGTTTTAAAGTTTAACAAAGCGATTTTAAAAGGACGTTAGTGTATTGCCTTAAAAAGGGTATCAAATCTCGATTTTCTACCCTTAAATAGGGTCAGGGTTTGAGAACCTTGGCGGCACACACCTATCCTAAATTGTCGGGAGTATCCCCCGGGCTTATTTTTCTTTTCTATACACCGTGTTATTGTAGTCAGTCAATAAACTTCACTGATTATAATGCTAAAAAAAGGTTATAAACAAGAACCAAAAGTAAGAGAAAAATGCTTTCCTTTTTCGGTGAATCCCGGACGGTTCTTTTCCCGCTGAAAATCATGATTACCATCACGGTTTAATATCCAAAGGCCGTGGATTAATCCCTATCCGCACAGCTCACAATCATCAGCATTGTGAAATTTTGGTTGTAAAGGGGATAATTTTATTTATCCACTGGATTAAATGTTCATCCTTTGCGGTGGAGATACCAGCTGCTGGAACGAAATCGCCCGCGGACGTGGACGGTGAAAAGCGAAATAAGGAAAACAAAACAAAACAGAAAACTAGCACCACAGGAAGGTAGATATCTGACATGAAATCAAATGTTCAATACTCTGGGAAGCTGCTAAGCAATAACTTATTATCAAACTTAAAGATTTCATCCACAGACTACTTATTTATACTTATAACACTATTTAATACATAAAACTGATGGGGATGGTTTGCACCAAGCGAAGGGTTAATCTTGTCAATACTTTAAGAGGTATTTCTTCTATTCATAGTATTACACGTACTTTGAAAAGCCAAAAACGCATTTGTAAAAAAGTTGTTAAAAATAACTATTATAGTGCATTGAAACAGTCATTTTGATAAATAAATGAAAAAACGCCAATATCCCCTTGACATTGCCCTATATCAGCTCTATCAGGAATTATTTTTTTTTATAAATGAATCCCTCCCAATTGTGCCTTCTGTTTTTATAAGTTAATAGCAGCACTTACCTTAAATTCTGCAATCTTGCTTGCTAACTATCCTGATATATAGCATAGAAAAGTGTTTAACGACAGATTCAGTTGACAGTTTTAAGACCCCAAATTTGTTACAGTGACAAACTCAAGTACTCAAGGAATTTTTCTGCGTCAACTGAGAAGCTCTCTTGGAGGTATCAGTACAACTCAGCTCTTAATCTCGTCTAGACACTAAACCATTTACAACTTCCTAATCTCGACAACGATCTTATCATATTTGCAGCCGAATTGCACGGTACAATTATTTGTAGAGTGTGCATGATTGAATGGAGTGTGGATCTCTCTTGAAATCCAACACTTTCAGTAATTCGTATAGTTTTTGCACGAATGTTCATTCCGTGTCGTGTACTGATCTGTACTCTACAAACTCAAACTTGGTTCATAAAGCGACCAAGTAGGGGAGGGGAAGGTACTCCAGAGTGTTCAGTGAAAGTTTTCCGCTTTGGTTTCCATGCAAGCCGGACCCAAATACAACGAATTTTAGTAAATTTTCCGCGTTCCGTATTAGCTTCTATTTTTTTTATAGTTTGAGATGAAAAATGGATATAAACACAAAAATCTGTATTGTAAAACAGTTTAAAATCCAAACCCCTATTGCGCTTAATAGGTGTGTACATCTACGCTCGCATTAGCTAATGCTATAATAGTAATGTCATCTTTTTCGTGCAGCGAAGCCTTCAGTAATCAGACTTTGATTATGAATGAACCACTATCAACTCTCTCTGAGACGGGCCTGCGTGTGGCTCAGCATTAGTCGCGGAGTAGAAACGTCTGCAGTGTGGTAAGGGTCCAATTTACTAGTGTCCATTAGTTTTACAGAAGTGCCGTCTCAGTATAGAGAAGTGTGCGGTGAAAGAAACTAGCTGTGAATCTCTGTTACTCTTTGAGTATAATTAATCAAGCAGTCGGGTGATAATAACAATAACCAGAGAACAAAGTTCGAGTAACTGAGCTTACTCGAGAATGAATGCAGTCAAGAATTGCGACAGGTGAAAAAAAAAACAATTTCATAACAAATAACAATTCGCGCTTCAGATCTGCACGAGTTCGGACACAAACATGTAATGTCTGCCCGAAAAACACTGAGGCGTTTTTGTCTATATATCGATAAAACAAACCCTTTTATCTTTATCTGAACTCGTGCAGAGGCCGTGAACATTTTCCGCAAGTGGACCGCATAATTCCGATCTGACGCGAAGTCCGACATAAGAACGCGGAATCATTAGGTCTGGTGACACACTGAGACACATTAAAACCCTTATATATTATACACTCAAGAACGGACACGGTTAAAATTCAAGAAAAATTAACAAATTTTATTTTGTAAAGTTCTGAAAAACAGACAGAAGTTTCGTTTGAATGGTCTCACTTTAGGATTTTATCCACAGAATCAAAAGATAGAGCCACTTTTTTACTTCTCAACCGTTCGTGCTGAAGTTCCGTCTGCTGAATAGATTTCCTGTGAATGATCTCACGGCTTCAGGATTTTATCAACAATTCAGACGCTAGAACAGAACACTGATGACTTAAAATGGTTGATTGTTTGGTACTTTCATTCTTATACCTGTTGTGTCCTGTTTTTAAAACACTGACCAAGGAAACTGGAAAAGGGAAACTACTTTCGTCTGCATATTATGATAGTAATATTTGGTTAAGAGTTACAAAAATAAAACAGTTAGTAAATACAATGTGTCCAAAGAATCAAAACGGGGAGTCAGTCAAAGTGCCTCAGATGCGTTGTGAATGATATCTAACACGAAAACCGTAATCTATATCTTAGACCACAGTCTGTAAAGTACTAAAAGCAAAACTACAGTGAAACCTGTATTAAGCGGACATCCTCGGGACTCACGTAGTGTCCCTTAATAGAGGGGTCCGCAGAATACAGGTCCGTTTTACAGTAAATATGGGAAGAAAAATTTAGGGACCCAAGCAGCTGGTGTCGCTAAATAGAGGGTGTCCGCTTAATATGGGGTCCGCTTGATACAGGTTTCACTGTAGATGAATCATGCACAATGTACGTGGTTCGGTTATGCGCCGATCAATTCGAAACATCAACATCCCCCCCCCCCCCCCCCCCCCCCCCCCCCCCCCCCCCCCCCCCCCCCCCCCCCCCCCCCCCCCCCCCCCCCCCCCCCCCCCCCCCCCCCCCCCCCCCCCCTCGGGCAATGCCCCGGGCGTTTGAACTTTTGAAGATCGACTTGTTCAAATTCCCGCCCCCTTGGGCCCTAATAGGCCATTTGCACGATGACGTCATATGACTACAACTACCAGAATCCTTCAGATTTTTGTTTTGTAGTGCAAATAAACCGCACTGGGATTATTATCGCGGTACCTTTTAAGGTATTGAGCCGAAAAAAATATGACAGAATATGTCTTGTGTTGTTTAAAAATGGTCCCTCTTAGGGGTAAAAATATATTTGAGCCACGCCTATCAAACGAGATTCTGGTACCTTTTAGGGTGTTTTTCGAAAATTTCTGACGAGCACCCCCGTCATTTTTACATGGGAGTCCCCCCCCTCCCCCCCCCTCCCCCCCCCCCCCGGATGACTACACACCTCCTTTCTCAATACACCATCACTAACGTCGCCAACTAGATCTTCTTGTCCTTTTCATGAAAACGTATCTATACTCTTGTAAAACGACTGAAATACGTCAAATCTGCTCACAATTCTGACATGATTCCTCTCCTATCTTATTCATACCTCCAGTGTCATTTGGCTTTTGCTCTCTTTCTGTCTATATTTACCCCTTTTATGTCAATTCATCTAGTTTGTAATACTTTTTTGCCATATTGTATTCAGTTTAAATAAATTTAATTTATTTATAACCTTCGACGCTATCGAGTTTTGGCCGCGGGTGAAGTCCACACAAGAAAAGAAGTCTTTCAGTTGAATGATTGAATGAACTCGATATTCGTCAGCGTGAGATGGTGCACGGCTGCTGCAGGGATCAAAAACAGGCGGAGCCCAATTCCGAAGTCTAAATCAACACGACTTCACGCAACCAGGAAGCTTTATAATCACTATTTGACGCAACACATCCGGCATAACAAGGGAGGATGAGGTTACGCTCTTTTACTGCTTATGCTCCGCAATACTGTCACATAGCAAATGGCCCGACCTACTATCCTATCAAACCCGGCTAATGGTTTTTAAAAAACTGTTCAAGACCTCTGCGAAAAAGGATCACGAAAGGTTTCAAGACCAAGTTTAAATTTGACGGCATTGAAATAAAAAGGACTTGATCTTTGATTCAGAAATCAAGTTTGGTACTTTTTATAAAAGCGTGTTACTCAATCAAAAATCATAACTGTACACGACGGCAGAACAAGGCCCGGTTCGTTCTAAGTTAAAATCAAATGTTATGAATTCATGGGCGAGCCACGAGGAAAAAGTCGTCATTTCAGCCCTCGGCGGGTTTCCGAACAGGAAAAACACCATTTTAAGATCTAAAAAGCTTATAGTCGACCGGCTAAAATAAGCAATACTCAGCTTAAAATACGACTAGTAGCTTAGAAAAATGGATAAGAGATGAAGGACTTTGAAATACTTGCCTCCAGGAGAGAAATCTATATTGCGGGTGCTGGGATATTGTTAGCTAGTCGAGTTGAATAAAAGGCGTTATTCCACCTCCAAAATTAGAGTTTGGAGTTTTTAAACTCTAAACTTATTATCCACCTCTAGTAGGCGGATAATAAGTTCTTTCCGCCGGATAAATCACTATCCAGTGGATAAGCGTTAACAAAACCCATTGCTTTAAGCAACGGTTTTGTTTGGCTCGCGTACACGGTAGATTGAGCTCAATCTAACATGACATATTAGCTACTGAAGACGAAGTCCCATTGGCGGGCAAAAATATATGTATTTTTTTATAAAAGATATCTGCAATGGCAGTTAATTCCATTTAGTGTAAATTCGTCCTAATTTAAAAATCGAGGCGAGAAAACTCGCGGTAAATTAAAATTGTCGACTCTAGAGTTATAAAGGCTGGTATCTTTCGGTATACTGCTATTAAATAACAAACTAACCTTAAATCTGTAAGTCACTCTGGACTAGCTCTGTTTCCCTTGCTTTACTGCCTGTTTTCGAGCTTGCCACTAGTCTTTATTCCAGCAATGAACTGACCTGTCAATCGTTCAATCACTGAGAAAAACAAGCATGCGTTAGTAAACATGTAAATGGGATTTGAAATCAAACTGGCCACATGCCATGTGAACCACAAACTTAAGTAAGTGGCAAGCGCACGTTCACAAGCATTTTTCATAACATTTTCTACTGAAGTATATCGATGTACCTTTCCTCGGTCTAGTGCAAGGACAAACAATAAGCGCTCACAAATTTTGTTAACTCTTCCAATTTTTGGAACCTATGTTGTGTACTGAGTGACTGCTAGCACCAATAGTTATGAGATAAATGATAACGCGATAAACAGACATAAAATACGTAAATCTGTGTATCACTCTCGATCCATAAATCGTCAATATAATAACAAAATATTTGAAGTACTTTTATAAAAGAATCTGCCATGGCCTAGAAATCCTTTAAATATTGTGGTTTCACAAGTGGACCTCGTATTGCTGACATGGACATAATGCAAAACCGTTCCTTCCTTCTGAGAGAAGTTGAATGTGACATAAAAATAGCATTTTAACCCTTTCACTCCCAAGAGTGCCAAAAGTCAAAATTCAAGAAAAATCCCAAATTTAATTTTGTAAAATATTGAAAAACAAATTGTACCATGCAAAAGTACTGGCGAAGAGGTTTCTTTTGAATGGTCACACTATAGGATTTCGTTGACAAAATCAAAAGTTAAAACTACACTATATTTCTCCAAAATTGACTCTGGGAGTGACTCCGGGTGCGAAGGAGTAATATCGCCCCGATTAAAGAGCAGTGCAGCCAAGGAAGACATTTTTTTTCAATGAAAGTAAATTTAACCGCAAATGCTGTAATGGTTTTCAGTATCTTTGGAATATGTATTTGAACAGCTGCGGTTATGAATGGGGTTCCCTCTCCTAAGCTGTTGGAAAAATTTTCGCCATTTCCCATAACCTTTACCCTCTAGCACCAAAGTACAAATTCCACACATTTTCAAAAAGTACCTTTTGGAGAAAATCAGCAAAGGAAAGTGCCATCTAAAAAGCTTTCATTTTGGGTGGTTACACTTTGAGGTTTCATCCATAAGCTCGAAAGTTAAAACCATCTTGTGCAGTATAATAAACAGCACCACAAGAAAGTACTGCTCAATAGCTTTAATTTGAATGGTCACATTTCACGATTTTATCCACAGACTCAAAAGATAGAACCACCATGTACAGCATAACAAACAGCACCACAGGAAAGTATTGCTCAAGAGTTTTCGTTATAATGGTTACACTGTAGGGTTTCATCCACAGACTCATAAGTTTGAAGCACCTTCCACATCATAGTACCACAGTTTAATAGAACTGTTTAACAACTCCCATATGAATACGACTCACACTTTGGATTTCACCCACAGAGTCAGAAGATAGAAGTACTTTACCTTATTTTATTTTATTTATTCGATAAACTTTATTAACGCTCACAAATTACCTACATGTGCATCAGAGACATATCTGCAACATTAGAAATATATCTACAACAAATTATTCGGCGTACATATATGCATAGTTAATAGAACAAACTGGTTATGAAGCTCAACAAATTTCAAAAAGAGTGTACAAAGCTGCTTTGTTTTATGTTGAACGAACCGTGACCCTGCACATTGTTTTGTTTAACGTGTGAGCCCAAATGTTTCTACTGGTCAGTTGCTCATATGCATTTCAATACCTTTTGTATTTTGTGCAGGGTCAAGGCAAACGAACAAAAGAAATGGAGAACAAAAACATATAACAAAAGACTGACTGAGTTTCATAACCAGTTTATTCTATTAACTATGATATATGTCATAATAATATAATCATATAAGAAGGTTGCCTGATCAAGTTAAGACGAGGAGCTTCATTTAGTACTAGTGTTCAGAGTATATATCTTCCAACTTGTATTTAATGGTTATTTTGTAAATAAAGTCATTCATTAACAAGGAGTTACAGTGTAGCTTGTTGGTATAAATATAATGGGTTTGATAAATTTCCAAATAAGTATTCTACAGCGGATGTAATGAAATTGACATGATTACACATGTTGAACCATTGCACCACATTAAATTAAATTGGCAGTCTGTAAATGTATGTTCAATTGAATCTTGTTCTCCGCAATACACACAATCACTATCCTCTTTAATACCGAATCTGTGTAGTTCCTTTTTGGTCACTACAATTCTGTGTATAAATTTAAAATGGAATTCCTTCAGTTTGTTCTCTTTGCAAATTGTCCTTTGCCTTATAATCACCACCCGAAATTTTTTTTCAAATCTTCGTCCTGAATTAGTTGACCGCATCAAATTATATTATTATCCTTCATTAGTACGATGACTGAGTATTAACATAAAGCAGCAGACGAGTAACAAGAAAATAAACTGTTTCCAGAAATGAGAGAGCCTGTAAGTATTAAAGCAACTGAAATTAATTTCTAGCATGTTACCATCCAGGAAATCTAAGTTCTCAAGTAAAATAAATTGAACACGTTCATGAAGTTTTCCGATATTGACTGAAAAATGCTGAATTTTTTGAAGTCATAGAATTGTAGTCTGATCTGCTCATTTCTCAAAATAGCTAAATAGCAGTCACTGAAAGCCGGCCTGGGGGCTGTAAGTTACAGTGGAATCTCGATTTAACGAACCTCTACATGACGAAGTCCTCGGTATAACGAACGATATATTCAGTCCGGCAAAATTACAAGTAAAATATAAAATATAACGAACCTCGATATAACAAATCCTCGTTGTAACGAACACAATCGGGCAGCCCTCAAGGGGGGGAGGATTCAATATAAAAATGACGGGGGTGCTCGTCGGAAATTTTCGAAAAACACCCTAAAAGGTACCAGAATCTCGTTTGATGGGCGTGGCTCAAAAGAATTTTTACCTCTAAGAGGTACCAATTCTAAAACAACACATGTCATATTCTGTCATATTTTTTCGGCTCATACCCTAAAGGTACCGCGATAATTCTAACGGTAGTCATTTTAGATTTTAGCACCTAAGGGGTACCAATCTTACAAATTTCATGACCCTAAAAGGTACGACGAGCACCCCCGTCATTTTTATATTGAAGTCCCCCCCCCCCCCCCCCCCCCCCCCCCCCCCCCCCCCCCCCCCCCCCCCCCCCCCCCCCCCCCCCCCCCCCCCCCCCCCCCCCCCCCCCCCCCCCCCCCCCCCCCCCCCCCCCCCCCCCCCCCCCCCCCCCCCCCCCCCCCGTACCCCGATGAAACGAATAAATGTCAACGCATGACAAAAAATAAATGAGGAACAGACCAACGTTGTGTGCTATAGGGCAAAGGTATACCCTGTACAGTTTTCCTGTGTCGTAGTTATATTTACACTGTACTGTACATGTGTAGCTTCATACAGGTATTAAAGTGCAAATGTTATCAGTTAAATTCCGGAAATACGTAACACCGTTACAAAACAATTATTCACTACCTCGATATAACGAACATTTTGGTTGTTTTTCCGCAAATTCGTTATAGCGAGGTTTTCGATATAACGAACCCTCGATATAACGAACCAATTTCCCCAGTCTCTTGGCGCTTCGTTAAATCGAGGTTCAGTTGTGGTCAGTTGATAAACTTAATGCACAACTGAAACTATTTTTAAGTGGCTCTATAACCCTCCTTGGCAATCATGTGTTGTTACCCTTTGCAGTCATACTATCATGAACTGCAAGACATTTGAAGACTGCTAGCTGCCAGCTACTGATAAATCTGAGGAAAATAAGCTCTGCGAGACTGGAGCGAGCGAACGTCGATCGATCGCGTGATTTGCTCGCCCGCTCGACTATCTACTATTTCTTAGCCCCCGATGAAGGTTAGTTTTGTCTAACCGAAATATTGGGCAAATATTAATAAAAGAAATCGAACGAATTCAGCTGTCTGATCAGACTTGCATGTTAAAGTTTTTTATCCAGAGAGTGACTGCAACAGCTGTCTGTATATAAGACAGTTTGGGCTGACAGTTTTCCAAGGAATCAAAAGATGCACATAAAATGCGCATAAATCTGTGTAGCGCGTTATCGCGGTGAATGTAGACTTAAAAATATTTTAAATTATAGCGCTAATATTTAGTGTTATTTTTTTTGACAGTTTTCCAAGGAGCCGATCTGACTTCAACCTACTAGGTACAATAGTTTACAGCTACAGTTAAAACTAGAGTCTAACACCAGTTCGATGGGAAACTTTCACATACAGTCAACTTCCGCTAAAACGGACATCTTGGGGACCGCGATTTAGTCCGTCGTAAAGTACAGTCGAACAACTCTCTAATCTGACGGACAGCTCTCTATTACCGATACCTGCCGCTCTAATACGGACACCTCTCTATTGGAAAAAAAATATGGATACCTCTCTATTACGGACGCTTCATTTGGTCCCGGCAAAATCTCCATTTAATTGTTATGAAAATAACCTCTATTATACAGACCCTCTGTACGGGCAACGTACATTACATTTTGGCCGCAGAGCAGTAAATTCATATAAACTTAACCTCTTTATTACGGATACTACTGTGATGACAATTCCTAAAGGGGTAAAATACAAATTTTAATATTTATTTATTAATTGTCACATCGGATTGAATTCTCTTTTGTGATAAGAGACCAAAATTAAGCAATGTTAAAAAGTTGTCCCAGTTCAGTGGTCAGTAAAAGCTGCATGTATTTTACATCGTAGATTAACATATTGTCGGCAGAGATTTTTTATCTTCGAACAATTTTCAATATCCTCCAGCGACTACGAGCGATTTATTTGCGCTAAACTGAAAACAAACGATAAAAGTGATGTCACAACAACTAAACGACGAGTTTGGGCCGTTTGGATTGGAGCCTTTAAAATGACGCTATATCAAAGACCTCTATAACATGGACACCTCTCTAAAATACGAATGCTTGGCTTCGTCCCTTTGCTGTTCGTATTATAGATAGGTTCCGTTAAACTGTACTACAACAGTCATATTCACCGGGATGTCAACTCCTCGCCTGCATGTTTGTAATAACAGGGTGTCCCTTCTCACAAATGTCGGCAAGGGGGTGTGAGTTTACTATAGTAATATATCCTCACCTTTTTTTTAATAGCGTCAGAAACTTTGTTTCCTCAAAGGCTCTGCGTGGACAATTTACGAATAAATGTTAATGCAGGTTGCTAATAAAATCAAGCTATTATCACTTGTGGTTACATCTACATCCGCACGGAATTTCAACCGCAATGGAAATGCTTGAAAACGGATTATATTGATTTTGTGGCTTCATGTGTAGTAGTTTATAATTAGTTTTTGGCGAGTGTTTATGCAGTAGAATTTGAATTCCTCGCATGACAAATTCTAAAATCAAAACCTTTCCTGCATGTAAAACTATCAAAAACAGGCGTTAAAAGATTCATCGAGCTTTATTTAGAAATTCAAACTCTCGATATAAAGAAAGAAAAACGTGCCTATTTACTCGTTCACTGAAGTAGTCCACTGAGGCAAAAAGGCCTAAGATCGAATCACTGGACAGTGTGTTGTGTTTTCAAGCGTAGTACCGTTTCCACGAGTAATGTTTCAATACTTGTTCATACTTGAGGAAACTAAAAGTCAAACTAAGCGGTGTTTACGGCATTTCCTGCACTTAAAAGTTAAATATCTCCGCTAAAATTGCATAACATATTTTATCTCAGCATAAAATCCGTCTATTCTAAGAAATATGAAGCGATGAGCTCTTCGTCATTCTGGACTCCAGCGTTTTATTATTTTTTTTTGTCTTGAGTTTTAGATCTACCAAACCATATTGAAATGTGCAATTATTAAATCGCCTCAAAACCATCATGGGGAAAAAACTTAAAAAGCAACTGCTGCAGATTAACCTTTGAAAAGTGTAGAAAGCTTTGGGGGCATCGTGTGTGAGAAGGTCATCACTAAATCAGCTCAACTGTGAAAAATTTACAGTATTTCCTTTACACTCGGTACGTACAATCATGTCTCTCAAAAGACGCATAAATATAACTGACAACTGATGTTTCAAGTATGTGTTAAGAGAGCTTCAAACTGTGAGACTGTTTCGCGCTAAAGATGCGCTAAAGACTAGTTAGCGGCTGCCAAAACACTTCCACTTCGGTCACTGTTATTTTGGTCGTAATTAAATAATCAGTTGTTATATTTTGTTACAGCTCACACTCATTGCGTGATCGAAGAGAGAACACTGCAACAAATTGAGTAAAAAAGACTGTTTCTTTAAGTCCTTTGTAACTGTTTTGTAGAGGATAAAGACTTTTAGTTCGCTTCTTCGCTCGTGGAGGTAATTAACTCGAACGAATCATTGTTGACCTTCAGTACAAAGTCCAACTTGAACCACGTTTTCTTCACATACAAAAAAGTTGCCTGGGAAAATGGGAAAATCGACGTTTTTTAACCACTCAACGTGCATTCAACGCTGAGCTGTGTATCAGAATTTATCACTGTAAAACGCTTACGTCAGAGTAAACTTATTTTTCTCAGCGGTAAACGTCAAACTTCTCATGTTACCCGGTTTTTTTGGCAAAAAGGAGAATCTTGTTTTCACAACATTGGCATTTACTAGGATGATAAGCAGCTAATTTCTTTCCATGATTACACAAGTTCTTCCAATTACTTGATGATGGTTTAAAAGAATACGTTTGTTGCGTCTGTAACCTGTTTTTACAATGACTTTTAGTTATTTTTCCTGGGCCGGGTTGTTCAAAGCGCGGTTTGGCAAGCATCAATTATTATTCCAGTTTTAATAAATAATAGATAAATGGAGATTTTTCCAAAGTATTTTTGCCCTTTAGTTTCGTTTCTGACTTGTCTTCGCATGTAACTTATAATAAGCTTTTGAAAACATTTTTAACAAGAAAATTTAGCGTTAACCGGCTTTCGAACAACCGGGCCTTGGTAGACAAAATTGCCCCAATCGATACTCCTTTCGCTTTTAGTCCTGGTATTGAGGCAGGAAAAGCTTCGCATCAAAACTTTTTCACAAGCAACTGTGAAACTACATGGTATAGGATTATTGAAGTTATTGCTTTAATTTGTACATTTTAAAACCGGTATGGCTTTGCAAACTGACTGATCGACTATAACTGACACGATATTTTGCAGTGATATCGTGTCAGCTATAGTCGGTTCGCTGACGAATTAGTCTGGTGTTAAATTTACCGAACTAAATCAGGACTGCGTGTTTAAGTCAAAAGAACATCTCGCTAACAAGTTAAAACTTGAATGTAGGTTACGGCAACCCCGCGCACCTCAGTGAACAGTTGAATTGATTAATAAGTTATCCTCCAGCACCATTTTCCGTTTTAATTGTAGAAATAACTTGGAATATTGAATTTCAAGAGCTTTCCGAAAAGGAAAATTCGGCCACTTATGCCTCTGCACCGCCTCTGTCAGTTATTAAGACTGCTGGCAATTCCTCTCCGGGGATAATCGAGCGGCGGGGCGAGCAAAGACCGAGCGAGCGAAACGGTAATGCGAGCCAGTTTCCCCTCGGCTCGTTCGCTCGCTCCAGTCTCGCCAAGCTTGTATACGTGATGATTAGCTGTGAAGAGACAGCTAGCAGTCTATCAGCTGTTCTTACTATATGTGATTCAAACCTAAAAGTAATTGAACTATTGAGCAGTAATTTCATGTGGTACTGTTTAGTTTACAACCTGCGCCGGGATGAAATAGTAAACTAAAGCGAGCTCATCCAAATGCCGGAGAGCTACTATAAAGCAGAACTTTCCTGTGGTACTATTTATTATGCTGTAAAAGGTGGTTCTACCTTTTGAGTCTGTGCATGAAATCGTGACCTGATTCAAATGGAAGCAAACCACTTTACTGTGGGCACGCCCACGTGGGAGGGAGTGGATGGGTTAGGTTTGACGAACTAAACGGCTTACCGTACTCCTATCTTCAGTTTTCAAAATTGTTGACATATTTCCTTTCAGCTGAGAGCTCATACTAAATGTCCAAAATAGCTGCCCTGTTTATTATCCCTTATTTGCGGCCTGGTTGGCCTGTGGTATCTCCAGTTTCCGTTTGAGGTTAAGAGGCTGTTCCTGTTATCCTTGTTTTTCTGAGGAGTCGACGTGACTCATTTTAGGGCGCAGTTTGGTTTGAAGTAGAGTTTTAATAGCGGATTTCCGCCGTTTCCGAACACGAGCCAAGCCGGATTATTCAGTCTTGTCTGAAATCAAAACCTGATTAAATGTGATAACTAAAGACTGTTGATTCAAAAAACAGTGAAGCGTGTGGGAAGAGATTTGAACTTTAATACGTTCAAACACCGTTATATAAGTGGATCATATAGTGTTCACGTTGGACATTAATCTTGTCGAGTCATATAACCGCCCAACTTTGCGCTTATTGCCTTTGCAAAAGGATAAGTGATATGAAAATTAAATTCAGTGCAACGTTACAACAACAAACGAGGAAATGTTTCCTGGTAATCGGGATTAAAATCTTGTCTGCATCGCCGTTGAAACCCGGAGGACTCTCATGTAAAAATGACGGGGATGCTCGTCGGAAATTTTGAAAAACACTCTAAGGTCCTCTAAAGGTACCAGAATTTGATGGGTGTGGTTCAAATGGACTTCCACCCCTAAGATTAAGAGCAACAATAAAATCGAAGAAATAAAACCCAGTTGACAGACAAATAGTTCGTATCACATTTTTTCGGCTTAATACCCTAAACAATACCGCGATGGTCATTTTAGATTTTAGCACCCTAAGTGATACAAATCTACAAATTTTGTCCTCTTAAAAGTGCGACGAGCACTCCAGGTCAGCTAAACCTTTAGTGGCGGTGTGACGGCTGCAAAAGAACATTCCGATCGGCTTCTTTGTCTTCTATACTTCGTATGATGGAAACATACTTCCCGTTATTCTAGCCTGAAAGCGTTATTGTGACGTTGCAATAGTGCTGTACTAGCAAGAATTTGTTAGTATGTAGATAAAATCTGTTGAACGGTTTGAAATCTCCGAGAAAGACAGGTCTTAAAGGGGCTATGTCACCTATTTTTAGTATCACTTTGAAAAGCCAAAAAAACATATTTGTTTCAATGGAAACCTACAAATAATGGTCCAGTTTTGTTACCAAATACTCTACCAGTGTACAGAAACTAGTATTCGTTTTCTTTGGCTGCGGATAGCCAGGATAGAAATGGATTGCAACTTGAAAAAATTGGCCAATTTTTTCAAGTTCCTCCCAAGTGTCATGGAAAAATCGTAGAAAAACGTATTATGGTTTGTTCTTTCTTGAATAAATCACTTGATATTTTCTTCTTGGTGTTCTAAGAACAATTTTATGTTTGAGTAAAGGTAGCTTGTCAACTATTTGGAGTATTTTGACCAAAACACAGCAGAATCTGCGTGACAATGCCCCTTTAATATAAAGGAACCACAACGCGACAGGATACTATCAGGAAAACCACTGCAGGGCGCACGTAGTGGTACGTACCAAACTCTACACCCAAACTCAGACCAAACTGGCTCGAAAACCTTGCACCGTGGGGCTACGCATACGTACGTATAACTATATTAACTTACCCACATTTACTTTAATACACTACTAACAGTATAACCCCGTTAAAACGGACACTGAAGAGAGATCACGTAAATCACAGTGACAACTAACCCTACAATAAAAGTATGATTAGACAAAAGTGTGTAGATCCTTTTCAACTGAACTAATATGTGTAGCTGGAATTAACTAAATGCTAAGAATTAGCTTTCGTGCAAAGTGACTGGGTTGATTATCGTATCTTTTTGGGGTTGACATTTGTGGTTTAGGTTAGGTTTGTCGATCGAGAGAATGTCTTCAGTCTTAGTTGTGTAAAACGGGATATATATTTTATTAAATATCGGTTCCAAATAGGCATGAATAGGGGAAAATGATTACGGTTATGTTTGAAATTGATGAAGGAAAATCACATAACTTTGTGCGAAAACGTCTAGGATTTGATGTCGAACCACAAACCGAAACATATTGTATGCAAATTATGCCTCACGCTCTATTTCAGGCCAAGAGTGCTGGACAATACGCCACCTCATAGTTTTTCTATTTTATTTTTATTTTATTTTAGCTTGGACAGACAAATCATCAACATTGCTGAATAGAGCACCTTTAAATTAGCAAACATTGTAAATCTGAGTGTTATACCTTGCGTAGATATAAGTCAGTGAATGTCGAGCCGGATTATATAATGCATGTATATTGCGTACACCGACATAATAAACGTTAGTAAAAGTGTAAACAAATTCACTGGCCTGTATCCCCTGTATCTTCCATTCTTTCATTCTAAGCAAGACTTTATAACGCGCAAATTGTAAGGTCATATAAAAATTATCAATAGTTTTTCTGTTCTTGAGGGGAGGGGAGGGGGCTGAACACAGGCTGTCTATATCCGAACTCGGTTGTTGATGACAAAAGCCGTTTTCGACCAGTTACAAGAAGAGAACTCCCAGACGATAACCGACGAGCTAAAGGGTGGGCAGCGTCAGACTGCAGTCATTCAACACAAGCGATAAATTGCCACTTCAGACACAATTTCCGGCCTCGTCTCCATCGTCCTTGGAAACAGGAAATAATCGGCATGCTCTGTTTTTGAATTTTATGGTTACTTTACTTCACCCTCGGAGAGTTTAGATAAGGCTTCCCATTGTATTGGTACGTTTTATTACACAAAATAACAAAATACAATAGACTTCTCATTACACCCCGGACACTGTCACAACTGAAAGTTACGCTTCATCCACAAACGCACGTGTCTCGTCTGACTACTCCCGAGAATACTATTCTCGCGTTCATTTACGAACATCCTGAGCACTCCATCAATCGAAAATAGGTTTCAAGCGTAGTACAACAACTGGTAAGGCAGTTTGAAATCGATGGATAACATCGAATTAAAAATATACTAACTTTCACTTCAAGCAGGAAAACCCAATAATGCTTCACCATCGATAAATCGCTAAAAAATGCTCCAAGCAAGGAGATTAGAAGTCACAGTCAGGCTCTAATAGAGTCGCAGAACTAAAGTTTAGAGGCAGTATCTCCGAACGACTACTGTCTGTCTTTTACAACATATTTTAGATCCAGTATACACTTCAAGCCGCCGAAGAAAGTCGGCTGGCCGACAAAAATTTAGAAAGAGTAATAACACTGAAATTTCCGGTAACATTGACGTCATTGCATTATCTTGACCACCATAACCCCTTGGGGACTCCCATATAAAAATGATGGGGTGTTCGTCGAACCTTTTAGGTGGCAAAATTTTGTAGATTGGTACCGTTTAGTGTGCTAAAATCTAAAATGACCACCGTCAGAATTATTGCGGTACCTTTTCGGGTAATGAGTCGAAAAATATGACAATATGACACGTTGATACCTCTTTTAAGGGTGAAAATTAATTTGAGCTTCAACCATAAAACGCGATTCTGGTACCTTTCAAAAATTTCCGACCAATATATCCGCCATTTTTACATGGAAGTTCCCCAACCCGGATAATAAACTTTCCAGTGAATGTCCTCTACTGCAGGAGCAGATTCCCAAGGGTAGTTCCCCATTTAGTTATTGCACGAGAGAAAAAAATCTCCATTTTCAACACTTTGGACGAGTAAAGACAAAAAAAAAAAAAAGAAAATCATAGATAAGTTAATATTGCATTTATTTGCGGAGTGAATCGACGATTGAATGAGTGTTTGTGTGTCAGTGACTCATCTGTAGCTGTCTCAAGCGAGTGGCTGAAAGTGTCCACTGATCTGTCCACTGTCTCATATTCATATCATCCAATGTGACCCACGGGACAACAAACTGCGCTGGCTGCTCCCACCTAAACACAACAAAATATCATGTTAGTGGCAAACTGATGCAAGAAAAAAAAGCAAATAATGCCATAAACTAATTCAGGAGCCGATTACGGGTAATCGATTCAATTCATAGCTGTTACCATCCTCCCCCCCGGAGCAATTTCAGTCCTTCTGGGGAATTTTTTTCAAGTGTTCATGTCCCAGGGGTAGGGGGGCAGGACAAAGCGAAATAACTACTCCCGCTAGGACTTGTGGGTTATTAAACACACAATGGCGTCTATAAACGACCGCGTGGATAAGTCGGCATTCTTTACAGGTAATTTAGGAAATTTAGTGTTTGTCTTTTAATAGAGTTTATTCTCTCTACTTAAGGACGTTCGCGCGAAAATCTTCTAGCATTGATTTTTTTATAAAACTTTTGCTACAGCTAGGGTATGAGTTGTTCGTGTCAGAAATGCAAAAAAATGAAGGGGTCACCGACTTCGTTTCCGAGATAAGATATCTGAAAGGCGACCCTAATTTTGAAAAATTGGTCTTCCTTACGGAATGAGATCCCAATGTCTGTTAGTCTAAAAATATTGCAAATAAATCTCTAAAATGCAACTTTCTTTCCTAATTTTTTTGCGAGTAGGTCTGTTCAGCAAATTCATTCAACTGGTGACTTTTTTAAACGTAAATTTAATCTTTAAACAACAGCATTTGCAAATTCTGACAGCCGCAAATTGGCAGAATTCGATGTCGCGCGGGTAGAAAAATGGAAAAAAAAATTAAACTTCCTACATTGATTTTTTGTTTATTTTTTCACAATCTGTCGAGATGTGGCAAAGAAAATTATCTATTCAAAAAAAATTAGGGGTCACCGGCCATCCAAGCGAGTTAAATCTAAGCAAAGTTAACGCAACGGCTACCAGTCCTTTATGCGCTTAGATTTCTTCTCTTGCGCGCGCGCTCGTGCATGACGTAGCATGGCGTTGCGACATGAATTGCGTGCGCAGTAAGGATGCGCATAAACAATTAGCGCGAACGTCCTTAAGAAGCGTTTTGAATTGTTGTAAAACTTCAGGTGTTGTTAAAATACAGAAATAAATATTGTAATATTCTTGTAAAACGAAGCTGTTTATTTTTAAATGATGTGTAAAACATTTGGCAAATCCCCCGGGGGGGGGGGGGGGGGGGGGGGGGGGGGGGGGGGGGGGGGGGGGGGGGGGGGGGGGGGGAGGAAGTGTGGCAACAGCTAGAATTGTACCATGCATAAAAAATAACTAAATAGAAAATGTAACCAGTGCCAAGAGCGAGAGAGAGGTTCCCACGTGTGTATAAATGGCCATAAATCACACTTTGATTCATCAATGAAGTGTTAAGCTCCGACTAAACTTTCTAACATTGTTGTACAACATTTTGCTGGTTCAAAAATGTACGTAAATTCGTGCCTGGATTGGTATAATATAACTGTACCCGAAATACAGTCTGTTTTTCGTTTTGGTTGTGAAGGAAAAAGGGGGATTGGGGGGGGGGGGGGGGGGGGGGGGGGGAGTTAACAAATTTCTTGCTCCAAAAACTGGGGTTTATCAGAGAGGGGGATTAAAAGGATAATGTCTCTGCTTGCTTTAAGCTTGTTTATTATCTTAAAATAGAAAGAAAAGTCGCAAAAGTGATGAACGCAAAGAAATATGAACTAAAAAGACAAAATGACGACCAAAAAAACTCCACATTCCACCAGAATGGAAACTTTGATTTCTTGACCGCCTGTCGGGAAATCAAAATTGATGAACTGTAATCCACTTCCATCCTTGCAATCCTGTGCTTATTCTCTAAACTACTGCTTCTGTTTTGCTCTATAGAATCTTTTTATCCAATTTAGTTGTATATTTGGTGGCATTTGCCGATATAATATGGAAATTAAGTATACAAAATTTCATTACGGCGGGACAGTTTCCTTTTAAAAGAGGATTTACGAAAATTTTAATGTTCTTAAAAACACTAAGCAACTCGTACCATGAACTGACAATGTCCTTGACAGAAATGCAGTCAGACAAAGCCTTGGTGGTTTTGTTGAGCCCGTTCTGTATCAGCGGCATAACGTAATCAAGTTGTGTCTTATCTTGCTCAGTAACCTCGCGTCTCAAACCTGTCACATGATCAAAATAATTCAAATGTAAAACCAAGTTTAGTGAACTTTCACACGGCAAACTTAAGTTGCAAACTCCCGCGTGTAGGCAAATACAATTTGGCGCATGTGAAGAGCTTGCCATCGTGTGCATAAAACAGTTTGGCAACAAGTTGACAAACTGTGTTAGGGATGTTTACACACGAACAAGAGTTTGCAAACTTTATGAATTTGTATCAACTGGGTTGATTAAGGGTGCGTTCGATTGACCTTATTCCGGAATAAGAATAAACGGAATAACCCCAAATGCCCGTTCGATTGAGTCGCTATTCCGATTCCAGAATACATGGAATGTATTCCAAGCATTCTGCACTAGGCCTTGAGAATGCTTGGAATAATCCAGAATAATGACGTCACTTCGTCCTCGCCTCGCGGCCTTTTTCAAAACAACAAACAAAATGGCTACCGCCGGCGACCATGTGCTGGTATCCATGTGCAAAGAAAACGAGTTGTTACTTAAAAAAGGATACTCCTGGAGTCGGGAAAAGACGCTTCTCCTCATATCCTTGTACGAAGAAATGAAAGAGATGTTTCAAAACGTCAATTACAAAAAGAAACAAGTCTGGAAATTGATTGCTGCGACGATGCAAGAGGAGAGTGGATTATTCCAGAAACGGAATAATCGTTTTATTGACCTGCGGATGGAATGACTATTCTGGAATAATCCATCCAAATTATTTCATACAGATTTGACTGAAAATAGCAAAATCCCCGTCACATGGTCCCTTGTTACTCACCATTTAAGTGTGTAACCATCTTTGTACATGACTTGTCACCACCAACCTCTGTTACTGCACCATCACGTGACTGTGCAAGGGATCTTGTGTCTTCAACTGCAAAGGAATGTGCAATACAATAAGACAAAAGCGGTGTTGAGCCACATCAAACTTCATCGTCTTTTTTTTAACTTGGATTTTCCACCTTCACCACGAACAAACAATACGTTTTGAATGTTTCTGTTGGGGCAATTCACTAACAAACCTTTTCCGTTAAAATATTTAGCCAGTGTGTGAAAGTACAACATTGTGTTAAACAATTGTCATGCTTCCAACATAAATTGCAATACAGTAAAAACCCGCAAGTAAGAACCTAGTTTTTAAGAACCTGTCAGGCTAAAATTTGCCAGTTAGACCCCCTCTATACAAGAACCTGTTTAGCCTAAAATTTGAAACAGGTTCTTATTTTCTAAAATCTATATAAAAAATGTGTACAATACACTTGGGCAAATAAAAGTGTGATCAGTGCTTCGATTTTTTCTTAATAGTCATTTTTACAAAAATACTTACTTGGTATGCAGATTTTGTATAATTAAGGAATAGGCTGAATACCACTAAATTCTATTAGCTACAATGTAATTTTTTTCTTCAGAAAATAAGAACCTATTTAAGAACCTAAATAGCCTAAATTTGTGCTAATTTCCATTTATGTAAGAACCTGTTTAGGCTAACTTGGGAAAATGCAGGTTCTTGCTTGCGGGTTTTTACTGTATGTGATTCTCTTCTGAATTTCACATATACTGAAGTTTGTAAGGTTTCATAACCAGTCACTCGAATAATTTGATGATCATAGTGGCGGTTCCAGAATTCATCGTAAGGGGGTGGGAGGCGGAGTGAATAGGGGGGGGGAGGGGGGGGGAGGGAAAATGCTAGAGACTGAAGTTGGAGGAGGGGGGAGGGCCCCCCTTCTAAATCCGAAACTGGATTACACTATCGCGTGAAAGGTGCGACAATATTATTGTAAGTGAGCAACTTGTTGTTACTTTTCATGTACTATAACTTACGTAGTTGCTGTTGATATTATTAACGTTGTGTATTTTTGTATTTTTGTAAGCCTTGTAAATGTTAACTGAGTTCAAAAATAAAGGTTAATAAAATCACGTGGAAGTTGGCTGGTCAACTAACAAACAAGACAGCTATAAAAAGCGAAACGTTTTCAATCACTTCGCTCATTTAACAGCATGGCCATCAGAGAGGAAAACAATAACCTGAATTAAACGGTTACCTTTCTCCTTTAACTTCATCGTTGTTGGTAACAATTCTTCAGGTGCCTAAATAACATACAAATGATGATTTTCATGCGGCATTTAAACCAAACTAGAGAAACCCAGAACCTTAAACTACATAAAAATGTCAAATTTCAAGATAACATAACAGTATTTCAATGCCCGCTTCTCACCCACCGTGGTCCACTGCGTTTTTCCCCACGTAACACATGGGTCAGATAACACTCTTTCCTTTCTCTACTTTCCCCATGACAAGAATAAAGAATAAAAAATTACTTGACAAAGATGTAATGTTCATCATGTCACGAGCGTGGGACAAGATAAAATCTGAGTCGAACCTATGACCTTCTGCACACCGGTCGGATGATTCCGTACACCAGTCGGATGATTCCGTACACCGGTCGGATGATTCCGTACACCGGTCGGATGATTCCGTACACCGGTCGGGTGATTCCGTACACCGGTCGGATGATTCCGTACACCGGTCGGATGATTCCGTACACCGGTCGGATGATTCCGTACACCGGTCGGATGTAATGTTCATCATGTCACGAGCGTGGGACAAGAAAAAAACTCTGAGTCCTCGACAAGTTTGAACCTATGACCTTCCGTACACCGGTCAAAAAATTACTTCTTTTGAGGATTAATGTCTTTCTTGTAACTGCTTTTCTATTTCACCTGATCAGCGAGGTACTGCCAAATCTGAGTCGTAATATGCATTGGTTTGTACGTAATGTTTCTTGGCCTATTTTTTTCAAACACAAAGGTCCTTGATTGAGTATTTTAAATGAGCCAGAGGATAGCCAAACTCGGCCTACCTCTCGATTAACCTCATTCATGCATTACCTTATAAGCTGGGAAGTCCAAGTTGTCTAACACAGTCCTTATTGTACCACCTCCAGGACTTGCTGACAGATGCTCTAAACGATTGATCGACAACTCAGATACTGGAACGCGTCTTGAGCTGAAAAAACGAACAGTGTTGTTAGCTGACACCCACTGCTCAGTGGAGCAACTGACACTTAATTGGGTTATGTCATTCAGTGAGCCAGCGGAATCCAGAACATTTTGATACAGTTTGTTTAAAACGACTCTTAGTTTTTTCAAGAAAAACTCCCTGCACTCCCTAAAGCGCGCATGCTTAGACTTGTTTGCATTTTTTGTTTTCATTTTGACGATACGTTACATTCTGTTATTACTAACACGATGCAAATTTCAAGGTAAATGTCAGTGATTATAGAATTTATTGGATGGAAAAGCTTGCGAAAGTAAGTTTCTATTATACTGTCAAAAGAAGCAGTTAAGTGGAAGGTAAACTGACATTCCATCGTGCGAGTCTCACAAAACATTGAATGCGCAGAAGGGACTGCAGGGTATCTTCAAGCCCGGGGGGGGGGGGGGGGGGGGGGGGGGGGGGGGACTCCCATATAAAAATGACGGGGGTGCACGTCGTACCTTTCAGGGGAAACGGGGGCAGAATTTTTTCACAACCTCCACTAATTTCATTCAAACGTGACAAAAACATAGGCAACTTTCTAGTTACAAGCGAACTGAAATCTGACGATGAACCGGGAACTTTTAAATGCACACGCACACGATGTAACACTTGTCCTTTCATTCACAACGCGGACAAAATAACAGGACCCAAACGATCTATTAAAATCACTGATCGTTTCACATGCACCTCCGTAAATGTTATCTACTGCATAACATGTACTTTTTGCAAAAAGATATACATTGGCGAAACAGGGAGGAGACTGGGCGACCGTTTTCGTAAACATCTCCGAGACGTTGAAAAAAACGACAAAGACGTATCCAAACCAGTCGCGCGCCATTTCAATCTCACTAACCATTCTAAACAACACATGACAATCTGCGGCCTTTCCCTACACCAGGGTAACACAGAAAGCCGTAAAAACTTAGAACAAAAAATCATCTTTCAAATCGGCACTCTCAAACGCCACGGAATCAACGAACGCTTTTCATTCAACTAATTTAAATTTGTTTTTCACGTCACCAAATTTCCACCAATGGCGTAGCTCCACCGCTTACTATATAAAACCACACACTACCCACAATTCCTTGATTCGCTCCGACGAAGGGCTAGCGCTCGAAACGTCAGCTATTTGAAATTTTTTACGGTGGTCAATTTACCTTATCGACTCTGTCGATAAAACTAAATTCTCGTGTCAAAATTTGTACATTGGTACCTCTTAGGGCGCTAAAATTCAAAATGACCACCGCTGGAATTATCGCGGTAGTAAAAATTCATTTGAGCCACGCCCATCAAACAATATTCTGGTACAATTAGGGTGATTTTCGAAAATTTCCGACGAGCAACCCCGTCATTTTTATATGGGAGTCCCCCCCTCCCCCCCCCCCCCCCCCCCCCCCCCCCCCCCCCCCCCCGGGTCATCAAGATTCGGAAACATGTTTCGACAGAAGCTTCTGTCATATCAGTTCCGTTTCAATAACCGTTACATTTGAATTCATGTTATGTATAGAGATAAAGGCATATAGATCAGTATTGTCACTTCGATAAGCCCCCCAAAAATAGTTTGTTATTCATAATGCAAACCTGAAAATAATGGTCCAGTTGTGTTAAAAATAAATTTATTACACTACTAGTGCACTAAAACATTATCAGTTGCCTTTGGCTGCGTTTAACCAGGATGCAAATGGGTTGCAACTTGAAACAAATCAGCATTTTTTTCACGTGCTTCGCTTTTGGTGTGGTGCAAGAGCTTTATGTGCATAAATAAACATAGTCAATTATTTAGTACAGCTTTGACCAGAAAACCTGAGTACAATCCTCGTGATAGTGCCCCATTAAGCATCTAAAACTAAAGCGACTGATCTTGGATGAGTAAGTGCTGTGTGAACTTTCCCAGCACTTTTCACACTGAAGGGGTACTGACCTATCAAGCCCTGAGTAATGGAATTGATCCAGCGGTAATGCAGCAAATTTGTCCACCTCCTGTGTGACACTGTTGTGCAGCTGTTTTGCCATGGCAACCACATGAGCCTCGTGTGAGCAGATCTTCTCTTGTATGTACCGAAGGAGCTTAGAGGAAAAAAGAAATATTTTTTGACATCTTGGACTCTTTCTCTTTTCACTCTATATCACTTTATCCCTCCCCCCCCCCCCCCCTTCCCCTGGCGAATCTCAAATACACCGTCCCGTGCCCCTCTTGTCTCTTCAAAGCCGTTTTCTTAGACAGTTGGAAGTGAGGCTGCGAGTTGGGAGGGATACATGCTCCCCACGGCTATCTTGTGAAACTAAAAAACGGTTGTAAACAGACCGTCATTCATGTTATTTTGTGACCTAATGTCAACAGCCTGAATAGCCTGGCCTTTGCATGAGTGTCTAATGCAAGTGGTTAAGCTGTCGCTCGCTCCCTCATAAATCGCGGCATCACAGTTCACAAAAAAAAAACACGCGCAAAACCGAAAAAGAAATCAACTTACAAGCTGCAACACAACCTACTGAGAGATGAGAAAAAAACCTTAATCTACTCTCTAAAACTGGTGAAGCCAGTAACATATATTGCACACCATTTGCTCATCGCTAGTTGTGACACAGGTTCCTTATGAGGACATATTTAGCGCGAGAACAAACCCTTGTCTCAGGGAACACACTGATGAAGAAGTTATCTCTGAAACGTCTGACTTTTTTTTTTTATTTTCGTGACATAAATTTTATTATTATGTATCCCTGTTGGTGTACCCGGCAGCAGCATCTTACCCTTGATGAATGTTTAATGCCTAAATTAATACAACTTAAGTTTGGTACCAAAAAAGATGTGCTCTTTGGCTCTAATGCTGGTGTTGTCGTGGGGACGTTTGTTCATATGTTCACATTATGCTCCTTATCACTTGACTGATTTGTTACCCATTATCACTGTTATTTCATCTATTATCATTAAGATGCCTCTAGTTTTGTATCCACAGATGTGTGCCAGTGTAAATTCCCCTATTGAACGGGTAGTCAAACATAAATTCTTACCGCAGGAAGCTCATACACCAAATGCAATGTTTGCGCATAATTTGTCTCGCACACATGTTTGGAAGCATGTTGCACAAAGATTGTACCGTAACAAATCACACACCTCATGCTTATGTTTCTCTACCCTGGCTTTCGCACTGGAATTTTGTTTCACAAGGGCTTGGATGAGCGACTGTTTGGTTTGCTGTCAAAACACAAAATTGGACAAAGAAACATGATTACCAGAAATAGATTATCTTAGATTCTATATCGTGACTTGTCTAAATACTGTAAATCATATCATTGGCCCTGGTTTTCACAAACGACACAAGAACAAGTGCAAACACAAGCAGTCAGAGCATGCAACGACACAAGTTTTTTTTTATGTCAATGTGAAAACTGGCTTGATGGTAGTCGATAGATGCGTTTAAGCAAAATCTGACGCGAATCTCTTAAGCCCCGGCTAAACGTTCCAACATTTGTTGGCCAACACTGATGTTGGAATGTTTTTCGGCTGGGGCTTTATGCTTGCGCTTAATTCCTTATGCTATGGTTGTGTCGCAAGTGAAAACCAGGCTTAAATTTCAATACAAAGATTTCTTACAGCGTGTTTTTCAAAGTCTTCAATCTTTTTATGTTTCATGAGTAGGATTTCTCTTGCTCTGTGTCTTTCGTTTCTGGAATTTGTTAGCTCGGTCACTGCAGCCTTCATGTAATCCAGCGACGCTTTGGATGCTGTAAGTTCTAATTCATTGTGATGCAAAACTCTGGAGAAATAAATCACAAACTTTCAGATTTATGGAAAAAAATGAACTTATAGCCATTAGGGGGTTTACTATGGGGATTCAGTTCCCCTCTATTGACACCATTTTTTCCATCATTGTCATCTTTTTTTCCCTTGCAAATAAAAATGTTACAAAGAAAAATAAAGAAAATTCAAAATAGGTTTTATGCATTGCCAGAGGATTTTCTTTTGTTTTCTTGGTCTTGTAAATATCGGTCATTGGTCAAGAGCTCTTCTGAAAAAAGAAAGAGAGAAACCCCTTACGGTTGTTTTATTCAACCGGACCCAGGGCTCGAACTTAATGTTTTAGTCTACTTAGGAACATTACTTCCCAAGAAAGGCAAGCAAAGGCACTAGCACTTTTTCCTAACGGCTGAGTTCTTATTAAAATTTTATACTGTATCTAACTTACATACAGTATGTATAGTTTTAACACTGATTCACTTATATTAAATTTTCTAGGTTTCGTAGTACACCTTAGTGAACAGTGATTTACAGTGTATGACGCTGCTGAAAATCATTTCCACGATCATTTTGAGCTGAGAATTCTCCAAACGTTTCACGCATCCGCCACAAAACGTATTTACTCTTTTTAACAATCTCATTACAGCGGCTTTAAATCTGAGAAACTTTTCAGCCTTCAAAGCTACAAATTCCCACTATTGTTTTTTGTTTTTCTACCCACAATTGTTATGAATAAATTTTAACTCGAAAATTATTTGCTAGTTAATTTTCTCTTGGCTTGAAAATTCAAAGAATTGCTCGTATTCTGGGAGTCCTGATGACCTCAGTACAAACCACACAGACCTCCAGCATTTCATGGCAACATCAGAAAATTTCTTAGCTCTTTGCAATGTACCTCGCCAGTTCTATATTTCCAGGGGAATCTTGATAACTGGACACCATTTTGGCTTCCAATTCTTGTTGTAACATTTGAAGTCTTTTCCGTCCTCTCCAGGTTTCATTCAGTCCTTTTTCAGATTCTATAAATCTTTGAAAGTGAGCAGCTTGACCCTCCTAGAAAGACGTAAACAAACATTTAAATACACATAAAAACAGTTCTATAAAATAGCCGAGATTCGGCTCGCAATCATTTTTCTTATCAAAAACGTGATCATGGGATTTAGGTTGTTACATGAATCTAAAGGCCCGTTGAAACGGTTTCAATATTTTCTAAACATTCCTTTACAATTTTGTTGAACCAAATGTTGAATGAATGTTGAGAGAATAGAGTCGGTCTTAAACACTGTTGAATCTTGTTAAACGTTGTTGAACGTTTGTTCTAAAAAATGTTGGATCGTGTTAAAGCTGTTTGAACACATTTGTTGAATTAACGTACGTGCATTAAAGGAGCAATGTTTTTGTTCCCAGTTCTTCTGTAATGAATGTTTAAAATGTTGGCTGGATGTTGCAACTGTTTGAATGGCCTCCATACAACATCACGCGCGCACAGTTTCGGTTTCAACACTTCATCAACGGTTCTTGAACAAATATTGAAACCGTCACGATTAAACAGGGCCTTAAGAATAGATGGCTCGTTAACGTGCTCCACGCTTGCAAGTGCTTGATCTTTTTCTACTATCTTATAAGAAATAATAGTGCTATGCATAGAGTGTTTTTTAGATGAGTGTAGTAAAACCAAGTTCCTCTGTCCAATCACAGCAGCCGCAGACAATCCAATCAACCATTCAGAACAAGCTTGCGTAATGCGCAGAAGAGTGAGAGTTCAACTATCGCCCTCGTTTGGCGTGGGCTTTACGTTTGATTGGTTGAGAAAGTGGCGCGAGATTTTTTAGCCAATCACAAGACGCAATTTTGACACTCAATTGAAAACCGATCTAAACATCATAGTGAATCATTCTGTACGTTCAAATGTAATTTGCTTGAAGATAACCAACCTCGATTAACTGATGAACACTTTGAAGTAAGGAAGGTGGTGATGATGTGTCTGTTAGTTTGCCAGAATTTTCATATTTAAACCTGTCAAAACCAAATAATAATAACGCGGTGATGGAGACAACAACCAGTTAACAAGCATTTGTATTCTGAGTGTTATTGCTGTACATTTGACCTGGTGTGCTTTTGTTTTCTAAAATAAGTACAAGTAATACTCCGTAAGGAAGATCAGAGGTACATGTAACTCTGCTCCCAGTCTACTGAAATTCCAGAAAGACTTTGCCATACAGCATTCAAACCATGCCCCTGTGAATAACTCACCATTTTTTGCGGAAAAGTATTTGAAATAGTTGCCTCCCCCTCCCAACCTCTTTTCACCCCATGACAATATTTGTAAATTCTAGATTGTAGTATTTCTAATTTAAATCAAGCAAAAGTCATGAAATCAGAATTTGTCATTTTAAAATATAATATATAAATGCATGTAATTACTGTAATACTTAGTAATATATAATTGTTTTTATTAGTGTCCCCAATAATTTTTCTAGTACATGTAGGCCACTTGTGACAGCAAATGACACAGAAGGGGAGCCAGAGGAGCCAGAGGTGCCACTACTCAGTTGAGTATGTTGACATTGAAATTTAATTCAAGAATAATCAACAATAAATTATTGGAATGAGTACACATAAAAAGTCCAAAAATAATTTTAAAAAGTCAAGGACTCAATTTCCAGCATATTCAAAATAAACATCTCGTTCGATGAATTGGCCCTATTGAATAATCACTCCCTTTTGAGGCAATAAAAATAGTAATTGAGCCAGGTTATTATTCAAAGAAATACAGTTCATGACCTTTACAAGCCATGTAAATCCAAGGCCTGAATACATGTATTTATCAAAAATGCTCTTCACCCATTCATCATTGAAACATAATTATGCATGTTATGTAAAAGTATACAACGTCATATTTTCTGGGAACTGACGAACTGTGGTCACTCCAAATGAGAAATCCTGAATTTTAACTCGTAAAATAATGAATGCCACTCCGTTAGATCTATTAAGTCCCTTCTGTATTAGGTTCCCCCTCCCCACCTGCTGGAAACTAAAACAGTTTTTATAATTAATATAAACCTTAACTGTAGTCACAATTCAAACTGAACAGAATCAAAACATACTTCAGTTCCTCTGCATCCTTCTTCAGGTGGATTCTTGCAGACAATTCACGCAAGCTAACAGCAGAGTCCTGTGCTATTCGAGATAAAGAGGTGACAATGTCCTTTGCTGTGTGCTGAGACAAGATATTCTATAAGAGGTCAAACAGACATCAGTTGTCACTGTGCATATACAGGAAATTTGCAGTAAAGAAACTGGCCATAAAAGGTACATATTTTTCCAAATGAAGCAAAAAATAAAATGAAACAAAACAAAGCAAAACACAAAACCTCCACTCCAGTCCATAGTTGGTCTTTGATCCTTTTTTGACTGTCACCATCCATCCTTAAACAAAAAATAACAATTTACTGTACAAAAATACATGTATATAATTATAATAATAATAATACGTACTAATACTACTACTAATAATAATTATTAAAATAAAAAAAACATACTGTAATTATACATAATACTATACACATGACTGTATTTGTCTGATTTTGAGGCAAGAGGAGAAAGGATACGTATAAAGTTCAGGGGCACCCGACGAGGGTTTTCTCCCAAATGCTTTAGAATGCTGTTTTAGGGTATCGGGACTGCTTTTAAAGCTCTGCAAATGAATTCTAAGCTGTCCTATGAAACTTTTATCTGTTCGGTCATTCTAGGAAAACTAAACTCTTCTCGAATTTTCTATATAATTTCCGAAAATCTCAGCTCTTTATTGAAGGATCACGAAAATGCGAGGCTATCTAGTAATCCAATCTGGCAGCCGAAAATTTTAGGGACCTTTTTTTTCGGTTGAAGAAAATAAGAGGGTTTTCCGAAAAATCTAGAGATTGTAATGGCGTCATCGAATGTTCTAGGGCCATGGACATCTCTTTCGAAAATTCTAGGCGTTTAATACTGCAGTAGTATATTTAAGATTTTTCTTTTTGTTTCCGTTACAAACCAAAAACAGAAAGAATCCCACCCACGTTAGCAATGGAAACGCTTGCTGTTACAGCCTAAATTCTACAAAGAAAGCAAAGAAAGTGCTAGTACGTGTAGAAAATGCTAAGGCTAAACTGGTCATAATTCCAGAAAATTCCAGGATCAAGGATAAAAATTCGACTTTCAAAAATCGTAGGAAAGGTAATTAAAAAACCTCCGAAAATCTTAGATGTATGGAAAGGCCACATCGAAATTTTTAGCCGTTCTCGAGTCACCGAAATTTCTAGGCAACCTTTGCCTCCCCGAACAGATATTTGACAGAAAACCGTCGGTGGGTGCCCCTGAAAGCTACATGTAGACACTGGGATGTTATGGGAAGGAATGAAACTTAAGAGAAATAGCACCTGGCAGGTTTGATCTTATATGGCGGACAAAAATGATAATAAACCAAGGCAGCTCTCTTGAAGTTTCTGAATAAAAATGTGTTATTTTTCTTAACTGTTCATTGGCCAAAATGTTCATCAAAGTTAAGCTGTTAACTTGGCATGCTAGCAGCTTACAAACAGGTAAAGATTTGCCCCCCCCCCCCAAAAAAAAAAAATGTTTAACCCTCTGACTCCCAGAGTCACTAAGGAGACATGTCATGCTGTTCTAACTTCTGAGTTTCTCAATGAATCCTATGGTGTGACCATTTAAATGAAACCTCTTCGGCAGTACTTTTGTATGGTACCATTATTTGTTTTTTCTGTTTTTTAATTTGCAGTTTTTCTTGAATTTTGTTTTTCAGGTACTCTTGTGAGTTACAGGGTCAATGGCAAATTTGATCAGTCTCATCGCAGCACAACACTTTGATTAAAAAGGACTCTTGCCTCCTTCCTTGAGTGGTTGGCACCCTTAAACAGCATCTGTCAGTCACTATCCAGCATCTGCTAGTCCCAAAATTACATGTACTGTGTGCCTCGTACATGGAACTAACCTTCCAGATTCCTCTTCTGCCTTGCACACTTCATGTAAGAATGATCCAATTCTCTCACAGGATTCCCTGACAGATCTCTGTCACAAGAAAAAAAAAATTGCTGCCAAATACACTGTATCTTTATTAATATTAAAAGAGAATGTCAATTTTTTTTATCAAGTTTGAACTTCTATTAGGTGGTAAAAGGGTCAATCTTTTAGCTCTGTTTGCTGGAAATCCCAACAGAATCCAATATAATTTTAACAGTTTTTCTTTGATTGGCATCCACTAAAACTCAACTTTATCGACCTCATTTGAAGAGTCAAAAACAGTCAAAACCGGCCCTTACAGTAGAGGCTGATTCTAATCCAGTTGGAGTAGATCGTCCTTCCACAGCAGCAAATGTCTGCGAGCTGCCACCAATGATTCCTTGTGATGTGTAATATGTTGGGTCTACTGACTTCTTCCTGTCAGGGCAAAGAAGAAATACTATGAACAGTAAAACACCATTGCTACAGACACTGTAAGGAACATGAAGACTGTCCATATTAACAGGTCCATATTATAGGCATATATGCATGCCTATAACCATGTTTAAACCATGGCATTTTATTCCTACCCTGTAAGTCAATTTTCTGCAAATAAGTGAAGAAAAACACTTTGTTTGGTGTCCTCATTACTTAGTATTTCATCTCAGAACAGCTTTTATCCTCCATGGTTAACATAGCCTGTTATACAGTGTAGGTACATTGTATATAGCCATAACCATGTTAACCCTGTTCATAAATTTTCTGCGAATGAGTGTACTAAAACATTATAACTTGAGAAAATGGAGGGGATCACTTTATTTTGGTGTTCTCATTACCTGTATCATTATTCGACTGTGACATCATTTTACCTTATAAGGAAAAGAGAACATGCAAAATATCCGAGCATATTACACAGTAGATTGCCGTATAATACCTTAAGTAGCATCCCAGTTTTAAGACACACAAGCTATTATAAATGAAGGCTTTCGTGCAAAAAGGGGATATATCTCTTTTTGGGCCGATTTGAGCTAATTTTTGGCGGACTGACTTGTTTTGACATGACAAATATCGTTCCGTAATTTTTTTTGCTGATTTGCACCTTGTTTTTGAGAAATAACTTTCTTTTGTTTCTGGTTAAATGATACCTTTGCATGGCTTTTTAAAGACGCTGCCACATTTTTTTTGCAACACTATTTCTCAAAAACGAGGCACAAATCAAAAAAATTAGGAAATGATGTTCGTCATGTCAAAACAAGTCAGTCTGCCAAAAATTAGCTCAACTTTGCAAAAAATGAAAATCGGCCCAAAAAGCAATATGCGCCCTTTTTGCACGAAAGCCTTCAAATACAAGAATTTCAGTCGAATAATAAATCCCTTATTCAATGGTTTTACAGATATGTGCAGACAATTTTATTCATTACTCGCTTTTTTTCCTCGCCCTTGTGGGGCTTGAAAAATACTACACAACTCGTAAAATATCCGTGGGTATTATCTGTTAAACCATCGAATAAGGTGTACTGTATGTATTTTATCTTTTTAGAGGGCCATAAGTTTATCAGTTAATTGTAATTACTGTTACATGTACATGTTACTCTTGTACTTACTTACAAAGTACTTATTCTCAGAAAAACTTTTATTTTCTGTGGTTAACATAACCATGTTAACCATGGCATCATTTTTTCCTACTAAATCACCTTAACGCGAATGAGTGAACTAAAATGCTATAACTCGAGAAAATGGAGGGGATCACTTCATTTGGTGTTCTTATTAACTAAATTTAAAAAATACATATTTCATCTCAGAACAACTTTTATCTTCCATGGTTAACATACATGTAGTCTGTTTTGGGTCAGCAAACCCATAACCATGTTACATGTAACCATGGCATTTTTTTTCTACAGGAAAACGGTTATTCATTAGCAGTTCTACACACATTTGGCTAATTACCCACCTTGCAACATCTCTAAAAATTGCTATTCTGTCATTGATCTGTTTAGCCAAATCCATGTACAAGTCTTTCAACTGATGGCATTGCTTGGAATGGGCACTCAACAATGCATTTCTCTTGGCAAGATCAGAAATCTGTTGTTCAACTTCTGAATAGCTCTCATCTGCAAAGGTATTAACAGGTGATAATTATTGCTTCTTACACCCTCACAGGTGAATGTGGATGTCAAATGCTCAGTACATGTACAGTCTTTTTCCTGTATCATTTACAAAGCTGTTACTGAAAAGAGCCAGAGTAGCCTATAAAAGGCTCCTGTGAGTCAACTCATGAATAAGAAAATTAATGTTCTACACATTGCTGGTTCAATATATTAGAGCGACCCCCCTTCCTTACAAAAAGGTGTCAAAATGTAGTCAAATAGAAATTTTGAACTTAGACATGACTGTGCTTAGTCAATTTGGTTGAGGAGACACTCAAGTTCATGGAAGCTTAACACCTTTAATACGACTGCCAAATTTATCTTTTCAACAATAATTGTGACGCAATGTACACTATGTTGAAATTATAAACATGGCTAGACATCTTTTAAAATACCGTAAGCCGCGATATGATGTGTGATACAAATGTATTTAAGGTCAGTACATACAAGGATAAAAGTTATATTCTCACTTGCAGAACAGATCCACTGTCGACTTAAGAAAGTTGACCTTGAGCGCATTAACGTGTCTTCTACCTAATTTCACGCTTAGGTAGGAAAGACATAAATTTGGTCATCAAATGACTCTAATAGCAAAACATCTTTCAGCTTTAGCTTATTGTTGTACAAGCTATATAGATGATGTCATAAAATGTTATACTACAGGTAACAAAAGAATGATTTTCTCTAACAATTTTTTATTATTCTGTTAAACTGTGACACTGAGTGACTTTTGTGTAAGTAAATATAATAAATTTATAGTAGGAAAAATAAACAATGGTACATGACTGTATACATTAAGCATCATCCATTTCACCTGCTTCAAGAATCTCCCTCTGTAAAGCTTTGATTTCCTTTTCAACATGATGGACCTTATTTCTGACTTCCACAAGTTCCCTTGTCAACTGGTTGTGTTTTCCTTTGAGCTCCTCTCTTTGTTCATGGTCTGGTTTGTTATCAGCTGAATGTGCAGCTTGCTCGTGGATCAACTGTTGCCTACTCAGAAAATTACTCATTAAGGAAAAGAAACTGCCGGACTCAAGGTGTAGGTGTGGTGCTGTAGTGGCAGCTACATGTACAGCTGTAGCACATTGGACTTTATATTTGACTGTCATTGGTTCAAGGCCTCGTGGTCTCTGCCATCATGTTGTTTCCTCTGACAATAAAATTTGCTTCACACTGTCTATCTCCACCCAGGTGTATAAATGGGTACTGGCAACATGATGCTGGGGTTAATCCTGTGATGGACTAGCAGCCCATCATGCCATCCAGGGGGAGTAGCAGTTCTCCTAGTTGCTTCATGCTACAGAAACTGGGTTAAACTACTGCCATGTGGGCAACCTGTGGCTCATGTGGGCCACTGATTTTTTCAGGTGAAATTAGTCAAATGTCACATGTGGCTCATGATGGTTACCTGTGGCCACACCTCACCTGTGGCCCAATGAATGAAGAAGGTATTTCAACCACAATTGAACAACAGTACATTAATAATATTAGGCTAGGTACATGTACACACATCAGCATTAATTTGACAGCATAAAAGGATACAACTTCAAGTTTCCATGTATCTTCTGCACAGTTCTGTTGTAAAAGGAATGAAAAAAGGAATCGTAATCATGGTTAAAGTTTTTATCCGACATTTGTCAAGAGATGTTTACCTGATCCCTGATATACATACAGGTATATTTTTTAAAGGATTCTTTCAATTGCAGAATGCCATCTCAAAGGTCACGAGTCTATTGCGTTCAGAAATTCGGTTACAGCTTGAAAATACTGGTTGACCCTAAAGATATACATGTAACTGTAACCTAACATGACTAATCACAAGAAAAAGATCCTGAATTCAAAACCAGGCATCCTGATCTTCCCCTGTACTTAAAACACAGGGTTTGTGCTCTTCTAAGGTTTTCAAATTCCAGGAATTTCCACAATTAAAATAAAGTTTTCCATGATCTAAATGACCAATTATTTTCACAAATTGGCAAAATTTTTCCTGGTTTTGGTTTTCAGTTCTGTGATCTTCCTTGTTTAACTTTCTCCTCTTAGTTAAATTTTCATTCACAAAAAATGAACTGTCAAATTTGTTCCGTACAATGAACCACATTTTCCATGACTTTTTATGACCCACAATCTTATAATTTCCAGAACTTTCAGTGTTTTTTCATGAGCCATACGAACATTGACTGACTGAGAATAACAAAAAAAAAACATGTACAACAAGTGATTAAAAAAAAAGATGTACATAATGTTCATCATGCCATGAGTGATTGGCATAAATTAATATTTTGCTGGCATGGTACAGAAAACCGGGTACCAGACGAGTGTAGTGCATGGGGGCTCACGGTTGGCATGTTTGAAAGACTCTGTTGATTGATTTGTGCCATTCTACAGTCAGCCTCACCGCGTCAATTGAACCAAACAAGTTAAATTTTTCTTTTGTCAAGTTAAGTTGTTTATTGTATTAGAATGTACCTTAAGGCTTCTCATCAACAGGTTTAGGTGCATGACTGGTGATTGGTTTAGTCGTAGCTTTCTTACTGTAGTCAAGACATCCTAAAACCCTAAAGGTAGCGCCACTGTATAGGTTGGGGGTACACGGTCCCCATTTTTTCCTAATAGTTGGTTTTTTAGGGTTTACATGCCCGGCTCTGGTGCATTAAGATTTATTGTAATATTATAGTACTTTGTCAGTGAATAAAATGTACCGTGGGCCTGGCTGACCATTGCCCTATGCCTCTCAGCCTTGTGTGTTTATTCAGCTGTGTTGTGGAGGCAAACTAACAAATAAATCTGAGTCCCTAAATTGTCTGAATTGTAAGTATGTAACTGTACAATAATTATGGCACATGTACTGTATAGTGTAGCTCAAATTCTACATGTAGTGAATTCTTTTTTTTTTTTTTTTGAAAATCTCTTACTTTATTTACCAAAAACACAACATTACATTTACAATATTTCAGCAAACAGTGATATAGCCTATGAAAAAAAAACACTATTTACAAATTTAATTTCAACTAGCTTAGGAAAAAAATACAGTCAGCGTAAACAATAACTTTCTACATTTATGCACGTGAACAAAAGCACACACGTACACACACCACAAACATGTACACGCGACAAGGGTTTATTTGGTCAAGAGCTCTTATCCCAAGAATATCACTTTTTTAACCGTGATATACATAACTTTTAACATACGAATTTTTCAATTTTATATTTCAGAGTAATTTTACGGGTAAATTCTTGTAGACAAAGAGATTTCTCATCTAGTTTTGTGCTATATATATAATACTTCATGAACAGAAGGGTGAAATTTAGTCTTCTCGTAAGTTCTTCAGTTTTGATGTTTCTAAGAATTCCAAACAGAATTTCCTTTTCGCTCGGAGCGAAATTACAGTTATACGTATTATTAAACCACTCTAGAGTCTTCCCAATGAAAGTCTTGGTGAAGGAACAGTCTTTAAAGGTACACTGTATGTTCTGTAGAGTCTTCTTCGCCACAATAAATGCAATCACTATCAGATTTGATGCGGAATTTACAAAGTTCCTTTCTGGTGACAACTATCCGATGAATAAATTTAAAATGAAATTCTCTTAATTTCTGTTCTCGACATAGTTTCGGAATGAGATTAAAACACTGAGACCACTCGTTATCATTCAGTGGGATAATCTTATTCCATTTCCGTGTTCCAGTTTGATATATGGTATGGATTTTACTGGTTAAAAGTTGATAATAGTCTTTTGACTTATGTAGTGAATTCTTAAAAAATCAAATTTTAAAATTTTAAATTCACCTGACACAAAATTAAAATTATATATATATATATATATATTATATTATATTATATTAAAAAATTATATTATTTTTTTTATTATTACTGGTATTATTATTACAAACTTACTTTGTGGATTTAACATGTTGCAACACATATTTCCAGACATCTACCATAGGCCCTCGGCATAACCTATAAACACCAACAGCCAATAATTGAAGGGCTGGCAGCATACATGTAATTGCCATCTTAATGGTAAGTTTTGAAATTTTTCTCTTTCAAACTGTGTTTTTGAGGAGATAAAGCACTTTTTTGCTAATATAATGCCAGGCTCATGTACATTGTACATGTAAGTTAAAATCGGGCCAAAAGGTCCTGTATTTCACAACAAAAAAGTATTTTGGTCAAATCTTATAAGCATCCCAGTGTGTGATTCTTCAGGCAAAAATATTTTGGAGAGTTTTTGAGATGTAGAGTGCACCTCTTTTGGTCTGATTGGATCTCTATTCCTTCAACAAACATTAAACCACCACCATTTTATCAACAGAATAATTTTTGGGCTAAAACAAAAACATGATTTGTGAGTGAAAAATGGCAACACACTGATTATGTGTTACCAGAAACCCATAAGTGGGTTGAAACGTGTAACACGCATTCCCAGCTTCCAAATATTCATTTTTTACTTAGAACCATATTTGGAAACCCCTCAGTCCAGGGAGATTGGAAGCAAGTCGTTCTAGCGAATTGATTGGTTAATATTTTTATCTCGATGTTCCAAATATGGTTGTAACAACTTCTTAGCAAATTGATTAATTGGAAGCTTGTTTTGAAGCGTACAAGAGACAGTTGCACGTTTCAACCCACTTATGGGTTTCTGATGTTACTGATTGCTTTATTATACTTGTGAAATTATTTCAGAGTGACAACAATTTTCTCCTTGCGCATTGTTTATTTGCTTTTGTTAGCATCACTTAATTGAGCATCACTTCACCCTGTCACTCCCAGATTTAATTATGGAGACATGTAGTGTAGTTCTAACTTTTTAGTCTGGAGATGAAATCCCATGGTGTGACCATTCAAATGAAACCTCTTCAGCAGTACTTTTTCATGGTACCATTTGTTTTTCAATATTTTACAAAATGAAAATTAATTTGGAATTTTTCTTGAATTTTGATGTTTGGCACTCTTGGGAGTTAGAAGGTTAAAGGGAACCTCCACTGTTGTAACAAATTGATGCTAAATTAATGTTAAAAAAGTCTATAATTCAATTCTTTTAATAACAAGTGGAAATAAAATTTGAGTGTACAATAAAATTCGATATGAATATCACTTATTTTCACTTTCAAATTTCCTGTGTGCTGCCATCTTGAATTTTTATGGCTTCATATAGCTGCCCAATTGTTGCACACAAAAGAAGGTTAATTGTAACAATAAAGGCAACCATTTGACATTATAAAAATTCAAAATGGCAGCACATGAGAAATTTAAAAGCAAAAATACAGGTGTAGGCGAAATTCATATCCAAATATTTTGTATACTAAATTCTCTTTCCACTTGTTATTAAAATAATTTTAAATGAATACTTTATTTCAAATAATTTCTTAACATCAATTTGTTAGAATAGTGAATGTTTCCTTTAACTTCGCTATTTTTGAATAGCAGGCATACAAATAACTTGAGAAATTTTTCTCCATTTCCTGCTGTTGTCAGAGAATATATCACGGCTTAAAATTTATAAATAAGTAACCAAAGAATCTCTTTTTCAAGAAGCGTTCAAAATACCATAATTTATTTTACAGCGGTGGATTTGCACACAGCACGTCAAGCTCTACTGAAGAAAATCAGACAACACATTGCACCCCTCCTTAGGATAATACAAATATCCAAGAGACATATGACCAGACCAGACTGGTCGTTTTATCTCTCGCTCCAGGGGATGGGAAGAAGAGAGACCCTGGGGATGAGGTTGTCCGCATCCCTGTAGATACCTGTATATTGTCTTCTGAAATACAGAATACGCTTACTGGAGGTGGTTGGCTTAAGGCCCTATTTACATGGAAAGGGGATGATCCTAGTGCTAGGATCATCCTAGCACTAGAATCATCTGAGCACGACATGTTTTCTGCTTTCAGTTTACATGTGAAGGGTTGCATTTGGCCCTAGCACTAGGATGATCCTAGTGCTAGGATCATCCTATCTGGGAGGCAGGATGATCTTAGCACTAGGATCATCCTAGCTCTATGTAGATGGCCTTGGGAGCCCCAGGGTTATCTTCGCTTTTGTTATTGTTGCCTACCAGCAACCGTTGTTGGCATTTTGGATGGCCACTTAGGAGAGGTGGTCGCTAACGAGAGGTGGTGGCACTTGAAGATTCCACTGCATTAAATTCCCAATATGCCCAAAGATGCCAAGGAACAGGGTGGGGTAGTTGTGAATGAGATACAAATGTCGCTGGTCCTGCTTTGGCAGCAACACTCTATTCACAACTACACCGGGCTGTCGCTCCCAATGGATACCTTACCTCAAGAACACTGATAGTAGAAATAATAATAGTACATGTACTTGTTTTATAAATAAGCTTACTGTATTCTCTTGGCTACTTGTTGTTGCTTCAGGCTACATCATAAAACGGAGTTATGAACAAGTTTTATGTGCTTTTGGGAGTAGTTGTACTGTACTTACATCTTAAAGTCTTCTTTCGATGGAAGAGTGGTATTGATGTGTCGCCCTTGAGGCCTGAAACGCATTTCGTCGAAGGCCCATCGCCGCAGTTCATCGGAAATATCGTGTTCTCCAGCCATAACCTTGGCGAGTATTTTAACAACAGGCCACAAAGCGAAGATTATTTACCACATAACTTGCAAGTTAGAGATCTAGGGTAATGAACCAACTAACGGTGCTTTCTAATTCTTAAGAAGACATATCAATGACAAAAGCACATCGAACTATAAAATGATCGATTGATCAAACAAAACTCAGTGTTGATTTATGTTTTGGCGCTCAATCCGCTCAATGTACATGTGTATTCATAACCAGACTTTCTGGGCCGCACAGGCCGCACCAGCACGAGACTCGTACTTAGTCTTTTTATAGACGCGCGGGTCTCCCACGCAGCCGTGCCGCAGCCGTTATTTGTCTCGTCACGCAACGCTGATTCCTTGCCCGATTTAAGCCAATCACAGTTGCGGTGCCATTTTCGGAACTTGCTCGCGCCAAATTCTCCACGCGTGACTCGTCCAATCATAGCATGCGTTTTATCGTTGACTCAGTTGGATGTTTCTTAAAAGATGACAGGCCTAGAAGAAATCCTGCTCGTCGCTAAAAACATTTAAGCCCAGCTTTAGAATAAGTCTACCCCAAGTACGTGCCAGAAAGATTTTTCCTTTTAGATCAAAATAAAGATAACAGGCCTGTTGTTCTAAATGTTGTCGTTTCTTTGATCTTAGGAAAAAATCTCTAGCTGTGACACTGACAGGAGGAATTTGAGGGCCTAAAATAGGGTTTCCCAATCCCGCTTCCCGCCACTATCTTTTCTTTCATCCCGCCATCCCGCTTGCTTCAAACATGTCATCCCGATCCCGCTTCCAAAATACTTTTTTTGCATGACAAGTCGCAGTTTTCTTTTCGGACGAGACGCGATTTCCGCGGGCTAATGCATTACGACCTCGGTGTTTGTTTACGGTAAACAGCAGCAGTCAGTTTAGTTTGGTAAATTTATCCGCTTTTGAGTAGGTGTTGAGGAACCAAATAAAAGTTTTCTTTATCGGAGAACAGCGCGTGGACCATGACGAAGGCCCTCCATCACACCAAACTTCAAAATTTCAAATTTCAAAAACAAATTTCAAAACACGCCTACTACATACGGGTTACACACGAAATCTGATAGAGAAGGTTGTATGGAATATGCGGGGTGCGGAGTACGGAGTGTGGAAAACGTGGAGTGTGAAAAATGAGGAGTGGGGAAAATGTAGAATACGTATTTTTGTGGAAAAACATAAAATATAAGGTAAACCTAAACTTTTTTTTTCTACAAGGCAACTTTTGCAAGTTGGCTTAAATCGGGCAAGGAATGTGGTCCAAGTTTCAGCAGCCGTTATGCACTAGTCATTTGTAACCCCGACTCCCAAACCCCCGGGGAATAGTGGGGGAATTTACAAGTGCATGTTCGTAATTTAAAGAACTTCCCCCGAACCCCAGGGACAGATCTGTAGGTAATTGCCCCTGCCCCCTAAGTTGTCAAACAATAGTTATGCACGTTTATTAACAATTAACACGTCTTTGTTGTATATAAAAGGAGTCAAAACACAATTTTATACACACATACCGTTTTCTCTTTGATATCCCTCTCTATGAGGTAGTTGCAATAACATGAACAAAAAACACACACTCTTTGATACTCCTCTCTCTCCCCATGAGGTAGTTGCAATAACATGAACTTAAATAATTTTGAGATCTTCAAACGTTTTATAATCTATAGTGAGATATTAAAAAGGTCCACTTATTTCTATATTTGGTAAGGTTTCCGTTTTTTATCGCGATCTCTCTTTCTCATTGAATTTTAATTTCAAGAAGAGTGATGAAAACGATGTTAGGCGGGCAAAAACAAAGCATTCATTTTTATTCTCCGGGGAGTCAACATGGCCGCCGCATGATAAAGGCCTATTGACCAAAACTTGAACTGGGAATGTCATATACAGAGGTTTTGCAAAAAGATTGCTTCTGCTTTGGGTGCAATTAAAAGAATATGACATCTTATTATATACCTTTTTATATATTAATAGATGTATATAATATCTTAGTTCAACCACATTTTGATTACTGTAATGTTGTTTGGGACAACTGCAGCATCAGTCTTTCTGAAAAGCTGCAGAAGCTCCAAAATTGTGCAGCCCATATTTTAATGTCCGCCAGTTATGACTGTAACGCCAATGATTCGTTCTGGGCAGTGGGTTGGCGTAAACTTAAACACCAAAGATTATGATGTACAACACGGTACTGGCAAGAGAGAGTTTTCACTGCAGCTAACGTGACATCGGCCGTGTAGCCGCGCGAAAAAACAAAGCCTCGCTTTGGTTTCAAAATTGTGTTTCGATGTTGTGTGGCGTCATACGCGCATGTTTTGCGGCATCATACGCGCCCGCGAGCTAGCCTTGCCCAACGGCGCAGGCGGGCATTCGGACCGACACGCCCGCGAAACATTCCGCTAGCCATGACCATGAAAAATGAAGGGCATAGGTTCTATGAGTGTGGGGCTCCGCAGCGGGCCTTCGGCCCGCGAGAGCTCCGCTATAAAGGAATAATAAATCGGCCGCCATATTTGCATTCGGTGTATAGGATTGGGTACGTCTTGTAATATTGTAACCTCTGTATGCTTACGGACATCAATAAACGAGATGCTCTCCCCTGGAACTGTGTGTCGTGTTTATTGAAGATTTATTACAAAATGTCTTTTACTTATTTCATAGCGATTAGGGTATAAGCTTAATTTGTTTGCCGTCACTCAATAATCGTGTGTATCTCAAAATTATTTCTTTCACTGTTTTAGCCTGCGTGGCTGGCGGTATATAAATAAGTCCGCGCGCGGTGGCAAAATTTTAGTGCTACTATCAAGGCATCGCGCGTGGACTATACCGCCAGCTGGGCAGGCTATCACTGTTTTCACGTCATTTTGATACGAACACTGACAGTAAAGTTCCAGTTGGAATCCTTAAAGTAATCATCCTATTTTCAAAACGAAGCAATCGTCAATTTCGTACCAAAGTAGTCATCCCAGACAAACAAAACAAACACAAGCATACTTTAGTACATCTACTGCGATATTGAAGCTTCCCATTTGAGTATATTGGCATAATTATGCAAATCTATGGCATCATCGAGTTTGGGCCGTTCCATGGTCGGACCGTTGCACCGTCTTTGGTACTAAATACTAGGGTGGGGTAGGACAAAATCCCGACTAGGGCATAGGGTAATATATGATCTTAAAATTTCTTCAATTATAAGAGAGATAATCACTCACTTTATGTCAGTTATATCGTAAGTAAATCTCGCCAGACCAGTGGAGAGGATCGAGTACAGGACAACCCCGCTAACTCGAACTTCCAGGGGAAACGATAAATTATTCGAGATAGGGGGGAGGGGGGGGGGGGGGGGGGGGGTTTCGAGTAAATGAGTCGGTGTTCGAGTTAGCGGGGTGTTCGAGGTTTCCGAGTTCGAGTTAGCGGGATTCTACTTTATTTATTTTTATACGATTAAAACGGAATACACTGCCGGTTGCTTCCATTGCCAAATAAGGAAAAGATCTCTGAGGTCAAAGTCAATTATCGACACGTTTCAACATTTTAGAAGACTTAATTTCAGTTTTAAAAAACCCGGAATTCGTCCCAATGACAAGTAACCCATAATTAGCGAACAAGGAAGATGATAGTCTTCGCAGTGTCACGTTTATTATAATAACATTAAATTTAAGAAAGCAACTAATAAAAGCAATAGACGGATATGTTTAGACAACTCGTGGTTTTTAAATCATGCAAAATGTCGAATTGGAAGGATATATAGCGCTATACTTATATAGCGAACATATCACATGTCTCATGGCGCTTTACATAGCGCTACAAATTAAAAGCTTATAGTCAAAGTTCTCGCTGATTCTTTGTCTTTGATCAGTGGCCAACATTGGAATCTAAGTTTTTTAATCTATAGTCTGACCTTAACCCTAACCCTAACCGTCGCCTAACCATTTTACTAGAATACCTTTCTTCAAATAAATTCATCCCTGATACTTGTTTTTGTTGTTGTTGTTGTTGTTTTTCACTAAATTTATCGCTGGTACTGTAAATAGTGATATCAAAACTCATAACTAAAAGTTCCCAATGAAATTCACGCTTAGTAATGCGCGTGAAGAAATTTCAAAATATCCGTTTACGTATTAAATAGATTCTGATTTTACAAATTACAACTCAACACAGGCAGACTAAAATTGCTAAAGTGAGCTTCGAATACATCACTCAAACTTCGTTCGTTTTATCGATAATCACCATACATAACCCGCTGAGGACGGTTAAAAAATGTAAAAATGTTATATATCGCCTGTGGTGCTATCTTTTTTGCCGATAAGTCAGATCCAGGCCTTCTTTGCCCATACAAAAACTTTTGTAAAGAATTCATCTGGCGGATAAACAGCGCTGCCTCGAGAACACTGGTGTCATGTCCTCAAATCGCGCAACGCACTCGAGCCAACGGGACGTTGTTTGGGCGGAAGGCGCGGAGGTTTCGTAATATCGCTTTCTTTTTTAACCGAGACGTCTTCTAGGCTTCTGCTAAAAGCGGAATTTTCAAAAATAGTCGCTTTCTTTTCGAGACTGTTTTTTTCACATTTTTTTTCACATTTTGTTTCTATGTCGACAGTATTGTAGTAAACCGGCTCGATGCCATCATCATCTCTGTCGCCGCTACTTTGTTCATTGTTATCGACATTCATGTAGTAAACTGAGTTGTTTTGAAGTTCATTCTCTTGGTTCACGTATTTTCTCTCGTAGCACTCTTCGTAAACATCATCATCGTCATCGCAGCGCTCTGTGCTGTTCGGTTTGCTTACTTCGCCTTCTTGAATTATCAGCCCTGCCTTTCTAGGGACAATGTGTTCAGCGACGACAGAAGTTGAATTTGCTTTTTTCTTTTCCACCTTCATCGTGTTCTTTTCTTTTGATTCTTTTTCTTGATGTTTTGAATTGCTAGAACTGTAACAAGAGGTCATTCCATCACCAGTTTCAAGTAACATCCATTTTCCTTCAGTTGGGTCTAGCCCTTTTAAAGCGACCTGTTTTTCAAGATTCTTTACTTGGGCACGCGTAGCACTCAGCTGTTTCCTGAGTTTGAAAAACTGTTCAATGTCTTTAAAATCCATACAATCCTCCTCACGACGGGCCGAGATCCAAACATTGTTGTTTATATTGTTTCTCGGACGCGACGTCCCGCTAGTACCATTTCGTAGGCTTGTTTGCGCAGAACAGTTTGCATTGTGGCTGCTAATGTTATTGCTGCTAAAACGCTTAGTCGGCATTTTCACTCCAACTAATTTGTTCTGGTTGTCTGTGTTCATCTCCAATCGAGATTCTGTTTGTGAAGATTCATACGAATAATCAATCTCTTCATATGGCTCATCGTCCTCACTGCTTCCCTCGTCAACTTGTCCATTCACTTGAGTTTCCATGGAAGCTTTCCTTGATTGCAGACGTTTCATGTTTTCATAAGGTGTTTTAGCTTCTGATTTTTCTCCTTTCATGACTACATAATCTTCCTTATCCATGCAGTCCTCCTCGCGACGAACATAGATGTTGTTCCTCGGATGCGACGCGCTGGTACCTATTTGTGAGCTTGATTGCGCAGAACACTTTGTGGTGTGACTGCTGCTCATAGAATTCTCAGACGGCTTTATCACTCCTGATTTCTTCTGGTTCTCTGTTTTCGCTTTGAATCGAAATTCCCTTTGTGAAGACTCGTGCGAATCAATCATCTCTTCGCATGGTTTTACGTATTCGTCTTCGCTGCTTTCCTCTTCAACTTGTTTGGCTTCTTCATATTCCATACCAGCTCCACTGAATCGCAACATGTCTGTGTCTTCGCAATCTGTTTCAAGTCGTTTTTGCTCTTCCGGTTTCTGGTTATTCATGACTGGATTGTCTTCTATTTGATCTGCCTGATATATCACTTCTAGGTAGGAGTTTCTGTCGCCATCTTGTTTAAAAACGCGCCCATCGTCCTTTACCTCTGCGTACGCCCCATAGTAATTATCTTCAACTGTTTTCCAGTCTGATACATCAACTACTAAGTAAGCCAGTCCTAAGTGATTCTCACTGAACATTTTTTTCTTAGGAGGCAATGCTGGTGGTGGTGTTTCACCTCGTGTAATGGGCCCTTCCTCGTCTTTGTTCTCGGCATTATGCTGTTGTTCAGGGCAGGTCTTTTCGCAGTTCTTTGGAGGTAAAGGAGGAGGAATTTCTTTTTGTGACGTAGGGCTTTCCTCCTCTTCATTGCCAATAGGCAGTGGTTGGAGGAATATAGGCCTCTGTGGAAGCTCAGAGCAGATGTCATCAACATCATCTTCAGCCAACGGGTTTCCCGGCCGCTGTGCAGAATCAGTGATATCGATTTCAACCATTTTTTCCCCTTGCCTCCGTGATGCCATTTGAGAACCTTTAGAGATCTCTTGAGGCCCCACTTTTGCTACCAGCCGCTTTCTTGGCTTGGGCACAGGTCGAGAAGTACCATGTGGTTTGGCGTCTTTGACTTTATTATCTCCTGTCAATGATAACATTCTATTGATGGGTAAAGCAGGTGCCACGGAATTTCTGTAAATGCCTGCATTTGATGTCTCTGAAGCAGCTAAACAGGCATTGAGTTCTTCAGGGCGTCCGCTATCCGTAAAAAGCCCAGACATCTTACCCGTTTCGCAGTTTTCGTAATCTCCGTCCGCTTGAAATTCACCAGAGACGGATAGATCCCGGGAAAGACTTGGTGCACATTGTTGACGTTTGTTGGATGCTAATGGAAGCGTTACGCGCTTTGCGGAATCTTCAATGTTTTCATACAATTTCTCTTCTGGTATTTTGCCGTATTTGGCTCTCAGGGTTCTTGGTGGTGGCAGTGGAGGTGTTTTCTGAATCGATTGCAAACTGAAACGTCTGACAGGGCTTGCCGTGTAATAGAAGGAATCTTTAACTACGTTGTTGAGCTGTTTTAAACTGGTCTCGCTTTTCTCAAGGGCATTCCTGCATTCTTTGATATTCTCGCTGGTTTCCGCCGAGATTTTAAATCCCTTGTTAACAGTGATGTCTAATGTTTTGGGAAACATATAAAGCGATAACTCGTTGTCAAAGGAAGCTGCGAATACCATTCCGACTTCGGTTTTGTGGGTGAGACGGATGTTTCCCAAATTCGCCAAGGACCGTTCAGTAACGCAGTCACTGGCTCGTGTTGACTGAGAAGTAAATCGAACACTTACGGGTAATTGATTCTGTGATAGAACTTCGTCTAAGAAGTAGTCCTTAAAGTCCAACAGCGGCAGAAACTTTCGTGTTAGATGTAAAGGGAGCAAAACAACTCTAGAATCATTTTGATCAACAACTTGACATTTTAAATAGTTCGGAACGCTTCTTTGATCCCTCGACAATCTAAGCTTACTTCCTGAAACGATTCCAACCGATGAAATGTCTTCAAGAACGAGAATGAACGGAGATTGAGCGGTGAGAAGTTCCTGTACCGTGCTGTAAATGTGGCATTCAAGCGGAAGAAGGTAAACTTTAAAGTTCGAATTTTGTTGCACGCAAATCTCTTGACAAAATTCGTCAAGTGCTATGATTACTTCCTGCCTCTCCACTTTGTAGAAAACAAAGATCTGGTCGGGGTCCAAAGTATCGTCATCGTTAGTCCCACAAAATCCATCCACAATCTTGACTGTCCTGGGAAGAGTACATTCGTGGTGATCCAGAAATTTCTCAAGGTTAACTGGGACTTTGTCCATTTCTTGGAGCCGACTACCGTACTGTTCCAACAAGCAATCAAACCGATCTGATATGCTTCTAGTATCTGTGCTTCAGCGACAGACTAAACAGGATAGTATAAGTGAAGAACCGAAAGGTCAGGTTAATGGCATTTTGACAAGATCCCATTACATCAACAGTGGATTAACAAAACAATTATATATCATGTGCTCGATACTGATTGTTTAGAGTTTAGGTAATTTTGTCTGTTTTAAAATATTTTCCGAGTTCAATTTTTCAGTCAAGTTCTTGTAGCTAACTTGGCTTTCACCAAATCGGGATATTTTAAAAGCTAAATCTGAACGATCTTGGTGTGAAAATTTATGTATTTTGCCCTCCAGTCTGAAAAAAGTGTAGATTTTTGCCCGTTTACGTTGCAGAAATGGTAATATCTTTATAGTTAGTCGAGTCGCTTTAAGCTGCTCGCGTAGTTGTCTCAAGAGCCTTCCATACACTCTTTGATATTCTTGCTGGTGTCCGCCGAGACTTTAAATTCGCAGCTAACAGTATTGTCTAATGTTCTGGTACAGGTATAGTGATAATTCGTCGTCAAACGACACTGCTAATACCATTGCGACTTCGGTTTGAAAATTTAGGTACAGATTCAGAATGCAAATTTACGTTGCAAAAGTGGAAATATATGTCTGAAAATAGGTAAGGGGTTAGGCTTCACACACCCACCAAAACGTTTTGGGAGCACAAATGCCCCGCCCCCTCCAAGTCTGATTATAATTTAGGTATACGTAGACAACATGTCCTGTTGTCGTAGTGGGTGGGTACTTTCGTCATCGGGGCAAAAATGCTTCTTCCACATCTTTCCTTCCGTTTCGAAAGACGAATTTGTTTCTTCCCAGTTAATATTTTCATACTAATAGCAATCATTTTTCTTGTAAAACTCTTGTTAAGAGAAGATATTTTTCTTACAACAGACACATATTCAGCAAGCTATGTTTGTAAACTCATGGCTTTGTTGTAAAACATTTTGGACAAAGGTATTTTTCTTACATTTATACTTTCGCTTTTCAACACCGACACTGGGGCCAGAAATATGCCACTCATAATTTTGTGCATCGAAAATGAAAAACGTGCCTTTCACAACTGAAAGAGCGTTGCAGTAAAGGATTCAGGAAACACAAGACGTTGGACTCTTGGATATCAACACTCAACTATTCAAAGGCATTAATTCAGCAAGCTATATTTCATACACAAACTTTTGTTGACAAATTAATTATATTTTTCGTACAACACTGACACTTAATTTATACTTCCACTTTTCAACACGCTGGTGCCAAAAATATGCTACCCATAATTTTGTGCATACCTGGGTCAAGGGCTTGTACCTGATTCCTGGAAGGGAACATGTTTCTAGTATTCGTTATAGTTTAATTTTGGTCTAAGGGAAACGACACTTATAATGCATGGAAAGATCTTATCATGGGTACCATCCTTTGCATTTAAAGAGTTTGGGCCGTGTTGCGTTGCCATTTTTCTAAAAAAAGGACGGAAGTGGATTCAGCAGTTCCTCAAATTTGATTTGTGCCAGGCGGTCAAGAAATCAAAATGGCCGCCATTCTTGGGGAATTTTCTCTCGTTTACGTTTAGCCGTTATTTTATCTCGTAAAAATCATTTTGCTTTCATCACTTTTGGCGATTTTTTTCTTTCTATGTCAAGATAATAAAGCAAGCTTCTGGCCACAATCATGAAACACCATATCAGGGGCGTTCCTAGGCTTTTTCTGATTGTAAGCCTTGATGGTTGAGTGTCATTGTTAGTCAAGGACTTGATCGCCGTAGGCACAAACATGAGTGCCGAAGGCACGAACTTTTAGAAGGGTCCGGGGGCATGCCCCTCCTCCCCTGGGAAATTTCTATGTTCCGTTTTTTTTAACACTATGTTCTATGTTTCTCGAGATTTGCTCATTAAAATGAGCAAATCTCGAGCGGCGATCTTGCCAAAATATTGTTAGAAACGCGACACAATGGTTAATGTCTAGTCCCGAACCAATAAAACGTTTCCATTTGTCCAGCTTCAACATGCGGTATTTTAAACCTTACACATTTTCTGGACCAGTCAGAGCACGTCGGTATTAATGGCAGAAATGGAAAGGTACGTAATCGTAATCGTCCTTAGTCTTTCTGTTGAATTATTATCAATAAAAGATTTGAATATATTGCTCACACATTCTTTGCTTGCATTTTTTCATTTTCTTGAACTGTCTTGGAACGAGATATGCCTAACATTTACAGTTTTTATTTCCAATGCAAGAGCATTCTCGTTCCCAGAGGCCGCGATCCTTTTGGTCAACACCAAGGTCGAGGTCTTATAGAGAATAATAATACATGGGTGCTTCGAGAAATAAAAATTTATCTTCGAGTGTTCAACTCGATACCGTAAAATTCCGAAAATAAGCCCCGCCGAATATAAGTCCCCCCCTTCCCCCCCCCCCTCCAAATTCGAAACGCAATAAAGCCTCCTATATTAATAAATCAACTAAACTGCAGATACCGTGAACAATCTATTGCGTCACATTGGATCAAATACAAACAGTGATAAGCAACAGACCACTGCAAGGACCAATCAAACAATGTGGAAAGGCATTCTCTCGAAATGGCACTACGGTCGGCCAAACCTGACATGATCAGCGCTCAAAGCTAGAAAGCAGACACAGACAGCTGTTTCGGGCTTGTTATGCCCTCGTCAGTGTGCCATAGCTAAAACATAATGAGAATCGGTAACTTCACCTATCTCATATATGTCGCTTATCATTCCAGAAAGAGCTGTGATAGGGTAAATCGCACAATGGTCACGCCACAAACAACTGTGGCAAATGGCCAAAGGGCGATTCATCCTAACAACCGATACATGTCAGCGCCATAGAGAGAGAAACAAGGAATGGCCAAACCATTCTTCTCCTTTAGATAGAATGCATATAGATCGGATCTATTAAGTAGACCACCACGGTATAGAAATAATAATAAATCAACTAAACTGCAGATACCGTGAACAATCTATTGCGTCACATTGGATCAAATACAAACAGTGATAAGCAACAGACCACTGCAAGGACCAATCAAACAATGTGGAAAGGCATTCTCTCGAAATGGCACTACGGTCGGCCAAACCTGACATGATCAGCGCTCAAAGCTAGAAAGCAGACACAGACAGCTGTTTCGGGCTTGTTATGCCCTCGTCAGTGTGCCATAGCTAAAACATAATGAGAATCGGTAACTTCACCTATCTCATATATGTCGCTTATCATTCCAGAAAGAGCTGTGATAGGGTAAATCGCACAATGGTCACGCCACAAACAACTGTGGCAAATGGCCAAAGGGCGATTCATCCTAACAACCGATACATGTCAGCGCCATAGGGAGAGAAACAAGGAATGGCCAAACCATTCTTTTCCTTTAGATAGAATGCACATAGATCGGATCTATTAAGTAGACCACCACGGTATAGAAATAATAATAAACCCCTTTCGAAAATAACCCCTGGACAGTTCAATATAAAAGCGATAAAATATGATAAAAATGCGATAATAACAGTTAGGTTACAATTTCAGGGATATTCAGATAAATACCATAAAAAGTTAATTAATTAAACAACGAGGTGATCGTTTCAATTTCTGACGCGAAATAATTGGACATATATTTGACTGTTTTGACGTGTAGTTGTTTCTAAAAGTAATAAACGATGAAGAACTGATAACTGTGTTCCTAATCGTTCTGCCATTACGTTCTCTTTTTCCAGATGATAGTCAACTTGAAGGGGCAATCTAGTTAAATGCTGTTTTCTTTTTTTGGGGGGGATATTTTTCTCGAATTGTTTTATGATTTCAAAAAGTTAATGATCAATAGATGGGATCAATTTGTAACAAACACAAGGCTTTGTTATTTTCCTACTAACTCGAAATCCAACTCGAAGTCAACTCGAATTATATTCCAACTCGAACTCGAACTCGAACTCGGACTCCAACACTCGAGTTCGAGTTCGAGTAATACTCCCGTTAATAAAATTTTATTACAAAAAAAAAAAAAACAGTAACAAAGTAGCGTGACATATTTGATTTTGAACAGTCTGTCTTTTTTCCGGTATTTGACTCTTGTACTACGTATAGTCCTTTAATACCGTTACAGTTAAGAAATTAAACAACGTTTTCTCGTAAAACTGTCTGCTTTGGTCTTTATCTCGATAAAACATGTGTCCCTGACGTTTTCTCTGAGAGCCCGCTTAATACGGACACCCGGATAATAGGGACACTATGGCATATCCCCTTGGTGTCCGTATTAACCGGGTTCCACTGTACTTCTTCACTGTTTGTACAAGAAAGCGTGCTTGCAGTATTTCGAAGAATTTGATATCTTCTTGCGTTAATCCGCGTTTATCGCATACATCCTTTAACCGGCGTTTATCACATCCATTCTTCTTACTTTGGTAAATCTGGTGACACAACCGTGGTGTGTGAGCCACATCAAATTACAGATTCGAAGCCGGTACAAAGTAATGAACTAGAGGTTACAGATTGTAATGATAATGCTGCGAGCAGATGCTGGGCAGTAAAACATAACGGAAACAGTAAATGTACATACAGATTTTGATAATTTCATAAATTTATTTATTGGGTCAATTACCATCATTTTCGAATTACATACCATTATATTATAAGTAGTTCTTTGTGATCCACTGTTCAATCGGCAAACTCTGAGCACGTAACAACGCTGAAAAACTCATAAAACAGGCAGACGCAGTCAGAGTTTTTGTTCATGAGTAATAGCTGCCTACAAATGCGCGGTCAGATTGTGATTAGTATTAAAACACATCTGGCGATGTTGTGTGACAAACAGTCTTCACTTCAACCTTCAATTTGTACATAACTAAAAAAAACCCACATTTTCTCGACATTCCAGCCGTGATTATACTAAGGCCGTGGAAAATTGCAATCTCTGTATGGGTTTGTGCAAACTGCGCGTGCTTGCGAAGCCAACCTTTCAACTGCTTGAAACAAAGTTCGCAGGTATTATAGTCGGGGTGATATAAAGGCGGTTGATAAATCAAGCCAATTCTGCAGACTGCTAGCATGTTTCTCAATACTGGTTCAACATGTGTGGCGTAATGAAAACCACAATTGTCCATAATGACGGTATTGCCATCTTTCGTCATCTTTCAGAAGGGAATTGCCAAAAATATCTTCTTCTTGTAAAGCTTCTGTGAAAAAATTAAGAAGCTCGAGTCCGTTGGACGGGCCTGGTAGTAAATTAACGTGTCCAACTCCATACATATTATGAAAAAGATTAACAGTAAAGGTAGCATTGCTTGCGTATCGCTGAACTTCAATAGCCGGACGACCAACTGTTGAATTTCCGTAATGTCTGTTTCCAGTCGTCTTTACCACTGAACTGAACACTCGTCAAAAAGTGTATTGTTTTCGGGTCAATTCCCGCACAAACCGTTAAGTATTGAATGAGCCTGTTTTCCAGTGTTTTCAACTTCTGGTGTTATTGATCACGCGGAATAAGGGTAAGTTTCTTGTAAGAATATCCCAGATCTTGTCAGGCGCGGATCCAGGAAAAAACTTGACCGTTTTCCTAGACTCTAAGCGCTAATATACATTTTAGATTTTTATTATTCTAAAATTGCTGTCCCTCGATTTTGAGTAATTTTTTAACAACCTGACCGATTTCCGTAAAACGGTGAAACCGGTCTGGATCCGCGCCTGCTTGTGTTAATTAAACTACGGCTAATCAAAGAACGCGATGGTACATTTTGAGGAAAGCAAACATTGTTTTCCACCAACCTCTTTTGGATCTCAATGCTATAAATGCTGGGCTACATTTTTTTGCAGTATTCAACGTAGTAGTTCACATCATCAGTTCGTGCTAAGCGTGTTTTGTTTCCTCCTTTGCTTGTCTCGAAATGTCCTTTGCGAACAAAGTTGTCAACAATATTTGAAACAGTCTGTTTGCCGAGTCTCAGCTCTTTTCCAATATCTGTCGGTGTTTTACCTTCTAGCCAGTGGCCTACAATTCTTTCCCTAACAGTGCTTGGGATAGCTTTTCCTTGCTGGGTAAAAGGATTCCATATTTGCGCCGTCAACGTATATACTGCCTTCACAAACTTAAATTCTGTTAAGTCAAAGTTCGCAACTAAGTTCCGAACTAAGTTCGCAACTTTGTTTCGAAGTTCGCAGTTTGACCAGCAACTTCGTGATCAAATTGCCAAGTTCGTCGCCAACTTCGGAAATTCCGAACAAACTTCGGAATGCGTTCGTCAAAAGTTTCGCGAAACGCTCTGTAAAAGAGTTCCTCCTGTCAGCACTGACAAGTATTGCTATGCCCAACAGTCCATCCTTTGACCTACATCACAATGGGTGCTGGGCACTGGGTACTGATGCCTTGCCCAAAACTTTAGTCATGTAAACCAAGCTTTTGTAACGGCACATTTTAATAGTTTGTAGCCACACTCGCGCTGACCACGCAGACGTTAGTATAATTGCACGTTCTCACAAGAAAAAGTAGGTGTCACCACAGGCAGCCCAACCGTGGTGTCTGAGCCACATCAAATGGGCCATTTGCACGATGACGTCATATGACTACAACTACCAGAATCCTTCAGTTTTTTGTTTTGTAGTGCAAATTTGGGCTATTGTTATTTAAACCGCACTGGGATTACAAAATTTAAATAAGAAAGAAAAAACGAAATGAATTCTGGTAGTTGTAGTCAAATGACGCCATCGTGCAAATAGCCTATTACTGATTCGAAGTCGGTACACAGTAATGAAATATCGGCAATAATATGTTTTGTCACGGATCGAGAAGCGATAGAAAAATCGAAAATATTACACAATAAAGACTTCTTACCTTTACTTTATTGTCCCTTGGTGTGTCCTGACCGGTTTAAATACATTTTTACCTCTTTCGTCACTCGCGCGAGTGACAAAAGTGGTGTAATATTTTCGATTTTTCTACCGCTTCTCAATTCCGTTACAAATCGTGTTATTACCTATATTTGCTGCGAGCCCCCAGGCGAGTAGCCTGTTCCAGGCTCTCAGATAGTGGGGGCGAGCGAAAAATGTCGCCCCTCCAACCCCAGTCCCCACTCGGTTTTTCTTCGTTACCAACAGGCTACCAGGCGAGTAGCACACTAATCTTTGGTTTGCCTGTGGTTCCTTGGGTTCCCTGCGCCTTATGTTATGCAGGCGGCAGTCTCGAATTTTGTTTGTCATGATGATTTTGAGCAAGCGTACGTCCAGCGGTGTCATCATAACTTAGATGCGCCTGGCTCTGGATGCGTCTTTCGCCGTCCATAGCGCGTGCTCGCTTCTATGAGTCTTCTATTCTTCGACTTTAAAGTAAGTGTTTCTATTTGCGAATGTATCATGCCAAATTCAAACTTATTTGTTGCTGGAAGCATTCACGATTTAGTGACATTTCACGGGGAAGGCAATGTTCTTTTATCTGAAACATCTGTATCCTTCAAAAATAAAAAGTAAGTCGGTAACTTTACTAGTGTAATCGAAATATTTACATTTTAATCAAGAAAACATAGAAAATATTTGACAGTTTTTCAAATGTAGACAACATCTGTTCAAAGACTTGAATCGCCGTCAAACAAATAGCAAAGAGATGTTTAGCCTGTGTACAGACGCCCCTACACAGGCTATCGGGTATGGACAAATAACTCGGATTCCTACCAGTTGAGTATGGACAAATAACTGATTCCTACCAGTTGGGTATGGACAAATAACGATTCCTACCAGTTGAGTATGGACAAATAACTGACTCCTACCAGTTGTATTCGGCGTCTACAAGCTGATTCCTACAGGTCTGTTAATAAGATAGTACAGATTCCTACCGGTCTCGGAAAAAATAGTGCAGATTCCTACTAGTCATGTGAAAAGTTTCCCAAAACCCTCATCCATAAGGGGGGGTCGGATTATAAATGGAACGTCCCAAGACAATGAGTGGTTCATGGGTACCGATACATGTACATGCAGAAAGACCCGGAATGGCCGACATCCAAATAATCGAATGCAAGTTAAAATGCAAAACACATGAATAATTGTTGAGGAAAGCAAAGCTTTCAGATAAACTTCATTACTTGAGCAAAAATTAATAAATTGTAGGAAAAGAAAAAACGAGAAACAAAAACGTTGAAAAAATAAAATTCAACAAATGCAAAAAAATGTATCTTGTTCCCGTGCAAATAAATTATACACTAAGCTAAGTTACTTAAAATAATCACCTATTAAACTTGGATTTTTTCGAGTTATCATTATTGTCTTGATCAGCCGATCCATCAGGAATACGGACAAAAGCCCACAGGTCCCCCGGTTTGAGGGGGGGGGGGGGTACTCCCTATAATGGGCTATACGGGGATGCTCCGCTCGAAAGGGGTACCTTTTTTATGCTGGAGGTATATGAAAGGGTCGGGATTTCACGAGTTGAAGTATGTGAAAGGGTAGGGATTTCACGAAGAATAGGAAATGGTAGCGAAAACACGAGTTGAAGCATAAAAAAGGTAGGGAAAACTGCAATTTAAGTATTATAAAAAGGGCCTTTCAAAATATATCACACAGACGCACGCATAGGCTATATGAAAGGGGTACCATTTTCAACGAAAGGTATATGAAAGGGGTACCATTTTCATTGAAAGGTATATGAAAGGGGTACCTTTTCTGTCAAAAACAGTATATGAAAGGGTAAGGGTTTGGACCTCGGGGCGGAGCATCCCCGTACAAAACTTTGTTGAGTACCCCCCCCCCCCCCCCCCCCCCCCGGAACAGGTCCATTCATACAGATTCACAAATGTTCGCTCTGCATGCTCGACTCATCGTCAGAGGCAATTTTTTTCTCCTTCATGTTTTTCCCTCAGTTTTTTTTAAGGCAGATACCACTCTATGTAATGATCAGATGAATAAAAAATGATCCCCGAACGATCCGCTTTTACCTTTTCTATAAGCTACGATCAAACCAAAATGGCCGCCCGGCGAGCGCCCGGACGAGAGATGACTGGAGCCGAAATAGCCAGTTTCCCGCGCTTTCCGCCGGTTGCCATTTCTCTTTGACCAATCACAACCAAGATACATCTAACGTGAGTCGAGGAGGAAAAAATTTTCTGATTTTCCTGCGTTTAGAAGTCATTTGGACAATAATCTTTCCACCTTTCTTTGACTCAAACTTAACTTAAGATTATAAGGTAAGTCTCTTTGACATTTGAAAATCAAGTTAAGCCATGAACAAGAGTTCTCAAGTGTTCCAGCACGGATATTTGCTTTCTCGGACTTCTAAACTAACAGGTGTATCACGATTCTCAGATACTTTTGACTGCTTTTGTCGTATTGTCGTCTAAAAAACCAGCCTGTGATTGGTTAAAAATTTCCCGCGGCAATTTAATGGGTTCCTTGCGTAGAAAACCAAAATTTAAAACTATTTTCAAAGGAGGGGCAAAAATGTTGATTACTTTGTCAAGTTTGGCAGATAAACAACGCTGTATTCAATGCAACGACCCATTTTATCACAAGTTAACGATAAGATGAGTTTAAAAGCTGCTTTTGTTCGTTTGAACGTAACGGTTTGTTTGCATTGAGCTATGCTGTGCGCGCGCTATCACGCCATCATAATTTTAAAAAAAAGTTTTGGGCTAAAACCTCGGCAAGTTTGCGTTATTTACACATTTGTTCGACGTTTGTAACTTTGAAAAACTTCGAAAATATGTTCTAACAAATTTGTTCTATTTCAATGAGCAATTTATAACGTGAAAAGTCCGTGTTTTTGAAACTTTTTTGCTAAACAAAAATACGATAACGCGTACAAAACGTCGTGTACGTCAGCTCGTGACTAGTAAGATTTTTAGTTTTGATCAGCACAAGTTATCTTCAGTTTTGCTTTCTTTTTGCCCGAAAAACAGTTGAATCGTGATACAAAACTAATTTCGATTTTGAGACGGCAATACTGCACTATATTGACGGCGTTGGAAGAAAATATATCCTCCGTATTGGGCTCCGTCGCTTCGCGACTCCGCCCAATACGGAATATATTTTCTCCCAACTAGCCGTCAATATAATGCAGTATTGCCGTCTCAAAATCGAAATTAGTTTATAATAAACAAACAGAATCAACTATCTAAAATATTATTTCCAGCTAATCCTTTCAGTAAGTCTTATATAAAATGTTAGCTTTTGGTGCTTGTTTCATGAAATACAAGGTAACCCAACAAGGCTTTTTGGTGAATGTAAAGATACGTCTTGTATTCTTTAGATGAAGTTTTATTCCACACTCAACGGTACAAATACATACTCTCGTGGAACATGTGTTCAAGTCCCTAAACTGCACAAGCGCAGAGATATCGATATTGCACAAGATCTAATTATGTAACATCTCCGCCCTGAAATAAGCGGGACAAACAAAAATGAACAAGCCAAAAATAAAATAAAAATATAAACAATTGACACAATTATACGTGTCTGATATGCTAACATGTCCGAACAGTTCACAGAAAAAAGTTCATCGGTTCAGTCTACATGGCTTATTTACGACACGGCCACTCCTGGTTGTCACAAGCAGGTCACCGTCAACTTGGTCTGCAGGTGTAGCTGACTGAGGATGTATTTTCGGTAGTTCTGGTGACAACAGTTGGAAAGGTGCAGGCTTTGGTGCACTGGAGTTGTCCTGGTTGCTTGTCTGTTGTTCCCCACAGGTTGCCGGCGTGTTGCTTGAAGGTTTCAGAACTATGTACGACCTTGGTTTTCCCATTTCCTCCTTCACTTCTGCTGGAATCCAAGTCTTGGTTCGTGGTTGGAATACGCTTACTTGTTGTCCTGGCGTTAGTTTGTTCAATTCATTTGGCGACTTGCTATCGTACTGTTTTCTTTGCACGTCCTGTCGGTATTGCAATTGCTCTTGGTGGCTCTCCGAGGCTTGGTAACGTTGAAGGTGTCCGCTGCATGGAAGCTGTGTGCGGTACTCTGTGGTTCAACAGTTGGGCAGGTGATGGTAAGTTGTTGTCAACAGGTGTGGTTCGATATGTCAAGAGTGCCAGATATGGGTCTTGACCCGAAGATTCTGCCTTTTGCAGAAGGTTCTTGACTGTCTGGACGGACCTCTCAATAAACCCATTGCTTTGTGGATACAGTGGGGAGCTGGTCACATGGTTGATACCCCACTGGTTGCAAAAGGCGGCAAATTCGTGACTACTGTACTGAGGGCCATTATCAGAGATCAAGGTTTCTGGTATTCCGTGCTCAGCAAAGATTGACTTAAGGTGGTTGATTACAGCAGCGGATGTGGTTGAGTTCAGCTTTCTCAAGATAGGGTACTTGCTGTAATAGCCCGTCACCAATAGGTACTGGGCTCCCTTATAGTCAAGCAGATCAGTGGCAAGTTTCTGCCATGGGAAGCTGGGTACATTGTGAGGGTGCAGTGGTTCCTTTGGTTGCTGCTTAGAGAACTGCAAACAGGTAGGGCAACTGGCCGTCATTTCTTTGATGTCTTTTGAGATGCCTGGCCAAAAGAGACAGTCTCTTGCTTTCAGGAGGCACTTCTCTGTACCAAGGTGACCCTGGTGTATGATGTGTAGCATCTGTGAACGCAGACTACTTGGAATCACGAGGCGATGCCCTTTTAGGATTAGGTCATTTTCAACACTCAGGTCTTCTCTGAAGTTTCAGAACTCCTTCAGGTCTGGAGGGCATCAAGTTCACTTGGATACTCTGGCCAACCATGGTGGATGAGGTCCTTTAGATGGCTGAGTACGGTGTCCTGGCTTGTATTATCACGTATTTCGTCCAGTTTCGCAGGACTCGCAGATAGTGTGTTTGTAATTGCATTGACTTCGACCAACGGCACGCCTTGATCCTCTTCAGGGGGGTCCATACTGCTGACTCTGAAAAGGGCATCAGCAATCACGTTGGTTTTTCCTTGGATGTACCTCATCTCTACATTGTACTTTGCCATTTTTAGGAGAAATCTCTGGAGACGTGGTGACGCACTTGGTATGCTTTTTTCCCATATGCTTTCGAGTGGTTTGTGGTCTGTTTCAATAACCACTTTCTTGCCGAAGACGTAGTGGTTGAACCTCTCGAAGGACCAACAGGCAGCAAGAAGCTCTCTCTCTATGTTGCTGTATCGCGATTCTGCTTCACTGAGTGATCGGCTTGCATAGGATACTGGTCTGCCTTCCTGCATCAATACACATCCAATGCCCTTTAGACTGGCATCTGATTGAATCAACTCCTTTTTTTCTGGGTCATAGTAGGTCAAGACAGGTGCTTCAGTGATTATTTGCTTGAGACTTTGAAATGCTTTAAAATGCTCTGGCTGCCATACAAAGGGTACATCTTTCTTCATCAGTTGCCGCAAGGGCTCTGAGGTTTGAGCCAAGATGGGGTAGAATCTGTTCAGATAGTTGATCATCCCCATGAAGGTCTGCAACTCCGTCAGGTTCTGTGGGGAAGACATGTCCCTGATTGCCTTGATTTTGTGTTCGTCAGCTCTTAGTCCCTCAGGGGTCCAAGTAAACCCGAAGAAGGATGTTTCATCTACTTTAAACTGGAACTTATCTGGGTTGAACCGTATGTTATTGTCCCTTGCCGTGTCAAGGACATTAAGGATGTGTTGGTCATGTTCTGCTTCACTTTTGCCACAGACAAAAGTATCATCAGCAATTCCGCTCAGGCCATCAAGGTTTCCGAAAACTGTGTCCATTTTCTCTTGGAACACGTCTCCGCTACAGGTAAGTCCGAATGGAAGTCTCTTCCATCTGTACTTGCCCCATGGGGTACTGAAGGTGCAAAGCTTGCTGCTACAATCATCGAGCTCTACTTGCCAGAACCCGCTCCGAGCATCTAGGATGCTAAAGTGGGTGGCACCACTGATATTTGGTATCTCATCATCTATGGTTCTCACGTAGTAAGGGTTGCGCTGGACAGCTTTGTTAAGGTCCCGGGGGTCTTAGCAAAGGCGTATGGAGCCATTGGGCTTTCTTGTGACCACAGTCGAGTTTATCCAGGGGGTGTACTCATTGTGCACTTTAAATAGGATGCCTGCCTTTGTGAGAGAATCTAGTTCTTCTTTGTAAGCGGCTTGTAACTGGACAGGGACTTGCCTTGGGGGTGTTGTACTGGAGGAACCTCAGGGATTGTTTCTATGTGGTATGGGGGGCCTGGGAAGCAGCCTACACCAGTAAAGACATCTTGATATTCTTTAAGGAGATAGTCCTTTGTCAGTGGAAATGGGTGTGGTCTACCTTGTACATCAAAGAGTTTAACTTTGTGCAGGTTGGTGCTCGTATTCATGGCTTGCTTGTCACTCTGTATGACTGGCTGGTGGTCACTCTTGCTTTCAACTGTGAGCGGCCAATTCAGCTTTAAGAGATTCATACTCTGCGCTGACATATTTCCAATTATGGCAGGGCCATCAACATCGACGACCTGTGCTTGGATTACTTTAGGGCTTGGGTTGTTAGGACCCTTGATATACACATGGCAAGACCCTAGGTTTGGGATCTCTGTCCCACCATATGCTGTTAACTTTATTGTGGGCTGCTGTAGGTCTAGTTTTCCAGGACTTAGCTGCTGGTATAGGGACTTGGGTATTATGTTTGTTTCAGCACCGGAGTCTATCTTACAGAGGGCATATCATGTGTTTGCTTTTCACCCGGGCTTAGTGACATGTAAACCTCTAGAAGAGCCTTTTCTTTGCACGAAATGGAATTGACAATCATGGTCAGGGGTGTTGCAGTAATTGGACCCAGGAACACATGGTCACTGAATACTTGGTTAGGCTCTGACCCAGACTCATTTAATTCATCGCTAGTAGCTTCAATCTCATGGACATTCTTCTTTTTCAACTTTGACAGACATACCTTAGCTAAGTGTCCTACTTTTTGACAGTAGTGGCATGTTGCATTCTTTTCTGGGCACTGCTCACGGGAATGAGGACCCCAACCACAGTTCCTGCATGTTTGTGCTTTGCCTGAGCTGGTGTTCGAGGTTTGTCGTGTATTGTATCCTGAATTTGGCTGGTTTCTCTGGAATGAGTACCTTTTGGATGTGTTGATATGGTGTACCTCAGTGTTCATTAGCTGAAGTTGTTTGTCTGCCGATTCTTCTGACTTCGCCATTTCACGAGCTCGGTTGAATGTGAGAGCATTTCCTTCTTTGAAACAATCCTTTCGCACACGGTCAGAGTTCATTCCAAGCACAAGAAAATCTCTGAGAAATCGATCGTTGTGCTCAGCCGGATAGTTGGCTTCTTTAACTAGAACTCTGAGCTTGGCAATAAAAAAATACTTCGAGAGAAAGGGTTCCTTGGCGAAGGTTGTGTTGTCATGTTAAGGGAAAGTTAACATTATTAAACAGGGGCGTAGCCAGACTTTTTCAGAGGTACGCACAATCACTGTTTTCAAACACTCACCCTACCTCACCCTACCTACCTAGATACATTTTACTGTTCCAATGTAGTATAAACTAATAACATTTTCAGATCAGATGCACATTAAAAAAACAGTCAGTTTATTAAAGTCTTCAAAAACTCATTAATAATTCATGAGCATATCAGCCAATCACACGACGCAAATCGATCACGTGTATGAGCCTTTATACCTGGTAATCTACGATCATTATGAAAAGCCTGGTGGCGGCTTTGATTTCAGTCACAGGGGAGTTCGGGGCTGAATGGGCAAACAATGCAATTATCGCTGAATTTTTAATGAGAATGATTTTAAAATGACCGTGATATTTATATAAAGATTACTGATATGGGTAGTAATTGTTCAGGATTCTTAGTGCAACAAATGGTGACTTTAGTATTTTTGTGCAGTATCTGGTCTTTCGCCATTCTATTTGAAATCTTCTCAACAAAATAAACAACCAACAGTTTAACAAGTGAGCCGTTATTTGAATGACCCCAGCGCCCTCGTGTAAATTGCCAGGTAAGCGACTGGTTCGGAGATGCAAGCTGCTTATTTCTACTCGTTCTCTACCTCTGAAAAAAAAAAATGTCAGCCGTTTTATCTACCGTACCTGACAACTTTAGTATAGCATTTTTCAGTAGATGTTTTCCCTCAGAACTATAAAGTCCCAAAACTTTCGACAGGAGCCGGGAAGCAATGGTCACTTCGTCGAAGACGTGGCACATGTATTGTACGCTAATCAGTCTAGTCTACTTGTTTTTCTCGTATGCTAATTTCCTCTTTCCACAAAAGCGCAATTGTTTTAATTCCGAAGGGACACGCTTTTGAAAGAATGTTTTTGAAGCCGTTCAAAAAACTCGCAGCACGTGTATTATCAGGTGTAAAAACTCTCGGCTTCGCCTCGAGTTTTTAAACCTGATAATACACTACTGCTCGTTTTTTAAATTATACATTTAATTATTAATATTTGATTTTCCGGCTACCTCCCATTAAAGTGGACACTCTTTTTGCAAGCATAATGTTATTAATTGCCTTAGTATGTTTATTTGAAAGTAATTAATTTTATGTGTAAATAGGCATGAAAATTTGAAGAGCAAAGATGTCTTGCTGGGCTGTTGCCAAGTCAGCTTGCCGTTGGCAGCTACACATATTCTGATTCTTCAACCGACGAGTGCGATGATCAGAAGTCCAAAGAGGTAAATATTTCTCTATAAATTCTAAGAGTGTAAAGAGCCACTGAACAGATCATGCATCAACTCAAGACACTTCAGGTTCCATTAGAACGAGTAAACATATAGAGCGTTTTCACTCACGTGACCAGCGGCCATATTGGTTTAATGAAACAAAAGAAAATGTTTGCATAAAAATAGAGTTCAATTCCCGGAGGACTGGTTTGGTACACCAATATGGCCGCCGTTTCTTTGTTTTGGAACACCAATATGGCCGCCGTGACGTCATATGAAAACGCTCTATTAGTCACCCTTTCAGTCCCAAGAATGCTTGATTACTTTTGAAGCAGCAGATAATGAACATCATTATGAAAAATCAGTTAGTTATTACTTAAATCAATCAAAATTAATGAAAAAATGATTAAAACAATTATACACATAAATTAAAGGAAATGATTTGCAAGTTAAGAGAATTGCTTGTTATACTTCAGTCTACATTCAAAGAACAATTCAAGCTTCAGGGAATCATAGTTAATAGAACAAACTAAGCTCGTCAAATTTCAAAAAGAGTGTACAAAGCTGCTTTGTTTTATGTTGAACGAACCGTGACCCTGCACATTGTTTTGTTTACCGTGTGAGCCCAAATGTTTCTACTGGTCAGTTGCTCATATGCATTTTAATACCTTTAGTGTTTTGTGCAGGGTCAAGGCAAACGAACAAAAGAAATGGAGAACAAAAACATATAACAAGAGACTGACTGAGTTCCATAACCAGTTTGTTCTATTAACTATGTGGGAATGGATGGATGTACAGTATTGCATCGAGCATAAACAATCATGTGAAAACATGACCTTTCTACAATGTATTTTGGTATAAAACATGCCATGATTGTTAAAACAAATATGTGTGACTTAGCCTGTTTATAATATGAGACCTTTTGCATTCAAAGTGAGTTATTACTTAAATTTGAAAGAAAACAAGACAAAAAGGTGGCTTTAATTGGATAAACACTTTCAGTGCAGAAACAACTTCAAATCATTGCAAAGCGCCATGCCTGTTTGCCTATAACTCATTTCTGATCTAGAGTCAGGTAAGATTACATGTAGGTTCACCTAATGCATAAATTAGGGGCAGTACGCAGCTCTCACAAGGTCTTCCCTGATTTGCTGAGAAAACAATAGAATTAACAAACAACATAACAATGGACCATAGCCCTGAAAACAATAGAACTGCATGATACCCAGGTCCAATGAAATTAGAGGTTAATTGTTAATAATTAGAGCTGCGTGGTATCTGATAAATTATGTCACAGTCACACCACACTTGAAACCTACTTCACAGTCATGTTTTCATGTCACATGTTCTTGCTTAATACATGTAGATGCAACAAACAGTATAATTTATTGTCTTTTCTTCAACTTTATAACAAACTAACTATAATTCACGTGTAAATATTGTAATGATTACAAGTGGGCAGATGACAAAATGTCTTGTCGTCTCAGTGAAATTCATCTTATGGAAAATTTTCTTGTCATGGAAAACATTGTTTCATTTCAGTACCTGAAATCATGATCTTCACAAATTTATTCATGAAATAAATTTGACACTAAAAACCAATAAAAAAGTACTTGAATTTTACCATAAACTTTCCTAGTATTTAATTGATTAAAAGATAACTGTAGCTCATAACTTGTTATATGTATGACTGATATACATGTATTCAGTTAATTGACAGGAATGTGTTATTGTTGGCTTTCGTTCTGCATTGCAACCATGTAGCAGTAAGATGTTATAATCCTGTTGCAGGCCAGAAATTTGGGATTTCTGTAAAACCCTAAAAATCAGAATCTTTTAACATATTTATCACTTACTAATTATATCATTTTTAGGTGCAATTGCAGGCAAAGTCCAAAATAATTCATTCCAATTAATCTTTTCGTGAAATCCTTGAAAGCCTTAATAAGTATAATAGTTTAATTCTAAGCTTTTTGCACTTTCTAGGATTTCAGGGTGTATGTGTACTGTATATGTGTATTTGTTTCAGGCTTTACAGAGCTTTTGGAATCCTGGTAAGTGCTGAAAGCCAGGATGGTCCGTGCTTTCCTGGCTTTTTCACCTATGCAAAAGAGCCAAGACGGTCCATGCTTTCCTGGCTTTTTTGCACATGCGGAAAAGCCAGGAAAGCGCAGACCGTCCTGGCTTTCCGCGCTTTCAAGGATTCCTTGGTTTCCTGGAAAGTGCGGAAAGCCTGGACGGTCCGCGCTTTCCTGGCTTTTCCCTATGTGCCTTTTCCAGGATTCCTTGGTTTCCTGGGAAGCACGGATCCGCGCTTTCCAGGCTTTTTTGCACACAGGGATTTTTCAGGAAAGTGCGGACTGTCCCGGCTTTCTGCGCTTTACAGGAAACTGAGGAATCCTGGAAAGCGCGAAAAGCCAGGATGGTCCGCACTTTCCTGGAAAATCCCTATGTGCAAAAAAGCCAGGAAAGCGCGGAATTTTTCTGCGGAATTCCGTGGAATTCCAGGCTTTTTTTTGCATGGGAACCCACTTGGGATGTTGGGAGAACACTTAAAAAGAAAGTGTGGTCTATTGCTTAAGTCTTCATGTAATATTGCATCTTTTCTTTTTCTGGCGACCATTTTTTTATGTCTGGCAACCATAAATTTTTATTTATTTTAAGTCGCCAAAAGGCAAAATTGAGACAAGTAGAGGTCAAAGCATTGTTTCGGACATCTCTATACTTGATGTACACCTGTAGTTGGCCCCTTTTGTTCTTCAGTAATTATTGTTTGATTTTCTATGAGCCCAACACCTTTGAAACTTTAAGGCACTTACCCAAGTCAGAACTGGCAAGCCAAAATGGTAGTTTTGATTCAAAATAAATTTGGTTTCACTTTGAAGAGTTTTCCCAAAAAACCCACTAATTTTTACTGTTTAGGAATAGACTGATCCCACTGATTTAGCTGGAGGGCTAGTGCTGAATGAAAGTGGAATTCTCTTTACGACAGAGCTGATCTTGCCGGCCAGTTCTGGTAACAGAAACCTTGGAGTCAGCCCCAACAGGCTAGTTAAAATGACTCTTTGGCTAGTACATGCTAGCTACAGCTTGCCCAAATGGCAAGCTTAAAACTGACTTTCTTTGCAACCTGCAGTGCTCAACATAACAGCTAGGTCTGCACTTATGACAGCACTCACCATCTGACCTTCTTACGTGTATTTAGAACAGTGTGTATTTTCATTAGTCCTTGAAAATAAATAACAAAATTCTATGTGTAAGTGTCCATAAAATGAAATGTTGAAGGCTCTGTTATGGGTCTGAATTAATAAAAGGGATTAAAAAGTATTAAGTCATTCAATATTCTGAGCTCCTTGGATAAGAGCCTTTGTCTATAGAAGTATGGACATTTAACGCGTACGTCACATTTTTTTTTCATCCTATGTAGACGCATCCATAATGATATGAGAACTTTTTCTGGAGTGTCTTGTGAGTTCATTTTTAACAAGGACAAGTGTCAGAATTGGAGTCTAATCTGAAGCACAGAGTGTTATGATCTGAGTAAACATTGTCCTTTATTAAATAAATCTGCTTTCATTTCTGGCCCTTACAGTATAGTTAAAACTAGATTGTTGCAACGCATTGTGATTGGTTTAGTTCTTCCACTTTTGCTGAGAACTACAACAATCAAGTAGTCCCAAGCAGAAGCAGAAGATCTAAACTAAATCACAATGCATGGAAACAAGACAGTACTAAGCATATTCTTCTACTACCGCTTCCAAAGCCAACATTTTATTTCTCAGCATGACAGATCATATGCAACAGAGTCAAAAGTGGGTTGGAAGAAAATGGAAACATTCTTATTCTAGCAAATCTGAAACCATCAAGCTTGCGACTCTACTTATCATTCTGATTCTTGATTTTAATTCAGTCGTAAGTGCTCTTACAAGTCCAATTACAACTCTGATACCATCCAGATCCTTAAAGAAAACCAGCCTTTAGCCATAAAAACTTAAATGTTGTAGTAAAAGAAACAATCAGACACAACTTCCATTACCTGTATCTACTCGCTTTGATGGAAAATTGTTGTTTATTCACAATATGGGTACAGAAGACTTGTGTTTGACATTAATTCCAGTTAAATTTACAGTCATGTCATTGATCAAAGGTGCTCTGCATGCTGCAAATGTGATTCTATCAGCAGAACAATACATTCTATGTTAAACAAATCACATGGAGTACATTTTCACCCCTCGTCTCTTTTTCTGTTTAGTCACTTCCTTCACTAGACAGTTTCCATAATGGTTGTGTTCAATTATATTCTACAGTAAACAAGGGCATTTGGTGTTGCAAATAAAGGGCAGGTGTGCCAGGCTGTGGTTAATATTAATTTTGTTAAGTGAGACACCACTTGATCTGAAACACATGGTAACAAAAATTCTCTTACCCCATAAGCAAGGATCATCAAGACAAGATGTATGATACATTGCAAACTGTCACCAAAGGCACTCCATCAGGTCTTTCCTCCGCATTTTTCTCCAAGATGCCATAATTGTACTTTCTCACAGAGTTAAACCACTCTAAAAGAGATGCAAAAGCCTTAATCAAGTATACTGTAAAAGCATGAAACAAAGTTTATCTGTTCAAGACTAATAATTTATGATTTTCCTTTTAAATCACGAAACTCCAAATAAACAATTTATTAAATTTTTGGATGAGGTTCTTCTGATTAAAAAAATAACAGTAATAATTCATTATTTATATGGCGCTTTGTACATGGCTCTAAGGCGCTTGACAAGAAATATTGGGGGTCATGTAGCAGCTGCTCAGACAAGAAGCCACCAATGGTGCCTAACCCTGACTCCAAACAATACTGAAATAATTGAAAGAATAACATGTCATTGCTTTCTGCAACCAATCATGAGAGGCCTTACAAGCAGCTCCTACACAACTGAATATTGGAACTGTACAAAATAATAATAATAATAATAAAAGAAATTTAAAATCTGATAAAGATGAAATATCCTAAAAGCAAGAAACAAAGAATTATTAACAGCAAAAAAGTGCAATAATGTTAAGGTCCACAGAAAATTAAGAATAAGTAACAAAATAAATAGGTTTTCAGTTTAGATTTAAATTGGTTTAAGTTTTCAGCAGATCTTATTTCAAACAGAACAGAATTCCACAGTTTTGGCGCGCCAATGCTGAATGCATGGTCTCCAAATGAAACGGTGTTTGTACATAGAACTTTCTATAATCAGTAACAACTGATTAGAGGATCGTACAGATCGTGAAGGGACATATCTGTCAAGAAGGTTGGTAATGTGGCCAGGTACGAGTCCATTCAGTGCCTTGTATGTAGTTAACAAAATTTTGAAGACAATGCATTGTTTGATGGGGAGCCAGTGCAGGATCAATTAAGATAGGTGTAATGCGCTCAAACTTTCTCTTGTTAAACACCAGCCAGAATTTTTTGCATCTGCCTAAGAGATTCTTCCTGCCATCGTGATCAGCTCACACATGGAGGAAAAACAATCAATGTATTGTTTGAAGAGGAAAAGACACTTTCTTTGCGTGTGAATTGTCGAGGCAGAAAGGCAGGCCTAGAAAAACTCTGCGAGATATTTGAAAGCTAACACAAACTTCGTGTATTGTACGATTGATGCAAAAATTCAACGTTTCCATCGTCATGAGAACATACTCATGCAAAGCGCGTCGGTTGTTTGTTAATCATACGCTATATTAAACATCTTCAAAAATAAGAAAGGTATTATTAAAATTCTATAGTTCTGTCATTGAGATTAATCAGATCAATGTGATCATTTTTGCACTAAGTATAACTTGAGCGGCTGGGAGCGATTTGCACAGGGTGCTTCAGAGTTTGATCAGATTATTACAGATTTCGCATAAATATGGTATTTGTAGCTAATTTACTGGAAAATGCAATTTTGGGCACCTTATTTTAAGCCCCACCATGGGGGTTTTGTATCAACGCCCAACCCCACCGTGGGGCATTTGCAGCTTTTCCAAAACAAAATGACAAATGCCCAACAAATGCCCGGCGGGGATGGGCACGCTTGGAATTGACTGAGCCACAAACACCACAACCTTGATTATTCCGGATATTTGACCCCACATTCAGTCTACGGTCCGATCGATGCTTCCATGTGTGTAAAGATGCCATAAAGGTTATCATGAAACAGCAGTGCGAGAAAAAGAAAAAATTAAGCTTACTAATCATGAGTCATCTTTGATAGGAATGATTCAACTAGTAAACCCAAGCTTTATCTTAAGCCCAAAACAGGCAAAATGCAGACCTTCCAACCCCCATCACATGCAAAGCTGGAGGTTTTGAAAAAAAGTCCAGAAAAACCTGGAGATTGGGACCTCAAACCTGGAGATTTCCAAAATATGCGTCAAATTAAAAAAAAACATTATTTGTTTGAGTGTTTTTTTTACCTTTTTAGTGCCCCCTGTTGTATTCTTTTGCTGCTTTTTTGAAATTTGTGTTCGAAGGCTAAGCTTTCCCAGAGACCTTAGCGCACCGATGTTTCACTGGAATGAGTTTGACATGGTACCCTGGTTTCTCTCACAAATAAATTTGATTATTTCGGCTTTTATGAACACAGATTATTCAATATTAGGCCTGCCAAGTCTCACGCCTTAGGCGTGAGTCTCACGCCTGCGAGTCCAAAACTCCAATCTCACGCCTATAAAGCAATTTCTCACGCCTGACTTGCAGATTTGAGCTACAGTATGAGCCTTAACTGATCGCATGCGTATGATCCAATTAAAAAATTAATATAGTTACGTTCATGACAATATGGCACTTTTTTGTAGGTTTTTATCGTTCTGAATGTTACAATTACAGAAGTCAGTGTCTGAGCTCCATGGAAATTTCCGAATTCTTCGGAACATCTTCGGACATCTTCGGAATAGCTCGGATTTTCTTCGGATTTGTTATGGTAGCCTTCGGAAATCCTGGCACTCCTACGAAAATATTCTCACGCCTCTCACTCAGAAAAAGTTGGCAGGTATACGATATTCCTTCATACTTTAGGGAATTTTTTGGCAATTTCAAGGTTTTCTGGTCCACCGTGAGATTTAGAGGCAAAACCGTGAGACCGTGAGATGGCATCCCAAACCGTGAGTCTCACGGTCAAACCGTGAGAGTTGGAAGGTCTGCAAAATGGGCGACATGAATAGCTTGCGTGTAAAAGCAACATCTTACCCAGGAATAATTTACTGGAAAGCCCAACTAAACCAAGAATAAAAGCACTCTGAAATTTCCAAGAAACCTTTCCAAGAGCAGACGATTTCAATGGCCATTCCATCGGCTCCATGCTGAATCCACCAGAGAACCTCTTACACGACGTAGTTTACCTCTGCACAGCAAACGCCATTGTGAATAATTTTTGCGGGCTCGGTTCCAACAAAACCAAGAAGAGAAACAACGTCCATGAAGATTTGGTAGGATTTCTGTTAGTATTTTAAGGCTATATAACGTTTAGCGTAACGTTGTTTTAACTTTCTAAACTTGTTAGTGATACTAAGAATACGCTTACTGAAACTGCGCTTGTAGAAAGGGCAGTTTTAGTGAGATCGAAATCAACACAGTCAGTTTTTGCGGCACAGGGAGCCGTTTCTCGAAAGACCCGGTGTAGTTACCGGGCCCGGAAAGCTGTTTTATTTTCATTGAAGATCGAGGTTTCAAAAGTTTTGCAGATAATACGATAAAACTATCAGTTAGCAAAACAAAATGGACTGGTTTGTTCGCTAGGACCCGCGCTTTTATTCTTTAGATTTCGATTTCAATATTTGGCTTCGGGCCCAAAAAGTTACAGGGAGTTTCGAGAAACGGGCCCCGTGGGAGGGCGCCGGAACTCTTAAATTTCCTATTGGGGTGTGCTACCTATCCTATTGGATTTCTTTGGAACCTACATCTTATAGCAGACAAATTTCCCCCATTTTGAAGCTTTTCACTGAGGCTCCGGGGTCCACGGAGCTCTTGGAACAAGTTGTTTAATTGCGGGTTTTTTCTCTGTTTCTAGTTCTTGCGGTTCACCCTGATCAGTTTCTATATAACAACAACAACAACAACAACATCCTTTATTTATGCACGATAAAAATTAAAGCAAATCTTGCCATATTCTCAATACCATTATCCATATACTTCCTATGGTACTGATGAGGAGAATTTATTTCACAATCACTAATTAACACCAGGCTCCAGCTCATATCAGTCCTTCTGTTTGATGTGGGTGAGCCAATCATGCACAGTGATTTTTAGGGAGTTATCATGACTCCAAAAATGGAGTTAAAATTTTAGGTATAGGATAACCCCTTTTGGGGGGTTACTTTAACTCTTAATTTAACTCAAAATCTGGGGTCTGTACAGCCCCTGAAATGATCCCGACCCTGAAATGATCCCCAACCCTAAAATGATCCCCAAATCGACCCTGAAATGATCCCCATTTCTCTTCACGTCGACCCTAGCCTGTTCACAGATAATCTATTTTCTCTTCAAAGTCCGTCGAGCACGCGCGATAAAATATAAACCCGCGGGGGATTTATTGACTGCAGCGCAAGGAGAACGAAAAGAAAAATAAAACAACGTCTGTGTACAGGCTACGTCGACCCCGAAATGGTCCTCAATTAATTCTTGGAATGGAATGGTATTCTGTCACGGAATTATTACAAGTCTGTTGCAGCGTTTAAGTTCTTGAATCGCATTTAACATTTCACTACAGTTAACGTTTGTGTGATTTTTTAGCGCTTTTGTCATCTAATCGCCTTTACATGTATGTCTCTACTTTTGCATCTTCAACATCAGTTTAAAATTTTAAAAAGTGTTAAGAGCAGTTCTCTGTAAGAATCGAGAAAAGTGGGAAATGAAAATTTTTGACCCCCCTTCATATTTTGCATGCAGATTGGTCTTCAGGGGGGATGTTCAAAAATGACCTTTATTAACCCATTGACACCTGAACCGCCCGTAACCGCCTGTACAAGACTCCACTGCTTTAAAAAATTGTAACTTTCTCAATCGTGCGAACATTGCGTTAACTAGCAGTTGTGAGCATTGAGTAGAAAGTCTTTCAAATTGAGATACCCAATAAACACAAAAAAGTCAGCGATTTTTGCAGAATATCAGCGTTTGAATTTGGACAATAACAAAAATTACCGTTTTTAACGTCATAGAAAAACAACAAAAATCACGTTTTTGCCTTTAGTTTTTTTTATTCAAATCATCGTGGCAAACCCAAAAGTCAACATTTACAGCAAAATTCAGTCCTAGTCCTAGCTTAGCAGTGAATTTTTTTGCTCTTATTCGTTGCTCGGGCCTAGCTACAGCTTCTTATACTAGTGCATACTCACCTTGCCTTGATTTTCAACATCACCACCGCACTGCATGCTGGGAAAAAGCCAAAAATTTTGACAGCGTTCGATTCTTTTCCCACACATTTCATATTTATACTAAGTCCACAGCCACTCCGACCCACCGCCGAAATTTCGCTCTTGTTGTATTCTCCTGTGGTCGCAACTTCCAAAATATGCCGCGGTAGGTCGAGAAATTCATCCAGAGTCGAGTCCCAAAGCCACTTTGTTTCCAGGCGGCCATTTTTCCAGTTCAACGAACAACGAGCCAAATTCGTAAACGAAGTACAACACCTTACTCGCTTCATTGAGAAGTGGACTCTGAACTACCTCCAAGCTTAATGATGCTCACCAGGCAGCTACTAAAGATGAAAAATGGCTGTGAACTTACCAAAAATCGTAGATAATTCATATTGGACCCTTTATTGCAAATCAACCAAGCAAAATGAGATCGTCACAATGACGTTTCCAGTAAACTCGAGCCTTCAGTGTTTTAGAACAGCAGCACTTTCAATGGTAACTCCAAATATGAAGTCACGAAATCCTATGGGGCGTGTGTATGCAGAAAATCACTCAAAAACGTAAAAATCATCAGGTGTGAATGGGTTAAGGTCGTTTCTTCTCTGTTGCAATGGTAACACTGGATGTTTGTTGGTGCCACTAAACCCAATTTTGACCTCAGAAACGTCTTTAAAAAGTGCAAAATGTAAGACATAGTTTCTCCAGTCCATTAATACTGAACAAATCAAGACTTTCACCAGATGTAAAACCTTTATTCTAGTTTACATTTATGCATGTAGCATTTTGTTACATCAACTGCACATGAACTTAACGGTCAAACAACTTGATGGTGTTTCAGCCATTTTAGTTGACGAGTAAAACTAGCAATACCTTTTCTTGAATTTTTCCAAAAGTACGCCGATTCTAGAACTCAAACTACGTGGCTAGTTTAAATAGATACTCTAGTTACTAAATCTATAAAAATCTCTGCGGGGCGGGTTAATTTTGGACTTTGGTTCACTGAGGAAAAACCTTCAAAAATCATTTGTTGTAAACTTTGGTGAAATTAACATTACGTTCATTCGACAGAAATCCTTTAAGAAAACTCAATCGGTCTTCAGGCTTAAAGAATAACATGCACTCTATCAATGTCTGGTCAAATTGGCTGTTAATAGCCGTTATTTTTTGAACAATTTCAATCCAAATAAAGCTTACTTTAAGCCTGGTTCTCATATGTCGCCGGCATACCTGCGACATAGTCGCCGGTTGCAACCGACAGTGTTCCGCGATCTATTCCAGTCAAGCCCCGGTCTATCTGCGGTGTATCTGCGATGTGTCGCCGACGTACTCAAAAAGGCGCGAAATGCAAACCAAATTGGCGCACTTTCAACCGAGCGGGTCTGCCGGTGCGTGATATGTGAACACAGCCAACGGAGATACTCATAATCCGGCCTTATATTAGCCAGATCATCTCTTCCAGAGCCCGACTTTCCTTTCAAGCTCTTTATATACTTGGAGAAGTTTGTTCGGAGGTTGTTGTATCTTTGTTGAGCTGAAGCAACATCAATCTTCAGTGTATTAGCGACTGCTTGCCAAGCATTTTTCTTTACTCTCTGGTCTTTGTATTCGTGACAACCTTTGTCATATATTGCACGATAATTTTGAATTGTGTCCATCAACATTCGATTGCCAGTGGGCGAAATAGCGATCCCCTCTGGTGTAACCTCCTCGCTCTCCGCCATTTTGAATGAGCGATTTCGTAAGGTATTGTGGGAAAAATCGAGTAAGTGCGTCACACATTTTCTCGCCGGCCACCGCCGAAGACGTTCACATAGAATATTTTTATCGCAGACAACCGCCGACTTGCCTGCGAAGTTGAACTCAGTTCAACTTCGCATGGCTGAAACACCATCAAGTTGTTTGACCGTTAAGTTCATGTGCAGTTGATGTAACAAAATGCCACATGCATAAATGTAAACTAGAATAAAGGTTTTACATCTGGTGAAAGTCTTGATTTGTTCAGTATTAATGGACTGGAGAAACGATGTCTTACATTTTGCACTTTTTAAGGACGTTTCTGAGGTCAAAATTGGGTTTAGTGGCACCAACAAACATCCAGTGTTACCATGGCAACAAAGAAGAAACGACCTTAATAAAGGTCATTTTTGAACATCCCCCCTGAAGACCTATCTGCATGCAAAATATGAAGGGGGGTCAAAAATTTTCATTTCCCACTTTTCTCGATTCTTACAGAGGACTGCTCTTAAAACACCATTTTTAAAATTCAATAGCCATTAGGCATGCAGTTTTAACATCATTTTTAGAATTTATAAACATCTATGCAGTTTTCTCTATAACCCGGGCTATAATCACCTAAGTAATAATAAAAAAAATGTTATGTTTCTTGATGTTATCAGTTGCAGTTCATGGTGTTACTAAAAATATACTAGACTTTGTGTATTAAATAATATTTTCGTTTAATCCAGTTCAAAGTGTAATCCCAAATTAATGTCATTAAAGAATGTGGGCAAGTGAAAATTATTAGTGAAACTTAAGTTATGATGTTGTGCATTTTGCACGATCCATAGTTCTAGGATATCATTCCATTACTAAAATTAATTGGGAATCATTTCGAGGTTGATGGAAGAGAAATGGGGATCATTTCAGGGTCGGTATCATTTCGGGGTCGATTTGGGGATCATTTCGGGGTCGGGATCATTTCGGGGGCTGTACAGGTCACTTTTACTCCTGAAAAAGACTTCTTTTAACTCCCAGTCTGGAGTTAAAATTACTCAGAAAATGGGGTTATTTTTACTTATTGCATCGCCGTTTTTACTCTTTTTGGAGGTTACTTTAACTCTAAAAATGGAGTAAAAATTTTAGGTATAGGTTAACTCCCTTAAAGTGCACATGAAGTAATTTTTTATTTTGTCTTTTTTGGAGGCTATTATGCCTTTATTTCGAAATGATAAAAGAAATTTGTCAGAGAAAAATTTATGGCCTCTTTTTTTCCGTCCAAAGTAGCACAATTTGAAGAAATCAGTGTCCCGGAGACTGGGAACGAGGTTTCGAAATCCATTGTGTTGATGACGTAGAAAATACTTGAGATTCGTTTCATCAAAAGAATGCCGCCATGATACTCGTGAGTTGAAGTATTTTCTACGTCACAGCCTTGTAATACAATAGCTTTGGCCGCGCGCTCGATAGAGACACTTTCTGGCGGAAAATGCAAAACTTTCAAGCCGAATAATTTCAAAATGGGAAGGATCTTTTCGATGAAACCCACAAATTTAGATAAAGAAAGTAAAGCACTATCAAAACATGGAAATATTTTTTTTACTTCATATGCACTTTAACTTCAAATCTGGAGTGATTTTTACTCCTGAAAAAGAGTTCTTTAAACTCCTTTTTGGAGTTATAATAACTCCCAAAAAATTATATAACTCCTTGAAAATTACTGTGCACTAACTTCTAAACATGACTCTTACTCGATCTGCAAGTCTTCGCTCAGACCCACGTGCATTTCTCCTTCCAGGTCTTCATCATTGATTCTTTGCCCGAATCCTCTTTTCTATGGGATACTCTTCATGTAAAACTCCATCAGAGTGTAACATCTTCATCATCGTCATCATTATCACAATTATCATCATCATCATTGTTTGAGAATACTCTAAAAATAACAGCTTTCAAAAGATAATTATATTAGCCTGGTATCAATAGTTTACTTGGCAAATTTATGTTTTCGTTTAGTCCCTTTGCTATTTTCTTCAGGTTAATTTTCTCTGTGCAATGACAGCCAGAGAGGTGCAGTTCAATTTACAGAATGTTCATTGGCATCATGAGCTCATCAGCAGGACACCAGATGAAAACGAATTTGTGAGAGATAACCGCTGCACTAGAAATAACTCTTTACACAACGCAGTTCTACTGTCTGATGTCGATGGATGCTTGCGGGAATTACAGAGTTCAAACATCCATGATGTAAATGTAAAAGGCGAAACACCCTTGCATCTTGCAGCCAAAAACACATCTCAGCAAGGTTCCAGAGTCATTGATATATTGATCGAAAAAGGAGGAGATGTCAATAAACAAAACAAGTGGGGCCAAACCCCTCTTCATTATGCTGCTATAACAGATAGTTTCCAAAACCTGGAAAAGCTCTTAGCCCCGCTTAACGTTGACGTCAATATTGCAGATTTGAATGGATACAATGCTCTCCATTGTTTAATCTCCTCGGGTAAAGTACCGCGCCCGGATGATTTTGAGGACTTTGACGACGCTGAATTTGAAGAAGTAAGGTCCGACTTGATAAAAGCGATTCACCTTCTTGTAGACGCAGGTGTAAGGATCAATTGCCAGACCAACTTTGGGCACAGTGTTCTTCACTTGGCTTCTACACGAAAAGACAATACTCCTTTATTGAGATACATTATTCGCAGTTTTCCTGAAGTAGAGCTAAGGGCAAAGAGCCAAATGGGTGAGAACTTTTTGCATGTTTATGCAGCGTCAGAAATTTTTGAAGAAATTTCGGACACGTTGGATAAGATTGCCGCTATAAGTTTACCTGTTCTAAAGGATCTGTTGTCCGACAGGAACGTTTTTGGCAGGACGCCGTGGAGTCACATGATAGATGATGCGAACATTTCGGAAGAAGCTTTGCAGAAAATTTTGTCATACGGAGTGTCCGCAAAAACAGCCGATAATATTGGGAATACAGTATTACACAGGATTGCAGGTGTTTCAACGGGTTTGATGTATTCTGGTATAATGGATTTGCTCATACAAGGCGGAGCTGATATTGATGCTGAAAACGTTTATAGAGAATCTCCTGCATTTGTTCTGTTTCTTGAAAAAGTTTTTGACGTTTTTGCAAAATACAAGATGGATTTTAACCGAAAAGATAGATGGGGCCGCAGTCCGCTTGTCTCTATTATGAAGCATAGACCGATTCCAAGCCTTCTTAGAAAACTGATAGAAGAAGGCGCTGCGGACGTAAATACGAAAGATATGTATGGCTCGACTCCCGTTCATTTTGCCGCTTATCACAACTTCCCGGAGCAAGTGGAATTGCTGTTGAAATATGGCGCTGACAGAGATGCCGTGGATGACTTGCAAGACAGACCGATGGATACTGTCCGACGCCACTGCAGCTTTCTATGTCATAACATCCTAGATGAAGATGACATGGGTACATCGGAGATCCCAAGGAATAGGGCATTCGAAGAGATTCTTTTAAACATGCCAAGGATGCTTCCTTCTTCCAGCATTACGTCTGCACAAGGTGTACAAACAGTGCTTGGCTTAAAGGGTCACATGGATGGATTTTCCAAGCACCTCATGACAAGGTACTACTTCAGACCGGGGAAGATTGCCACCGAGGTAGAAGCAGTGGTGTCAGAAGTCAACTCTCTTGTCGCGTTATTGTGCGGTAAAATAGCCGCATATGATTCCAGGTTTGAATTGTCGGTTTTCCCCTCAGGAAGCTCTGCTGAAGGAACCAAAGTAGGACGTCCAGATGAATTCGATTTCGTTCTATGCCTTGACAAGTTCAACGACAAGACTGAAATTGTGATGACGGAGGAATGTCTAGCAACTGGTTATGTCTGTCTTCGATTTACCGAAACTCCAGTTTCTAAGGAATATCTGCCGTTTTGCGATGCAGATGGTTATTTCTTGGCGCTACCAATTCTGCAACATTTTTTCAGGTACCTAAGACGGGCTTTGAACGAAACAGAATTGTGGACATCTGGAAATTTGTACTACAATTTTGAGGACAAGATGGAGGTGCTTCACGGTAAGCCGGTGTTTAACTTTAGTGTTTATTGGATGGGGTCAGTGTACAAACAACTGAAGATGAGCATTGACCTAGTACCGGCGGTTTACAAGCGTGGATGGTGGCCACCTAACATCAATACAAACGAAATCCTTCTCATGAATGAAAATGTCATTGATGCAGGCTGTTTCCTGATGCTTCAGACGAAAGTTCAAGACTTCGACAAGAAGAGGCATCTTCTGAATGACAGCATAAGTCACACGTGCAACATTCTCGAGGGCGACGAAAACTTTGTCAAAAGGAGAATGCTGCGAATCTCAGCCACACCTGCAGAGATAGCTCTGATGAAAACCTTGCCAGAAAAGTTTCGACATGCTTATGCCCTTGCAAAAATAGTGAAAACCAAAGAGGTGTGTCCAGAGATTGAAATCGATAAGCTCCCAACAAATCGTTATTATATGCTGAAGAAATTCAATGAGAGGAAACCATTCCCTGTGAAACCACCTTCAGTGATTAAGAGCTATATGTTAAAAAACTGTGCATTTTACCTTTTTCAAGAAATGCGCCGTTGTTCGGAGCAGAGCTATGCAGAATTGAACATCGCTGAACTTGCCGCAAAGTTGTACGAGCAGCTGTTGCTATTTGCTGATGAACATTCTTTGAAGCCATACTTTCTGCCTTTCTCCGACGTATTTGAATTTGAAAAGGATGAACCAAAAACTGCTTACACGGATTTCCTACTAAAGCTCCAACGCGAGTTAAGCTTGAAGTTAGCACTCGGTATTTTAAACCATCCCTTTCCTGAAATGTGCTTGGCATCTAAAATTGAAGGAATGCCTTTCGTGGGGTAGCACTCACAGCTTCTTTACTTTACTACATAAAAGACCCGTTAAAAACCCCAACTGGCAAGAGGCAACCAGTTAGTAAACTACAAGCAGAGCTGAGGACTTGAACTCGGAACTGCTGACAAGCTACTTCAGCTAGTGGTCAGAACATAGCCTGCAACAGAGCAAGCTCTCCATTTCTGGTGAGCAAAGCAAGTCGCACTCGCATCCCCTTTCGCATGCGTTTCTTCTCGCGACTTCCGTTAATGGAGAGAAAACAGACGATATTTCGCGACGCCACCAACAGTTTCCCCGCGAAATGACGTCTGAGAAACGAGCGCAGAAATTCCATAGTGATGACGCATCACTACCTAGATCTGGGTAGTGCTTCTGATTGGTCGTTCCGCGTGTGAAATTTGCTTCTGCCAATCAGAAGCACTACCCAGATCTGGGTAGTGACGCGTCATCAGTATGGAATTTCTGCGCTTGTTTCTCAGACGTCATTTCGCGGAGAAACCGTTGGTGGCGTCGCGAAATCAGGCTAAGGACTCTGATAACCCACAAGAGTTCAGACAATGTCGTCAAATGGGTTACTTCATAGAAAAAAACAAACGGCACCCCTCCTCCCTCCCCTCCATTCAAAGTTGGGGTGTTGGTTGTTTCCTACCGTATTGAGCTCGAATACCAGCACAAAATTGCATGGACGGGGTAGGGGAGGAAAAGCTACATTTTTCTCGTTTGAAGTCGGCGAAATGTCAGAGGCCCTCGAGAGAGAACTGACGCAACTAATTTTGTCACCGATTGTAGGATTGCCAGATATCAACTAGAGCTCCAACTGCTGATTTTTTTTCTTGTTTTCAGCATTATATTTTACGATAAAGAATTACTTTCACTTTTCATTCTACCCATTAAATCAATCAATGGGAGAAACAGTTTCCTAAAACACTTTTATTTCAAACTCCGATGTCTATTATATATTATTATAAACTCCTGTTGCTTTTGTTGAATATAGTATATTTTATTAATTTTGTTGTTGTTGTTGAAGTGTCCTGTATTTATTGTCATAACTGATAGCTAGACTTTATTATCAAATGCAGAAAATGTGAACACTTAAACAAATTCCAGGAATGTTGATTGTGTAATAACCAATCACACCAAAGAATGAACAAACCACAAACTAGTGAATTACCATTGCTACAGGCAGTTTAGTTTTGTGAGAAACTATTAATAAAAATAATTATTGGCTTCGCCTGGCAACAAATTAACATCCCAGGAATATTTCTTGTGTTCATGCATGGTTTCCTTAAGTAGTTCTGTTAGTAAAATGCGTCTGGACATTAATATTGGGGCGCTTTCCATTTGTCAAAACTGACAGGCCAGACCATTCCCGTCACAATGATAATTTCCCTTTTAATCAAAACTCTCTAGCCAGATCAGTTAAATCCTAAATAGTATGCATGAAGGATGACGTTTTTCAGCAAAAACTCTTGGAAAAATCTTATGTCATTTTCAAACTGACTGGTCAGTCAATGGTCCAGCCGGCCAATTCTGACAAAGGGAAAGCGCCCTTAGATGCCCTGTTTGAGTACAATGGTATTCACAGCAATTAAATATGATTCAATCTTTTGTCTACGATAAAGGTTGATGATTATAAACCGTCGACGTGGAAATATGGACGAAAGCGAGATGGAGATTCAAAAAGACCACAAGCAGGATATGTCTGCAAGTGCAAAGGAAAATATTCATTCTGCTCTGTTTAACGACGAATTAGAAAATAAACAGGAAAATGTTAATGTTGAAAAGTGCCGACTTGAAAATTTAAAAGTTTTCACACGTTTCGGGCTTAGCCCATCTTCAGTGAAATGTCAACTTTAAACGGTTGACGGTTCTGTTCTTGTATAACTTTGATTCGTTATACGCAGGTCAAGATCAGACGTTCTGTTTGAGTGCATGCCACTTCGTCCATCCACAGCATATTTGTTGCGACACTGTTGTAGTCCATCTCTGTTGGACAAAGTGGTTTTTAACGTGACTTCAAAAATTTCACGTTTTAAGTCGTTGCTGCTTAAGTCTCCTCGACTTGAGAATCTATACCTGGCCAACTCCCACCAGTATTTACTCGTGACTCTTCAGCTCCTAATAAAACGTCTTTTGTCTATCGAGAGGTTTCCCCTGAAAAGACATTGGCTTTAGTGCAGACATGCAAAATGGTAAAATGCTCATTTCATGGAGCAATGACCGCAGCTCATGCACACATTGCCATGGCTAAAATCCTTCAGAAAGCAGGAAAAGCTCCAAAAGGTCCTTTAAATCTTAAATCGAGCTGCAACGTTGATTTGAGAAAGGAATGCAAGCCAGAGATTAAGAGCGACGAGAATGTTCTATGCGTGAGCAGTTTCCGTATGGAAATCAAGGTCGCGCCTGTCGACGAAGACTTCTGGGCATTTGCGAAAGAGTGCACGCGAAAAGTGCGGTGGACGTTTTACACTGGCCAGCATCACAAATTCCTGAAGCAATGTCACATGAAGTTGACCGCAATAGGACAGCAAGGGACAGTGCCACCAAACCAGCAGGATCTAAGAGTCTTCAACTTGTCCAACATGGGGAGAAAAGAGTTCGACGCTGGGGCATATCGTTTTGCTGGACTTGTTGGCTCGATACAGCTACAGCCTAAAGGACCCGTGTTTGGGATATTGTGTGCAACCATCAACGGAATGATGTATTGGACAAATAACTATAACGTGCGGGTGGTGACCAGGGAGCAGGCGGTAGAGCTCCTTGAGCTGACTTTAGAGATTTTAAAGAAAGCCTGTGGTGCTTAGAAAGTGCTGGAATTTACCGCTCAATAAATCTGGTAATTTTAACTGGAAATATCAGTGACAGTATCTGAAATTATTATTAATTGGTTTGCTTGAAATCGTCATTAAGATTGTACTAAGCGAAATCACCGACGAGGTTCGAATCTAGCCACCAGTACACTAAAAAGGCCGTATCTGCTGAATTTATGCGAAGAAAATGAAATTGTTATATAGCTGGAGTTTTTCTTCATACAACGCGCGAGTTCATTGGTTGATTCATGGTCACATGACATCTGACAAACAAACTGTTTCCCGCCAAACGCCATGAGCGGGCAACATTTTTGACACCAGAGGGTAACAGTGCACTGTTAATTGCCTGCTAGTGCACGTGATCAACGTGATCAGACCGTCGTGACAAAAGTTGGCATGATTATAATGCGATTGATATTTACCTCGAGTGCTCGGCGCGTTTTTCAAACTGACTTATGTTGCTTAATAACAAATCACTTAATGACTGAATATAAATATGAATAATTAATGAGTAGTAGAACTTGAAGAAGGAAAATGTAGGGGGAGAGAGGGCAGCCTTGCCGAACACCCTATGTATTTAAGAGAAATCGCTTGTTCAACCGTTATTCATAACACAACTTTCTGTATTGTTATAAAAGGTCTTGAACCACTGAACAGTAGAAGGGCCAAACCCAAAAGGTAGAAGTGTTTTTCATATAAAGGACCATTCCAAAGTATCAACTAAAGTTTCCTTGGAGTCAAGGAAAAGAAGACCGTTCCGGGTATTTTTTAAGCTGCCGCATACTGATTAATAATGCTGTCAATAAGTGGTATATTTTACCCTTTAAACCGTCCTTTGATAAATGTAGTCTGATTATTGTTTACGAGTTTAGGAAGGCGAGGCTTTTAATGAGTGATTTGCTGTCGCTTTGGCAGCTATCTTGTAGTCACAATTTAACTGTCCTCCAGTTTTAAAATATATAGTTACTGAAGAGTTCTTCGCTCTTTTTGGGGATAAGCTTTATTAGACTTCGTCTATGAGGTTGACCAATCTCGCATCCATAATTTCATGTAAAGCTTTTTCATTCCAAAAAACATTGTTAAATCCGGAAGGCAAGCCTCTGCTCCCGGGATCTTTCCTGAATCTATATCCTCCACAGTTTTTTGTATGACTCAATAGTCCTTTATAACAGCACTAAATGCTGCTGTTCATTACCGGCCATGTGGTCAGGCATAGCGACTTGAGAGAATTTCGGCTGTCTTTTCCAGTGGTTTCTTCGTTCATTCATCCCACCATTTTGAAAGCGGATAAGGCTCTGAGGAGGAGGAGGTCGTGTAGGATGTATTCGAGGATTGGGTTCGTTTCCAACTGACAAAGAAGGATTAATTTATTCACTCCGATATGATAGAGTGCAATACGTTACGCCTCGTCAAAGCGAGGCTAGGTGCACAACCTTTTCATTGACATGCAAATGAAAACTCATTTTCATATGAAAGGTTTCGCACCTAGCCTCGCTTTGATAGAGAGGCTAAAGGCAACTCGGAAATGGCCTGTTGAGGCGCTGGTATCCAAACTTCTCTCACTCCAAAATCAAATGATTGGCGACTGGATACGAGTCTGCGTCACGCATTCCCTAGTCACGGATGGAAAAGAAACCGCGAAGTCCCCGCTCCCTGGGAACGAGGTTGCCGCGCAGGCACAAAGAACGTCTGTGTTTCTGATTGGACGAGCAATGTTTCCTTGCATCTGAAGTCCACCGTTCGCGATTCTGATTGGAGAAACCGTTACGATATTTATAGTAGTGACATCGATCCGTCGTTTGCGTTTCCCTTCGTGCTCCTTCGGCTTTGCGCGGGTTAGAAAACTCCCCTGCCCTCCCCTTCCTATCGCCTGCCACGCAGATTAGCCTTAACCTAAAACCAACCGGTTATAAGTTTCCCTTTTTTTGATTCTGCAAATCAATTTTTTAATATCACTGTGTCATTTACCGAAATAATTTGTCCGCCTGTTTAGGCGATTTTTCAAAAGAAAACCGCCAGCATAAGTGATATGCAAGATAAACCGGGACAATTTTCTTTGCTGAAAATAATTAAACAAGACTGTGAACGCAGACAGCTGTCGCTTTGAGTTCTGTTTTGGATGACAAACATCCCCGATCACCAGCTACAACGTAAACGCCAATATAGTAATTCAAGTCATAAATGATTTTTATCGCGGATAGAAGTCTTCAGGAACTTACTTGTGTCTGGTACTGTTTGAAGACAAAAGATGTTTAACATTTTCGGCTTCGACCTGCAGGATTACTTTAAATTATTGATCACTTTCCGTTTTGTCTCGTGCTGTTATCTTTATTCAATCATAGTTAATAGAACAAACGATTCAATAAACCATTGGTCAACCATAATAGCGATGATTCTGCTCGAAATAATAATAAATCGGCAGCAAAAAAAGAAAACCAAAGTGTCCTCCAGTATAGATATTAAAAAAAAACTAATCATTATTGAATGTCAACAAAGCTTTCAGTTAGAAAAGTGTTTCAGGGAAATTTATAAATATTGCAGTTGTTTTTCTGTTGTTTTTTGCTGAGTTTTTGTTCCCTGTTTAACCGTATACTTAACTTGTAACAATACGCATTTTTCTGGAAAAAAGATTAATTTTATTTTAAAACAAACAAACACTGACAAATAACTACAGTTTTCTTACCAGATACGACATTTTTAATAGGAGAAGAAACTGTTTATTACATTTTTTCTTACTTGTTAAACTGCAGTTTCACTGTCCAGCTAACCTAGAAGTGATTTTAAAGTCGATATAGTGACTTCTACAGTTGGAAATGTTTGTTGTGTGGTCCTCGTAGGGACATCCTTTTTCCTCGGAATAAGAGCTATGAATTTCAGCAGGGCATGATACTAACTGAAGCGCGCGTAATATTAATACTGCTTGCTCTGGGCCTTTGGTGAAATAACACGCTTGGTTTGAAAGTGACAACTTTACTGTTGACTGCAAAACATTGCGACCACACTTCTTTTTCCGCTCTGCGAATATCCCCAATACGCCAGCAATACACCACGGGGTTTAACGAACTGTTAAGAAATACGACAGTGGAGGCGTACAGGTTCGCTGTTTTGACGCTTGTGGTGTAGCCCTCGAACTTGTAAGCAATTCTGACGCAAAGCACAGGTATATAACACACAATGAACACCCCCACGATGTACACCATTGTCAGCGTGGATTTCTTATAGCGTTTTATATTTGAGATACGGTGATTAACTGGACAAAAATCCGGGCGAACTGTGTGAAAGTTTTGTTCCTTTATTTGGCACTCGTGCCGACGGACGTATTTTAAAACTTTAGCGTACGCCAAGAAGGAAAAAACCAAGTTGGAAAATATGATTGGAATTGAGATATTGTTGAAGACGCTGTCATTTGCGATCCAAAACCTGGAAGCGGCCAGCAAAATGAAAAAGATCCAAATGAACGAAGCAGTAATTAAAATGCGCTTCGTGGTAACGATTTCTTTATAGCGCAAATGTAGGTACAGAGCGAGGTACCTTTCGATAGCAATTCCGGTCATGGTAGCCACGGAAGCGCCAGCTGTCACATAGCCGAGGGATTCTAAGAGTATTCTTGTTGTGCAGTACATGCTGAAAGTGTGGAAAATTTCGCCAATTTTGTGGATGACAAAACATGGCTGCGCAATCAACCCAACGGTGAAGTCACTAAACGCCAAGCAGCAAAGAAAAACGTTCGACGGCGTTTGAAGGGTTTGTGTCTTCCACACCGCGAAAATTACGGCAGCGTTCCCGGCGATGGCCGTGAGAGAGGAAATGGAGTTGACGATCGACGTCAAAATGTGCGCAATTAAAAGACTTTCCGAGGAGCTGAAATTTACGTCCAGATCAAAGCATTCAGGGAAGAACGCGGAATGATTTGTAGAGTTTTCGTGCGCCATATTAACAGATATGCATTTACCAACACTTGAGCGGAAGATAACTTTTAATCTCACACGCAGACATTCTACAGTGGCCTGCGTGTGGTAAATTGGCGTTTTCTTGATGTGCCGGTTTGATTTAGGAAATGAGCAGGTGTTCACAGTTTTGCGCCCGTTAAACTGTGCTACATCATCAGCGATTTCCATCGTTTATAAACATAGGCTGCGGCTTCGATTTCCTCTCAACTGAGCCGGCTATTATAGTAGGACAAAAATTGAATTTCCTAATTATACTTGCAAATTGCCATCAAAGAACTGTAAACATAGAGATGAATATATAGAGTTATCAAACGACACAGCATCTAAGATTGAGAATACGAGCGAAAACAAGTGCAAATATTTAATAGTTATAGTGCGAAAGTGAGCGCAATATCGCCGGATACTTAGCCGACGAGACCGCACAGACCGTTTGCCGAGTTGGCTAAAATCAGGCGTTATTGCGCAAGATGTGCACTCATCATGTGACCAATAATTTTTCTCTTTCTTTTCTTCTCTTTTTTTTTCTGTATTTCCCCTTTTTTATCTAATAATTCAGGCAATTTTCTTTCCCAAAGATACGAAATTGTAGGCAGCGGTCATTTTCACTGTCCTTTAAAATGCGAAATTTACTTCCATCGCTGGATATACGTCAGATAGACCTGCGGATATCGAGAGCTTAATGACCATATTTGGGCAGTGTATCAACTTGTTGAATTATAACCTCTATTTATTGAACTAGCGTGAGGTCCGTATTGGGGAAATATTGGTGGATTTTGTTTTACAATTTTATGGACCTTGCCAAAGAAAAAGGTAATAATAATAAATCTATCTATCTACTTCGGGCACACCCGCACCGATTTAATGAGTTTTTTCCACTCTCCTTTGTCAGACATTATAACTGGTAATTCTTGTCGTGCCAATCCAGTGTCCCTCTCTAATTGGTCTATAAAAGTTATTGCTCGGCGCCCCCTCGATCGCCAGCCATGTGTTGGATCCCATAATAAAGAACGCGACCAATATTCCCCAATACGGACCGAACAAGCTACCTTATTCGTACTAATTTTCGCGAGGCTTTAATTTCGCGATTTTCGCGATTTCTAAAAAATCGCGAAATTAAAGACTCGCTAAAATTAGGATACGCGAAAATTAAACGCGAAATTTAATACACTTCTATAATTGCTTTAATCAATGATTAACTGCGTTTATAGCTACATGGTAATTGTCATCAGTCTATTTATCTTCGACTTCAGCACTTTCTTCATCCGAATCACTCATTTCTTCTTCTTGTACATGTAGCTCTTTTAAAACATCTTTCGTGCAGTCATCAAAATGTCCATTTAGGTCAGGCTCTTACTTTATAATTAGCCAACACAAGCTCTTTGTATTTGTCAATTATCAATCTGTTCTTTGCTGTGGCTTCCATTTCAATCACAACTTTAACTGGAATTTCAAGTCCTCCTTGTACAAGCGGTGATCTTCTGTGCGTTGTATTTATGACTTCAGCGAAAGCAACCCCTCCTCTTAAAAGAAAAAAACGTGTAGGCCTGGAGATCTCTCTGGGTAAGTGACCAATGATTGAGTCAGCAAGTCGTCCCGGAAGGCGCTTATAAGCAGCTATAGCATAGCGATCATGGAGGTTCTTTCTTTCGTGAGAAAGGTTCAAACGTTCCCAATTGACTTTTACAATTGACTTTTATTAAGTACAATATTGCATTAGCATTTGATTGATTTGCAGTATTTGCTTGATTAGTCTGATTATAAACGCTATTTCTATTACCTAATTGCAAATCATGATTGCAAATCAATCGTCATTTAAGTGATCATTCAATAAAAAACGGTTTTCTAAGTCTGTCTTTTGTCAATTTTCGCGAAATTAAATGCCCTAAATTTATCATTTTTTGCAAAATCGCGAAAATTAATGCTCGCGAAATATTCGTGTTCCAAATTCGCGAAATTAAGTGCCCGCGAAAATTAGTACGAATAAGGTATTTCAATAAAGTTTTTGTTGTAATGGCTTTTAAAAAATTTTGTTGACGTATTAATGCATCCATTGTCGGCAAATGCACGCGCCAAGGTTAGCATATACTTGCATTTTTTTAGGCCACTTTGCGAAAAGTTTAACTAAAATTGTCCACCAGACGTAAGTTAAAATGCTTCGGCTTATCAGAAAACAGTTTGTCGTGACATTTATAGTAGCATTGTGTTACATAAGTAGTTTTGTGATTTTAAAAGTGCGTGCAGTTTCAATTAATAGTTGTCAATCAAGATGTTTCCATTTCAATCAAACCATTTCCTGTTGTGTACATGTACAATTCTCGTGATGGCAAAACCAGACAATAGAATCGCCAAATAATAAGCGTTCCCTAGGTTTCAAGGAGTGCCGCGTGGCGGCATCTCCAGATAAGACTCTGTGTACATTTCGGATCAGTTCAGACTATTGAAGACTAGAGACTGGAGAAGACTACCCGACTATTACTGTGATTTTGGATAGAATAAAGAGAAGTTTGCGAAGAACGGCCTGTGACTTTTGGCATTCGCAACAAGTTTTCTTTTATTCAACGCTGTGGCTAAATGCCCGGCAGCCGGGCACGGTCTCAAATAGACTAAATGCCCGGCAGTCAGAAATTTTCACAAAATTTTCGCTGAAAGGCTCTTTCAAACCTTTTGAGAGTATTCGATGTTCCTTTAGAAATGTCAAGCGCTTCCAAAAATTATTTTGCTTTTCCAGTTGACGAAATATCCAAGCTTGGGCATACTGTAAGATCGCTATGTTCTCGACACTTAAAAAATTTCTGCTGAGATTCGCAGTCAGAAATTTTCACAGAGTTTCGACTGAATGTCTCACTCAAACCTCTTAAGAGTATTCAAAGTTCGTTTAGAAATGTCAAGCGCGTCCAAAAATTATATTTTTATTTTCCAGTTGACGAAATATCCAAGCTTGGGCATACTATAAGATCGCTATGTTCACGGAGACTGCCGGGCACGGCCTCAAATAGACTAAAAAAAATGTCCGGCAGTCAGAAATTTTCACAGAAATTGACTTTAAATAATACTTTCAAATAATTTTGGGAATCGCTTGACATTACTAAACGAACTTTGAATACTCTTAAGAGGTTTGAGTGAGACGTTCAGTCAAAATTTTGTGAAAATTTCTGACTGCCGGGGCATTTGAACGCTTTCTGTGCCCGGGGAGTCGGGAATTTGATGTGATAGGCCATCCCGGGGGTGGGGAATTTGACTTTGCATGGGTGGGGTGGGGAATTTGAACCGAAAGTGTCAAGTTCAGCGTTTTCACTTGACGTCATAGCCGCCACATTGGTGTTCCCGTACAAAAGAATTTTAATTAACTTCTTTTGTTAGGAACACCAACATAGCTGCCATGGCCTTTGTCATTTGAGTCCCACGGGACTGAAGGTCACGTGAGTGAAAACGCTCTATATCTTTTTTTGGCCGGCGCCTATTAGACGCACGTGGTTGTTTCAGAACATCATGGAGCAATTTGAAGGGAAAGATATCGCTTTTGTGAGTAAACTTTGATCGCTTTTGTGAGTACATTTTTTTACGGAAAAGGGGCTGATAAAGCTTTGTAGTGTTTTTGAAGGTATGTATGAATAGTTAAATATGTTAAATATTTATAAATCTTAGATTTTTAAAATACAGCTTCAATTGGCGTTCAACGCGTACTAGATTTCGAAGTCAATGTGGCTGACTGTGTTGCCAGTCTATTAAATGTCCGCAGAGCTTGAACGGCCATTGATTGAAAGGAAAAACACTGTAAAATGAACAACAACCTCTCTCAAACCAAAAATTCATTAAGAAAACATTTGTCAGTTGCTATAAAATGCGTTTAGAATAATAAATTTTCACCTCGTGGAATGACGCTTGCAAGTGATTTGTTCAAAACCCAACAGCTCCACCAAAAATGAATCAACCGCTTAGCTAAATATTTTTGCAAGATTTGTCGATCACACGAGAAATTACTCAATTAAAAAAATATCGAAAAGTAAATCCCTAACCAATAACAAAATTCATTTCGACACGGAGTTCACAGGAGTGCCGTGAAATATCTGTTGCAAAGTACACGCGGTTCAGTTGAGTATATTCTCGAAGAAAACACTAGCTAGTCGGGACTAGTTCATCGCTGTTGTGATCTTCACATTGACCTTAACCAGTTGATTCTTGTTTCATATTGTACTCAATCACCAGCTTTTAAAACACTATGTTTGTCAGTATCGCCAGGAAGTACTTTACCTGATTCACTCTGACAGACGACCGGAACAAAACAACTGAATGCAAAGTGTATTTTTTATTCTCACTAAAAACATTTTATCTCAGTTTAGGAGGGGCATTTGACAATCAAATCCAGTGTTAGGGTGGGGCATTTGAATGCAATTTTGGCCCAAGGGGGCGGGAATTTGAACAAGTCGGTCTTCAAAAGTTCAAATGCCCGAGACATTGCCCGGGGGAAGGGGGGGGGGGGGGGGGGGGGGGGGGGGGGGGGGGGGGGGGGGGGGGGGGGGGGGGGGGGGGGGGGATGTTGATGTTTCGAATTGATCGGCGCATTAGTCTATTTGAGGCCGTGCCCGGCAGTCTTTGCCAGAACATAGCGATCTTATAGTATGCCCAAACTTGGATATTTCGTCAACTGGAAAATAAAAAACATTTTGGGAATCGCTTGACATTTCTAAAGGAACTTTGAATACTCTTAAGAGGTTTGAGTGAGACGTTCAGTCGAAACTCTGTGAAAATTTCTGACTGCGAATCTCAGCAGAAATTTTTTAAGTGTCGAGAACATAGCGATCTTACGGTATGCCCAAGCTTGGATATTTCGTCAACTGGAAAAGCAAAATAATTTTTGGAAGCGCTTGACATTTCTAAAGGAACATCGAATACTCTCAAAAGGTTTGAAAGAGCCTTTCAGTGAAAATTTTGTGAAAATTTCTGACTGCCGGGCATTTAGTCTATTTGAGACCGTGCCCGGCTGCCGGGCATTTAGCCACAGCGTTTATTCAATGTTTCAAAAAAGGAATTCCGTGAAATGAGTTCCTGAGCGGTCCATCGTAGCGGTCCGAATCGTAAAATTCGGAACGCCCAGGGAACCAATCAGAATGCTCCTTTTCATCATGGACACGCACTTCGTCATTTTTGTATTGGGAAATAGATCTCTGATTGACACAATTGACGACTATTTTCAGGTGACACACAATTACTTTGGGAACATCTAAACTATGGCAATTAGATCTGTCATGAATTCGTTCTCGAATTGAAACGACTTTTCAGTTGAAGCAAAAACCGAGAGTCGAGAACAACCGAGTCAGTGACGATTTGCAAACTATGAAACGACAATTAAGTCAGTACGACGAACTTCGAAGAGGAATTCCAAGCATTGTACGAATAAATGCATTTGAATCAAAAAAGGTGGGTGACCAACAAAATACTTCTTTAATCTTTTTTAAAGAAATTATGGAAAGAAAGTTATTACCGACAATATGATAATGGATCATGTTATGACAGTTTGCCAGACGATACTAAAAACCCGGCCTTTTTTAATTTGAGCAGACTGAGCTTGGTGTCTGTGGAAAATTTGTCGAAAACGCAATAGCAATACGTCTCCTGTTTAAATCACCGTTTAATTTCCTCCAAAATTATTACAACTCCGCTCGAATACAGGCAAAAACCTCCGCTCTTATAACTCAACCGCGTGCTTAGTATAACAACAAAGTAATCCGATATCTCAAAGTAGCACACCCACTAAGTACAAAGTACATGCTAAGATTCGAGTTAATGCATTTCCTGTCATTGCGTAAATAATCAAACAATTAATTAACGGTGTGTATACAGTTCCCGACAAATTGTCTCCGTATAATTAACGAATTTGGCGAGATTAAAGCTATATGGCTTGGGAAACCTCTGAATTTAAAAGTGGTCAACACTGATAAAAATGTGGGAATCCACTTTTCATATGACGAGAAAGCAAACAATCAATTAAATTTTAGTCTTAAAATTCATAAATTCATTCAAATCTTGACATCTGGAGCCACTTACAATTAAACTGCGATGGGAAATCAATATTGTTTCTAGTATATTAATCGTCAAACATTAATGTCCTCCGGAAGTTTTAAATATCGTAAAAGAGAAGGGCTTTGTCAGATTAATGGAAAAGGCGTCTCCAATCGATTGACTTCGAGACAATGATAAACGCTCTTAGTATTGCGTGGATTCCTAAGCTTTTACCAGGAGGACATTTGAACTGGAAAATTGTTCCAAATCATTTCTTTGATAACTTTATGCTTATGATTATAACTAATGCTGGTTTAATGTTCGCATGCAACTAAAACGTAAAATATTGGGAAACCATAGCAAGAATTTACAAAGATATTCTTTCTTTCTTCTCTAATTATCTAAATACACTCTACGAGTTATCTTATTCTTACTAAATTTCGCGATTTTCGCGTCGTTTTGAAAAAAATCGCGAAAATAAATACTGGCGAAAAAAAGAGAGCGCGAAAATTAAATCGCGAAATTTAATACCATTTTATATGAGAAAAACAATACATAAATTATAAAGGTTGTCAGACTTGTTGATAATTGTCCTGAATTAAAGCTGTCACTTTTTTTTGAAGGCCATTTCGAGGATATTAGTCCCATCCTGCTGTAATGCACATTATTTCGTGCGTACATAGCAAGCTGTTTTCGGTTCTTTTTTGTTTATGTCACAAAGGAAGCTAAATTGATTTAACTTCTTCTAATTCAGGTCCCCTTATCTCAAGGTATATGAAACTTACAAGGGTACTCATATTAAGTCCAAAATCTTGGCCGGTTTTTCCGGGCGTTATAAACATTTTTGGTAATCGTCAGAAGCTAGTACCCTTCAAAATTTAATTCATTTTGTTCTTTTTAGCTTTGGGAGATTAAAGAAGTGGCAAAATCGCGAAATTAAATACGCTTTTGTTCACCTTTTTCCTGGAATCGCGAAAATTAACACTTGCGAAATACAGCTTACGAATTTTCGCGAAAATTAGTAAGAGTAAGGTACCTGTTCCCCAGTCGCCCCTCTTTATTCTAGCGCAGTTCGCGTCCCGCGCTAGACCGCGGCCTGGGACAAGGCAGCTCCATTGAGGACAACACTCGCAAAAGAGATTTGATGATATACAATGACCTCCATTTTATACTAGAGACGAATTATCCGTCAGATAAATAATTCGACTAAACGAATTAGGACGGATAACTCAAAGACGAATCTTGAAGTTTCCCAGTAAAGGACTGAGGAGAGGAAATAGGCATCCCAAGATACCTTGCAAACAAATGGAAACCAGTCCCCCTCTTGTGAAAGCTGAGTCAAAACCCATCTTCGTTTTCCTTCTAGATGTAAATTTAGAGACGAATTACCTATCTAAGTTTAATTTTCCAGAGGAACCCGAGTGATCCAAAATTTATGTGATCGAGAAGGCTAGTTTCTAACTTTTGATTAATTTAAACAGGCGAAATACTCGCTTAACCCTGGGTGGGTTGGGGGCCGCACAAAGTTCCCGCCCTGACTTTCAACATTCATAACTTTTTTTATCTTAAAGCAATCACAATCACAAAATTTATCTGGCTGGCAACAATTTGGTACGATGTTTTATTGTTCATGTGACTTGATGTTTCCATGGCAACAAGATTTTGACGGCCATATTATTTCATTTTTTTCCTTTTAATGAGCAAAATTAAGTTTGTCATTTTAGCGATTCTTTATTGCTTCTCGTTACTTTTGAATCAATTTGGACGGTTTTCTGAGGTTTTGGAGAAATCCAGAATTTCAAGATACCATCTGAGATTCATTGGGGCATAGCTTTAATGCTCTTGCTCCTTGTTGTTGTTGTTGTTGTTGTTGTCATTCACGCGCTATTACATTTACACAATGAAAACTCAAGAGTGACTGATTACTTCACAGTAAGAATTTTTAAATACACGTTATTATAATTTGCCATAAAAAACACCCTTAAAAAATTGTAAATCATAACTTGGTATCACCTTTGTTGTTTTGGATTGGCGATAATTTAATTAAGATTAATTTTGTGTTATTTCATACAATGACTCTATACCTCAAAAATGTTAATTTAGGAATATTTCTGTAAAAAAAAAAAGGCAATTGTAAATTAAAACGCTTTTTAAAGTTTGAAATGCAAAATAAAATAGTGGGCTGTGAAGGAGACTAGGCTGTACTATGCTTATGAGACCTAAAGCTGACCACCGTGTGGCACTAAATTTTTGCGGGTTTTTTTTTTTCACGATCCGCAAAAAAAAGTTCCCGTAAAAAAAAGCCGCAAAAATTTTCTCTGCAAAAATTTACTTCACTGTCCAAGTTATATAAAAACATCATCTAGACACGTAATGCATACATAAATCGTGTTAAAACGTCTCTTTCGTCCAGAAACACAACGATGAAATTAAAAGAAAACGTTCAGGAATAAAACGATGAAATCACAGTCGGTACACTACAAGTATTTAACTGCTTAAGGTTTACAGAAAAGGATCGCCTGAAGGATGTGAAGGTACTGACCGGTCGGTACCCCATAGTTGAAATAAAGTGACACTGATTAACGTGTTTCACATCTGATTCGATTGCATGTACTCAAATAAAAACGAAAATGTTGCAATTCCAATTGAACGCGACCAGTCTTTTCTAATCGCAAAAGTTAGTTCGCCCATCCGCAAAATTAAACTCCCGCACATGATACACGACAGCAAGTTTTCCCTAGCAAGTTTCTATCTGTCAAGTTTTAGTTGCACATTCATGTGTTGAAGAAAATTTGGCAAGTTTAATTTCCTATTTTACCTTTTAGTTACGATAGAAAACAAACTTAATAGATGCTTTCAATTCAAAGTAATAAATAACGACTATCCCCACGAATAATACTCTAATTTAAAATAAAACTGAAAATTTTCCCCAACTGCGACCGTTGCACTCTCCCTAATGAAACCTTATTCCGTCATCTATCGATTTTTTGACTACCCCACAATACAGACTTTCTGGTAATTGGCTATTAGACATTGTTTATACATGCATATAAACCAGAACCTTCAAAATTGATTAAAAACCGAAACGTGGCTGATTTAGGGCTTTAAACTCAGGCTCAATGTCACAAGACTATAGTATCACTTTGAAAAACCAAAAGACATTTGTATCAAAGGAAATTTAAAAATAATGGTTCAGTTTGTAAACAATTACTACCGTATATTGAGTGGTGAGAAATGAAGACAGCGGGTAATTGCTGCTTATTTTAACTTTAACAAAAATAATAATAAAAACATGAATTGTAAGGCCAGCATATATTATAAATGTTTATATTTAGTTTATGATAATAATAATTAAGGGGATCTCCCTAGAAAAGCTCAACCGAGCTTGCAGAGATCTCCCGCTACTAGATAGTGTAATAGATTTAACACACTGTATAAACAAATATGTGGCAAATAAAAGATTGACAATGTAGATTGATTGATTGACAATGTAAAAGATAAGCTCGGTAATTAAATGAAAAAGACGTCTTGTTTATTAATTCATGTTCGAGGGACAAAGGATAAATCTGAGTCCCTGGCCAATACTCTTGGGACACTAGCCAAATAACTCTGCAATATAACGCATTCCACCTTCCCCCTCCTCCCTAGTGCAATGTTGATCTCACCGGTACAAAATTCTTTCAGACGGCAATCAACATTGCTATATATAATAACGGCAAAACCACAGCGACAAACCAATGAAGAGTGCCGGATCTATCGTAGACCTGGATCAGTAAAAATCTTGAAAAAGTATAGGTAAAAACGGCAAACTGATCCTTACGGCAAGGAGAAGAGATTGAGACAGAAGTGAAATAAAAAAAAAAATAGTTGAATACATTTGCCCGATATTTCGGTTTGCAAAACAAACCTACGGGGGCTAAAAAACAAAAATGAATACAGATATAAAAGGACCGTTACATATAAAACTTTTGAAATATGACATATCAGAATAACAGAAAATGATTGGTAAGAAAGAAGCGAAATGTCACTAATTAAGTTCATCATGTCTATTTATACCATGAGGATCAAGAGACATTGATAAGATGGGCCTCGCGTGCCTTTCTGACTAAGTCGCAGTTGTTGTGGATGAGTTCCAAGGGAATGAGGAGGATGTCGTTGATAGAGTGGCCAGGTTGGTTAAAATGTATTGAAACAGGAGTAGGATTGATAAGATGGTGGTGATTGACGATGGAGCGGCGATGTTTCCCAAAGCGTTCATTCAATTGGCGTTTGGTTTCCCCATTGTACTGTTTTGCGCATTTCTTACATTCAATCAAGTGGATTAAGTTTTTAGATTTAAAATTTATAATTGTAAATTTAAGCACGTGATAACAACATTCAGAAGCATACTGAGTACTAGGATAAGAATATATTAAAGAAGCGTATTTTTGCGTGCAATTTCAGTGAGTATCCCAAGAAGTATTGGCCAGGGTTGAAGGTTCGACTGATCCTGTCATAGGTTTGAATCCTGTTATAGGTTCGAATCCTGTCATAGGTTCGAATCCTGTCATAGGTTCGAATCCTGTCATAGGTTTGAATCCTGTCATAGGTTCGAATCCTGTCATAGGTTTGAATCCTGTCATAGGTTTGAATCCTGTCATAGGTTCGAATCCTGTCATAGGTTTGAATCCTGTCATAGGTTAGCCTGCAGAACAGGCGTTATTTTTTTTAAGCGTTTCAGGCGAGCGCGGCAGGCGAACGCGAAGCGCGAGGCGAACGCGAAGCGCGAGGCGAGCGCGGAGCGCGAGGGGAGAAAAAAAATAACGCCTGTCCGCACACCATTGTTCGTGCTGTTCCGGCGTTCATATATGAACGCGGCTATCCAATTGGCTGCTCGATATCATGTGATCATAATGGTATGACACATAATGACGGCGTAAACAAAACAGACACTAGACCGGCGAAGCGGAACCGACAATGAAATCACAGCTCACGTAAACTTCAATTCACAAACCTCACGTAAACTTCAATTCTCTACAAAATGAATAGCTAACTTTTAAAGCTACATCTTTCTCTGCTAAGCTTGAATCTACAGATCGATTTTCGTGACAATTCCAACGAAAACTAAAATAGCTGGGCCCAGCGTGACAAAAACATGGCAAGATAGAAGAGTGACATGCAAGGGCGACATCTCATTTCAGATCCTGTCATTTTAGAGAAGAAGTGAAAATCTTTCGTATATATAACTAACATGCCGAAAGCAACACTCTAACCGCAATGAAAAAAAGAATGCTCATAATTTATCGAGAACAAAAACTACAGTAAATCACAATAGACAGATTTGACCTTCCGTCCATTGCATGCACGCGGCATTTTTTACAAAAGTTCAATCGGTCAGCACCAAAATCCTCCAAAACAAGCTAAATGTACACTCGTTCAAAACAAATAGAAGGAGCAAATGGCATTAAAAAGCATAAGATTACATGTAAAGTCGTGCGTGCTTGCCATTTTACGCGTGTGACTCTTCGACATGAAGTCCAAGCTGGGATAAAATTTCACAGATCTTGGCTCCTTTACGGTCTTCCCTAATGGGTTGCCGAAAACTTGTCACAGAACTGGAACGCTTCACAGTTTCGGACACCAGAATCTCCAAGTCTTCTGCAAATGCTTTCTTTTGAGTAGATGGCGTATGTTCGGCGCAGAACCATCAGGACATTTTATACCTTCGCCGGTGGTCGGTTTGGCTCTCGCACCATATGGGGCCAAAATAGGCCGTTTTGCGTTATGATTGGTTGGTGATTTGGAGGTGTGTATGGGGGCGGAAGGGCACAAACAATGGTGTGCGGACAGGCGTTATTTTTTTCTCTCCTCGCGCTCCGCGCTCGCCTCGCGCTTCGCGCTCGCCTACCGCGCTCGCCTGAAACGCTTAAAAAAATAACGCCTGTTCTGCAGGCTAGTCATAGGTTCGAATCCTGTCATAGGTTCGAATCCTGTCATAGGTTCGAATCCTGTCACAGGTTCGACTGTCATAGGTTCGAATCCTGTCATAGGTTCGACTGTCATGGGTTCGAATCTTGTCATAGGTTCGAATCCTGTCATAGGTTCGACTGTCATAGGTTTGAATCCTGTCATAGGTTTGAATCCTGTCATAGGTCTGAATCCTGTCATAGGTTTGAATCCTGTCATAGGTTCGAATCCTGTCATAGGTTTGAATCCTGTCATAGGTTCGAATCCTGTCATAGGTTTGAATCCTGTCATAGGTTCGAATCCTGACATAGGTTCGAATCCTGTCATAGGTTCGAATCCTGTCATAGGTTCGAATCCTGTCATAGGTTCGAATCCTGTCATAGGTTTGAATCCTGTCATAGGTTCGAATCCTGTCATAGGTTCGAATCCTGTCATAGGTTCGAATCCTGTCATAGGTTCGAATCCTGTCATAGGTTTGAATCCTGTCATAGGTTCGAATCCTGTCATAGGTTCGAATCCTGTCATAGGTTCGAATCCTGTCATAGGTTTGAATCCTGTCATAGGTTCGAATCCTGTCATAGGTTTGAATCCTGTCATAGGTTTGAATCCTGTCATAGGTTCGAATCCTGTCATAGGTTCGAATCCTGTCATAGGTTCGAATCCTGTCATAGGTTCGACTGTCATAGGTTCGAATCCTGTCATAGGTTCGAATCCTGTCATAGGTTCGAATCCTGTCGGGTACTCAGACTTCTTTTTGTCCCACGCTTGTGACATGACGCGAACATGACATCTTTTTCAATAACTACATTACTGCCCTGAAACTAATAACATGTGATTTTAGCGGCGGATGGCCAGGATGGAAATGGATTGAAACTTGAAATGTTAAGGCTAAATTTTTCAAGTTGTTTTCACATGACTTTGAAACTTGCTGTGATTCGTTCTCTTTATGTCTTCCATTTTTAGGTTCCAACAAAAATAGTGCATGATTGAAGGTACTTAGATCAGTGATTTTCATGACAGAGCCCCTTTAAAATAATTTTATCACGGCCTGACGAATTTCTTCTAATCTCCAGCAATACAAAACTGGGTTCAACGAAGCTGTAACAAAAATCCAGTTTGACAAAACAGTGTAGGCTGTAGAAAGCGCCCGTCTGTTTCTCCCGCTGAAACCAAAAGCCAGTGCGTTTGTAATGCCGACGAATGATGCATAGCTTACGATCAGGATGAGAAGAATAGTTGCGATGGTAACTACCGTTTTGATATATTTTGAAATGTCTCCTGACGAACAAGATGTGTACAAACTGGATGATACGTTTTCGATCTGTGTTTTGTGTCGTTTAACAAAACGGAATATCTGGACATAAGCCCAGGTGTTTATTGACAACGAAATGATTATCACTGACACAGTTATGGTAGCGAACATCCGGGAGTTTAGCCCAAATCTGGTCAATGCCCATGCGCCAGAGAGAAGCCATAAAAAAGCGAGGCATGTCGCCGTTCTTTTGCAGGTAATAATGGCGTTATATCTCAGGTGTAAGTACAGCGCTAAAAAACGCTCCACGCCGATGGATGTTAAGGTGAGGAACGAAGCTCCCGAAACGACTAAAGTGATGGTTTCCATAGCCAGCCTCAAGCGACAGTAGGATGACAAATGTTGCTGAATCTCGAGCAATTTTGTTGCGATATACAACGGTTGCACCATGCATCCGACTGCGAGATCCGACGCGGCCAGACCACTGAGTAAAATATTCGATGGAGTATGTAGCGATCTTGTCTTCCATATAGCGAACAGTACCATGCTGTTGAATACAGCGGCACAAAGGGCGAACAAAACGTTGAGCACACAAGCTGATACGTTTAACACAAACTCCTTGTAATCGCGATAAAATGTGACATTCACAAAAGTACATGTAAAAGAGACTGGTTCTTGTTTCTCAGAGCTTGCGTTCATCGTTTAAACGCGCAAAGGAAATTTCCGAAAATAACTGACTGATTATCCGATGCGTTCGATGACTTCAGTCTTTGCGTTGATTTAGTGGACAGTTGTAAGTTTCTCTTTATCCTTGTTTTCCTCGTTTTTTTTAGTAGCGTAATCTTTACACCAGAACTCAGAGCAGAACTAGTGTTTAAATGATAATAAAGGGGCAAATGCTAGAAGTGAAAAAAAAACCTATAATTCAGCTATTTTAACACCTGTCGAGTAACTATCAACAATTCGTCTGCCGTTTAGCCAATGATGATCTTGAAGAAGACAGAACGTTTACCCTGTGAAATTAAAAGTCATTTTCTTGAGTTCTCATAAGTGGACTTTTCAGAAAATCCAAAATGGTAATGTATTGTAATTGTCGTATAGAACACTAGGTACAAAATAGAATTCGCACAGTACTTTTCTTCTATTTTCCGAAATTTCTGTAAATACTAATCTTGTTTTAATAAATTTTTATCCGATGAACTGTCTGACATGGTTTACAAGTGGACAAACTGTGCGTGTTTTATTCGCGTATGTTTCTTTTCAACTCGTTTAAATTTAAAAGCTAAAGCCATAAACAAGTGGCAGCTGGTAGACTTCCTGTCTCCACTTGATTCATTCGTAGCTTTATATGCCGAAAATTAATTATGCGCCGATCAATTCGAAACATCAACATCCCCCCCCCCCCGGGCAAGCCCCGGGTATTTGAACATTTTCTGTGCCCGGGGAGTCGGGAATTTGATATGAAAGGCCATCCCAGGGGTGGGGAATTTGACTTTGCCCAGGTGGGGTGGGGAATTTGAACCGGAAGTGTTCAAAATATATTTTTTTGGCCGGCGCCTATCAAACACATGCGGTAGCAGTTCAGATTCAACATGGAGCAATTTAAAGGGGAAAATATCGTTTTTGTTAGTGAATGGCTAGTAAAATGGGCTGACAAAGCTTTGCAGTGTTTTTGAAGGTTTGTATGAAAAGTTAAATTCAACTGCCATTCAACGCGTTTTAGATTTCGAAGTCAAAATGGCTGACTGCATTGCCAGTCCTGTGCCAGTCTATTAAATGTAGGCAGATTTTAAACGGCCATTGATTGAAAGAAAAAAACACTGCAAAATGAACTCTCTCAAACAGAAAATTCTTTAAGGAAACATTTGTCAGTTGATATAAAACGCGTTTAGAATAATAAATTTTCACCTCGTGGAAATTAACGCTTCCAAAAATGAATCAACCGCGTTGCTAAATATTTTTGCAATATTTGTTGATCACACGAGAAATTACTCAAATAAAAAAATATCGAAAAGTAAATCCCCAAGACAACCACAGGAGTGCCACAGGAGTGCCGTGAAATATCAGTTGCAAAGTATACGCGGAACAGTTGAGTATATTCTCGAGGAAAACAATAGCTAGAATAAATCAGAAAAAGTGAATGCAAAGTGTATTTTTTAATCTCACTAAAAACATTTTATCGTTAGGAGGGGCATTTGACAGTCAAATCCAGTGCTAGGGTGGGGTATTTGAATGCAATTTTGGCCCAACGGGGCGGGAATTTGAACAAGTCGATCTTCAAAAGTTCAAATGCCCGGGGCATTGCCCGCGGGGGGGGGGGGGGGGGATGTTGATGTTTCGAATTGATCGGCGCATTAGTCTTTGAATTTTTTTCTGTTTGTACACTCGCGACATCCAGCTCTCTTCCCTACAATTTTTGACAGTTTGTTACCGATCCGTCGCCTCTACGCTTGGACACTGGCATACACTGTTGACGTTTTAACCGCGGTCAAACGAGAGAAATTTGCAAAAGTTAAGCATGTACTTAAAAGTTAAGGTTGTCATTTTCGCTGTTTAAAGTTTAATATATTTCAAATACACTGTCAATTTACCAAACGTTTTGAAAGTTTACTAAAATGTTCTAAGCGTTTAAAAACTGTGAACTGCAGAATTGTCGACGCCATTTGCCAACATAATTTTGATCAGGTGCAAAGAGTTTTGGTCAGTTTTCAACGGAAAAAAGCTCATCATTTTGAGAAAAATTGAAAGATATATAGTAACGTCAACAATTTTTTTTTTATACAAGACGTTAGACCGCGGTGGAGTTGACGTTGGCTTCCGGTTAATAATATTAATAATGCTTTTTTCAGTTGATGAATCCTCGTTCCTAATTATTGGTTATTCTTCGATTCCAATGCCTTCAAGTTGATTTAGTTCTCGCATAACAGAGTTTTTGTTTCAATTTTGATTCTTGTCAGGGGCACCATACGAATTGTTTTCAAACAGCTGTTCTGGCCGCTCATGCCAGATCATACCTCCACCGCGGTCAAACGTCCGAGGCGTTTTTCGTTTCATTTAGTGGGATTTCATTTAATATTAAATGGAAATATGGGCAAGGATGTATTAAAAAATAATTGACGTTACTTTCTTTTAATTTTTCTCAAAATGATGAGCTTATTTCCGTTGAAAACTGACCAAAACTCTTTGCACCTGATCAAAATTATGTTGGCAAATCGCGCCGACAATTCTGCAGTTCACAGTTTTTAAACGGTTAGAACTTTTTTGGTAAACTTTCAAAATGTTGGTAAATTGACAGTGTATGATTGGCAATATATTAAACTTTAAACAGTGAAAATGACAACCTTAACTTTTAAGTACTTTGCTTAACTTTTGCAAATTTCTCTCGTTTGACCGCGGTTAAGATCATACCACCCCAGGCAAAGGCTTTTTGGGGGGTTAGAACTGAAATTTTGTGGTGATTTTTGGAGTGAAAGATTTTTGTGACGACTTATCTTTGGTTTGGCAAAAAGGGGAGCCTTTTTATGCAAAGACAAAATGGACTTTTTCGGCGGTTACGTTATGGGCGGTTGGACTTTCTTGGGTCTGGTTTTAGCCTAATAGGACTTTTTGGAGTCTTGGCCTCATTCGTACCTCCCCGTCACTATTACAGCTGAGAAGCTCCCCCCGCCCCCCCCCCCCCCCCCCCCCCCTCCCCCCTCCCTTCCGGGCATACCGTCCTCAAAGAAGTGGTTCTCAAACCGGAAATGTAAACTGACGTTTTCGCGGGAACCCAATAAAAACTACGCCTGACGTTTTCGAGAGGATAAAAAACTGTTATTTTTGATTCTCAGAAAGTCCAGCTAAAAATCTCGGGAGGCAAATAGGTCCCTTACAGGGGGATGAGTGTTCTGCCCCCCCCCCCCCCCCCACCCCCCTCGTCCCTTAAAATATTGTTGGAAGTCATACTTGAGATAACCTTTAAGGAGAAAAGGATTTTTTTGTCTGAATACTTTCGACCTGTGAAGTTTCAGCTAAGGCATCCGAACAGATCGATAATTGGTAACTTATGCAGACATCCCTTTAATCCGGCATTAAAAAACCTTACGACGTTGTATAAGCCCAGGGCTTTTAAGCGGCAATTTACGATATAGCTCCTCTTTATAAAGAGAAACTTGGCACACAAGTTTGAAAATATTGTTGGCGCCGATCAAGACATTAATCCGCCACTCTGGCAATATACATATTAGTTGTGATACTATTAAATTTGTCTCCTTTAATTTTGACGATGAACGCTATTATGTTACACTATAAACTTTTTCTTGAAATAAGCTGTAACTTCGACCGGCGACTAAATGTCGGGTAGTATTGCTGTGAACTGAAAAACATCGAAAATTGCCGGTATGCGATATCATAAGGACTGATGAATCACTCAGTGTTGTATACGTCAATGCTGATCGCAACAAGAAACTGCCATTAAAAAAAAATTGATTGCTTTCCAAGGTTAATTATAACAAAACGAAACAGATCCACGCTTATTTCAGTGAGGTGTCATTTCGGTTTCGAAAAACTTGGAAGAAACCTAGTGAGCAATAATGCAGCGACTGGCATCAAACTTATCCAATTGTTCAGCGCTTAATTCAAATACACCATCCGTTTACGCACAAGAAGAAGCATGCTTCCTATTCGACGTAAATTTCAATTCAACGCAGTACCTCTATGTTACGCACATTTTAACTTCGGTTGTCAATTCTTTGTTTTCGTCAACAGCCATCGCTGGTAATGCAGTTGTAATTTTCACTATGTGGAAAACTCCGTCACTTCATTCGCCTTCTAACATGTTCATCACCTGCCTTGCTGTAAGTGATTTAACAGTTGGCTTGTTAGCGCAGCCATGCTTTGTTGTGCACAAAATAGGCGAGATTTTGCATCGCTTAGAAATGTACTGCATCACCAGGATATTGCTTGAATCCCTTGGAAATATAACTACGGGTGCTTCCGTGCTCACAATGGCCGGAGCCACTACTGAAAGGTGTCTCGCGCTGTACTTTCATCTCCGCTACAAGGAAATTGTCACTGTGAGGCGCGTTCTGTTCGCCGTTGCGTGTTTTTGGATAGTTCTCATCACCCTGGCCACGTTGCGAATGTTTCTCATACACCCGGAAGTTTACAACACTATTTTAATAACAATGATTTCGCTGAGTTTTCTTTCTACATATCTGGCTTACGCAAAGATCTTGCAGTGCGTCAGACAGCACGAGCGGCGAATATGCGCAGAAGCTATCGGCGCAAACATGCAGATTGAAGAAAAGACTGATCGCTTGAAAAACATAGTGCGCTACAAGAAGTCGACTGTCGCTATGATTTTTGTCGTTGGCGTTTTTACTGCGTGTTTTTTGCCATTGCTGTGCGTTAAATTAGCTCACAGATTATGTGGGTACACAGTTCCTGTGAAAACAGCTTATCTATTCGCTTCAACGATTGCCTTTTTAAACAGCTCACTTAACCCTGTGATTTATTGTTGGAGAATAACATCATTAAGGCTTGCGGCGAAGACAGTATTGAAAAACAGACTATGCAAAAGAGGTGTTTAAACTTTATCAGATCATTCCCAACAGACCATTTCCGAGTTGCCTTTAGCCTCTCTATCAAAGCGAGGCTAGGTGCGAAACCTTTCATATGAAAATGAGTTTTCATTCACATGCAAATAAAACTTATTTGCATGTGAATGAAAACTCATTTTCATATGAAAGGTTTCGCACCTAGCCTCGCTTTGATAGAGAGGCTAAAGGCAACTCGGAAATGGCCTATTGTGGTGAATATAAAAAAGTGAAACGTTTTATGATATTTTGCAAAATATTAAAACAAAATTATCACATGGAAGTATAATTCAAAAGCTCCAACCTAAAGAGCGGACTAAAAAAGCACTTGACTCTTTATACAGATACTGTTCAGTTTTATTAAGTTTTTCGTTTTTTTTGTAGTGTTGGTAATGATCTGGCCGCCGAAGATATTTGTTTCTACCTTTGATGCCGCTAGACTACTTAAAATATTATTGCTGTATTAGAAAATAAAGTGGTTAAAAATGTGTGTAAAAAAATAAAAACGTATTAACATCTCGATTGAAAAATGTAGGTTTGGTCTCCAGAAAACTGTATCGAAACACCTTCAATCTTGATTTAGCTGAATAATCCGAATAGATTTTGTCCCCGAAATCGCGTCATCATGGGTTCCTGGCGCTATAAATTCTCTTGGCTTCCTTCACCGACTCGATCAAGAGCCGCTTTTACTTTCGGAATTGCGAAATAAATTTCAAAACTTTCGTAGTTTAGTTGGGTCACGCGTTCTTGTATGAAGCAGTCAAGCAGGTCACGGAAACCCCACGCAAACGGACCTTTGTTTAGTCTCGTCACGCTGTGATCGACAAGTGTTGCGTGACGGGCCATACGGGAATCTCTTTAACGCGAACACGTGACATGTGAAACCGCATGTCAGTCACATGCACATTGTGTCGTATGAAACAAAAATTATTGTCTGTCTAATTATTCTCTTGTCCTTTTGCAAGCAGCTCTTCAACATTTAACCTTACGTCAACCTTCCGTATCTTATCTAACAAACGGTTTGTTCGTATTAAAGTGGAAAAACAAAGCGATAAGATCAAGTTGGACTACAAAAAATCTTGCCTCAGGACAACAGGACAGGTTTGTGGTTTGTCCATGATATTCTTCTCTCAGGCGAACGAAGTCAACCCGACGAGATTTCGTAGATTGAGCGTGTTTGTTGTCTTTATTAACTGCTAAAATCAGTTAACTTAATTATCCTAATAGTAATTAACAGCTACTCAACGTAAATCGAGATAAAAACTGAGATTTGGGGTAAGGTAAAAGCACCCTGAAACTGCATTTTACGGCAAGTTTCACAACAAACATGAACAAAGCGCGACGCGGCCCGCACACTAATCCATATTCTATTATTCTGTTTCTCTGTGCATAAATTGCATAATTTTGTATTAACCATGAATAATAATCTATACGTTTAAAATAATTATTGCAAAAAATATTACATTGAGATAATTTTTAAAATTATGTAAAATAGATCGTTGCTGGCAGCAACTCGTTTCGTTTTGAGTGCTGCACAACGTGTTCAGAGCGTCTTGAATAACAATTTATCTTTGAGACACTCTCTTAGCTGCGCATGTAGGATTACGACAATGAAACAATTAAAAACTGGTTGTTCTGTTTGGCAAAACAAAAACGTTCTAACTGAAAAGTACAACAATTTTTCATTCAATGTTCATTTTATCTGCTCGACGGCGTTAAATTGATTTCTTTTAAAGTGTTTTTAGCTAAAAGAGCACATAATCGGTGGTAATAGACGCGTCAATATTTGCATTTTAAAAAAGCTATTCAATGAGGTCTACCTTCGTAATTAAATAGAAAAGCGATTTTCATCAAGTTATGCTACTCTAAGGACAAACCCGGGCTGATGAATAGCTACGAGCGTCTTTATATCGACTTGTTTTTGCACAAGGCCGTAAAAAGGAAGGCTAAATATATAACTCGTTGAAAATACGTCGTCTGAGTATAATAAATGTACAGTTTATTAAACTGAACCCCAAATCGGCTTTTTGATGGAGTTACCTAAAACATTAGACGTTCTTATGTACAACAGTGTAATTGAAGACGTTGTCTAAAAACATACTCTACATTGCCCTGTGTTGTCTGTCCGTGTCAAACCCTGGTGTCAAATGCATATTTGCAAGGGGTAAGGGATGAATCGAAGCATGTAAATAAAATTTAGGCCAGACGATGTAATAGACGCCAATGTAATGTTAGTCATTGACTAGAAGGCTGCATGTCGTGATTGTATCACGCGCGTTTAAACCTCGTTTTATAGGCGACAAGAGATTTACATGATATTCATAACATAATTGGGACTTAGACAGCAAGCATCTCTATGAACGTAATCGGCTTTTAATTTTAGTTGGATATCATATGCTCCCGTTAGATATTAATTCTCCTTTTCTTTTTTTTTGCTCCAGACTTAAAAATATACCAAAATGTCAGAGGTCACAGAATCGAAACAAGATACAAAGATAAAAACTGAGCCCGCAGAAGCTACAACAGAAATCTACAGATGTGAAGAATGCGATAAGACTTTCGCCAATAGCTCCAACATGATGAGGCATAAACATATCCACGCCAATCGAAACGCCGCGAAATGTAACGAGTGTGGCAAGACCTTTCGTCAAAAGTCGTACCTCAAGATGCATAAGTTGATACACACTGGAGAATTTCCGCACGGTTGCGATCAATGCCAAAAACGTTTTCGACTATTTGAGGGTCTGAAAAGTCACAAAAGAACACACTCTGATGAACAACCGTTCTCTTGTGCAACTTGTGGGAGAAAGTTCAAGTCCAAACGAAGTCTTGCGAGACATCAGGTAACTCACACGAAAGAAAAGCCTCACAAATGCCTCACCTGTGGCAGATGTTTCACGCTTCATCAAAGTCTTAAAGAACATTTTATACTAAAGCACACCACCGAGAGGCCATACGAGTGTCCACAGTGCAAAAAGCGCTTCAAGAGGCCACAAGATGTTGTGTATCACCGAAAAACACACTCCGAAGAGAGACTTTACAAATGTGACAAGTGTGACTCGTCTTATAAAAGTGCACCCGGTCTCCGCAAGCACAAAATTGGTCATACAGGAGAAAAGCCCCACGTTTGTTCGCAATGCAGCGCAGCGTTTGCACATCCTACAGTCCTTCGCAGGCATAATCTTCTAAAACATTCTAAAATAAGGCCATTTAAGTGTGACGAGTGCGAAAAGGCCTTCGCCCTCAAGAGTCATCTCAAGCAACACAAACTAATACACAGCGATGAAAAGCCATTCGAGTGCTGGGTTTGTTTGAAAAGGTTTAATCGGAAGGAATATATAAGAGAACACATTCGTTCGCATACAGGGGAGGCACGGTATAACTGCCCAGTGTGCGACAAAACATACATGCACTCTAGCAGCTTAAAACATCATCTAAAACGACATTAACTTGCCTGAGATATTTACCATGGGTGAACATAATCGCCTAGGGTAGAATGCCAACGGCAGATCAAAGACGTATTAAAAAAGACGAAATAGAAAGAATGTACTATATTTAGAGCCAAAAAAAGTTACATCAAAGTCCCCGAGACGCTTGCGCAACCCACGCGTGACTTCACACGACAACATGTAAGGTACGTCTTCTTTGCCACGACTAGCAAAATATCAATGATATAGTTGGTTTAAAGTTTCTTACGTGAAGTGTGCGTGAAAATTGAACACGACAGACCTGAGCTGATAGCCTCGGGAATTTGCATTTAAAATGAGCAAACTAAGTACGTCAGAGGAGCGTTCCGATATTAAATTACTATGATTTAATTTGACTGATTTAATACTATTAGCAACCTCCACCACTGACACAATTGGCCCACGGGGGCATAAAGTCGTGTTACAGGAAGCCTCTTATAAGAGGACAGAGTCGTATAGAGCTCAGCCTAACTTCAGTGTAGCGAGTAAGGAAATGCCTTCATTAAAGGATACTTTGAAGCACATTGACCCTCCACTTTTGTTAATAGATACTTGCCTTTACATGTTTTTGGCTCAGACTGTGCTAGAATTAAAACTGAGCATCTTATGAAATGCACTTAGAAAACCAACAGAAGATGTCAAGTCAATTCTTGACGAAACAAAATAATATAATCAGTCTTTTGAGCTAATTTTCCAAAAAACACGTGGAACAAACTTGAAAAAATTGGCTCAATTTGCAGCCATTTCCATTCTGGCCATCTGTAGTCAGACACTTGTTCAGTATAGTTTCAGTTTATCAGTTTACTCGTAGAGTAATTTTAAAACTGGACCTCTATTTTTGTGTTTCCGTTGATGCAAAAACGCCTTTTGGAACGCCTTTTGGCTTTTCAAGGTGACAATACCGTAAAATGCCCGTTATAAGTCCCCCCCCCCCCACCCCCCGGTTATAGACCCATCTACCTGTAAACCAAAAACATATTCCGGATATAAGCCCCCTCTACTTTTCTTTGCTTCCTTAATTTAAATACACTTTCAACTTCGAAAGTATAAGGCATGAGAGCGCAGAATATTATAGCTTTATTGCTATCTCATCAAATGTTAACATAACTATTCAATGTTTTTCTGTAGTATTAACAAGAGTGTGGAGTACGACAATTACAATGACGTTATTGCTGATGACGATGAGTTCGAAGTGGGAAACCTGACACCGTGAACTAGACATGGAAAACACATTTTGATAATGCTGTATGTTCGTCTCTGCTGAATTTTGATCAGCTCATTCCAAAACGGTTTTTTTTATGCCGCTTATAAGCCAACCCACCCCCCCCCCCCCCCCCCCCCCCCCCCTCCGCCCTGCCTATAAGCCCACCGAAAATCCCCTACGAAGTTGTATAAGCCCGGGGCTTATAACCGGCATTTTACGGTAGCCCCTTTAATTAAGGCGGGGGTAAACATGAACGCCATTTTTCCGCCACTTGACATGGCTTTAATGGAAATTTCTCGTTCACGTTTCAAGCAATCCAAACTCTCTGCTCATCTCATGAATCTATGTTATGGGGTGTTTTGTAAACGTTTGGGGGATTTTTGGGTATGTTTGGGAGGAAATAGTTTTTCTCAAAGGATTTGTAAAATGAAGAGAAATAAGAAATATTGAAGATTTAGTGAAGTTTTAAAAATAGAATTTGTAGTTAATGCTCCACATAAGAACTATAGTAAAGTTCATTGTTCTGCGGCATTGGCTCTTTCCCACATAGAATATCTTTGGTTTCAAGAATGGAGGAGGATCTGATGGTTCATATTTATATTTCATTCTAAAAATAAAGAAAAATCCATTTGCGTCAAATAAATTTTAGGAAATGTTCGTGCTTAACCAATCAGAATAGCAGAAGACAATAGCTAATAATTTTGCTTCTTTGATGAAGTTCCCCAAATACAATATCTTTTAAAACTTGCATGTTGTGCGATTGAGTCTCAAATTACTTGAAACCTTAAAAAAATAAGACTTAATGCATCTTGAACCTTGACTTTTTAGCGGTTTTTGAGTCTAGGCCAATGAGATCACTAGTTGAAACATTGAAAAAAGTTGACATTCCATCGTGCATTGCCGTTGAGCACTATCCTTCTTATGCGGATCATTACTTAAAGGAAATGTTCAAAACTATTGTACTCGGACAGGACCCACCATTTTACAAAAAGACTGGTGGTTGTAGGCGGCAGGCAGCGTAATTCAGATCTTAAACCAACCAACCCACGGTTTAGCAAATTAATTCAATATGGAGAGTGATTCGAACACGCAATTCTGTTTAGTGTTGTCAGTTTATTCTCTCTAATGTTCAAGTTCAGGTTCATCTAAGTTCCTTTAGATACAATCAGGATGCTTTGATGCGGTTCAATACGATTCAGTAGATGAGTTTAGTGCGTTCGTTTGGTGCGGTTTGGTGCGTGCGGTTCGAACTAAAACATAAAAATGAACAGAAAAACTACCTTACTACATTACAATTCTATCACGCGATCAAGTAATAAGTGAAAATACACGATAACATGCTAGCATGCAAACTAATTCCAAAGAATAACGAATAACCTAACGTCTATCTTAGAAAATGAAATTAAGACGACTTACTTTAGTCTCCAGAGGTATCAGTCTAGATAAATCTTGTGTCCTTTTTTCTCCTAGTTTCGTAAGGAAAGGGTGGTCCTTGTCCTAGCTCAGCTTCTCCTATCTAAATTCTTATCACACCCAACTAGGGTAATAGGCCACATAGATAATTATAGTTAATTTAAAAATAGATAATTATAGTTAATTTAAAAATGATGATAAAAACCATTGGTGGAAACGAGATAGGCTATAAAATTACTAATTTATACATGTATACATTAAAACTGGGCGTGTAAAACTAACAGTGGTCTCTTTATGTACCCCCCTCTCCCCCACCTAAAAAGATGGTGTCTTCTTGGCATAGCCCCCATTCTATCTGGAGTAGAAACTGAGAGAAAGATTTAAATCTTCCTGTGCCGTTTAACTAGCAATGCAAGCTTCATGCACACAGAATATTAAAGTCTCGTCTCCAATTTTTAAGCCAAAAAATTTAGTCCATTACACTCATCAGGTAGGTGGTATCTTGCATAACCCCCCTACCCCTACACAAGGTGGGTCCTCGTCGAGTATACTTGTTATGACCACTTCCCTAATAATTAATAGTTAGTCCACTAGCAATCTGGAGTACTCTTGCGTGGGTATCAACTGTCTGTTGGTGTTCCAAAAATCATTTTCTTTCTTCTATCCCTTCTTTAAACCTCTTCAAATTTCATTCAAATTCATGTTAACCCCCACCTTAAAGGGGGACAAGAAGATAGCTTTCTTAACATTTACAGCCAATTTACAATGCAAAACACATCCATTTGGTATAAATACAAGTTAAAACGCGCCTTTTAACATGTTAATATCTTAATAATAAAAAATAATTTCAGCAAAAATGCTCCCCGTCTCTGCTACTGATTCTGCTGAAAAAGTGTTTGGTCCTCACGGTTGACCTTCTTTAACGTTACCTCAGGACAATTAGCATGCTGGAACGTTTTTCAAAGTGTTTGGTGGCTTCTTCTAGGCACGACATTTTCTTCAAATTGATCAATCAATTGCCTCAGATTACCAAACCCTGTTTTTTTTTTCAGTCCATCCAGCAACTCAAACCCTCATCATGCTCCTGTCTTACTCTGTAGTTCACCACCTCTAAGGTCCATATCTCCATTCCATACACGTACACTGGGTTCGCTGGTTTAAGTGCGTCCAAGACAGGTGACTGTGTTTGCACTAGAGATATATAAAGATTAAGAGTGAAAATTATTTTTCTATGATGAAAATTTCACTTGACCAAGTGGCAGAGCTAGGGGAGCACCCCCCCTCCCCCCATCTTGCAAACAAATATGGCCCAAACGGTCGAAAAATGTTTTTAGCCTCTAACATCACCCTGCCAAGCCTGGATCCACCAGTGAGAGTAAGATCCATTTTGTTACATGGCATGTGTATTTATAAGCTATACAACACATTGCTTCTAATCATGTCGTTTTTTTTTTTAATTCAGGTTTTCTGGTATATTCAGTTACTACCACGTTATTAAAGAATAACTTTACTTCCGGGGGGTGGGGGGGGGGGGGGGGGGGGGGGGAGAAATTGGTCCAAACCTGCAACTCTGGTTTAGATGTAGACATGGCTGTCACTAAGGGCCGGGGGCCGGGGATTTCCCCTGGCTACTATGAGTGTGACCCCCAGCTACTTTCATAGGAAAATAGAACCAAAAGAACCCCCTGGCTGTTTGATTCCCCGCCTACTAATTGCATTTACCCAGCAACTTGAAATCTTAGTGACAGCCCTGTGTAGAGGTTGATGTTGCATCATATCTACATTGTGTAGTCTGGCTTGCACATGCAACAGTCACTTATGCCTTAAAAAAAAAAGGGGTCATTACCATGACTGCAATTAATGCATATGCTAGTTGCATGTCAAAAAATCCTTTAGAAATTTTACAGAAGCATGTAGTGACACAAAATAAAATAACCTCCCATCAATTTTCACTTGCTGATTACAGTTGGCATAGAATTTTGTCACGTTTACCAGTCAAAGTAGCTCACAGCAGTCATTAGCAGCCTGCAGTCTGCTATTTTAATTATGGCTGGCAACTGTGGTAAAGATGACCGGCAACTCAAAGTTACAGTCAAAATACTCAGCCCGTTCCACTTATTATCTGGGAATGACTTTCATTAATCGGGAATGCATTGCATTATTGAAATCAAAATTCAGGTTTTAAATTGATTATTGGAAATTCTTCCAACGGCAGTCTCATTTTGAAATAATGGATTGGTTAACTTTATTTACTGACATCGTTCAAAAGCTCACAGGCGAAATACGCAACCGTTGGTCGCTGTTGGTTTCAGAGAATTCAGTCGCTTGTACTTCAAAGGAAATTTTCTTCACTTTCCATGAAAATTTCTCTTTTAGTACCAGCACACTAGCATTTTAAGAATTCCTCTTCAGTCGGAGTTTTGTAAATGCAGAGCTTCTTTACGTTAAAAAAATGACTCTGTGATGAATTTTTGTTGAGCGAACAGAAATAGGTCAGATGTGTCAAGCCGCCAACTGTTGCCTGCTTCGCACATGAACTAATGTCAATAACAAACCAATCAGCATTCGTTATTTTGAATGAGGCTACCGTTGGAAGATTCCAATAATCAATTAAAACCTGAATTTTGATTTCAATAATGCAATCCGTTCCCGATTAATAAAAGTCATTTCCAAATAATAAGCGGTGAGTATTTTGACTGTAAATGACTAAAGGGCAACAGCAGCAATAGGAGACTATCTTGAGTTTATGACTGGCTACTTTCCTTGTGTAGCCAGGAACCTCAAAGCATAATGACAGTCCTGGACAGGGTTCTCATTAAGTGCCGGCAACCAGCTAAAAAACCTGCTACTTCGAATTTTGAGCCGCCTACTTTTATGTGAAAAGGCTTAATATCAGTTAAACAAACCTTAATGAACAGTGAAAGTTGTACGAAAAACTAATGAACAGACAGGTTTCTCGTAAATTTGTTTTCACATTGAAGGTAATCCCTCAGTTGAGAACTTTATGAAAAATGTCTTGCCAAAAATGCATGAAATGGCAATTCTGAGCCTCTAGATTTTTAAATTTTCCCGGGGGGTATGCCCCCTGCAGACCACCCTAGAAATTGGCGTGCCTTCGGCACTCAACTGTTGCCAAGCCGCCTACTATTATATCTCAACCGTCTACTCTAAATCTTAGTGAGAACCCTGCTGGAAGCTTGGGTCATTCATATACAGAACCCTGATGTTCTGTGACCCTTGTCAGTGGAAATGAACCTAGTAGATCATCCTCACTGCCAATACAACCACTCACTGCCCAAGCGGAGTTAAGATATGGGAGGTAAAATTTAGCCTGGGCAGAGGGTCGTAAGACAGTGAGAAAGGAGAGGACGTCGCCGAAGGGGAGGAGGGAGGGCGAAATACTCTACAACCTGAGGTTGACTGCGTACTTGGCGAAATAGGCAGGGAAAACCAGAATAATTAGTTTAAATAGACAAACGAGATCCCTGGGGGCTATAGGGAAACGGGCTAGACACGACTAGGGTGTTAGGAGTATGTAAACATTCCGCACGGGCTAGTTTCGTGGTTATTTTAGCAATGAGAATAGTAGATCATCCTCACTGCCAATACAACCACTCACTGCCCAAGCGGAGTTAAGATATGGGCGGTAAAATTTAGCCAAAGACCTCCGTTCTAAAACAGTGACTGGACACCACAAACAGATCCGTGGGAACGACTTTACTGAACAACTCCCTCTCCAAAACTCAGAAACCGGCTTAGACAGAAAATGGGCACACACTACGGAAAGGCAAAAGAGAAACCTCGCAGATTGTTTCTAGAACGAAATAATTCAGCTGCGAAGGCCAATCCATTAGACACCATCTCAATAGAGGGCAACGGTCCGGCCCCGCCCAGCTAACGGGTTTCCCCTCCCAATCACACCACTGTACGAGGCGAGGGTGAGCCAGTGCTTGCTCAAGGGCGACGGTAAATGGGGCGGAGGGACAAACCTAAGACGGAGATAAATGAGAAATAGCTGACCTGGGAGAAAACCCAAAAGGGGAGGAGAACCACCCGCTAGCCAAGCCGGACCAGGAACCCGTCCTGAGACTGGTTGTAGGGCGTAATTAAGACTACCCTTCTGGTCACGGCAGGGAGCGGAGTGGGGGGTGGGGGTTGAGGCCGAACGGACAAGACTGGAAAATAAGGAAAAATATGTAACGAGACACACTTTAATGAAAAACAAAGAAAGACGATAACAGTGTGCAAAAAATATATATCTAAAGATGCTTAGAACCACCGCGCCCGAACTGGAAACACCGAGCTGCAATATGGCCTCTGCCTCCACAATTATAACAGACAGGGGGTGGACGCCTGGGATATGGTGCAGGGCGCTGACCCGGATTCCGCGAGGGAGGTTGTGGAGCCACACGCTTGAGGGCCTTTTGAATCTCGTTTGCCACAGCAATTTCTTCCTTATCTCCCCAGGCTTTAACAGCAACTGTTGGAAAGCTGGCTCGGATAGCAACGGTCGTGTTTGGCGGAGTGTCACACTGAATCGAGATGCTCGCTGGTCTGATTTGTCCTTAGCGACGTCTACCAAATGCTCCAAAGCTGCCAGGGCTGCGTGGGGGTCAAAAATGCCCGCCGGTCTGGCTAGGTGTTGGCGAAGATGAGCGAGGGCTGAGTTAACCGAGCTAGCGTCGTGGATTTCCTTCAGGGCAGCTAACTCCCTTTTGAGGGCCGCAATATCGTTCCCATTGTCGCCCTGAATAACGGAAGGTACAGAAGTTGGGAGTTGAAAACAGGCACCCAAACAGCGAAAAGCGCTATAACTAACACGAAACGCAAAAACCAAAAACAAGGTCTGAAAACGTAGTGAGAGAAAACTCGAGGGCGCGAGCGGTATATCGCCGAGATACACACGGGAAGGCTACTAACGAGAAAAAACATGGGTGTAAACGCGGGTGCGCAAAAATAGGGGCGTAGACGAACAAAAGGGGCTTAGTATACAGAACGGGAAATACCAGACAATAACGGCCCTTATGTCGGAGAATGATAAAAATAGGAGGGCGATAAACGTTAAAATAATGACTAGAAAGCCAAAAAAGGGGATAACACACATGGATCGACTAGGGTAAATGTTGAGTTGTATAACGAAAACTAGGATCTATCTGTACTTAAAAAAGGTGGGTAATAAGTCGACCAAAAAACTCTCGGGTCGATAAAAGACCAAAAAACTCTCGGGTCGGCAATAGGCCGAAAAACGACCAAAAACTCTCGGGTCGACTAACGACCAAAACTTCTCGGGCCGACTAACGACCAAAACCTCTCGGGTCGACTGACGACCAAAAACTCCTCGGGTCGACTGACGACCAAAACCTCGCGGGTCGACTGACGACCAAAACGTCTCAGGTCGACTAACGACCAAAACTTCTCGGGTCGACTGACGACCAAAACCTCTCGGGTCGATTAACGACCAAAAATCTCTCGGGTCGACTAAGGATCAAAACTCTCGGGTCGACTAACGACCAAAACTCTCGGGTCGACTAAACCACCAAAAAACCCTCGGGTCAACTAACGACCAAAAACTCTCGGGTCGATAAACGACCAAAAACCCTCGTGTTGACAAAACGCGCGGGGTGGATACACGGCCATAAACCGTAGGGAGGGCTAGACCACCCCCGAGAGAAAGGTGGAACAAAAAATTGCGAAGAAATACTTGAATAAACCCTGGGGGTAAATGACCAGCGAGGGAGTAACCAACAAAGGTATAAACAAAACCTAAATAGTAGATAAAAATGGACAAAATACCCAAGTAAAGGGGGGAGGGGCCTAACTAAAAATCCCGCGAGTAGCTAAAGATAGAATGATAAAACAAAAAGATAAAACTGAGGGATAATCTAAAGGTGTAGGGCAAAAACAAAAAACTGGGGGCTGAATAACGAAAAAACCGAAGGTAAAACGCGATGCTAAGGAGCAAAAGCGGGGCCAGGTACAACGCGGCGAAACTAGAAGGCGGGACGAGCCTTAAGCAAAAGAAAAAAGGACAGACTTGGGCGAAATAACATACGCGCGCGTAGAACAAAAAACTGAGGAAGCCGGCGCGAAACCCTGCCGGACACGAAGGCCGACAATGAAATAACAACCAGGAAGCGGCCAAAAAACTGAAAGCTAGTGGAAAGCGAGCAGCCGAATAAACGCAGTGAAGAAAACCAAAGGAATACACGAGACGCGAAACTAACTGATAGAATCCCAAAATGAATACAGGGAGAGACGAAGAATTAATAAAAAATACCTCGTGGACCTGTACGTTTGGTTGAACCGCCGCCGCGGCTTGAGGTTCCTGCTCTGGTTGTTGTCCGGCCTGAAGGTTAGCCAAGGCTTCGGCGTTCGGTTGTAGTGGAGCCGCCATGACAAGGGAGAGAAAGGCTTCGGCGACGTGAAAAACGAAAAGCGAAATGCTCTACAACCTGAGGTTGACCGCGTACTTGGCGAAATAGGCAGGGAAAACCAGAATAATTAGTTTAAATAGACAAACGAGATCCCTGGGGGCTATAGGGAAACGGGCTAGACACAACTAGGGTGTTAGGAGTATGTAAACATTCCGCACGGGCTAGTTTCGTGGTTATTTTAGCAATGAGAATAGTGCATTGTTTTATTTAAGGGGGATTTTTTGAGCATTTTTTGCTGCTAAAATGGTGAAATGTAAGTCTAAGAGGGGAGACACCTGGTTTCATAAAATCACCATTTACAGATGTGCAGATGTGTAGCTAGTGCCACTTTCTAATCCCTAAAACTCGGAGGAAAGGAGGTAGAGTTCTGATTTTTTTTAAGCATCAGAGGTAATCTGGCTTTCTTTATAATCTAAGGTTTAAATGATTTACCACTCACACAAAAAATAGAAATGCTGGTGAAGAAAGTACATAAATACATGTATATAGGTGTTAAAAAGAGCAAATGTGCAATGCATCTAGACCTTCATTAGCTATTGGCACTGACTTTATGTCCAAAATAGTATGTTATTTGAGTTTGAGGGCTTTTTCTGCTCTAGTCACATGACAAAACATGGTTGTGACCCGAAATTCTTCAAGGACTCTTCAGTGGAACAAACATGGAAAAACAACTCAGTTAGCTGTGGAAGTTCAGGTTTCCGAAATATTATGGTCAGAAACCTTCTTTAGCAACAATTTGGTAGTTAGCTTGCTAGTCCCCCCATGAGTCAAGGCCACATATACATTTAAGTGTGAAGTTATTGAAGCCCCATTAATTGCTGCTCACCCCTAGCAGCATCCTGCCCTGTCCCACAACTGTGATGAATGATTCCTTGCTATTGTTTAGGTAGGTACAGTGTAGGTAAACTTTATTTATAATATACACGGTGTCAATTCATAATACATGCTCTTCCATCGAGCCGTGTATTTAAACAACAATAGATTAAGTACTTAACTAATTTAAATGATCTAACTAAATTAATTATCTATACAAAATTGTATTAAAAACGATAAAAACTATCCTTTATTAACTATCATTAAATTAGATAAAAATTAAATGCATGATTTAAAAGAGCTAAGAGTGGGCTGTATCTTAGCGCTCAAAGGCAAGCCGTTCCAGAGAACAGAACCGCGATATTGAAAAGTTCGTTTGCCTGCTTCAGTACTCGGTCTAGGAACTTTATTAACTATCATTAAATTAGATAAAATTAAATGCATGATTTAAAAGAGCTATTAAAGAGTGGGCTCAGTGTATCTTAGCGCTCAAAGGCAAGCCGTTCCAGAGAACAGAACCGCGATATTGAAAACTTTGTTTGCCTGCTTCAGTACTCGGTCTAGGAACGAAAACGTTGTATTTTGAATTTCTTAGATTATGTAAGTGAACACTGGATGTAGCTTTAAAAACACTATTTAGACGAGTCGGAAAAAGATTACGGAGAGTCTTAAAGTGCTACTATGATCAAAAATTAATGTCACGTATGAAACAAAAACGCCTTCCTTACAGCTTATCAGATGTCACTGTACCTGTCTAGGTCAATTAAATTAAGTTAGGGCCCCGCAAAGTGAAAATATTGACCTTAGAAAGTAGTACTTTTCGAGTCCGCCATTATGGATTTATGTTCCAGTGAGCCCGCGTTATAACAGGGATTGGAGTTGCGGTAATTCATTCAAATCTATATTGTTTTTATGTTGTGACGTCATTTTCTCAAGTCGCTGATCCGATGTCTTCGTTCACTCACTAGTTCGGGGCTTCTAGAGACCCTTCTAGCGACGAATTTCAAGGCTGTAGTGACAACAGTGATTCAGAAAGCTTGTCTGGATAGCTTCGCACGATATAGGCAATGAAAAAGAAGAAATCGTCAATTGCGATGACTCTGTAGAGCCAGTTCCGACTGAAGAAGAGGCAGCCGAATACTTGAACAGCTATTGTAGCTCTAGGAGTCTTCTAGAGGCCGACGAGGAGGAAGAGCAGGTTTTGCCGATTCTTTTTTCTGGCGAGGAAGACACCAAATATTGGTATGTAGATGAATTGTTTGCTGTGTTCTCGGAGACTCAATGAAGCCGAAGCCAAGTTTAGCTTGAGGTTTATTTAGTTCAGACTTTCGCAAGTTTTGTCTTGGTGTTTTATAACTTCACGGTGGCGTGATAAAGGAGAGTGTACACACAGGTATACAGTTTAGTTTCAGTTCCGAATGAGCTTATTGTTCTTTTTTTACCATGGAAAATGCACTGCTGTTTATAAACACCAGTCATGCAGGCAATGTTGGCAAACCTCTGGACTTGTCCCCTCGTTAATATGTGAAAACACCAAATTGACAAATAATGTGTAATACATTTATAACGATCTATGCATTGATCCGCTTTAGCGGACGGGCAACCGTTATTATTAAATTTTTAACCGACCATATTGCTGTACCCCGGCCGAAACGCAATTAATGCGTTTTCAAAACCTTTCGTTAAGGTCTTGTTTGAGCTATAAGATGTGTGTTCCAATTTTGTAATTCTCGTATGTTTCTGTGTCTTACTGTGCTTGGTTAAAACTTTTTTTGTTTACTTTTTTTTGACTTAAAACTTTACTATTATGCAAATTCACGAAATAAATTTAAACATATGCATTTTTTTACACGATCCCTAAGGACGAAAAAAAAAGCCGTCAAAACGTATCTCACCTCAAGTTGCCTTATTACTGACGCATATTTAGTTAAGACAAAAAAACATATTTAATTTAGACACCCTTAAAAATCTTGACATCAAGTGCCTTTCAATAAACATCAGAGGTCTTAATAAGTCCATTAAACGACGTTCGGTTTTCAGGTGGATCCATAACCAAAACGCGCAATTCATATTTCTACAGGAAACACACAGCAATCAAATTAGCACAGACATCTGGGCTGCCGAATGGGGAGGCAAAGTTTTCTTTAGCCATGGCACATCAAACAGCAAAGGAGTAATGATACTCATAAACCCAAAACTTGACTGTAAAATAGAAAAGTGTATTTCCGATAAAAACGGAAGATATATTATTTTGGACGTCTCGGTTGACGATTCGCGTGTAACGTTAGTCAATATTTATGCCCCAAACGACCTAAACCAACAATCCAAATTTTTCAAATCATTACACCACTTGCTACAAGATTTTTCACAGCAAAATATTATTATCGGAGGTGACTTCAACTGCGCTATGACAGACAAAGACAAAAAAGGTGGCAACCCAGTCGACAGGAAAGCACCTGTTATAAAAGAAATTGAACAGCTGTGTACCGTGTACAATTTGGTTGATATCTGGCGCCACACAAATCCACATGTCGAATCCTACACATGGAGAAATAAGTCTCACAAGATACAATGTAGATTAGATTTCTTCCTTGTCTGAGAAGAACTTTGTAATATAGAAGTGTCATGTAAAATTTCTTATGCTCCCGAAACAGATCACTCGGCGGTTTCGCTACATTTTCAAGCCAAAGCTAAAAAACAACACAGAGGACCAGGTTTCTGGAAGTTAAATGATTTAGAATGATGGATTTCGAATTGATGGACAAAGCACTTAAAATAGCTTGGATTAAGAGAATAACCGACCAAAATGACTCCGCCTGGAAAGTTATTCCAGAATTTGCCACCGCCCAGTATGGGGGTTTACCTTTCCTGATAAAGTGTCAGTATGACATCAAAAACCTTAGCCTAGATAACCTTCCACTTTTTTATCGTACTTTACTCAAGTATTGGCAAGAATATAACGTTGTTAAAATCGCAGAAGACCACCATATACAAGACAAAATTATTTGGAATAACAGTTATATCCGGATTGGAAACCAACCGATTTTCTACAAACCCTTATTCCAAGCTCACATTACACGTATTAAAGATCTTCTAAAGGACGACAACACCTTCTTTTCTCTTGATGAAATCCAACGCAAAGTAAACACTAAAATCCCGTTCACACTCTATCACGGCATCATCGCCGCTATACCAGCTGCTTGGAAAGAGTTGACTGTATTTTCTGGTAACAGGCATCCACATATTGCACGCAATTTTGGTAACTGGGCCTCAAATGATAACAGTCATGTCTAACTTCCACTGAACCCAAAAATGTTTTACATGATGCTATTAACTGTTACCATAGCAATCAGTGAGACTGACTAATTACCTTTTGGGACTTATGGTATGAAAGTTTACCTAGTAACAGGGTCGTAACGAGGTATGTGGGATCAGGGATCAGAGGGGTGGGATCAGGGATCACTGCCCCGGGATCAGGGATCATAAGGGTGGGATCAGACCCTTTTAATAAATACCAGAATGCATCACATTCCGCTATCGACGTCAAATGTATTCTTTTGAATTGCAAGAGAATTCAAAATATGTTTGACGTCATTAGCGGAAAATGATGCATCGTGGTATTTATTAAAAGTGTCTATATATCCCACTAGAGAGCCTGTTCACAGGCTAGCTTTTATCATGTTTTAAAATTATAGATGCAACGTGGCCTATTTCACCTTTATTTCCTGATCTTTTTACGTTTATTTATCTTAACTTTTTCTCTTTAAAAAATTATTTTGATCCCTGATTTTAACTCTGATCCCTATAGGGCGAAAAGAAAAAGCGAACGGGGAGGGGATGGGTAAAAGGAATTGTGGCATCTTGCAATTGTTTTTAGCTCCTCAGTATTTATTCTTTGTTTAAGTTGACGTGTTTCAAGGAGCTAAGCAGGTCTAAGCGGTACCTCCATTGTCAGGCGTATGGCGTCATTGCATCGGGCTTGAAATATTTGAATCTCCAGCATGTTAGCTGTTTTGTAATTCTTACAGATTCAAGTGGTTACTTTTGTACACTCTTTAAGCAAGACTCGAGTTTCGTTTCTTTGGTGAACCTCATCAGTTGCTCACATGTAGAAAGGTCTCGTAGAATGATTTGACGTTGTAGAATGTTTAGCTACTTACGAGCGCTTGGGGAGGATCAAATGTTATATCTTTTCATTGGCTTGTTTAGTTTAGCCAATAACAATGGTGCATTTTCGATCCGATGTTAGTTGTGTTTTTTTCTAGGCTTTTTGGCTGATTTCTTACTCATGTAAGATATTTTCTGACACAAGGAATGGCTCTTTTATAGTTGTACAGTGGCGTTGTAGGTATATCTTATCTGTTGTACAACAAGCTGGTAACTGTTGTGTAATACTGTGCTACATGCGTTAGCATCTTGCGCAACGCAGCAGGAAGGAGCTCTGTCAAAAATTCACATAAGTTGTTATAAAAGCCGAGGTTTGAAAAACACGAAAAGAGGACCAAAAAGCGGATATCCGAAGCGCATGGAAGCGATTGAACTTATTAGTTGAACAAGCCGTTTTATACAAAAGTCGTTAATGTTTAACAGATTAGTTATAATTAGAGTCATTGACAGATGATCTTTTTAGTGCTTTTTCATGCTTTTATCTAGTAGCCTGTGAACAGGCCTCCTTGTGGGTGTATGACGAAAGTAGATAGCGGCGAAAAGAAAAATCGGCGAGCGAAGCGGGGAGAGGGAAAAAGGCGGAGAGGTTAGGGTTTAGGGTTAGGGTTAGGGTTAGGGTTCCAATATAGACCATGACTATCGCATAAGACTTGGATCTTAGAATCTTTTAGCCGTGATGAAGAACACTATCTCGCAAGTTATGCTAACTGCAGACTTGCGCTCACATTAAATCACGGACTGGTAAATGAACTGATCCTAAGCAGCGAATAATTTCTACCTAAGCGGCTACCACTGATCTTGCAACTCTTTCAAAGGGACCCAAAGAAACTCTATTGTTATGCCAAGAGCTAGCAAACAAACGACGGCATAACTAAATATTCTAAACGGCTCTGGAAAGCGTGAATATTCCTCCTGTCAGTATCACAGCTAGAGATTTCAAAGAAACGATTACATTTAGAACAACAGGCCTGTTATATCTTTTTTTTGATCTAAAAGGAAAAATCTCTCAGGCACGTACTTGGGGTCGACTTATTCTAAAGCTGGGCTAACTTGCTTTTAGCGACGAGCAGGATTTGTGCTAGGCCTGTCACCTTTTATAACAACCGTCGCTACATGTATGTGATTGGTCAATCCAAACTTGCACCACTTTCTTAGCCAATTAGAAATATAGCCCAAACTATGCAGTTGGCTGAATTGTGACTTACTCATGCACGTTTTCCGACGGTTGGCGCTGGCCGTGACATCTTTCTTTGCACTTGGCATTGCTTTCTTCAATGTAGGATATAAGGTATTTTCTTCGAATACGGATTAGTTTTCTGCGTCCATTTGATCTTTGCGATTGATCAGGTGCACAATTACTATAGCTTTGATTAAAAAATATACCGATATATTCATTTTGGAGTATGAATTGCGCGATTTTCTTCATGGAATCAATTTTGTTTGGGATCATTTTTTTTCGCCACGGGATCACTGAAAAATCTTGGAATCAGGGATCACAAATCACTGACATTTTGGGATCATGGATCAGAAAAAATAGGTAAAAAGTGGGATCAATAAAGAAAAAACATACCTTGTTACGACCCTGTAGTAACCCCCATTTTTCTATTGTGTTATTCTATGTCACCCGAGTAAAAGTATGTGTTTACAAAGTAATATACATTAAAAACAATATTCTTTGGAGCAGATTGTGTAAGTTTGTTATTCAGATTATTGTGCAATTGTTGGAACTCTGCTCCCATTTTTTTTTGTTAATTTGTAAACTTTTAATAATTATTATTCTTATGCATAGTCAAGTACATGTATTCAGCCTGACCCAAGCAAGTCTATCTGATTTTGATACACTATTGTATGGTTTAGTGAGGTTTGGAAAAATGCATGAACGTACCAAAATGTAGTAAACTTAAAAACTGTTGTGAGCAACCTTCCATTTTTTTCTTGGTTATTCTTCAGTATTTATACGTAAAAATGTAGAGTCAATATCATATGTACATTACTACAACAACAACAACAACTTTATTAATTCAACAAGATTTTGATATTCTTTTCAAAAATTAACATAAAAATAAAGGTACTGTAGACAAAATGTTTTTTATATTGTTGATGTACATATTTCCTGACAAGAAATAGGTCAAAATATAATTTTCTTTTCAGACTTAGATTAAAACGGTGGAAGATACAAACTTGCTTTTTCGCTTCCATTATCAAGACATACTCAGAGTGTTGCATGCAAGATTTTAAGTAATATTCCATATGGCTTATGAGGTCCAAAAGTCTGTCCCCCACAACCCTTATAAAGTTCTGACTGAAAATGTCATTCTGTTTTCAAGTCTCAGAGGTCAGAGACGGACTTCCCCTGTAGTTTCCTACACTTGCACATGCTCATCTGCATTCTAGAAGTTTTCACGTGATTTTGTTGAATTCTCACTGTTTCTGGTCAAAAAAGCTATGTTTATGCAAATGAGGTAACAAGAAATTATATCAAAGTGTCATTCTCTTTTCAGACCTGAATTGCGAGCGGTGAAATATACAGCCTTGCCCTTTCGTTTCGATTATCTAGACATACTCAGAGTGTTCCTTGCAAGATTTCAATTCATATGCTTCTATTCCTGGCTTATGAGGTCCAAAACAGTTTGTCCCAACCCATATAAAGGCCTTGGGGTCTGACTGAAAATGATATGTTTGCACAATTTTCTACAGTCTCAAAGAATCTGCTATCCTCGATGTCCTTTTAAATAATCCTTTTTCAAACTACCAGGGTCCAGTATTAGGGTGGAGTGGGGGGGAGGGGGAGGGGGAGAGGAGGGGAGGGAGTAGCCCAGTCATGGGCGACTGAGAGTCAAACAACATAAAATTAAAAAAAAACTCCCTAAAGGAAAACTTCAATTGAAAGGAATAACTAGTCTGCGATTGCTAAACCTGCAAAACACAATATCTTTGGGCCTTGTGCAGCCATAGAACATAGAGCATCTAAATAAATGACAAACCCCGGAAAGGGATTGCTTGAAAATTTCATACGACAAGTTCAGTGGGTTTCCCCTGCCCCCAAAATAGGAAACCCAAATTTCAAAATTAATATTTCTTCAACAAAATCTGAGAAAGAAAAAAGAGACAATTTCTTATAAACACAAAAGACCACCTTATGGAACGCTGAGTGAAAGTTGAGTTCAAATTGCTTTCCTTTGTGTTTGTATGAACAGTTTATACCACAAGTACATGTAGCTTTATCACAGAGTGATGTTTTGGAAATGTTTTGGGAGTGAAAAGCAACAACAACAACAATTTTTTTTCACACCTTCCAATAATATTACAACAGTAGATACAATTTCAGTTAATTAATTAAAGTAGATACCTGTCCACCGCTAACAGCAAAAAAGGCTAATTGAGGTGGGGGAAAGATTAATACAAACTTAAGTTAATAAAAGTTGATAAAAGAAAACATTACCTAAACTATAAGACAAAAAATACAATAAGTGCAAAACCTAAAATGTAGTACATCAAATAATTACGCTTTCCAAGGTCTATAATAATTGGCTGAAGTAATTGATCAGATGAGACTTCAATATAGTCATTCTCAAGCTCTAAAGTATCAAGAAGTATTTGTTTAACCCTTTAAGCCCTAAGAGTGATCAGCATCAAATTTCTCCTTGCAATATCAATGCCTTATCAATCAAAAAGGTCATGAGAATAAAGGACATGATCACACAAGATGAATTCTCTTGATATCTAAACAATTTCTCTCGACTACTTTTCTAGGAAATGTATAGGGACAAGAAATGAGAATTAAAATGTTGATATTAGGGCTTAAAGGGTTAATCTTATTTTGAAACCTGGGTTTACAGGATGAGGAATAGTGTTCCAAATTGATACACCAATCCTTGCAAAAGATTTTTTCATTTGGTCAGTTCTAAAAGCTATAATGCTAACATTATTTATTCGTTTAATCAAAGTTTGGTACTTGAGAAACACGATATGAAATGTGTATTGTGACTACTTTTTGTATGAGTGTAAAGCAAGCTAGCGAGAAATCACCAGATAAAAACAATCAGCAAGCTTTAATATGAGAATATTCACATATTTTGCGTGCACCTTTTGCCGCTTCTTCTCCTTTATGCAGATTTCTTTCAGATTCACAATCTGGTGATCGCTCCCCTTTTTCCATATGCTAGGCATGGGTCGAAAGCCCGAGTAAAACGGTTTTCCTCGATGTGAATCGAGAAAATACAAACAAAACGTGTCCTTGGTGAGGATGGAAATTCTTCCCCTTGGTTCAAACAATCTATCGTTTTGTCGGTCCGGCTCGCATGCAGCGTGATTCCGGCCGCTCTATCAGTCTCATTGCTGCACTCCTGTACAACACAACGACTTCCCATCATTAAAATGAAGACTTTTCGAAGAAGTGGGTGAAATCGTATGAGAAATTAGCCTTGGCCAGCGCTGTGACTTGAGAAAATGACGTCACTTGATTTTTCCGCGAATTCCAAGTGACCAGGCCTCTGCCGTTAGTAACCAGGCCGCAGGAACATGGCGGTTCAATGGCGGATGAAAATTATCGGAGTTTGAGCGCAAAAAAAAACACTTTCCTTCATCGCATGAGGATATACTTTGGAAATCATGTACTTTAGGAAGTTAACTACCAATTACGCGAAAATTAAAGGTATTCAACAATTTGATCATAGTAGCACTTTAAACAGAATAATAATTGTTAGTTGCTTTAAACGCCTTCGCTCCAGAGAATCCTAACCAAGGTCACCGAGTAAAGTGGAAGATCCAACATTTACAGTAAGTCAGAGAAAGTGATTAAAGGAGCCATTCTTTACCTTTTGTGGATCTTGTCTATTGTCAACTGGCTGACCACTGCACATATGGACCACAGGAATTTGGTGTCATTGTTTCCCTCCATGATCAATAGTCCCCCTGTTTCAGTTACCTGTACAAATAAATAAAATTGTAATTTTATTAACCATTGAAAAACAAAAATAAAACAAAAATGCTGTTACAGCAGATTTTGCATGTTTAATACTTTAATAAACAAATCACAAACAGATTTCCAATTTCAAGAGAAACCACGAGGAAAAGTTTTTTATATAATCTACATAATTGCTGCGGAACGAGCGCAGTGAGTGAGCAGCAACATAATCAGGATTTAAGAGAAATATACGAGAAAAAAAATATAAGCTAGGAAAAATCTCGAATTGATCGCTTTTTACCAGAATTCACTGCGCCACGAACACATTTTGGGCCAGAATGCACTGCGCCATGAACAATAGCCTCGCTTGCTGCTTTAAGCTGTTGGCTGCGAGATCTGTAATATTTTGGTCCAATATGTCTCAGTCGAAATCGGAACTGAAGTGTGGAAGACTACCGCGAGTTGAGCGAGGACTGTGAGGCATGGTGATAGGACCATTGGATAGCAAAGATTTTCGAAGATTGTACGGAATAAAAGACAAATTTATTTTGAAATCACTCCGACAGCGTCGATGAGACTGAACTGAGCTGAGCGCGTGGGGACACGAAACCTGAGCTGAGCGCGTGGAGACACGAACACAATACGGCTAGCTAGTAACGCAACATACTCATTGTCAATAATTAGCCTAAATTTTCAAACCTTCCTCGTGGTGAACGCGTCCTCTGCTCAACCATATTCTACAGACATTGCAAGAACTTGATGCGTGAATTACAAAACAAAATTAGTCTTATCAGCTGGAGTTTCGTCGATTCATCCCGGTTCCAATTGTTTTGCTTGCTCTCAAAAAACGAAAGAGAAAATTCTGTAATACCAGCGAGATGATAAAACAGCATTATTACAACAAATTTACCGCAGCAATTACTATCTTTTGGATACACTAGTTACATGTATATTTATGATAGTAAGCATATTTTGCCAAGTCAATGAACATTAGTACTGTCACTAAGCTAAAGCGAGGTTTCAAAGATGAGTGGGCAGCATGTAAAAAGGGCATAATTTTGTGTGTGTTTTTAGCAAAATTTTCTTAAAAAATGTCACCTTTTTGGAAGAAAAATCCAATTAAAGAGTCTCATTTTGAGACCCTGGATAAGAATCGAACATGTAAACCAGTAGAAATGCACAAAACATGCACTTAAATTCTTTGTAATTTTAACATTTCTACTGTTTCAAATACAGTAAAAACAGCTGATTCATGTTCAGGGTATCAAAAATGGACTTATTGTTGGATTTTTTTAAAAAATTAGAACACAGTATTAAAAATTAGAGGGAATATTGTTTTTATTTTCCCAGTAGCAATTGTCCATTTGAAGTAAATAGATATTCTGGAAATACCCTTCAGCATCATGAAACACTGAAGAAAGTTGATGCAGTAAATTAAAATCAGGGCAATTGTCCAACAGGCACATACCAAACAAAAATGACACTCTTGGGAGGACAATAGTGAGAAAGACTCCTGCACAGCCAAATTTTCTGCTTTCAAATTAATCTTTCTTCTTATTAGTAAATATATTAACTTACCATACTAAAACAAGCACCATTCCTTGTTGAAATAATAATTTTAAGAAAACAACTTCTTACACAGAAGCTTGTAACAGGTATTCTTTTTTTTTTTTTTTAGTGTGAAATTTAATCTCACTTCACTTTAAGGTTACAGTGTACCTTCAGATCGAAAATTTATTGAAATTTTTTTTTTGGCGTCAAAATAAAGTTTACAGAATGAACTTTCATCCAAAAAAAAATTATCGAAAAATAGTGAAAATTGACGGAGAAATGCAGGTATAACTTTTGTGGGCGGAGTTTGTTTATGAAGCGATATGTTTTTCTAAGCGCTGTTTTCTCAAAGTTAATTTTTCGCTTGTAGGGGACACTTTAAAGAGCTACAACTCAGAGGGAGTTTGTTCGATTTTCCTCAAATTTGGACACAAGCTAGGCTAACAAATAATCAACAAAAACGTGTCGGCGAATTTCTTATTTCCGAAAACTTTTTCGTCAAGAGCCATTTCCGTGTGATCACTCCAACTTTTTTTCTCCCTTTTTCGAAAATATTCTGTAACTTTTCACTGCCATTGAATATGGGAAATCGCCGACACGTTTTTTTAGCGCTTCGTGTCCGGAAACCCGAGAACAAATCCAATTAGCAAAATACAATAATCGCTTTGAGTTATAGCGTTTTAAAGCTGATTCGGACGTTCGAATTTAGATGTTGTAAAAAATTCGACAATTCATTTTATTACCAAATGGTTTCCATATTTAGTTTTATAAGCTTTAATTTGATATCTGGGTTTAGGTATATTGAGTGTAATCTTAAGACGCTAGAGCTGTTATACTGGAGACACCCCTGAAGGTACACTGTAACCTTAATTAACTCCATTTTATGTTTTATTTTTTATCAGCCAACAGAATCTTTTATAACCCAAGCAAGATGCAATGAACTAAAGCAAAACCATAAACAATAGATTTTTAAGTTGTTTTCTATAAGAATGATAATACAACTTCGTTGGAAACAGTACAGTCTTGGAAGTCATCAAATAATGTTACAGCCATGCTCCCCCATGCGTGACCAAAAAAATGTCTCTGGGCAAGACCGCGATTCCTTTGATAGCACTAAGCCAATGACAACCTCGCTTACAGTATATGAAAACATCCAGATCTGCATGGATGAGTTTTGCAGAATGGCTCCTAACAATCTCCTAGGGATTTTGGATCTACCAAGTGCTGGTTTTTTGTTTTTCCAATTATCAGTTGTTTTGGCTTCAGTTCATTATTCAGTTGTCATAAACAGTATTGATTATAAACAATGAAATCTGCTTTCTTTTGATGATTACATGAACAAGTTCTGAAGTTGAAAAGCATTGTCACCTAAGACAGAATTTTGCGTCAAATTTGCCGAACTTCCCTTTGTTGTTGTCAGTGTAGTTTCACCCTTGGGTGGTATCTCGGCATGACATTTAGCCATTATTACCATTTCTTGCAATCCAAAAATTATTGTGTAAAACTTCAATCATGTTTTAACTTATGTTTCAGTTTTGAAAGGGAAAAATGTTACAAAACCCGTTATTCATTGAAGATTAGTGCTAATTCCGGATGAATTTTTAACATATGATTACAATGTTGCGTGCTATTTTTCGACCTCGTTTCGAAAGTGATACCAATTTGGTGGGACAGTGTATAGTATCCGTTTGTTTTTGTTTGATCTGAGTTCCAGCCCCAGAGGATAGGGACATTGATGGCTTTTTACAAGGGTCTGCGCCAAATCCCCTACCGTTTCCCGGGACCGGGGTTGCGGGTGGGGGTTTCCATTGACCAGTGCATAAATAAGACAATTAATTATTTCCTTCAACTTCGATTTAAAAGAGTTACTGCCTGGGTACTAACAGGTGTAGGTACATTCTGCTCGAAAAAAGGGCTATTTTGTTTGGCCTCATTGCCCGCTGGAAGTTGCACGTCCTGGGCTAAACATACTCAAATATTAAATAATTTAGCCACAGTTTTGTACGTACACGTAAACCAACTCACTTTATCCGTTTTGGCCTTCTCCTTTACCATCTATACCAACTGAAACGATCTCTTCATTGATTTCTACAACATATAGCGGCATGTTTTCATTTTGTTCCGCCATCTTTCTTTTACTAGTACCCAGCTTCCCCTCTTTTTCTCGTTCTCATGCTTCCTCGTGCCTCCAGGCCAACCTCGTCCCCAGGGCCTAATCCGCTTTCAAAATGGCGTGGACAAAGAATGTATCTTGATCTTGATCTTGTGTTAGCAAGTCATATTTCATAAGTTATTCCTTTTTCTAAGAAGGGTATGATTACACATGCATCTGCGGAAAAGACAGAAAAATGGACTGAAACAGTGCATGGGAAAAGATGTGATTTTTATTTCAAATCTTGCGCAGCTTATAATGATCGCGTGAAAAAGAAGTTAATATCACTTGATTGTTAAATGCTTTTTAGTATCATTATCTAAGTGAAAAAAGCTTCAAAATGAATGACTTTTCCCCTTTCTTTACCGTCCGCCATGCACTTTTTGTATTTTATAAATATAATCGACAAATACAATACTGAGTAATAAGTAAGGAATTCAAGGAGTTAGTTTCTAAAAAGTGAAACTGTGGTGCTGCGTCGGTGGGAAGTGAAACCCGGAAAGTGTACGGGTTTGAACTGATATCTGAGCCGGTTAGCCTGTTCAGCCAGCAGTTCATCACGGTATCGGGGAGCGACGCCAAGAAAAAAATTGCGAGCCGAGCTGTAAAGCCGAGAAATATTTTTCTTTCGCGTGCGAGTGCTTCGCGTGCGAGTGCCGCCTATCATTCGCTCCCCATCCGGAACAGCTCTGGAACAGGCTACACATGGCCAAATTTCTAAGTGAGGAATTCTGCGATTTTAAAATCCGTGTGTTTTCGAGATCCGGCTGTGGTCATTTCGCCGCTTACTTTAAAAGCGCAGTGTTTTCGTGAGATCTTTGGCCATTTCGCTTCAGCTTCAAAGGCAACTGAGTCAGTAATTTAAAATCTTACTGCTTGAAACTTATATCTTATAAAATTAACCTGATCTGATTGTAAAAACACTATCATTTGACTCCAGGCAGCTGAATAAACCACGATTTTTTGTTTTTGCAATGGAGTGCTTAGATCTACCTGTTCGCTTCTTTCGGCCGCTATCTTCAAAAGAACGTTTTATTAGTTTTAATTAATAATTCTCATCTTAGCTTTTTTTCAAAGCTACTATATTTTTAAGGCCTTTTTAAAAAAAGGCTTTTTTTTGTATTTATCTAAGAGATTTGGGGATTAACTGGTGTGATTATCGTGTATTAATCTACAAATATTATTTTATGGGGTTTAACTGAATATTGTCACTCCGAATTGTAGTATCGTCGGTGGCAGTAGGACCGACCGGCCACCTCAGGAGCCGGCCCAATGAATCGTTTCGTTGGAAAGCTGTTAGGAAGACCTTAGTTATCTTAAAAATTCTTAATAAATTAGATTATAAAATACGCTTGTCGCCTCAAACTTTCGTTCTATCGCACTGATTGAACCTTTTTATGGCGAATACACAAAAACTTTAGTTTATTTTGGATATGAAATAAGGTCAGCTAGGAGGTTCGGAATAGTGAAAGCAGCTAACCGGATGAAATTCGGGGGATACGATTCCTTTCCCTAAAATATTCTGCCGAGGCAAGGCGCTATGCCCAAGCCATAAGCTTAAAGGTGTGCATGTCAAGTGCAAATTAACAAACAAAAACGAAGCAAACAAACCCGTATTCAAGGTTTTGTCTGTACTTGCGAGCCTGCTTTTTACTGGGATGATATACTGTCACAAAGTGAAACCCGGAGTTCTCAGGTTCAAGTCTTCAAGTACCGCTCTGACAACAAGCTGGGGTTATTTTAAGGAAGACTGAGATCACCGACTTCTCGACCACGTTTGGGGCTTTCGGCTGCCTTTTGGGATTTTCAACCTGTTATTATTTATACCCCGGTTTTCAGGATCATGCAAACATACCCTTAGAAATAACTGCAAGCACATGAATAAAATAAAAATATGCGTCCTTCGTTTACTCTTGATGAGTGTTTATAGCTCAACGGCAACACAAAAGGCTGAGAATTGAAACATCAGAAACAAATACTTCAACTGTTGAACACTGAACAACTGAAAAGCTGCTAGACTCTCCACCATGGTCAAGCAACGAGAAAACACTGTTGGGGAGGAAAACGTTCGTTACGTCCGTTTTATACCGTTCCCCGTGTATTTCCCGGTGAAGGAATGACATGACGATCATGCCAAAGGGTGCATGGAGGGTGGGAAGGTGATAAGGGAGCCTGAACATCCGTTAAAGCGTACCCCCGTCCAACCCCCCAGCCACACTAATCTCCTACCCACTTCATACTTCAGTCTCTCAACTTGTTAAGTTAGATTTTCAGAAGACGTGATCCCATTTAACGGTGCTGGAATTCCAATCCTTTCCGGTAAAGGCTCCTGTCTGTCTCTAACTCTACTCAGTGTCAATACAGAACCTTGTGCTCATCTCCATTAATTAACCCTTTCACTCCCAGAGTCAATTATGAAGTTCTAACTTTTGAGTCTGTCGTTAACGAAATCCTTTGGTGTGACCATTCAAATAAAACTTCTTCGGCAGCACTTTTGCATGGTACCATTTGTTTTTCAAAATTAAAAAATATATAAATAAAATTGGGATTTTTCTTGAATTTTGATATTTGGCACTCTTGGGAGTTAAAGGGTTTTAAGAGTTTTTACAGCATAAGTTAGGTCATCATAAAAACCCCGGTAAAAACCTTGGATATCAAATGGGTGCAAGATGAACCAACTGATTTTTTTTTCACTTGTTCTAATTCAGTTGCAGAATTAGTGAGCTTCAAGAAAGTTATCAGCTATGATAACATGATCAATGGAAATCGATTTCAAGCCACTTTACACCGATATCAATAAACCATGCAATATAACACTGGATTGTAATGACATTGCCGAGATTAATGTTGTAAAGTGCCCTGGTACAATACAATTAAACCCGCAGAAAGAATGGGAATCGGAGAGAAAAAAGAAAGCCTTTTCTCTTTTAGGTTGCTAACGTTTTCGACAACTATCTGATATTGCCAGAACAGGCCGTTAGCCGTCAGTGTATAGATGTTCTTTTTTGGCCTTATCTGTTCTAACACTGAATGAAAACTTTGCCATACATGTTACAATACAGAAATGAGGCAGCGTAAAAGGGCGATCACAAAAAACAAATTAATATCAATCATAAAAGATATGAAAAAGCTACAAAAATGTTTCAACGGCAGTTTAAAACAACAATCTGAACCAAGCTTGAAGTGCAGTGGAACCCATAAATAACTCAAAATAAATAAAACAATTTCTGTTGCTGAAGCGTGCACCATGTGAAAACATAATCCCTCTGGTATGCTGCAAGCTCGCCGGCAGGCGACCAACTCCTCTCAGTACCTCAGTTCATCAGTGAGTGTTCTTGAGAATTCGTTCTCTTCAGCGACCAGCTTTAGTTACGACCACTTTTTCGAAATCCCCGAGATATCGCTTACTGGAGCTTCAACTGCATTTCATAAAACGATATGACAAATAAAGATGAAGTTCATGTTTATTAAAGAAGTGTCTCGTTCAGCTGTGTTTTCGAGATTTGTTACCCTTTCGTTAAGTTCAAAAGAAAGTCGGTGCTTTGAAGTCTTTTTATAACATAGCGTGGTCAATGTATATTCTAAAATTCAGTCACTCGATGTGATTTTAAATATAGAATCATTTTGACTCTAGACAGCTGAATAAACGATTTTTATTTGTTTTGTAATGGAGTCCTTAGACCAACCTGTTCGAGTTTACAAGATCGTTTACTTTATAATTCAATACTCTTCAGCTTTTTTCGAAGCTTACCACATTTTTCGGACTTGTATATATCATCTTTTTCGGTTAATCTAAGAGATTTTGAGATAAACCAGTGCAAACATCGCTTCTTTTTATCGGATTTTAAATATTGCCATACCATATCGTAGTATCGGCAACATGAATTCGTTGTGTATATGAAGAGGGGGGTGAAGAGGGGAGGGGGGGGGATAGGAGCTACCCTCCTTGAACCCGGCTCCGATTTTTTAAGTCTTTAAATTCGAGCCTTTTACAATCTACAATCTTTGTGTGATTTTGGGATTAACTGATGTGAATATCGGATTTTTAATCTGAAAACATTATTTTATCGGGTTTAAGATACTGACATTCCACATCGTAGTATCGCCAGCATTAATCTTTTGTGTGTAGGGTGGTAGGACCGACCCACCTTACCTTTAACCGGGGTCCCGATTTTACAGGCGAACGGCAAGCAAATACCCAAGGCATAACCTCAAGCACAAGAAGGTGTGCATGTCAATTGTAAATGGACGAAAGCAAACCACGGTTATTTAAGGCATGCAAACGAACCGATCCAAGGTTTTGTCTGTAATGTACTTGTACTATTGTCTTCGTATTGGGCGAAGCAGATAGACGCACAAGATATAAGTTCAGGCACAACAAGATGTTGAAGTGCAAATGAAGACAAGCTGACAAAAAGAGGAGGACTCCTGACGAAATCATTATATGTTAAGTGCAATTTCAATTGAAAAAATAGTAATCCACGGTTTTATTTAAACATACGAGTTTGTTCTTACTGCCAGAAAATGAAATCCGGAGGTCCCTGGTCCAAGCCCCCTTCTGACCACTAACTGAAGTCAGGTCAGTTTTCGGTTGGCCCGTGTTCAACTCCTCGACCTCGCATGAAATCAGTCTTTGTTGACCCTCGGTGAGTCAGGAAGTTACAGCAAATAAGGCTTTTCAGGGGACAAAGGATTCAAAAATCAGATACAAATGGTAAACATAATAACTGAAAAGCTACAAACCCCTCCGCCATCGTCAAGCAACGAGACAAATATGGGAATTACTAACACGATAATCGCTCCAAAGAACAGTTATGGAGGGCGGGGAAGGAGATGGGGGTAGCAGAGGACTCCTTGAAACTAACTAGATCCTTTTCAAACCTCCAGCCACACCCATTACCTACCCACTTCATAATCTCTAAACTAAAATAAGATTTTAAACGTGACCTTGTTTTGTGGTGCTGGCAATCCTTTCCGCTGAAGGCTCCAACCTGTCTATAGCTCCACTGTCAATACAGAATCTAGTGCTCATCTCTATTAAATCAATTAGTTTCTTTGTCGGTAAGCAATAGCTGTCATTCATCTGAAATCCTTCCAGTAGAAGAGAGGTCACCATGAAAGTCGTGGAGATCAAATGAGTGCAAGATGAAGAAACTAAATTGGGTGGTTTTTTTGTTCTCAGCATGACCGAAGAATTTTAGCTTCAAGAAAGTTATCAGTGATAAGCATGATCACCATGGAATCGATTTCAAGCCACTTTACACCGATATCAGTAAACCGATAAAATACTGAGCATGAATTGTTGACATTAATATTGAAGTACTCCAATGCAAACCAAAGCTGTAGATAGCTATTTCAAGATTTTAAAGAGAGGGGACCAGGATAAAAAAGCTTCTCCTTTTCGTTTGTTCTCCGAGAGACCGGTAAAAACGTTCTTATTTTCTCTACAACTGAATGAAAACTTTACCGTACATGTCACAAACACAATACAAAAAGGCAATCTGAAATGGAGTTCACAAAAACAAAGACTTCCCCGTCCTTTTAAAGATACATAGAAAAGCTGCAAAACATTTCAATGTTATAGTTTAAAACAATTGACAAACTGAACCTGGCTAGAAGTGCACTGCCGCTCTCCATAACTTGAGGACCATTTGCAAAGAACAAAATAGGAATTACATAAATGCATACTTTATTACCGTATTATATACATGAGTACAAATCAAAAGCAATCCTTTCAACAAACCCAAACCGACTCCAAAGGGCTAAATTAGATCTGGGCCAAAATAACATTGGGAAAAAATAAAGAAAGTTGCTAATTGTTACTAATTTTGTCCAGTCATGATGTTTCAAATACGACGGAAATATTTTTTCTTTTCTCAAAACATCCTTTTTCCCACTATATTGTTCAAGAAATGGGACTGTTTAGTTACTACGGAAACCAGTTAACTTCTTATCGTAGCATTCTTCTATTTCCTTTCAATAGTTTATACCTAAACACACACAGAACATTACAAGGTTGTCAAGGTACCTCATGTATGCATCCACGAAAGCTTTCACTTTGGGGGAGACGTGACAAAAAGAATTATTCTTTCAATATATCAAACGGATATCCCGCACTGTAACATATTGAAAGATATTTCATACACTTGGCGTATGTATCAAACTTTTAATTTGTTTTTCATGCCATTTTGTTCGAGAAAACTATATACGCCCGCCCGACTCTATTTGGACCTATAATATTGTAAATTTTGTTTGGTGTGCGACGAATGAAACCGTAAACTTTATATTCAAACACAGCGGCGCGTTCGCCCGTTCGCTATGAAAAGCTCTAGAAATCGTCAAAAGTATAACGTAAAATATCCTTTAACAGGAAGCGGCGGCAACAGAAATTGGGCAAATATCACTGCGGTTGAAAGATTTAAGGATCATTCAATAAAAATAAAACGTTCAGAGCAATCAGCAGTAACTTTCTTGGGAAAGTTTATAAAGTTTATGCAATAACTGGATTCGGGTAATCGTCTGATTCGATTTTAACCAACAAAAGAACGGCTCAGAGAACTCTCTAACAGTTTTTTTTTTTTTATTTATTTTTTTATTAACAATACAATACAATAACTAAATTACAGCACAGAGAAAAACAAACAAAAAGAGAAGGTTCAAAGAAAGTACAGTTGAGACAGGAGCAATAAACGAACCTTGATTGAGAACAATCAGTCAGATATATCTAGTTAAATATAAGATTTACAAATCTTTAAAAATATTTTTGGTATTTGACCGTCAGGGGAAAGGAAACAATCGATATCAAGAGCTATATAAAGAACAATCTTTAAGAAAGTTCCATTTTTTAGTGTCCCCAGCTTTTTTCTCTATAATAGATCTTGACTTAACTAGGCGCAGAAAATTTGCAAAATTAGGCGATATTTCATCCATTTTGGCTTGCCAAATATGAAACCGCGCTAACAGTAGACAATAGTTTAATTGACACGAGTATTCTGTAGAATGAGGCTCCGGCCTCAAGCCCAGTGCAGTAATATTCAATAAGTTGTATTTGCCGATTAACGGAAGAGCGTTTTGAAGCCAGTCGGTTACGCTTTTCCAAAAGGAGGCTGTAACATGGCAAGACCAAAACAGTTTGCCAGTCAATGAAAATGATAGGAAACTTGTGTAAAAACCGCGCGAACCAATAAATCCACTTAAAATATACAGTGCGGCGGTCTATTTTTTCGCAACATCTAATGATTAAACACTCTTCAGTGTAGTGCACTCTTGATTCAGTATCTTCCCAGAGTGACCATTCTGCTCTCATGCAATAATACCTTAAGACTTCCTTTGACAAAATGTGATATCCTAAATATCGGCCAGGGAGTGGTCCCTGCAAGCAGACATGCATGCAGCGGCACGGCCCAATTTTACCAATCCTTGCTTTTTCTGAAAGCGCCGAGAGAAATTCATGCTGCTCTAGTTAGCTAGTGTAGGCCCCCGGGGGGGGGGGGGGGGGGGGGTACTTGACCAATATTTGGGTATAGGGGTGCCGCTGAGGGTCTGAGACCCTGATCCTGTTTAGGACAAAAATAAACGAAAATACCTACCCTGTGTAGGACAACACCCTCTATTTTAGGACCCTGGCTAGGACACAGTTGATGCGTGGTTATTGACCTGAGCTTTAAAAAAAATAGTAGATGGATCCTTTGAAAAGAAAACGACTTCGCCTTCGCATGAATATACTAATCACGACAAGGGAGTCACCACAAGCGCTAAGTTAACTGGAACCATACCCTGTTTAGGACAGATTCAGACCCTGTTTAGGACAGACTCGCGTTAAATTATATACCCTGTTCAGGACAAAAATGCCAAAAACCATACCCTGTCCAGCGGCACGTCCCCGTATAGGTCATATAAGGGAGTACACCCCGCGGGTGTAGGGCACTTTGATTTCGCTACTTCATTTAGGCTCTCAAGGCGCTTTCTCGCAACAAACTAGCTCCAAAATGTTGGCGTTAGATAGTGAAAATAATAAATGAAAAAAAAAAATTAGAAAGAAAAAGAAATGTAATGAAATGGGCGAGATTAAAATGCACACAAACAAGAAACGTCTGCCACAAACTCGAGGTTTTTTTAGGATAACATATAACGAATACTCTTTACAGTTTTGTCTTAAACAACGAACAAGCTGGGAATGCTTACAGCTAAAGAAACGAAAGTAAAAACTAAATAAACCCTCGTCCACCTACGACCTACATACCCACTGAGTTTAGTTCTTTTGCTAGATTTCCTTCGTAAAAATTTTGGAGCCTGGAAAGACTTGGTAGGTTTTCAATTGATAATTTCACAAACAGTAACACTGTAACCCATGCAACCACAGCTGTTCATATACACCTGTCAGTAAGTTGTTATTGTGCTCTAACCAATCATATTCGATAATTTAATTTTTTACTCTTCCAATTGCACTGCACAGTCCTACCCTGCGTTACACAAATATTGTTAAAAAATAAATGGTTTAATAATTGAGTCACGAGAGCAACAGCAAAATGCTCAAAATTTGAACCCCAGATCTAATGTTTTTGACAAAGCCCATTTTGCTTACCCGCGGTGAAAATTACATATTTATCCACTCTTGCTACGCAATGCGACAATCCCGCACTTTTGTCGCGACATTCCTCGCGATTTTTCAGCTGTCGTCGTCCTCTTTTCGAGAGTGGCTGCATGTGCGATTTTTCAACACGTGGTTCACAGCACATAATTTGCATCTCGAAAACTATATACAGGAGGTTGAAATGATGATATGACGTTTGAGTCGAAATAATCAGAAAAAATTCTGAGTATCCCCAAATAAAATTCTAGGTAGAGATTGAGCGCTATGGAGTCATGGGGAGCTGACGTCATACAACTATGTTCATACTTCATTCAGCTTTGCAGTACCGTGGCAGGACATTTGTCTGCGGCACATGTATGAACCTAGTTGTATCAACTTACTTTCAGGACTTGCTTCCAAAGCGCAGTGGTTGAGCAACCGACCGTTCCGGTAAGTTCATGGTTCCACTCCAGAGGCGACACGGATAGGAAGAATCGTGTCTTTTCTGAGCATTTCAACTGGAGAACACATATACACAAGACTTAACATTTTGTCATGTTTGTTTGGAAGAAATTTGACCCCCCCTGGGCCTCCTAAAGTTGTCTTGGAAAAAATCTGGTGATAATAATTTGTTCAAAAAACCTTTCGTAAACTTTTCGGTTTAAAATTCGCAAAAATCGTGCAAAGGTGGCCAGTAATGTTACTTACAAAAACTGAAAAATGTACAAAGACGTGGAAATGTCTCGGTTTTACTGTTAGGGAAAAAGAGATACAATTATTGACTCATATCTGGCCAAGAGAACTTGGGGTCGCGCGTTTTGACAGTTTTGAAATCAAAAATAGCTCAAGGACCAAAGACCCGAAGTGCCTTCGTTACGGAGAGTCTGCGGGTAAAACCCTTAAGTACAATTCAAACAAAGCTAACGAGCAGTACTTTTCTTTGGTAATTCCAACTGTAGAGTTTGTGGATGAAATTGCAATCATTCAAACAGAACTACTAGGCAACATTTTGCCGTGGTGCTGTGCTCGCCTGTGCGAGTCGTTTCTAATTTGAAAGTTTATGGATGGAATTCTGATACCTATAAAGTGCAACCCAAAATGAAAGAGCAAAAAGAGAGAGTTTTAAAAAGCTAGAATTTTGGTCTTGCCAGCCATGAGTTAACCCTTTTTAGTCCGTTTTTGCAGTTTAAGACTTTGCCATTAAGATAACTATTCCACTCAGGAGCTGTTCGGGGATGAGAATGAACAAACAACACAAGTTCTTTTAGTTGAAACATATTATTTCTTTTATTTACATCCTATGATGCTGGTTTTCTCTCTCACCAAATTAAGCGACACTTCAGGTCGTGTACAAAATTGTAAAAATATTATAAATTATCTATTTCTTTCACAATTTATAAAGATCTCCGCATAAGCAAATATACAATATTATTTATAAAAATGTTTCTTGTGTCATAAATATTTTATGCAGTATGCATTTCTTTTAAAAAAATATACAGACGTTGCTGTCTATTTGAACCTCAACGAGTGTCGTAAACTAACTATAACATTATGATAAGACCGCAATTTCAGTATTTACAATAACTGTACAGAGATATTGTGTAGTCACGTCTATCAAAATGGTTTAGAAAAAGCAGTCTTTAAAACAAAACGCTTTGCATTTGAACGATGAACCCTAATAACAGGTAACAATAACCAAAGTGAGTGTTTTTTCTTGTTGGTGTTTTTTAAAAAGCGATTCCCTAAAGGCTTTTTGGTGTTAGGAAAATATTCTTGCTCAGAAACGAATTAACCGCTTCTTATTTTTTTTTCTTATAAATAAATAGCTTTTATGGTTTAAAAAATCTCTCTAAGGAACGCTTTAAGTTTCTGCGCATTTGAGAGCAGAAAAGTCTATTTATTAATGAAGTCTCTTTTGGAATGCAACATCTAGGCGTAGTAGGTCATTCCTGCGCCCAGAGGAGGTCCGTACATCGGTCTTGTCTGTGGATAAGCGGGCGGAGCCCTCGCCCAGTAAGACATTGGATAACAGCTATTGGCTGCTGGGTGTGAAAACAGCGATGTGGCGGCTGGGAAACCGGCGTAAAAGTCTGATCCAGGGAACTTGTAGGCGGCCTGGGCATGTGCTTGAGCGTCCGATGTGATTGGCTGATTGAGTTGAGCCAATCCTTGGAAGTCGAACTTGTAGGCGTATCTCTTGCCGTGGATTTTGGTCATGATGTTTTTGTCGTAATAGTATCGCAGAGCTCGGCTAAGCTTGTCGTAGTTCATGTTTGGCTTGTTCTTGCGCTCGCCCCATTTTCGGGCAACTTCGTCAGGATCTACGAGCTTGAATTCGCCGTTGGCACCTTCCCAAGCGATGCAAGTCGAGTTCTTTGGGTCTGACAAGAGCTCGAGAAGGAACTGCCACAATTGAATCTGTCCACTGCCAGTGCTTGTGGGTTCGGGGCGGCTGCCAACGTTGGCACTAGCGAACGAGCTTGGGAGGGACTGGGGCTCGGGCACGGACATTGGTCTAGATGGTACAACACTGTCCTTCATGTGCGACAATCTTGGAGTAGATGAAGGCGACGCCCATGATGAACTTCTGTCAAGGGAATCTAGAAATAAAAGGAAAAAAAATCATGAATATAACTGCTCAGTGGTTAAAAACAAATGGTTTTCTCTTAGAAAGCTGGGCATGTGAGACAGAAACGGGATGTATAGACAATCCAGGAAAATTGTGAGAGCAAAGAGTTTCCAAAAAACAAGTTGTTTGCTTTTAGTAGATAAGTACTTTTTGACAACAAAAAGAAACCAGCTTGATGCTTCGAGAAAGAGGGGAAAAGAAAGAATTCCAACTCACCATTTGCGCTGAATCGTCCTTGAAGGTTTTCAGTGCTTCTGACAACTGAAGGATTGCTTGTGATAACGGGGTGATGTCTCGAGTCAAACAGAGGTGGAGATGGAGTATGGTAAGAAGCTGAAAATAAAAGAACAAAACATCCAATAAGCATCTTGCGTACCATACAGAACAACAACTATTGTTGTTAAAGCATTTTCAAATCAGTCAAAAACTTCACAGGGGAACAAAATAGTTTAAAAACTCACGAGATAATGTACAGTTGCTCAGGGGAAAAGTTTTGATAAGAATCAAAAGAAAATAAGTAGTGCTTACCTTGTGTTGAGGCGGGGGCCAAAGCGCTATCGATGTCATCAGAGGTAAGATTTGGGAGAGGAGCTGAAATAAACAAAACAGAAATACAAGATAAGTTCGTTGTCTAACAAATAATCTCACGCGCGCACCGGCTAAAAACATGTCACTAACTTCAGATTTTAATCAGATGTTGCATGTTGTTTTCTTGAAGTTTACTCTAACTTTCACCTTGGCCTAAAATTAACTCAAGTGGTAATCCAATTTTTCCTTACGCCCTTCAGCTAAAACAAGTTTTTATTACTGCACGATGCAAGGGAGGATAAATTAAATCCATCTTTAAAACTTTCGCAATAAAGATGACGCTCAGATTCTTTACTAATTGGATGACGATTTTTCGAGATGCAATAGGTTTAAATCTCTCGAGCCAGTGTCTTTTTACTTACTTTTTCGCAACACGCACAAATGAGCCATCAAAATGTCTCCATTGTAGGCTGGCGCGAGTTTCATGAATCCCTCTCGGGTCAGCTTGCATAGTTGTTTGCCGTCCATGTCGAATCGGTCGGCATCGATGTCTTTGAGACTGAATTCCTTGATTGCCCACTGGATCCATTGGCGAACATGTTCTTTAGTCCAGCAAAGAGGATCTGAATTTAAAAACAACAGAAAATTAGATTATCAATATACTTTCCATTTAAGAAGGATAGTATAGAATTCCGCTTGGAAAAAAATATAACGGAAAGTACGATTTATTATACTATTAGTCCCCACTGGAATAGTCGCACTTAAGGATTTCAGCCGCAGATACTAAACTGAACGATTTTATGCTCTTTTCTGGGATGGGTAACAAAAGCTTTGATATCGATAATAATGATTGACTCGAGAGGCATTTTTAAAACATTCGATCAATCTGCCAGCACATAGTTGTTTATGAGGTTTTATCCGTTATTAAAATCTTCGGGATGTAATTCTCAGCTGTAAAGTTTCAGCGGGTAATGCAAGAACAGTATCGGGAATGTTTGTTAAGTTGTCTTTTTTTTAACAAACAAGGAAAACCACCGCAGCTTTTTGAAGGACCGACTCGAAAAGAAAAGGATCGAAATCCATTCAAAAAAATATATATGTGTGTTCTAACTTTGTTAAAAAAATATAAGTGCCGAAGACACAGCAGGCTGTTTCCGCTTCTTCTCGAAATTAGGCAATCTATATTCGCTCTTTCCGGTTCCCTCCGAACTTGAACATTATATCTAAATAGTTCAAATTCAACTTTGGGTGAGAGAAGTCCAAAATCCTTATCGATAAGTAATAATGCTCTGTGGTTAACACGTAATCGCTCTGATTTTCACGTCTCGGTGTCAAACCAAAAGGCCGGGGAGTGTCTCATAAGACCGCCCAAATCTTCTTGCGACACTAGCCGATACAAGCGAGAAATTCAATCTGGCAATGCGAGAAATCACGGAGCGCGTTTCAACTGGAGTGACATAATACCTAGGGTGTGACTAATTTTGATAGACATTAGACGAAGTTTTGGCAATTTCAAAATGAAATCCCTCACCGGCTGGAACTATGACCCGCTTCTCATGCGATAGATTCTGTGGGACGGGGGAAGGCGAGTTTCTTTCCACGAAGTCATTGCTTGGGACATAAGCTCTCTTGGCCAGTGGCTCTTCGAGTTCCGCTTCCAATGGTCGCTTCTTACTGTAGTATTGGTTGTCGTGTTTGCTGGTTGGTTTCAGTGGCTTGTAAGGATCATTGAATGAAGGCTCGAAAAGCGACTGATCATCCGGGATCAAATCCTACAAGTAAAGAATAAATTTAATGATTAGAGTCTTTACCAAAGTCGTGTGTAGTTTAACAAAACACTTAGCTCGCGACGCAAAAGTTACTAACAAGGCGACACAGAACGACCACAAGAGAACAAATCTGTTTTCGATTATAAGTGTTACTCAATTATGCACATGGTTAGAATTTTCCATCTCTTCTATCGCCTCCATTTTGTGAACAAATGGATTGAAATCGGCTATAACGCAAGCGCTTCAACATAAGCTTCATCACAATGTTAAAGGAACAATAAGCCTTTTCAACCGCAAAACCATAAAGTCCTCGTCATCAAAATTTGACATGGCACACGCAGTTACTCATCTTTGGCTCCAAATATGTATATATATTTATAGTATAGATGTATCTAATTATGCTCCAAGGTTTTCATAAAACGAATGTTCGGCAACTGTTTAAGTAAACTACAAAAGGCGTCCTTAAACTATTGAAGTTTTGTGAAAGCGGGTTCTCTTTAAGAGCGCTAAAAAGCAAAAAATTATCACATTTAGAACAATAACAAGTGGCATTCCTTTACATGTAGCAAGGGCGAGAGAGTTAACTCTTCGTGTTTTTAATGCGATATTGGCAAACCTCGAACTTAAATATCAAACCAAATAAACTAAGAAAAGTTCGAAAATTACAAACTGCCCGAATCGAATAAAAAATCCTTCGCAGAAGTTTTTACACTTCACGAGTTATCTCTCTGGTTTTAATAATCAGTGCTGAAGCAAAATAAATATGTTCTTGGCTGACCTAAGTAGGGTTGGAGTAAAGATATATACTTACTTGAGCATAAACTGACGGGTCGGGAACGACGTTGTGTTCTGCGCTAAGTCCGTACATGGTTTCAACTGAAAATTCTTGAATCTAAAACAGAAAATTCGACAAATACAGAAGTGAATAAAAACCCAGAGGAGCTAAAAGGCACATCACACTTGCGTCAAAGGAAAATTATACCGCTGTGTTGGTAGCTATAAATCAGTAAGTGAAGTTAGTTGCTTTCAATGAGTACCGACTCACCTGAAGTTAACTTGGTAAGATGAAGAACTTAAAGGTCCGTCGATCGATTAAAATCGCTAGTATCGGAATGTATAAAATAAATCCTTGAAGCAAACAGGAGAAGTGATGAACGCGAATATAATGTTATCCTGTGTCAAATAATTTAGACTTGTCTTGGTGTTCCGGATGGAAAACACTTGATATCCGTCGAAGATTCAAAGATGTAGTAAACTCAGAGTTCGTTGCTCAACTAAGGTTTTTTCAACTGCCGTTCCACCGATATACCTCTCAGCTTTATACATTAAGATCTCGAATTCGCAGTAAAGGAGGAGGGACCACTATATGACAGCTTAACGATAGGTGGTAAATGTTTGTGACAGGATGGTCCAATCACCGTTCATCCACTTGAAAACAATTAGTCCCTGGAGTGTTCCTTTGACGCCCACGCGGACACACCTAGATGACGTCAGCAAAGAGGTCGTAACCTCTTGTCTCGCAGAACCTGACGAGCTTCAAGTGAACAATATCGAGATTGTCAGTATCATTATCGATGCCCAATCACGTCCACAACTCGCGATAAAGCCCTGACTGTGAGTGTGGGATAAGATAAACACCGCTATCATCTAATCGATTATGGAACACAGTTTGCAAAATGTTCACCAAAAACATATTTCCAAGAATTTTAAAGCAATACTTTAATACACAGAATGAACGTGCGTACATCGACCTCCGAGAAAAGCAACGAATATTCACCTCCACTATTTCTCCAGAAATAGAGTGAAAGATTACCTCTAAGCAAATTAATTTTGCTATTTGATCTCTCTCTCGGTGATCAACAAACTTCGTAACTCAAAACGCTATAAAAATAATTAATCCTTTGAAAGGTCAGTGGCGTAATCTGACAATGGCGTTATTCAAGCGTGAGTTCGCAAAAAAAAAAAAGTTTGCTTGTTTACGTGGTCTTCCGAACCAAACAAGTTTCGGAAATTTAATTTTTTGCCACTCTTTGTACCAACCCAGACAGTAATAGAGACCTAAGTTAAAAATATGCGTACGTGGTAGAATGCGCTTTTGCTATACTTCAATTTTACACGTCACGAAGGGTTGTTTTTTGTCATTTGCAAATGTCTTTCACTTGCTAATCATGCCATTGTGTTTGTGGTCCCAGGGGACAGGGTGTGTCGCTTAAAACAATTTACCGCCAAATTACTCTGAATGAATGAAGCGCGCTTCAATGATCTCGTGATTAATGCCGCCGCCAAGTTGTATTTGGTTTTTGGCGCGTAACCCAACCAAACAACGACCAGAGATAAGTGTACTCGACAAATGACAAGAAAGGAAAAAACCACACTGTACTGTATCTACCCCTCGATGGGGCAAAAAATAACCAGGTTAAAACATTTTCACTTGTTAAAAATATTCAAAATATTGAAAAACAAGCAACACCACATAAAAGTATTGCTGCAGAGGTTTGATTTGAATGATCAAACTTCAGGATTTCATTGTTAGACTAAAAACCTACATTACTGATTACATACAATATATAACTTGAAGTTTCCATTTTTACGACCTTTTTTGAGCCGAACACTTCGTGTTATGAACATATTTTGACTAGAATGGTGAAGGAAAGATTAGCTACTTGGGAGCCTATCGAATTCAAGCCCTGCGGTTATGGATTAAACGCATAAAGAACTCATGTTGTTGTGAAAGAAACCAAAGCAAATTAAAGTTCAAGTCACATTGCAGTTGTTTTGTTTTGCATTCAAATCAAGGTATTAATACTGTTTATTCGTCTGTGACAGAACCACGGACCGTGTTTCCGGCACTTTTTATTCAACAGTTTTCAATGATAAAGGGCTTCAAGGAAACCGCGTTAAGTACTCTAAAGTTCTTACAAATGTCTTCCCGTCTGATTACTGATCTGTCCTAAAACACTAAGTTTCACTAAATCTAGCAGATTGAGGGTTGCGCGTGAAACCGAAGCGCGTAGAAGGTAGCACAGCGCTCTTCTTTTGCGATTATGACATGCGGAATTTTTAAGAAGGGTCTAGAGGTCTCTAGAGGGGTGACATTTACATGCACGACTGACAAATAAGCTACGTGGTTGTAATCGCACGTACGTTTCATTCGAGTTCTCTGTCAAGCCTCACGTACTCACTTCAACCTCCAGTATGACGCATCAAAAAAGCTTTCTTTCCAAATCACGATCAATCTACACATTTAGCTCACCCACGTCTAAATCTAAATTTAGTTATTTTCTTTTTTATCCAAATCTTGGCAACTTATTAGTAGTGGAATTCGGTGAAATGATAGTGTGGTTGTTCAACATGCGTTTTATTTCCAAGATTTTTGCAGCGTTACGCAGAAAAACCGCCTTAAAATACGTCCATCATACGCTTTTTAATAATTTTGGACAATTTCCTCTTTTTCCGGCGAAAAATTGGTTGAATTGTTGACCTTATTTCCACGAAAACAAAACTGCCGTGCCGTATATAAACTCCCAGGGTAATAAGATGTGCTATTAATACGCGTGCGTGGTATAAAACTGAAGGTTGAAGCGCATTCCATGCCGCGCATATGTAGTTCTTTTGGCATGGGGTACTAATTTTAGCAGTTTTAAACAGATATATCATTAAAAAGGCCGCATAAACCCGCAGATACCTCTTTAGTAAGGAAACTTGATTGGCTGGCATACAGAAAGACCGCGAACAGTAAATTCGTCGAAACATATCAAAAGGACTGCTAAAACTGCCTGAGACGAAGCAAACATCGTACTTAAATATTTTTATTACTTTCGCGGCATAAACGGAAGAGCATTCAAAATAAGTCAACACTGGTTTTTCACGCCTGCACAATGTTTATTCCTGCATTTTAGTTACACTAGAAATGCTATTACTTTTCAATCATTGCTTAGAAACCATTGCGTAAGATTTTGCTCTGGGCTAGCGCGCGAGAGACACAGGAAGGAAGCCAAAATTGTTTTTCTGCATCCGGGGGGGGGGGGGGGGGGGGAGGGAGGGTAATCCCATATAAGCAATTTAGTTACACGTCTGCCCAGACGGGCATGGTCAAAATGTACGAAAAATGGTACTTTCTGAAGTAGGGTATATAGTTTTGTCGTTTTTGCTTAAAAGGGAAACGTTGGGTGTCAAACAGGGCAGGAAATGTAATATATTTTGGTGTATAATCAGTATGATGGGTTCAGTTTCAAGTTCTGGGAAACTGCAAAATCCAGGTGTAATCCTCCCCTCCCGGGGGAGGCGGTCTGCATTCAGTCAGTAAAGGACCTGTTTTGAGAACTGATCATGACAAAACGTTTGTTGGTTCTACTGTTCTACTGCCCGAAAGAAAAAAAAAAAAGTTTTATGTATAATGTGTATAATGTGCAACGACCACGTGCGGAAAGATAGCGGAAAACTGAACAGGACGCGACGGCGGCAAGTATGAGCTGAAGATGACGGTCGAACTGGGCATGTTATGATAAGTTTAACCCTTAAACTCTGAACATTGCCAAAAATCAAGATTCAAGAAAAATCCCAAAATTCATTTTGTAACATTGAAAAACAAATGGTACCATGCAAAAGCACTGCCAAAGAGGTTTCATTTGAATGGTCACACCATTGGATTTCATCGACAGACTCAGGGAATTAAAGGGTTAAAATTTAAGGGTTCAAAAAATCGTCTGCGGACGGGTGCGCGCTGAAAAGATAGCATATCGAAACCTGAATTCATTCCGCCACCCGTTAGCTCGTTCAGCTTTCAACTTACATAATAATTGAGGGATCCGGCTAATGTGTCGTAATGCGTCACAGAGCAATCAAGCTGAAGATATAAGGTCCAGAGATGGTCATGATACCGACGATACAAGTGATTTTAGCAAGTATGAAATATCGTGAACAATAATAAACACCAGTCACAAGCGGCTAAATGTTAAAAAATGCGGAAAAACATCATTTTCGGCTGAAGCTTTCTTTACCTATCTATCCGAAATGTTATATGCACCTAATTCTTGTGCAAACTTCCTAACATGATAACTTGTTTTCCACAAAAGGAATGTTTATTCTGTTTTGGTTAACAATTAACAGTCCGTTGAGTTCTACGTTGCGCAGAAATCAGTGGTCGAAAATCTTTATCGCAACAAAACTATTGAAAAAAAAAAAAATAAAGGTTTGGTGTTCTATTTTGCAAAAGAAAGAAAGATGATTGAATAATTATTTACTGGGCACAGACTGACATTTGAAAAATGAAAATGCTATTGGTTTTTCGAGATTTGTGTTAAGCCGGTAGAAAACTACGCTGTTCTTTAACATATTCAACGAAAATCGACAAACGAAAAATACTGCGGAAAGATTACTTCCCAAACTGGAAACCAGGTTTTTAATTTTCTTTCAATTTTATACAGTGTAGTGAGTGTAACTTGTACACACTAAATACGGCGTTATCGATTATACGTTTGACATGCGTTTTTCGCTAAAAAAAATAAATTTCGCTTGCCTGGCAACTTCCAGATAAGATGAATTGACATGAACTGTAAATATAAAGAAATGTAATTGTGATGAATAGCACAAAATTTAATCGAAATTGAAAAGACACGCATATGTTTTTCCCTAAAAAAAATAAAAAAAATTACAGACTTTTTTGTTTTTGGAGTAGCAAAGATTTCTCACATCTATAAAAAAATTATATTACTTTATTTTATCGTTCTACAAAGCCGTTGTCTAAAAGAATGCATTTACTTCAAACTTGGCCGGATTACAAATGTATATGTGTCGATATTTCTGATTGTGTATTAGACTGATTAATTTTTAATACCCTAATTTCTTTGCGATCTTCTTTCCGTTTGTGCGCGTGTATACTTATCGCTCGATCATTAACAAGTTGCTGCACTGTTTCAGTTCTAAACACGTGATGGCTCTTTTCTATCATGTCGCCGTGTAACCAAAATCCGGAAAAATAATCTTCAAAATGTCTGCTACTGCTTAAAACAAAACGAAAGATTCACAAAAGAAACGGAAAACACGCCCTCGCACTGACTTCCGCGCGCTGGAACGACGCGCTTTATCTACGCAGAGATAAGTTACAAATAACTGTCTTTATTTGATATTTTTAGGATATTTTATTAATTTCAAGGTCAGTGACATAAGCACAATAAACATCTGGTTTTGTAGTCTTTTCTACGTAGAACATGCGAAAAATTAAATTGTTTGACGAAATATAAGCATTGATGTTTCGGCTAGCCTTTTTTTATGCCGAACTGACTTCAACGTAACAACACACTCACCAAAACACTCCTTTGTTTGGCTATGACCTTCTCAAGGCCAAAACAGGTAAAATATAACACAACAACGCCCTTCATGAAAATAAAACTAAGACAAAAGACAGGAGGTATACTTCCTGTTAAGTGTTAGAAAGGGAACAAAAACAAATTCGACAATTATATTTAACTTTTCAGAGTTTTAAATACACTGGTACACTCATGGTGGGGTAAAATACAATTGTTATGACTATTTGTGGGGCAGCGGAAAATGTTTTATAAGTTGGAATACTTATCAACAAAGCTTACTAGATATTAAGCTGGTACAGTGCACAAGTGAACCAATCAAATGACACCATGTCGAGGGAGCAGCACTTTTCTGTGGCCATGTGGTGATCAATGGTGTGTTGTTTATTGTGCTGTACAAGGGGTTTACTAACTTTTGAGTTTGTTGGCGAAAACGTAACTATTCAAATGAAAGCTACTGAGCAGTAGTTACCTGTGGCCATGCGTTGCCGTTTATTTTGCAACACTTGTTTAATAACAAAGCTTACTGGTGGATATTGAACTGGTACAGAGCATAATTCGACTACATGTAATCTTTTGTGTCGGTTGAAAGTTTGTGACTGAAATTCCTAACGGGTGACCAATCAAATCAAAGCATGTCGAGGAGCATTTTCCTGTGGTCATGCGTTGCCGTTTATTATGCTGTACTGGGTGGTTCTGTCTGTGGATATCATACAATCCTAAATTTTGACTATTATGCTGTACAAGGTGGTTCTAACTTTTGAGTCTGTGCATGAAATCTTAAAGTGTGACCATTCAAATGAAAGCTATTGAGTAGCACTTTCTGTACAAGGTAGAAGTAACTTTTGAGTTAATAGTGTGACCAATTTAGTAACAGGTGTTGAGCAGTGCCTCCAGATGGTGACCATCTAAAGTGGAAATGTATGTAAGGTATCTAACATTTGTATCGAGAGTCGTACAGAAATAAGATGCCTAAGGCTGTCTTCTAGGTCTTCTAGTGAAGGAAATAAAGACAAACTAGACAAGAATAAGAAATATCCTCGATACAAAGTCACGTAAAGGCGAGATATTTTTTCAAACTTTGCAATTCCCATTTTTTGCAACCATACAAAGTTTAAACCGTAATGGACATAGTTTCTCTCCGTTTTCTAGCAGAAATTGATATTGTGTGAAGACGAAAATAAAATCAATCTGAAAAACAACTGTAACATCACATTTGAAATCTAATACTGTTCTGATAATATTGTGGAACATATCAAAGTTTGAGAAGTAGCGATATCAGATATGACAGCTAAGCAAACTTGAAATGTAGTGGAAGCTCTAAATCAACCAATTGTACCGCCACTAAAACATGACTGAAACAACTTCAAATTGAGATAACAAATTTTCTGGATTCGTGTGTTGGATAGAAAGAAAACAAGTTGGTGCAAAATTGGGGATTATTTAAAGCATATTTCTTTAACAATTCAGTCTTCCAGTTGCTTATTTAATAAACACATTCGACATACGAGTTGGATTTGAGAATATGCTTTCAGCTTGTTATCAAAGCGTAATCTAAACCCTCTAACAAAGGAGCTAATTTAACTTGGGTCTTTTCATGTAAAGAATTTTAATGGAGAATAACGCCGACTAAATTGAACAGTATTGAAAGTCGTGGATGAGACAGACTGGTGCCACGAACGGAAGTGGTTGTAATTCCACCGATGCACGAGTTGTAAACAAAATTTTTCGACGGTGGAAGGGTGGAGGGGAGTAGTTTATACCCCATGCATCTCTACTATCTCGCCGTGTGATTTTCTCACGATCGAAGAAAAGTATGAGATGAAAGGCTATAAATCTTTTAGCGGCGCTTGTCCTTACACAAAAGGCTATCGACCACCCCTACGGCAAAAATCCTAGGTAGAATACACAGGAGAATACACTCCCTCCGGCCTCCCCCACTCAAATATTTTGCACTGTCATCTCGCACAATGTAAAAGTTACGAACGGAAGAAGTATAACATAAAATGTTTTTCTAAGGTATGTAACGAAACTATAAGCAGGCTTAAAACTAAACTAAGTATAAATAAAGTGGCGAACAGGTCTCGACAAAATCAGCTGAGTTAAGCAAGCCACTGCAGAACAAACGCAAATTATTGGTCCAGCTGTCTGAGTTATTTTTACAACCGGCAAACAGGGCCGGTAAGGTGATATCGGAAGATATCAGTTTCATGTAGGATGATTGGATACCGGCTCACGTCGCAAAATAACACTGCGCTAAACTGAAACAAGACACAAATTGAACCAAGCTAAACATATAAACAAGTTGATCTTGGGTCACATTTGGCTGCCGTTCAAATAGATGGAGCGTATAAGATTGTCATGCTAAACACTGACCCCTGGCCTTGATCTATTCTCTGCTGCATTCCATTGCGGCCACACCCAAAACAAACCGCAAGCCCAGTGAACACTATTGGCTGAAGGACTAATCCAAAGGCTCTTTGGATAACAAAGATTTACTAAAAATATATCTTGGAGTGTTTTCGATGTCAGCGCCGTCGGTCAACATCAATCATCACTGATGAAGTTTTTGAGAACAATCTCTTAAGAATCCGTGCGGAACGATAGAAGCTCTATGAAATGTTTTTATGGAGCGTACTAAGCGCGGGACTAAGCGTAGCTTTGGACAACAGTGAGAAGATTTAAGTGCCCAAGTTAAAAAATAACAGAAAAAGTCTCAAATTTCTTTTTCCAAAATACTGGAAAACAAACAGAACCGCATGAAAATATTGCTCAGTGGCTTTCATTTGAATGATTACACTACAAGATTTTGTTTACGGCTTTGAAAGTGTTAACTTCATTCGAATCAAAGTTCTACTTCGGCCTACCTTGTATGTGAAATGGTTTCAAAACTCTTAGATACAAAACAGGTTGACTTGAATTCGAGTTTACGAAGTTTACGAAGCCGTGTCAATATACCGACTAGCCATTTGATTTATTTTCAGACACATGACCATGAAAGATTATATAAGGTATTTGTATGCAAGGAAGAAAGAACTGTTCCCGGAATGTCAAATTTTATTAAATATAGAAGCAGAAAAACACGCATCACTGATACGAATCGTTTATTTGTTTAAACCCAAACGCCATTTTTTTTTTCAGTCAGGATGCCGGCAATCACGTGGCATTCACGCAGACGTGGCTTTCAGTCTTTCTGAATTTGACGGAGGGTGCATTATGTTCGTTAACAATTGCACAAAAAGCTTCAAAAAGTGCCATCACTGCTCATCAGTTAATCAGGCTCCCATTCAAATATTTCTTTTGTACTAAAGTTTATCTTTTAGCCGGTCCCAGACGCGAAATTTATGATATAAATACAACAATCGGAGTTATCTATAAGCCGTCCGTTCAGCAGCCAGATCAGGATTAAAAAAATTAAAGTTTTCCTCCCTAAGAATGCGGAATTTTCAAACAACTTTTCGAAAAATTTTTACGCAATTTTCAACGAAGGAAAGAAAATTGACAGATGAACAGCTAAACCGCTACAGGAGAGCACTGCTAGATTTTTTTGGTTTGGAATTGTCACGCGTTTAATGAGACTTCCTCGATCCGATCCACAAGACTCAAAATTTAGAATCACTTTGTACAGCATAATAAACAGCACCACATCATGCACAGGAAAGCACTGCTCAGTAGCTTTCATTTGAATGGTCACACTTTAGGATTTCATCCACAGACTCAAAAGTTAAAGCCACCTTGTACAGCATAATAAACAGCACCACAGGAAAGTACTGCTCAGTAGCTTTTATTTGAATGGTCACACTTTACGATTTCATCCACAGATTCAAAAGTTAGACAGTATATGTAACATAATAAGCGGTACCAAAGGAAAGTACTGCTCAGAAGCTGTCTGTTGAAAGGTCACACTTTAGCTTTAGGAGAGGGTCTTTACCCTTACCCAAGGGCAATGAAGTTAGAACCACTAAACAACAATAAAAAGGAAACTGCTGCTCAATAGCTTAAATTTGAATTAGGAATGACCAAAGTTTCGTTTTTATGCATCCAGACTACAAGGTTGCGAACTCAACCAAAATTTCAAATTTAATATTTTAATTTCAAATTTAATCGCTCAAGACGAAGTATTGATACAACGTGACTGTATCGTTAAACAGTCATTTAAAGCCGGCATGGGTTCGTGGGCTTTGTAGAGTTCGCAACAATCTCGAAAGTAAATATTAAATAATCTAGATAGGCTTCACAGATAATCACCATTAATGACCATTCTACTGAATTTTATCAAAAAATAGCCGCCGGCAACGGCAAACTGAAAACCGACCGCAACAACCCTATCAAATATACCAACACGAAGACATAAAAAAAAAGTAATATACAATCAACAAACGAAACAAACTAACAGTCATAAATACCATTAAAACCTGACCAAAAACGAGAAAAACGAGTTGTCAACTTGGTGTGGCGGGAATTTTGAGGGACGCTGGCGACTCTCAGCTCGCTCACATTTTCCCGCCATTTTCTCATCGGCGTTGTGTCAAAGAATAAGTCATTTTTGTTCGGTGCCAAAACTACACTAACACCATGATTAATAGTTGAAAAGGGGGCGGAAATAAAACATGACCTTTTGTTTAGTTAACAGTTAATCATTAGTTTTATACTATTCGTCAATGATAAATGCGAAGGGAAAATTTAGCTGCGTTGGCAAAATGCGCACGTACACTCAGGTTCGCCTGCCTTGGTAAGGCCGCCTTATACCGCTTATTGTTCCTCGTAGTGGGAAATTGAAAACACTTCAGATCAGAAAACAATATATGAGCGAAATGTTTTTCAACTTGTTAATCGGGGCATTACTTAAACGAGAAAGAACGACTAACATTTTTACGACGCGTTTTGTGTGGTTAAGTTTTTTTTATGAATGATTTCGCAAAACGAGCAAAAGTCATCTTCTGCCTGACCCAAGGAAACCACAAGATTAATTCAAGCGTAAATACGCCGTAATATTACAAACAAAACGACCAGCGATTGGCAATACTTTGCTGAAACCGTCTAAAACAATCGACTAAAACAAAGACAATGACGCCCACAACGCTCTTCAAACACACAATGGAGATGGTCATTAATTAAAAGAAACGGCTATCGAAGCACGCGCAAGTAAAAAAAAACACCAATAAGATACTTGAGCAGTTTTGAAGAAGAAAACACCGTCGACGTGGCCTATGGCACAAGAGATTAAAATAACTGAGTTATATTGCAATGAGTGAGGATATCACAGTAAAATGCCAGGAACGCGCACAAAATTAATATACGATGCACGATTTATCAACAGAGCGTAGGATTAATACTAGGCCCAGCCCAAAAACATTTTTGTTGAAAACGTTTTCTTTTGTTCATACACTTTCGTGAGCATCAGTGTATTTAATTTGTTGATTTTACTAACCACGGAAGAGCAGTTAATTTAGCTATAAATTCCTAAACCACAAAACAACAATCAGCCCCCTTTCCTTTCCCAACAACGGGGTGTTCAGCCATTTTAATTTGCTTCGCAGGATCAGGACTGTCTGAATAAGTAGGGAACATTTCTCTAAACCATTTAAATTTCGAGTACTCTGTTTCCTGTCAAGTCTAACATTTATCGTTCCAATTTTATTACCGGCGTCTCCGTGTTGTTAGACAGGTCCATGTTACAAAATATTGCTGCTTTGTTTTCAGTTTACATAAAAAATTATTTACTTTGTCCTATGAGGCACGTGAAGATGAAATAATACTTTGATCCCGCAAACAGGAAATTCAAATCATCAGTGAGCACGTTTCAAACACACGCAACGCGTTACGCGAAAAAACAACGATTCACTTTTTCCCACCTTGACCTCCTAGAAAATTCCTCAGTACAAATAATTAAATCTTGGATTCGTTTTATAGTTAGAAAAAAAGAAATAAAAACCAATCACACAACAGTAAATTAATGCTCAATAAGTTTTATTTTGAATAGTCAAATTCAGAAAATTTTAAGCATATTCATAGATTCAAAACCTTAAATCTTGTAAGCTTGTAATGTAGGGAAAATGACGCAATGGTGATTTATTTGATAGAATAATCTCCGCCTGCATACTTTATGTTCTAAATATTCTACATTTTAAACCCTCCCAGCTAAAATACGCCTGTTTACTGCATCGTAATGCTGCTTTTTTTAAGCAATAAGAACTTGTTGATTTAATTTTTTTCGCGAGGCTCGGTAATAAAAGTTACGCAATCGTATTAACTAGCTTTGATAAAACTGCACTTGAAAAACTAGCACTTTTGGCATTCTTCACTGATATTAGACTCTAAAACGTAAAGTTATATTTGATTACTTGACAATACGGATTATTATTTTTCGCCGTATGTCAATCAAATCGTGATTCGTGACTTGCGAAAGCTTGCGCAAAATAGATAATCAACCAAATTGAAAACTAATTAAGTCTCTTCTCTCGTATTACTTCTCTAAATCTAAATGCACACGCTCTAAAGATCAACGAAGTATAGTGTTTTGTGAATACTCAATACTACTTATAATCAGAAAGTATTTTCAAGTAGAAAATATTTCACCTGGAAAATAGAATTGGCCTCTTTCAAAGCTAGTTAGTTGTCAACAAAGCGAACTTTTAAGGTCAAGTTTTATTTCAGTTTTAAATCGCAAATATAAGGGAGCGAGCGTCGTCATAAAAAATATGCTATCGAAAGAAACGCCTTTTATTCAACGTTCTCTAAAAGAAGGTAAAGTAGCGATAATAAAGACGCGGAATAAAACATCTGATTCAATTTCAGCATATACGCACCCTCGAGCAGGAGTTTTGAAGAAAACATGAGCGGATCTAATCTTATCACTTCTGACAGTGACCAAGAAATCTAAAATAACACTTGTCAACTTAATAAAAAGTTAATTAACAAAAACAGCCAAGAAAGAACTGCTCATTGACGTTCATTTAAACACGCGAACAAACTTAAAAGTTCAGTAAAACCACCTTCTACAGCAAAACTAACAGCGCCATTGGAACTGAAGTATACTGTGCAATAGCTACACTATCGGATTTCACCGACAGAATCAAAAGTTGGAATCACTTTCATATAGCACGGCTTTCATGCTCCTCAAGCTAAACAGACTAAAAAATTCAAGCCATCCTCACAGCAAAATAAACAAAAAATGGAATGGCAGAGTCGGTCGAACGTAAATTTGATTCACAGACTCAAAAGTTAGGACCAAAGCACCACAGGAAAGCACCACTCAATAGATTTTGTGTGAAAGCCAAACTTTAAAATTCATCCAGAGACTCACAAGTTAGAAACCCATTTTAATAATTTTGGGAATCATAGCATCAGATCATATCATAAAACTTGTCCGGGGTGCAAGGTCAGTTTAAATACAGTCAACACTCCGCCTTGCGGACGCGGACAGCCCGTTACACGGACAGGATCAGCCCCGGGCGAAACAAGATGATTACTAAAAAAAATCCCGCTATTACGAACCCGGCTCTCACTATTGGGGATATCAAATCGCGGTCACCGCGGAGGTATCCGTTTTTGCGGAGATTGACTAGATGTATGACGGTCCCAAGGTTGAAATATTCTATCCCCTACTTGATGGTATCCTTTATTATTTATCAATATACGCGGCCAAATAAGAAACTGCCTTCGAGAAAACACGCGTGAATGACGGGCGATATTGAATTTGACGGGCTGCAAACGCATTTACGGCCCTGTTTCTGTTAAACATTTTTTTCTTATTAAATGAATTTGTACGATTTGGCCTTGTGTGTTGATAATAATGATAATCACATGACTTTTGTTGGGCATATAGTTTATTTGTGTCCCTCGTAGCATCATTTGCATCCTCGCGGCCACAAATAAACGAAATGCCCGACAAAAGTCATGTGATTGTCCTATTCTCGCCATCTGTCTACCAGTGAACTTGCTTCTATCAACTCAGTTGATAAGTTGAATTGTCCACCTTAGCCCTTGCCATGGAAACGTCAGTTGTTGAAGCTCTGTTTGGTGGCCAATTTACCTTATAAACTCAGTAAATAAAACAAAGATTTCAAGTTTCATTTCTCCACCGACGCAGCACCACAGTTTCTTTACAATTAACTAACCCCTTTACTTTAATGCCTGACAATAGATATTTTCGTGCTAAAATCAACTATGTCAAATGGGGTCAAGAAATACGTTTTTGACGGAAGACGAAAAATTAAGACGCGCTACAACACATTTTGTAGACGGCAGATTAATCTCTCAACTTTTACCAGAAAAATATTTTACCAAGTATCTCAAGTTTACAATTGATAGATTAAATTAGATTTCAAATTCTAAGAAGATTATTTGCATCGGATACTGTATTTCATTCGTGACCCGTTTGCGCCGTTTTCAAAATCGCAGCGGATTTTATACCTCGTTAAGGTTTATCTGGTGTTAAAAAATAATAAAATCATTACATTAAACAGGCGTCATTCGGCTACAATCTTGGACAAAATTGTTGACACAGAGATTTTCAAATTTGACTGTGATGGGCTCCTGACTGTGATTATTCTTACTTGGACAATCCTCCCCCTCTCTCGCTTATCAATGTTGTTTTGACTACGAAAGATAATCCATGCAAATTGTCAATCCTTGCAAGATAAAATTGACAGAGGGGAGCTGAGATACTATCATTTTTTTTATTGAGCGAGTTGTGGAAAAATGCGTCCATTTGGCGTTCAGTCTCAATTAGTTTTGTTCAAGCTTGTAGTTCTGAGCACAAAGATGTTAAAATTGATATTATAAAAAACGGAATGCTAAAATTCACGTTCTTGTCTATAGTCCACAAGACTGCTGTGCAATAGTTCTTAAACTCTATTGAGAAGGAGAAGCTATATATTTTTCGGTTCTTACACACGTTTCAGTTAACCTCGCTGCTTGCTAATCGTACAAAAATACGTTTTTGCTCACATACTAGTCCAAAAAAAGTTAAAAAGCAGTGTCAGTCTTTTGTAAATAGGAATTGGCCAGTTCCCTTTTCGTGTTTTTATTTCTTACAAAAACAAACAAACAGTAAGCTCGAGCAATAGGATCAACTGGATGTCGACAATTTGATTCAGGTTTATTCGAAAAGGAATGTTTTCTTTATGGCTTATATCACTTACCATTTTATCGCTTTTCAAAAGGGTACTAAACACAGTCCCACCAAATTGGCGTCACTTCCGAAACGAGGTTGATATAGCACGCAACATTGTAATCATATCTTATAAATTAATCCCGCCGGAATTAGCAATTTTCTGAATAACGGGTTTTGTAACATTTTTCCCTTGCGAAATTCCCGTCTGTTTCTAAAAGACGCAAACTTTGATTGAAACATAGGTTAAAACATGATTGAAATTTTACACAATAATTATTGGATTGCAAGAAATAGTATTAAATAATGGATAAATATTATGCCGAGATACTACCCAAGGGTGAAACTACACTGACAACAGCAAAGGGAAGTTCGGCAAATTTGACGTAAAATTCTGTTGTTAAGCGCTATGACACAAAAACAAACAAGCTCAAGAAGATGCATGGTTTCCTAATAGAAGCCGGAAAATATTTTTCTAACGAAATTCCGCCGGCGCCACCCAGATAATAAAAACAATCATTTAAATTGAAGGATTTAAATTTATGATGAAAATGAAACCAATTTTAATGTGTGTTGCAAAATATCATTACATAGCATTCCTTGCTGTTAAAATCGGTCGAAGTTTACGTCACGGTTTTTTTTAAAGATATTTTCTTCATCATTTTGAACACTGATAAACTAAATAGTTGTTTAAAAAGAACAAAAAGTGCTATCAAAGACACGATTGTGAGCGTCTTTACAAACAGAACATAGAAATTTACTTTTTCAAAAGACACTTTCACAGGGCAGATATGACCATGATGACTGAGATGGAAGCAAGTTAGTAACAAAATATGTTTTGATTCAGCCTCTTTTAACCCTTTCAATCCCAGAGTCAATTATGAAGACATGTAGTGTAGTTCTAACTTTTGAGTCTGTGGACGAAATCCTTTGGTGTGACCATTCAAATGAAACCTCTTCAGCAGTACTTCTGCATGGTACCATTCATTTTTTAAATATTTTATAAAATGAAATTTGGATTTTTATTGAATTTTAATTTTTGGCACTCTGGGGAGTGAAAGGTGAGCCCTCAAAAGGTTGTATTTACGCGGAAATTGAAACCATGGTAGCAATGTCAGCATTTATTTGTTCTGGAAAAAACGGGTAACGGTTTTCTTAAGAAAGCGGAAAAAACAGCCAGGACAGATGAGTCTGCTTGAAGTCAGAAAATGCGGAGATTTCACTGACGAATTTCCCTAGCTTTCTTTGCCACATGCTTTAAAGATTTAATTCAGTTACGTCTGAGGAAATTTAAGATTTCCTGACTTTGCCTTGACCTCGGTACAAACAAAAGCGCATGGAAATGTTTATTTAAAACATCCGAGAGTGTTAAGAGCGGACTCGAATATGCTTGTTTATATTTAGGCTCAGAACAGGATAAAACTTATTAATCCTCGAAGATTAAAAATGACCCCATTAACATGTTTTAACATTAACAAAATTTGAGCGACAATTTTGTCTCCACAAATGTGATATTTTTTTTAAATACCGACTTCTTTTATTTAACAAAATGAACACTGCTACGCGGGCAGGCGTGAATAAAGTATTATTATTATTATTATTATTATTATTATTATTTACATTTCCTTCAAAGGAGTTACCACTACAAGAGTGCCAAAAATGTAAAATAGTGAAAAACAAACACTGCCACAGGAAAGTACTGCTCAGTAGCTTTCATTTGAATGGTCACACTTTAGGATTTCATCCACAGACTTAAAAGTTAAACCACCTTGTACAGCATAATAAACAGTACCAAATGGTCACCTATTAGGATTTTATCCACAGACTCAAAAGTACGAGCCACCTTGTACAGCATAATAAACAGCACCACAGGAAAGTACTACTCAGTAGCTTTCATTTGAATGGTCACACTTTAGGATTTCATCTACAGACTCAAAAGTTAAAACCACCTTGTACAGCATAATAAACAGCATCTTATAGAAAAGTCCTGGTCAGAGCTTTTATTTGAATGGTCACGCTGTAGATTCATTCACAAACTTAAGAGTCTGAACCACCTTGTACAGCATAATAAACATTACCACAGGAAGGTACCTCTTTTAAAATAACTTTCATTTGAATGGTCACAATTTTAGATTTCAAGGATAGATTTTGACTAATAATTTGGCTACGACGAACACCATAATAGACAGCACCACAGGAAAGTAATGCCCAATATATAACTTTCATTTGAATAGTCACACAATAGGATTTATTCACAGGATCAAAAATTAAAAATCAAATTAACGGAAGGTTTGGAGTGAGAAAACAGAGAAGTTACCAAAATACGCTAAGATGTGTGCTGATGCTTGTTCAGTGTTAATGATCACGAGGCGTAAAATAAAGAGATTATAAAAAGTCGATTGCAGAAAATGTTATTTGTAATGGATACCAGTGTTAACAAGTTTGGCTTGCAGTCAATTATTCAATTTTAATTCTATCTTGAGATGCATGCCTCCCACTATTTTCCGGATTGTTTGGAGAGGTATTGACCCTGTTAACCCTGGGAGCAAGGATGAATCAGGAAAATCTCCAATTTGAATGCGTGAAACAGTGAGAAAAAACAGCCCCACTGGAAAGTACTGCACGGTAGCTTTCATTTGAATGGTCACACTTTAGGATTTCATCTACAGACTCGAAAGCTAGAACCACCTTGTACAGCATAATAAACAGTACCACAGGAAAGTATTGCTCAGTAGCATTCATTTGAATGGCCACACTTTAGGATTTCATCCACAGACTCAAAAGTTAGAACCACCTTGTACAGCATAATAAACAGTACCACAGGAAAGTACTGCTCAATAGCTTTCATTTGAATGGTCACACTTTAGGATTCCATGCACAAACGTAAAAGCTAGAACATTCAGTACAACCTAGCATTTGAGTTTTTTAAGGGTTTAAGGGTGACAGCAGTGGCTATAAGATGACCAGATAAAACTTGTTTTTTAGAAATTTTAAACAGCGATTGAAAACCAAGATACTGGAGCCAAAAGGTGGCACTTGGACACTAGATAGACTTCTGTTATCTTGAATAAACACCGGCTGTCTTGAACAGAAACTCAATTCTCTATGATGTTGCATGTAAACCAATCTAGTACCACTGCAGTTTGTCGAACATAGCGCGTAATAGTTTACCATATTTTAGGTAAAATGTAAAGCGAATGACCGTTCAACTTTTCATTTTAGACTAGGGGAGTCATCCTTGACTATCTGAAAATATCCAACGTTCAGAGAACCAATCAGCACACGGCAATCCACCTCGTACCCAGGGTCTCATCTCACTCTTGCTTTTTTCCAAGGGGGCGGGAAGAGAGATTCTGGGAATCAATTTGACGGGAAAAGTTTTCTGATTGATCAACAAACAAACAGGAGTAGAGTATAGGGGGTCAAAATTGGTGAAGAATGAAGCGGTAGGGTCGTACCTCTCATAAACCTCTATTTTCATTGGCCGTTCTAAAACAGTACCTGCTATTGTTTATAGGGATAGGCGCATTGTTTAGGTCATTCATCTATTGTTTTGGTGAGCCAATAAAACAACTCGTTCAATGGAGGTACAACATGACCCGAATGAAGCGGGTTGTGAAATCGTCATGTGATTACATTTTGTCTGGCAGTCATCACGTTTAGACCATTCAAACGCAAGTTATGAGCAGTGCTGTTAAATGGTGCTGTTTTTTTTTAACATTCTTGAAGTTATTAAAATAAAATTCAGGACGTTTTTTTGCACTTCTGAAACAGGCATTCTTGAGAGACAAAGCGTCGGACGTTATTTCATTGACAAACGATTTTTCTCCATATTTGGATATATTTATAATGCGAGGTGAGAATAGTTTTAGAAACTTGTTTCAGCGCTGCTTGTCTTGTTTTCAGTTTGACGCAGGAATTTCATTAAATCAGTCTGAAGATATTCCAAGTTATAAATACAGCACAGCTGCTCCCCATATGGGATCTAAAATATTAAAATAAGATGTGATAACCTTTAAAAGCACTGAGTGACCTCGGAAAGCTAACATAACAAAAGTCCGCCCCCAAAACCGAAAATTATAGGAATGTTTTTAAAATATGGACAATATGGACTAATTTAAAAAAAACATTTAAAAAATCTGTCAGACAGTTGCACATATGTTACCGCTTTGCTTAAAAAAAAAAAGAACCACCCACTGTACTGTACTTGCTTGTACGAAGAGGGAATAGTTAAACACGTGTATTGGCCATATCATAAGATCGTAATTTAATAAACACTTTTAAACTGTACATAAATATTTCCGTAATCTAAGGCTTGGACCACAAGATCGTCCAGCGATAAACGCCTTCGAATTTATCGGAGTTTTAGTTTAAAACGCGATGTACCTACAATCTTGGACATTTCAAATGAAAAATTAATACCACCCCTCCCCCCAGTCAAGTGATGGGAAAATGGTGCGTTTTGGTTTTCGCGCGAATCCATCTTTGAATCGAGGGGAGGGAAGGTGTTACTTCTCTTTTTATTCCGTTCGAGATTGAAGCCTCCTCCGTAGGTAACTCGGGGTCTGAAGCAAAAGGACGGGTAAACAAGTGATTTTGTGGGGCAGGGGGTGGGTTTTTCTCTTCTCGCACCTCTTCACCAGTCTCTTGAAGGATCCCTTTACTCGTCCTAATTCAACCTCTTTTTCTCTACTGCCTCAAAAAGTGGGAGGAGGCTAGCAGTAGCGCTGTACCATTCTGTTTCTATTTCGCCTACAAACAAGTCTACCATTCTTTGAGTCTTATTCGCCTACCGGTAAACGTCCCTTACTTGATCCGTTTTACATTCGTGGAGAGCTTGCACGAAACGAGTTTCTAAGTATCACGAATCTCACTTGATGGCACTTTAAATGTACGTTACACTTCTTGTCGTTAGTCTATTAGCCAATGGCAAGTTGCTCTCTTATTTGTAGTAAAACATCCTTTGCTTTGCGTTTTCATAAGTTGAGTTGCTTTAATGTTTAACGCATGCGTAGTCAGACACTTACGTAACAAGTTCGTATCCCAGTGCACTTCTATGTTCTGCTCCTCAGCTTTTGTTGTCATGACAACTGCTCTGGTCTATAATGGCAACGGAAAAAGCAGCACCGACTATTCCACTTTCGTGCAAACGATTTAACCTAAGAATCCATCCAGTTTGCCCAGTTGAGTATGGCTTAAAAACAACCCGCACACGTGTTCCATGTAGAATGTGTCGAAGATAAAACTAAGGTTCGATAAAGTTATGAATGTCACCGACAACATGATTTCCATCAAGCCATAGTATCAAACAACACCGAAGATCTTTGATATCTGCACTTATAGGATTTTATTTTGGAGGTGAATCGGGAATCCCAGTTCCCGGAAAACCAGAACTGTTTCCGAAAAGTGGCGAAGTGGGAGAAAGAACAAACGATCCTTGACCAGCGGCAGTCGGCGACAATGGCATGCCCGAGAGTGATGTCGGGAAGGCTGATCTAGAGGGTGACGACATCAGCGGGTTCATTCCTATATGTATGTACACAAAGATTAGCTCGTTAATTTTTGCTGCTTTCTCCCGTTATACATTATATATATGATCACACAGAGCCAATAGCCAATATCGCTTTGGTACACTTGGGAAATTGCGGATCGAATTTTTTTAAAAGCGTTTAAAATATTCAACTTATGAATTTCGGATTGAATCACTAACAGAAAAGGAGGGTCTGATGGCAGGTTAGCTACCGAAAAATGATAACAGTCCGCAGGGTAGAGTTGCAATTTCCTGGCAGACCATTACTCAAGGTAATCCTTGAAATCGAAAGAAACCTCTAAAATATAGTAAAAGGTTGGAAAGCAGAAGTGTCAAGAATCACGGTCTTCAAAGCTCAACGCAGAGACTGTAAAACAACAACAACGACGACAAACAAATAATGATAACGACAACAACAACAACAACAAGCAACCAGGTAAAAACGCCACAAACGATAAGGAAAAGACAAGACTTGTCACGACTGATTGGCCGCAAACGGTCAACTTTGGAGGTAAAGGCGCGGCCAAACGAACGCAACATTTCAACGTAACATCTTGCAACATTGTTGCGCGGAACGTTTGGCCACCCTGTTGCAACATGTTGGATGGCGTTGGATCAAGTTTGAAAATGGTCAAATTTTTGTTGCAACATTTTTGGATTTTGCATGATGTTGAACTCGTTTAGCCACGTTCACGCAACATAGGCCGATATGCTATTTCAAAGCGCCAGAGGTATTATGGGTTTTCGTCTTTGAACATGGCGGACAATAATGCCCAAATTGAACAATCTAAAAAGAAAACACCAAGGAAGTGGACAGTAACCCTTCTCTTGTCTTCTCTTAATCCACTGCCGAGTTTTACCTCTTTTGCCTACTCTTTCATCATCATCCGCTAGAAGTAGCGCCAGTGAAAATCTAAAATTCGACGACGCCGATATCGATACCATTCAAAGTCCTCTATATTCAATACGGCGTTTACGTCCGAGCGTGCCGGGAGCCTGGGCACATAAACATCAACAAACCCGTGAAATGTTGCAAGATGATGCGCGCGCTTGGCCAGCTCTTTCACAACACGATCGTGTGTTCGTTTGGCCGGGCCTTAAGCAAGATACGCACAAGGCAGCAATAAAAAATGGCTCACCTGTATCCATTTCATTATCATGTTCTAAACCATCAAGCTGCGCGCTGGGACTGGGACTGCAAAGGCCTGGAGACGACAGAGGAGTGATGGTGGACGCCAGAGTAAGCGGTCCCCCCATGTCGTGATCTGGAAACGAAAATAAACAGTTACAAATCTCGCCTTTACGCGAGCAAGGGACGTATATAGACCGAAGTAATCTTCGCCTTTCGAACTCACAAGGGCATGGTGGTCTTTAGCTTGACTTCTCTTGCACGATCACTCTAGACCTTAATCCCTTCAACTCCCAAGAGTGCCAATGATCAAAATTCAAGAAAAATCCCAAATTTCATTTTATAAAATATTGAAAAACAAATTGTACCATACAAAAGTACTAGCAAAGAGGTTTCATTTGAATGGTTACACCATAGGATTTCGTCAACATACTCAAAAGTTAGAGGTACACTACACGTCTCCATAACTGACTCTAGGAGTAAAAGGTCAAGTTTCATTCTGGAACATTCCCTGATTCAATTCATTTATCCCCGTTTATTTACCTTTAAACATTTCTTCATCATGATCCATCGGAGTAGGGGAATGGAACGTGGTCATGCCTCCTGTCACGTGCTCTTCTTCATCCAAGCTGGCGATAGAGTCCTCGTCTACAGCAGTAGGGATACCCTGGGCCACGCCTGATGGGTCTGCAGTCGATGAAATCGAGTGTTTACCTGTAGAAAACAGTGGGTATATAAGCAGAAACCCTTAATGGGTTGAAACGTGTAACGCGCATAGTCGTATACGAGCCACAGGTGACCCATGCACATACGAGCCACAGGTAGCCCATGCACATACGAGCCACATGTGGCCCATGCACATGGCCGGCTTTTCAAGCGTAAAGCAACTGGAAGTAGCTTGTATATGAAAACAATCCAAATAACATTGATTTTCACACACTTTTTACATACATTTTTCGTATGAATTGTTTTGCACCAAGTCTCGCTTTGATAAAGAGGTTTAAGTAATGATCCGCATAAGAAGGAAAGCGCTGAAACGCAATACACGATGGAATGCCAACTTTTTTCATTGTTACAACTAGTGATCTCATTGGCCTTGACTCAAAAACTGCTAAAAAGTTAAGGTTCAAGGTGCATTTTGTCTAATGTTTTTAAGGTTTCAAGTAACTTGAGACCCAATCGCACAACATGGAATTTTTAAAAGATTTTGTATTTGGGGAACTTCATCAAATAAGCAAAATTATTAGCTATTGTCTTCTGCTATTCTGATTGGTTAAGCACGAACATTTCCTAAAATTTATTTGACGCAAATGGATTTTCTTTATTTTTATAATGAAATATAACTATGAACCATCAGCCCGTCCTCTATTCTTGAAATCAGAGATATTCTTTGTGGGAAAGAGCCATTGCGCAGAACAATGAAGTTTACAGTAGTTCTTATGTGGAGCATTACTTAATAGACAACTCAAAAATGGGCTACTGAGCAAATGTGCTTCATTTGATTTTAGCTTTAGAGAGGTTATCAACTGAGTGTCATTAAATCAAAACCAAAGCAATACTCGGATCAACCATTTTGTACAAACTTCTGATTGTTTAAAAAGGGACGCGAGTTTCTCACCAATGCAAAAACAAAACGATTTACAACAGACACGCGATGGAAAGCTGCTCTGTGCGAACTGTCATTAGAAAATCGCCACAAGTAGGGTTCCACCCAAGATTTTGGCAAGGCCATTCTCCATTTGGTATTCTGACTTGCATCTAATAGTCGTGCTGGCATGGCCTTTCGCCACTGTCCTAAATCAGGACAAAATCTGTATCCGATTTACAGATATTCATTTAAACATTAACTTCTTTTGTGTTTTCTTTAAGAATTATCAATGAGTGTGTCATTACAATCTTTGTCATTATTGTACGTTTTTCTTATTATATTGTACAACTAACAAGTGTAAGGAATAACATTTGTGTTAAAGCACACAGCAAGCCATACGCATGAATAAAATTACACGAAATATTGAAAATTCGATCACTAAGGTGATAAGTATCGGTGTACAAAGATTGAGCAAAAGAAGACTGAACTATCATCAAGCTTGGCAGCATCTTTTTCAAGCCACTCGGGAGGCTTTCAATTTTTCCAAAAACAAGCCAGGGGGGGACCGCCTGGCTTGAAAGGGCTGGAGAGAACACTGCTCCAGAGACTGCAACGTAAGCGTTAGACTAGCCCACAAGGTGGGCAAATGAAATGGGAAGGACTTTGAGTAAGTCTAATGAAGTGTCCACTTACCTGAACTCTGCTTACTCTGTGGTTTTGGCAACTCAAACTTGACCCACTGGTACTTGGTGCACTTTCTCGCCCCAGGTAAGCTTTGAATCAGGTATTGTATGGTTGGATGGGAGAAACCGAAAAACTCTGGACCCGACCCTGTGTTGGATGCGTCTCTACCCCTGTTAGGAGAGCAATGTCATAAGTAGGAGTTTTTAGAGATGAGTCACCGATTATGTGTTCAGTAAGAAGGCGTTCGTTCGCTTGTTTACTGGGCTAATTAACTGAGTGACTTCTGAACAAGTAGAAAGGGCCTATTCAAGAACTCGCAGGATTTCTCGTATCTAACAGCTGTCTATATAATAAGTGATGTTATTTACCTGGCCTTATTTACCGCCTTGAGCACCACACAGTGACATGCAGTAGCAGATGAAGCGATGATTGGGTGATCAGGGTCATCTTCAGGACACATCTCAAACTAAAAACACAAAACATCAATGTCAAGATTCCCCGTACGAAACTTAACAAATGCGCACTTAAACAAAAAAATATATTTATATATTCGCTGCCCGAGACTACCCGAGAGAGGCCAGCAGCTTTAATTGAGGACCTTGTCCAGGTCTAATTGGAAATGGAAGGTAAGTCTTCACAAGCCTAATGGCTCACAACTGCCGGAGCTTAACCCGGTTTCTGTAGCATGAAGCGACAGAGAGTATTACTACTCCCCCCTGGATGGGATGCTAGTCCATCGCAAGGTTACCCCCCAGCATTATGTCGCCGGTACCCATTTATACACCTGGATGGAAAGAGACGACGTGGAGCTGAAAGTTTCTTGTCTAAGGAAACAACACGATGGCAGAGACCAGGCTCGAACCACCGACCTTCAGGTTGAAAGTCTAACGCGCTAACCACTAGACCAACGCGCCTCCACAAGGACGAGAAACAACAACAGAATACGTAGGATGCCGCAGGTCTGGGAACAAACCTGGGTTCGTGGGTAGTTTTTTTTTGCAGGCGTATGACGTGGTTCCACTGTATATGAACATACCCGCGTTTCACGAATGCACACATGAAGGCCCAGTTATGCAACAAATGCATATCCCGTTAGGCTATGTTCAGTACGAAATAATTATAAATCTAATGAAGTCTTTAAACAACCAGGGCCAAAATATTTCAAAATATTTGGTGTGTGCGCCAGAAGTCGACAATTTCACTACAAGAGTTCATTAATTCTTGTGTTATCCCTGTCGGGATTATCTATTCCACATCGAATCCATTTCTTTGATCATTTGTAGACTGTGTGTGAATGTTTTTCCTCGGAAAAGAACTAAATGTTTCGCACTGTAGAAACAGAGCAGGTCATAGTTGAAATGAATAAAGGGGTGAGTTTCTAAACAAACTGTGGTGATGTGTCGGTGGGGGAGTGGAACATGAACATTTGATTACTGAGTTGATAATTAACAACTATTCACATGCAAATAAAACTTATTTGTATGTGAATGAAAACTTATTTTCATATGAAAGGTTTCGCACCTAGCCTCGCTTTGATAGAGAGGCTAAAGGCAACTCGGAAATGGCCTATTTAACTGTATAAACTGCTACCCCTAACCTTAACTGAAAGCTAACCAGTTTTTCCATTATATAAGTCTCAATAAGGTGTCCGACGTCCGTCTGGACGGTAATAAATTATGATTTGGGCTTGACCGAGCGCTAGCCCTTTGTCCCGAGAATGACGAAGGGCTAGCTCTCAAAACGTCAGCTTTTGAATCTTTCCACGATGGCCAATTTATTTTATCAACTCATCTGATAAAGCCAGATTGTCATAGTTGAAATGCGCAAGCTGGCTTTCTTTTGGATTCTCTACATTACCTGAGGGCCGAATCCTCCATCAAGAATCTTGCAGGTGTAAATGCACTTATCTTCAGGATTCATCATGCTGGGATAACTTCTGGAGCTACAGTACCCAATGGGCCAAATATAACGCTCAGAATGGAAACCGGGACGGTCGTGAACAATCTGTTAAAAAAAATAATTACTGACCATCAGCGTTCCTCAGGTGAGCGCAGTAAGGGCAAGCAGAAACCCATAAGTGGGTTGAAACTGTCTTTTGAACACTTCAAAACAAGCTTCCGATTATTCAATTTGCTAAGAAGTTGTTACAGCCATAATTGGAAAATCAAGATAAAAATATTAACCAATCAAATCGCTAGAACAACTTGCTTCCAATCTCCCTGGACTGAGGGGTTTCCAAATATGGTACTAAGCAAAAAATGAATATTCGGAAGCTGCGAATGTGCGTTACACGTTTCAACCCACTTATGGGTTTCTGGTGCAAGTGCACAAGATCCCTCATTCAGTGAATGTCCCCTAACATCCCAGTGAGCCTCTTTGGTAGCCTGTTCAAGGCGTTAAGATTGTGCAGCAGGGAGTAGCTAAAAACTGGCGCCAAACGAGCAGAGAAAAGGAGAGGAGACTGGAGAGACTCTTTCCCGCCTATTCCCCTCCATCATGACTTGTGATATTTTTTATTCGCGGGCTACCTATCCTTCACTCCCTTCACTGTACCTGAACGCCGGCAACAGGCTACCACTTGGAGAAGAGAGGGTATGACTGGAAAATGTTGGGCTTGAGAGGACACAAAACACAGACTTTGATACGATATTTTATTTGGAACTCCCCTTCACGCAGCTTTTCAGTGACATTACAAGTACAATTAAGAAAAAAATACATTTATGATAATAAAAAGATTGCGAAGAAGATTGTAAAGGCAAAAGTGACATCAGCTGAGGCCATGACATTGCACGCGAGGCGTTTCGGTCATCGATGTTGTCTTGTGCAAGATGCATTGAAGGGAAAGATCATCGATCATTTTGATGTATTTTTGACTTTCATTTAGAGGACCCTCCTGAAAACCACCATTAAGTGAATGGAGGCCTCCTGTTAAAATATTATTATTATTATTATTATTAACTAGGGTTTTTAATATTTTGTAAACATTGTAAATTAGTGTTTGATGATTTAATTAAGGAGAAATAAAGTATTTAAAAAAAAATTATTATTATTATTAATATTAAAAGTTGTAGAAAAAAAACGTCGAATTCAGTTATGTAAAAACTCGATTTAAAAATCTGCAAAGAATGTGATACCTTAACTTACCTCACCAAGACTGTGAACAGTAAGGCCTCCAAGAACAATTGGAAAAATGGGTTTACCTAGGTAAGAGCAAAACAACAGCACTGTTAACAATTGTTATTTAAAAGTTTGAGAAGCTTAGTGTACTTTAATCAAGTAAACTTTTGATTCTTTATTCAAACAATAACACAGACACATACACACGAACCACTGGCCTTTATTATCTACAGAATAACTCTCTTAACACATTATAAAATGAAAAAAAAAGAAATTTAAAATTTACTCTTGCCATTGCTATTACAGTGGTTTTCAATTGAGTTTGCTTTGGTATTGTATCACTATACATTTGGAGCGATTTTCAATTGAGTGTCAAAAGTTATTTTGCAATAGGCCATTTCCGAGTTACATTATGCCTCGTTGTCAAAGCGAGGTTAGGTGCACAACCTTTCATATGGAAGTGAGTTTTATTTGCATTTGAATAAAAACTCATTTCCATATGAAAGATTGTGCACCTAGCCTCGCTTTGATAACGACGCATAACGTAACTCGGAAATGGCCTATTGCTTTGGTTTTGCATTACTACAATGTCTAGTACTTCAAGCCTGCAAATAACAGTCGGTCATCGGACAATTGTCCGGCAAATTTGAGGTTTTGACAGGTAAAAGCTGAGCCTGGTCGGACACTCTGACCGGGCATTTCAGGCTTCAATGAAAATATTTTTTCTTGAAGTTTGTGGCCAAATATGGAAAAGTTTATTTTATTATACTACCGCAATACAACGCAAAAATGATTTGTTATTGCTTTCGTTTTTCTTCCGTTCCAAGAATTAATTTATCACGCGCAATGCGTCGTTTCAAATGTCGCGTTGAATTGTAAACACGCCACATCAAGCGCCAGTATTCCTAAGTTGTTAATTGACGCTTTTTGCAGCGGCGTCGTGAAAGATCGTTTAGCCCCATTTAGTCTGAATTACGTTCCACTGAAACACTACTAAAATCTGAGGTCTTATGTTATTACTTATTGTCTGTTATCTGCAAGTGTTGTGAGATAAATTACAGTCGTAATTTGACCCGATTGAAATGTTTTAATAGAAATGAGAAAAACGTTCAAGGCAATATATCACAATTTCTTTGAGAAATCATGATTTCAAAATTGCTAAAATTTACAGGTGTTTGTGTGACTAGGGGTGTGGTGCCAATATGTTTTCCGCCAATAATACGAACATTCTTAAATTTGTCGATTATCAACAGGTAAATAATACCTGATTTAATGTAAAGGTACTCTTTCTGGGAGAGTATTGATTTTTCACTCAGTTGACTTTAATTTTAAGCCGTTTGAATTTGCAACCAACATTCTGAGGAAGGGTCACCGTCTATGTTGAAATACAGAACGGAAATGTCTCTAATGGCCGTTTTTATGCTACAGACGTTAGTATCGTCGTCGTTAAAGTCGTCTCGAGACGACTTTAACGTCTAGTATAAAAACGGAAAATAAGCCAGACGGATTTAACGTCTGACGACTTTAACGTCTTCTTTTAAGTGCGTCGTTCAGACGCACTTAACAGACGACTTTAACGTCTCAGACGTTAAATACGTCTAGTATAAAAACGGGACGGCCTTAACGAGAACGAATTTAGCCCTTTTTGTATATTCGTGCTCTTAAAATTTATTTGGGGACGACTTTAGTCGTGTCCAATCACTTCCGAGAATAGTTTTTTTTAGAAATTCCTGCGTTTTTCTCTGTGGCCATCTATTTTAATGCGTCTCGTTTTTATACCAGACGCATTTAACGTCTGAGACGTTAATTGCGTCTAGACGACTTTAACGTCTCTAGCATAAAAACGGCCAATGTCTCTTTTTTAATTTATAATGACAAAGAAAATTTATGTCCGACCAGACTGGCTTCTTGTCGGGTCAAAACTTGTCCTTGGCCAGACAAATGACCTCCTTATAGACAAAAATTATTTGCAGGCTTGGTACTTTGTGATTGGCTAAAAATTCTCGTGCCACCTTCCCAACCAATCACAAGTAAAACCAAAACCAATCGTGACTTGCCTACACGCGTTTTCCCGCGCTAGGTAACGACTACATGTACGTGTACTTGCTAAGAGGTCTAATTGGCTCGTTGGATTATTTGGGTCTGTTCTGATTGGCCAGAGTTATTTCTATGGTTTTGTTCTTATGACTCACAATGAAGACTGCTCTATTGAAAACCATTCTCTTACCTTTAGGATCCACTGTGATGGGTTGAACTTTTCGCTTCACGGCTGTTCCAGGTTTCTTTCTCTTGGGTTTAACTGAAGGTGTTCCCTGTGCAGATCCCGCAGCAGCTTTAGGTGCAACAGAAGTAGCAATCGCAGGTTGAGAGTTTTCGGACTGTGCTTTTGGCTTTTTTGGTTTTGCGGGTTTCTTCTTTTCTTGTTTTGCTGGTTTTTCTTTTGCTCCATCTTTAGCTCCTAAATGCAAAACAGAAAGTCAAATCTCATTCACAAAAAAACAACTAGCAAACAAAATTCCATGACTTTTAATCCAATTCCATGACATCAAAATTTAGTAAAATGCCCCAGTAACCACACACCACACATTTTGTTGCTTGACACAAAGTTTCCAAAATGTCTTCCTTTTTGAAACCACCAGCTAAAACCAACTTTGGAAAAAAATATGAAATTCATGACTTTTCCATGACCAACACACATTTTTCTGTTCTGAATTCCATGAAGTTTCCAGGCCTGGAATGCAATGACTTACCATGACTTTTCCATGACCAGGGTACATTATCCCAGTATCCACAGTGTACAAGACAGAATTCAAGGGGTGTACATGTAAATTGTACATTACCCGGTACATGGTTTTTTTATTCACCTAAGTCTAACCAGCCATGGATCCAACTTTCTGAATGTCAGTTTTCCTTTTTTAATTTCACAAGTTCTTGGTTGCAGATAAAAACACCAAAGTTAAATTACAGCTGTATCTTTACAACAAGCCCTACAATGTTACAATCTGGTCTAATTTTGACCAGCCAAATAAATAGAGAATAAAAAACAGATTTAAAACAAACTTTTACCAAAAAGAATTATTAACAAATTGACTGCATTTTTCCTAGCCTGCGCGCAGAGACATATCCGATTTCCTTACGTCTGCACACAGGCTACATTTTTCCATGGTCTTATTTACCATAGAAATGATTGCATAAAATGTTCAAAACTCAAGTGGAACCACGAGCCATTAGGCGAGTAGTTTCACTGCCAAGTTTTCATATTTTATGGTGTCATTTCTATCAAATGGTAAATAAGAGTACAGACCATGGAAAAATGCAGTCAATAATTTTGTTTTTTACAATAACAAACTTGAACAACTGCGAGCGAACATGTTTGCGGGAATCATTTTTAGAAAATAAAGATAAGCTTAAACAACCTAACACTGACAAACTGCTACAAAATGCTTTTGCGTGGGAAATAATTATAGCCTTAACATTTTATGCGAATAAATTATGTAATGAAAAAGGCTCACACAAAAATTATCTTCAGTTTAAATCATTGCTAGAATCTTAATATTACACAGCACAGAGCCCGGTCATTCAGCAAATTTTTGAGCACAATAACCTAACACAAAGTCAAATGTAAAATTACTAGGCACAGTTTACAAAGCCAACCTTTTTAAATTTGAAATGTCTTTGAATAAACAGATGAATCTTTGCTCTAAGTTGTTTTCAGCGCAGTTTTGGTTCTTTCGCTCAGCTTTGGCAGAGCTCTCACAGGCCAAAGGCCTGCTCGCAGAGCTTTAAACTCATAGAACCCATGCCCATCAGTTTCCAAAATGTTTTCGGCTCAGTTTCAGTTCTTTCGCGCCGGCAACTGATTCCGCTATTCATGGATTTTCCCGACAAGTTGTTTGAATGCCCTTTTTGCTTCGCACTTAATTCCAGGCAAGTTAAGCTGATTGTAAACTAAATTTAACTGATGAGAGAGCATTCTTCTCATTGAAGAATTCCAGTTTTAAATGTATTTTTCACTGTTTGAAGAACCCACAGCACCAAAAGTTTGACAAAACTCATCTATTATGTAATTTTCATTGTCTGAACTCTTATTTACCATACAAATTAACCTGCGATCAGGCACTCTTTTTTTCAGAGGTTACATACAAATAAGCCAATCAGCGCATGGGAATTCACGCAGTTACATGTATTGTAAAAAAGGAAATGGATATAGAAATCACTAAGAAGAATTTTGTTCTTGATGGCCTATAGCGCCCACTTTAGTGGCCTATACAGCTTGCTTACCAATGCACATCTGCGCTGGTATTGACAATACAAACCTGCACTGTCTATGGCAGTCTTCTGTGCTTTTGCCGCTGCTGCATTTGACACCTTGGCTTCCTTGTCTGTCTTTGGCTTTGCAGCTGCCCTTTTAGTCTTGACTTTTGGTGCTTTAACCTTGTCCATTACATAAGACGGGAGGATGACAGGAGGTAAAATGTCTGGAGGGAAGGGAGCATAGGGGGATGCCTGGAAAACCCCGGCCTCTGCAGCTGCTTGGTACTGAAACAATCTCTTGAGAATGAACCTTGAATAGTAACAAGGATCATTAGGTGAAGGAAGCACTGCATGGAAAAACCCCTGGGACTTCTCCCCCTGGGGCTTCCACCACCCAACCTCACAGCTGCCTAGGGGTATTTGTTATAAAAAATATAGTTGAACCTCCACTTATGGTCAACTTCCCTTAAAGGAAACCTCTACTCTTGAAGGAAACTGGCGTTGAATTGTTGTAAATACCGTCTTATTTTAAATTTCTCCAAAAAAAAGGAAACAATGTTTCAGTGTCAGAGGAAATAGGATATAAAAAAATATGATTATCACTTTCAACTTTCCTGTGTGCTGCATTTTCAATTTTTATGATGTCACATGGTTACTCAATTGTTGAATACAATAGAATTTTGAATCTTAACTTAATAGTGGCAACCATTAATAACATCATAAAAATTCAAAATGGCAACATGAGGAAAATTTAAAAACGAAACGTGATATTCATATCCAAAAAACATCACCTTCTACTGATACATGTACAAACACAAAACAAAAACTTTACTTCCTCTCAGCCTTTGCCCGTTGAAGCTTTGTCTCGGCTCGCACTATTTCATCACTCAGGGCTCCATTTTCCTGCAAAGGCAATTATTGACAAATGGCTAATTAACTATTATACTACTACGTTAAACTTTGAAGTTATTACTTGCAAAGAATGGGAACACACTTCACAAGTTTACCAAAAGATATTTCCACTATAATTTCACTGTAGTCAAAGACAACTTCACTAGTTGATATAGCTGTTACTCAGTGCAGAAAAAGCAGGCCATTTCAGTGAGCTTAATTGCTCTGGTCATGTCTGTGGTTGTAAAATCCTTTTTAGCATTACAGGTACAATGTACATGTAAGCTGTTGGACACATGTCTTGCAAAATAAGGTTTATCTTTGAAGTTTTAAAAAACCTTTTATGAGCACTGGTTCCAACATTATGCTTACAGAATAACTGCACAAAATTGCTGTTTGAGGTAAAATGTCGAAATCAGAAAATAGAAAACAAGACAATACATACAAACACCAGTTGCTTGACCATTTTCTTTATCCCAAGGTATTTCCTTTTGTAGTCAACGGGATGTTTTGATGCAGTAGTTCTAACAGACTGAACAACAACAACAAAAATCAGTATTACATGTATTGTACATGTAGAAAGCAAATGTGCCTGAAGAAATGCCTTCTTCATGTGCAACATTCAAACTCAACACGTCTAAAAACAACACATATATGAACAGGCAAACAAAAGACTGTAAAAACTGGAAATAACAGTTGGTCATCAGACAATATTATTGTCTGGCAAATTTGAGTTTTTGTCCAGTAAAAGCTTAATAGTTTGACCGGGCATTTCAACCACAATACTAGGCAAAAATGATTTGTTATCAGTTGTATTTCTGAGAATAAATAAATTACAGATGTATCATTTGCAGTGCAAATCATTGAATTGTAAACATGCTACAACGTACATGTACTTCAAGTGCCAATATTCCTACATTGTATGTGTTAATTTATGAAATTTGCAGTCGTGTCCTGAAAGATTGTCAAGCCCCATTTACAGTGTAGTCTGAATTGGGTCATTCCACAGTATTATGATACCTGGATATCAGTTTTTTAAATGTGGCTAAATGAGTCTCAGTTACCCTACAAAATGTAGTAGAGAGTTTGAGGTTTTTTATGCATATGATGTTTTCCATTGACATGTCGGCATAGCTGCATAAATTATAATTTATTATAACATTTCATGAAATGGCCGTTGCGGAGACTACAAATGTATTGCTTGTTTAAAAAAGAACGAAAAGCTGAAACTCGTTGTAAGTCAAATTGACATAAACTAATGCTGGCCCTTTTTTTTAAACATTAGATTCAAATCTGTTTTCTCCTTAGAACTACTCAGTATTTGCCTTCCATCAGCAAAATGTAGTCTCCGCAACAGTTTTACACCTTGAAGTTTAGTTTGCGAGTGACAAAATTAAGATACTTTGACACAAGTTTGATAAGTTCTAATTTACACTTAGAGGTAAGTTGTACTCCATAAATGTGTCCTAAATTTTTCCTTATAAGGGCAAAAAGTAAGAAAGTTTTTCTGTTGCGGAGTCTACAATTCTGTTGCAGAGACTACAACTGCTGAGAGATAAATCTAAAAATATTCTATAATTTGAGGCAAAATGGTAAAAATAAATGTCATTTTTGGAATCTTGTATTTTCTATGTATGAACAAGATCAACAGCAGAATCCACCATTTTTGTGGCTTTATTTAACCTCTTTGCATTCTCTTCCACTCTCTACTCGGCCAATATTAAGGGAACTGGCACTAGTAAACTTTTTAGCATAATTATTATACGCTTAATCATATTTCAAGCAATTTCATTTCGCATGTGAAGTCATTAAGGTATGAGGCTTTGCTTACTAAAGAGAACTATATCTAGCAGTACAAAAGAAGCAGAAAGTTCAGAGAAAGTTATAAATAGGTACGCAATGGGTACATGTGTGGGTTACTTGAAACGGGGGAAATTGGTTAAATGGGAGTTGTGTTGATGTAATGCAGCTGGATTTTTCATTAAAAGCCTAACAAAAAGACAAGCTGGTTTGAAAGAAAGAAAATTTTGTTCATAGAAAGTAGAAGTTGTGCATACCAGAGGAAAGTGTAGGTTTTCATTTGAACAAAGTAAAACTTTGCTTGAACCAGATTTTCATGTAAACCCTATAAGCCCCAATAAGCCCCCAGAATCCCATTTCTCCTTGTAGTGTAATATCAGTGTTGCTCCACTTCAATATCTGCCCATTTTTTCTTTGCTGCTGCTGTTGTTGTTGCATTTTTAGTCAAAGTACTTGATGTAGTCTCCGCAACGTAGTCTCCGCAACAGTACCATCACTTATTAATTTATTATTTGTGATGTGAATATAAACAAAATAAATTAATGCTTTGGCATTTGTATAAACTAGATAAAATGCCCTTATGGTTACAGCGGACAAACATTTTATATTTATCCCAGATTCAGAGAACATTTCACTTCAGTGTGGGGGTTCAAAAATACAGAATTTTCTGTGTAGTCTCCGCAACAGCCATACAAGTTAATGTGGTGTCCCACTCATCTGATTCAGGGTGAAATACACTGCTATAGTACAAAGCTTAAATGGACATCTATCATACAAAAGTAGTATGGATTTGCTTTATAGTAAACATTGCTAGATATTTAAAAACAAAAGTCTCTGAATGTAGTTTCCGCAACAGACGGAATACTGTGGAATGACCCAATTACGTTCAACTAAAAAACTACTAAAATCTAAGGTCTTATTTTATTGCTTGTTGTCTGTTATCTGCATGTGTTCTGGGATTTATTACAGTCGTTATTTGACCCGATGGAAATACATGTATAATGTAAAATTAATACATGGCCCAAATAACTATGGAAAGTTTTATTTTAGAAAAGTCAAGAAATATCTTCCATCGTGAACATGAGAACAGTTTAATTTATTGAATTTGCCAAGAAACACTGGGCAACACTCCGCAAGGTTCAGCACCTTTATGATCTAACCCCAGGCTGCCACTCTTTTTCAAATTAGTTTGGGGGTTTTAACTCGTACACTTGTGTTTCATAATCAATAAAAAGCATTCTTTCTCTCCTAATATTTAATTTCTAACATTTTTACTACGGAAAATATTTTTGTCTGACCAGACTGACATCTTTGTCAGGTCAAAACTTGTCCTTGACCTGGTAATAGACAAAAATCATTTGCAGACTTTCTGTGATATAAATTATTCACTAAAAAATTGGCTTTGTGTCCTAAAATTCTTGCACCCTTAATTTCTTTTTCAACTGATATGGCAGCTAATTGCATTTAATAATCTTACAGCAGTGTATGTAAGTAAAGACATGCCTCTGTTACATACAATAATTATTAATACCCACACAACATGTACTGTACCTAGCATTATTGTTGCATACACTTAACAAGGTATGCTGCAAATGGCTGAAAGTATTCCTCCATCTGCATAACAACTACATGATTGTACATGTACCATTCCACAGACATACAAAAGATACTTGATAAAATTAATATTCTTCCTCAGAACACATTATGTTTCCAATCAGTAAAAGAAGCATTTAATAGTAGCCATTTGTTTTAAAGTGAAGGGGCCCAGATGAATCATTCTTATGCTTTCTTCTACAGCATGTAATACCAATTCACTTCATGTGAAAACATTACAGGCATTTACATGTATACCTGGTCATCTCCCTCAGTCGTCTCATTATCCATGGAGTCGTCATCATCATCGTCATCATCAACATCAACTCCCTGTGTGATTAAGAAGGAAAAGATACTTGTAGGTTTATTAATAAGTCAGCACTATTTGATATGATACAATGCTGTACATGTACATGTAGGCTGGTGACAACATCACTCATGCTTGTCTCAAGAAGTCAAGAAGGCCTAAGGGACATCAATACCCCAGCACTGATGGTGCAGTTGTATCAATAGATAACTTTGGAATGGGTACATACAGTAATGTATTGGAATTGGCTCAATCATAATGTGGTACAGTGTACGTAAGTGTAATGTGGTACGGTGTACATGCATGTTGTGTACTGTAATATTATTCTCTTTAATTGTCAGTACTACATGTACTAATTAATACTACATACATGTATAATATTATTTTCTATTGTTCCATTTGTGACAACAACAAAAAATAGCCATCCGCATTAAAATTCTCACCATCAAAGCAAACCATCCAAAACGGTTATCAATTCTTTTAAACCTTGAATCTTCACGGAAAGTCTGTAACAAATTACCAATGTAAAGAAGTAAGTTACATGTTACAAATTACTTAATATTATATGGCTGAACTCAAGCCTGCAAATAATTTTATTTTCTTAGCAAGTAATCACTCCAAGGACAATATTGACCTGACAAGAAGTCTGAGTCTGGTCGGACAATTTTGTTCCACATGGTTTACATGTATCTTTACTGAAAAATGCCTGGTGGAACGTTTTCCATGTTTCACACAGAGAGACCATTTTCTGTCTGAATTTAATTGGAGCAGAACTACCCAGTTCATCTATCGGGCCAGGTTAAGCTTTCACCAGTCAAAATGCCAAATTTACTGGATGTTTGTCCAATGACAGTCTGTTATAGTGCATTTACAGCCTTGTGAACTGGTCCATGATGAAAGGGAGCATTCTGATTGATTCCCTGAGTGGTGACCTACACTGTAATTTTGCTAAGATGGACCACCAATTATCTTTTCAAAAACATGTTCATAAGAAAACTGTTTTGTATGAAAAAGGAACTTTTTCCTGAGCATCTTTCCTACAATTTTGGCAAACTTTTGAGAAAATGTTTACATGTTCTTAACTTTCACCTTTGAAGCATGCACACTTGCCAATAGAGATATGCTTCAAATCTGTTGGCAAGTTTGTGAAAGAGCCACTGACAATTGTGAAGACATTGGTCTCTTATTTATTTTTCCAATATGGACCTATACATGTAATTGGGTCGGTATAAAACGTGGAACCTCCCTTCTGGACCCCCCTTCTGGACCCCATCTGGACCCCCATCTGGACCCCCTTCTGGACCCCCTTTTTTCCTTCCAGGAAATGGCCAAATGTCAGTTTTGAATTAATACATGTCTGCAAAGTAGGAAAAAATGTAAAAAAAAATTAAAATTGAAATGAACAGAAGATACATTTTGTAAATTAAAACAACTGGCGACTGGAATAGGAACTGAAGAGCGCTATAAAAAATTACAACATATTTCCTGCCTTTACGATTGCACCATCAGCTCTTTACAAAAATGTAACTACCGCTGACCAATTCTTACCTGGCTGTTAAAATGGAGGTGAGTGTTTCTCAGGGGTTTTTTATTATTTGATGTAGAATCTGGTATTTTCGGAGATCATCCTTATCTGTATTTGTAGTTACCATTAGTGGGCAACTGCTCCTGTCACACAGTCATTGTCGACAGCAAGAGGTTCTAACCGCCCATTCTTTGTTAAATCCTGTAATGACATTAATGTTTTCAGTGTTTCGACGGAATGAAACACTGAGTGGAAATAGTGTAGCATTACATGTATTATAAATGGAAAGTGAAACATGACAAGAGCACATTGTGTTGCAATTTTGTCGAACCAAGCTAAAAAGCGTGCGACAGAGAAGAAAATATGGCTTTTGCAAGCAGCTGCAGACTTTCTTTTTATGGTATGTCATTATTATTTAACGATGGTCTCCGAAAATACCAGATTCTACATCAAATAATAAATAAACCTGAAAAACACTCACGTCACCTCCATTTTAACAGCCAGGTAAGAATTGATCAGCGGTGGTTATGTAAAGAGCTAATGGTGCAATCGTAAAGGTGGGAAATATGTTGTAATTTTTTATAGCGCTCTTCAGTTCCTTTTCCAGTTGCCCAGTTGTTTTTATCTTCTATTTATTTCAATTTTAATATATATATATATTTTACATTTTTTCCTACTTTACACGCGTGTTTTAATTCAAAACTGTCATTTGGCCATTTCCTGGAAGAAATAGGGGCGGGGGGTCCAGATGGGGGTCTAGAAGGGGTCCAGTTGGGGTGGTCCACGTTTTGTACCGACCCCATGTAATTATACGGACATATACATGTAATAACAAATTGTATGGACATACAGTGTATGCATGTAATTTTATGGAGTTTACAGTACAATCAATAAAATATAATGCAAGTGTTACATGTACAGTACTTATATCACTGTGACGTCAAAACAAATACCTAGTATTTTTTGCACAATTAACAAGTCTGTATTTATTAAAAGATACTGTTTCAAAGAATGCAAACTTTCAAATATTGTTGCCTGTTTTTCATAGTCCTGAAAATCATGAACAATTGGGATCTTAACATTCATATCTTTTCATCAACACTGTAATACATGTACATGTAAAATCACTGTGAAAAGTCAAATGGATAATCTGCACTATCAGAACCACTCACCTCACGATATAAAATTGCTTCCAGACTGTTTAAAGCCTTTGACCTACAATAATTCAAGCAAATACATACGAGAGGTAGTGGCTTACAACAGGCTTGACAAATTTATTGAATTGATTGACAAAATCAAAAAAATATTTTTGGCACATAGTAAAATTAATGTACCATAGGAAATTGGAACACTAAAGGGGGGTGGAGGTCTTTCAAAGGTAGTCACACATGGAGGTCAGAATTTATAATTTATATCATTTTTACAACTGAAGGGTTCATAGGAGCATAACTGCCTTGTGTCGAATATTGGCATATTTTACATCTGTACTCACAAATTGTGTTGTTTAGCCAAATTTAAGCATTTTGTTAGAAAGAAAGCCAGCTACTTTGTGGTAAAGTAACAAATAAAAACAAAACAATAAAATTGTTGGCAAGATATGTTAGCCAATTGTATACCTACATGCAGTCTAGACCTTTTTTGATGTTTTCTAACGGTCCTTTTAATAGAGATCTCGGATAAGCATACATGTACTTTAAATACACACTGTAAAATTATTTAACATTTATGTCAACTGCATGTAAATCAACATCGTGTACAGCGTAGATCAATCAGGACAAAACAAAACTGATTTTAATTATTATTAACAAACTGCATTATTGACTTTGTTTGCAACTGTTTTAATTTGCTTCATAGCTACATGTACAACTGTACAAACATTACCCCCTTCAAACAAATTAAATCAATAGTGACAATACTAACCTAGATGGAATCAGTCCACTTGCAACAATTCCATCACCGATATCTTTAACATGCAACTTTCCTCCATTTTGAAGTAGTATGCGCTGTAAAGAAAAACAATAACTCAATGACTCAATGGTGGAAAATTTTTCTTTGAAGATGTTGGGTTAGATCCAGCAGAAATGCATATATATGGTGCACAATAATTATGTATATTGTGTAGTTACATGTAAGTTCATCAACCCATAAAAATGTAACTCTAATACTGCATATGATGCATTGTACATTATAACAAACATGCACAGAATGGCCATTTTTATACTAGAGATACAATGTACACTGTATATTGTCTGGGATGAACTTGTAGTTCTTGTAGTTTGTCTCATAAAGATGGGTACAAAATGCATTATACATTGTATGTATGTGTCTAGAGAAAACACCTTCTTTTGTGCATCTTGAATGATAAACTCCATGGAGAAGACAGTTTATCTACATGTACATGTACATGTAGATGCAAAGTGCACCTTGTGCCTCAACCTCGTCCCCAGGGTCTCTCTTCTTCCCGTCCCCTGGAGACAGAGAGAGAGAGAGAGAGACCTTGGTCTGGTCTGGCCACGTGTCTCTTGGACAATTATAATCCTAAGGAGGGGTCGATAGTGTTTGTACATGTAACTTTGACTCGTTTTCTTCACAGTGGCTCGTGCTGTGCGCGAATCCGTTGATGTCCGGAAACGGTTCAATCAAACGACAAGCGAATGAATAATGCACAAGGATAAAATTGATGTTGTTCAATGATTGCTCAAATGTATAATAAAACAAAATGCACGCAATACAAATCAATAAATATTATTATTATTATTATTATTATTATTATTATTATTATTATTATCTTGTATACACATTCAAACGACTGGAGCCGGTGAGTATTGAACAAAACAACATGCCTCACCGACGAAGAATAGAAGCTATCATGAATATCATAATTTAATACATAACTCTACCTAGTTTCCTGTAATAAAAGTGTACAGTTGATCTGCATTTCAAAAATTTGGTCCGCGGCTGCTGCTTCTTTCTTGCTTTAATAATATGATAATAATAATAATGTTATTTTACCAGGGTGACCTCATAAAAATGCTGTTATTAATAAGGGCCCTGGATATTTAAATTTTGCACTGAATTTTGCCATCATCCGAGAACGGACAGCGACAAGTTTAATGTGCCTCTCGAATGAAGCTTAAAGATCGCCGGCTAAACTAAAGGTGGCTAAACTGCTAGTATGTAGCGATAATTCATCCAAGTTTGGAACAATGCCGTAAATCAAAAGCATTCCTGCCGAGCGTGAGCTTAGCGGCGTCAAGTAATAAAATTGGACTGCCTTCTGTAGCACATAGTAGCAAGTTCAAAATTAGCTTTACTGAGGCATTAACCGTGACAATACCCCAACCGTTAATTTACAGATCCTAAAGCAACTTGCACTCTCAAAACCAGTCGATGTGGATATGTTTTTTAAGTCTGCAGATGACTGCCGCTTCACATTTGTCGCGAGTTGCCGAGTTTTCACTCGGGATTTGTTTTGATTCGCAATGCTCAGCTAGAGCGGACAAATTTCACACTTTGCCGCCCCTCCCCCATATTGTTTATTTGGAATCTTCTAAAATTTAGAAGACACGTGACCAGACCAGGGTCTCTTCTCTCTCGCTCCAGGGGGCGGGAAGAGGACCCTGAGAATGAGGTTGCTTGTGGCTGTCTTTATACTAAACAAACTATACAATGCAAAACCATGATGTGCAACAAACTTGTGATAATTTTCCCAAGATCATCTCAGATGGATGTATTTAAATGTGTATCTAGTATAAAAACTAATGGCCAGTTACTTTGTTTTATGCCCAATGTGAAAAGTGAACATTTATACTGAGTATCTTGACAAAACATATACAGTAGACTCTCGAACACCGGCTATCTTTAATTTTAATAGTAGTTTCTAGTTCTTTCAATTCCAGTCTCCTTAGGTGTTTAATATTCCTATTCAATTAGTTTTATTTCAAGTTTATTGTATTTTTAGCATTTTAGCATTTTTATTTTTTATTTTTTTGTACAATGCTCTATTGAAAACCACTTGTAAAATGAAAACCACCTGTATAAAGAACTTTCTTCTTATTATTATTATTGTTATTATTATTATTATTATTATTATTATTATCTCAAATCCCCCGATATCTCGAACTTAAACCCGTTTCCCTTGGTTGTGCTTACCGTTTTTCAGTCAGTTACTACTCCCTATCTCAAACTCAGTTATCTCGAATCCCCTACTATCTCGAACAAAGTGTGACTTGCTGTAGTCTTAATAACACCTTATCTCGAACTGTAGTAATAATTTATTATAATGTTGATTAAATGACAACTGGACACAATTATAATGAATTGTGTCCTGTACATAACTGTGTACCGGTAATTGATTATGTTCTCCAAAAGGAGTATCCCATGGTGGCTAAAACTGACATACATGTACAGTATACAGTTCCACTTAACAGTACAGTCATTACACTGTATTCACCAAGCACTGACAATTCTTTTAGAGAATGTCAATGTAGCGCATTCACCTGTAAAAAAAAAAGAATACATGGCACTTGCATGCCTTCACAATCTCCCAGGTTAACAGCTTTTCCTTTTACAACTACTGAACAGAGACTACTTGGCCCTCAGGAAGAAGAAAATAGTTTTTGCAAAGCGGCCACTTTTGCCCTTCTTCAGATGTCCAACAATGGTGTCAACTTGCAAAACACAAACCGCATACTTGTCAACAATATTTATTGGCTCTGGGATTGCTTTAAGTTCTTCATAAAGCTTTGGATGTACTGCAGCTGTAGTTCAGTTTTGTTAAAAATTACGAAATTATTTTGACACCACCCTCGATACATGTATCTCGAACCTCCGCTTTCTCAAACAATTTTCCCTTCCCGTTGAGAGTTCAAGATAGTGGGAGACTACTGTAATAAATAATTGCCTACAGATAATAAATTTTATTTTATGTACATGTACCTCTGACATTTCCAAAAGAGTCTTTTCCATTAATTCTGCTTTAGGAGATTCTGTTGCATCACAACTAAAACAGAAAAAAATGGTACAGTATGTAGTCATCAACATCTGGTATGACTATAGTCAGGTCTGTTGCTACAATCCTACAACATTGTATGGGGGACGGGGATTATTGCGGCATAGTGTAGTGAATGGAAAGAGATAGTGATAAATACGGTATGGCACAAAAACTGTTTTTGGTATACAGTGTGTCAACTATTTTTGTCACCTATTGTACAGTGTAGTTACATGTACGTTCAATGGCTGAATTACTGATCGTGTTTAAATAAAGGATCTACTACTACTACAACTACAGAATATAGGGCCACTTTTTACCGTTTACCAAACAAGCTGGCTCGTTTGGTTCATTTACTCTTCAGTCACTGCCAAGCCAAACGAAATACACAGACCAAACATTATTTAATTTCTCGTTCTTTACATCCACTGCCGAGCCAAACGAGCCACCAAATTAAAACACCTTCAACGGTGGCCCTGCATTCTGTAGTTGCTCCTTCAAACCCTCATATTGTAGCTGCTCACTTACTATTCAGGTTCGTCGCCCTCTGGCTGTTCTTCAACTTCTTCGGAAGTAATGCCAGATGTTGAGAGGCCGGCCGTGTCGAGCGAGGGAAATAAAGAGGACGAACCTATGTCCTCAGAACTAGCAGGCGAAGGCGAGAACATATTTAAAGCAGTAGGGGATATCATGCTAGCGAGTAGCAGCGTGTTGACATCTGTGAGAGACCAGGCGATGCAAAGACTGTACAAAAACGAAGAATAACAACATCTTTCAGGCTGCCGCCATGTTTTACTTCTTTAAGGAAAGGCGAGGCTACCAAGGGGCACTAACAGGGATGAGACTGGTGCCTACCCAGGCGTGTATTTCTCGAAAGTCCCGAAAACTTTTGCCCGAAAAGCTGTGTTATGTGATTCGGTTTTTGTCGATTTTGAAAGATAGGCAATAAAATCTTATGTTTACTACACAAGTTGAGCTGCTTTTAAGGGCTAAAAACTTCAACGCATTCCGTTAGAAAACTACCTACCTCACTTATGCCAATTCAACTCTCCCGGATACGGAACGAATCTCCCGGTCTCCCGTACCGGGTCACCAAATCTCCCGGATAAAAGCGACTTTGGATCTTTTCTCTACGATAGGCTTAGATTTTAACCCAAATTTTCTCAAAATCCCCAAAAAATTTGGTCCTTCATCATATCTTAACTTCAAAAAACACGTTTCGGATCTCAGGAATGCAGAAAATGGCACTTTTAGAGTGTTAAGCCAAAAAAATTTCCGGATCCCACTAGATGCTTGCGACTATGTCGCTCGATTCACGCCACGTGAAAAAAAATTCACCCTCAGAAAAAACTCCCTATTTTCAATCTCCAGAGGTTGGCATCTCTGCTACCTATAGCTTTCGGGTCCGAAAAGTCTTGGTCAGTCTTCGGGAGTTTCACGAAATGCATACCACCTTTTTGTGTGGTTGGCTGTCCATTTGTAGCTCGCCTTGATCATAAAACCAAAACCAAAGTAATCACTCTGGCCAATCACAACAGGCGCAGACAATTTAATGAACATACTGTATTTAGCAGGAGATCTTCAAGCTTCATTCGAGAGGTACATTAAGATTTAATTGTCGCCGTCTGTTCTCGGACGATAGCAAAGCAAGAAAAAAGCGGCGGCCACGGACGAAATGTTTGACATACAGAACAACTGTACACTTTTATAACTGGAAACGAGGTAAAGAAGATAATCATAATTAGCTTTTTCTTCATGGGTGAGGCATGTTTTGTTCAATATTCACCAGTTCCAGTCGTTTGAATGTCTATACAAGATAGCGTATTTGACCCTTTACATTTCATTGTTTCATTGTACACTTCTGAAATTACTGAACGACAACAATTTATCCTTGCGCATTGTTATTCGCTTTTGTTTGAATCGTTTTAATTGAACCATTTCCGGACATCAACCGATTCGCGCGCACAGCACGAGCAACGGTGAAGAAAACGAGACAAAGTTACAACACTGTAGGCCCCTCCTTAGGATTATAATTGTCCAAGAGACACGTGACCAGACTAGACCAGGGTCTCTCTTCTGTCGCTCCAGGGGGCGAGAAGATGAGAGACCCTGGGAAAGAGGTTGTACGAGTAAGCTTTCTGCCGTCTATCCATCAAGGCACGATTTTAAGTAACACAGTCTACAAATAAGTTAATCACTTCTGGAACCGTCTCGTAGACTGACCACCACTGGTCGTATGAAAATAACAAACAGAAACTATAGCAACAATCGCAAAACACAAAACCGTGCGTGTGGTCGCCATTGTAAAAGTACCGCAGGTGATGCAGGATTAATATAGAACTAATTTTAGAAAGAAACAAAGAAAAGCGGCCAGAAAATCTTTTTTTTTTGTTGCCAAGTTTGAAATTCTTCTTTTAAACTTTGGGTTAAAGAGTTCGAAAGTATATTTGATAACTGAATTCGATATCTCGCTGTATGCTACCTAGCCATACAAACGTGCATAAACTTAGCACTTTTTAAGCCAAAAAAAACTATACAATGATTCGTGCATGACAAAAAGCGGACAGTTATATTGTTGTGAGGATTAGTGTGCTGATGACAAACATTTAAAAATATACTTCCTATATTTGTGCTTATAGATATACACAGCATTCGCTTAAAAGGTTTGCGTTTTTGCATAAAAGCACTAAAACATTTTCTACGTTATTTTCCTCAGTGTAAAAAGCGGAAGTAAGAGAAAAACGCTAAAAGCAGCAAATCGTTTGTATTTACCAAGTTTCCGTTTTCGGCTTTATGTGCTATTGTTTGTTTGTCCAACTATCACTATTATCACAAAATTAACCAGGCATTGTCAGCTGCCCAAGCTTAAAAACGGTGAATAGACAAGATTATCTGAAACTAAAATGGACATAATGATTTAATTCGCCTAGTTGTCTTTTCTTCTGTACACCCCGAAAGTGAAACACACATCAAAATTACTAGAAAATCTAACTGCCATGCAGCTGCAATATCAATCTTGGCAAAATGGGTTATCGAAAATCTTTTGCCAGCCAAGTTATCATGTCACTTCTCAGCGCCAATTTATCGCTGGTTTCGACGATTGGTAATGGGTCCTTCCTAGCCATCTTAGCTCGCTTCAAGAAGCTTCGCAATTTTCCAAACATTCTTTTCACTAATCTCGCTGCGGTAGATTTTCTCAACGCAATCATCAATGTACCGCTGTATGTCCTGTCCACGGTCTGGGAGACCAGTTGGATGAAAGGAAAAACATGGGCCATCATTTCCAGTTCATTGCACCTGGAATTTACTCTTCTGAACATAGTCTCCATGTTTGTGCTTATGCTGGACAGATTCCTGGCTGTGTACCTTGATCTCAAGTACTTCACATGGAAGACAACCAAGAAAGCTTATGGAGCTGTTGTCCTCATTTGGCTGGTCTGTACAGTACCCGTTGTGTTATCCACAATTCCTTTGGTTGATATGGATCTGGACAACTCGACGTTAGGAGAAACCCGGAAGACAATATTCGACCACAGAAAGAACTTTGTCGCACCCGTCATTTTGGTGTTCACATCAGTTGCAACAGTCCTTGGAATCTTGACGAGTTACAGGATTAAAAATATGAAAAAACAGGTTAGAGAAAATATAATTTAAATTCAAGGCAAAAGGTTTATTTATTAATTTTAGGCAGCGAATAGTTTATGAAAAACCATCCGTAAAAAAATAGCGAAAACCTGTTCCCAGGAAAAACATTTTCGACAAAAATTCGTTATTTCACTATCATGAACACAACTGGCGACATAAAAACACACTGATGATACCAGCTGTACAGAAGACGATATTTCATTGATCTTTCGTTTAAGTATAAAGTTCGTTTTTCTACATTGTGTTCATATATTGAACAAGAGTGTCTGAATAAACGGCCCATCGCAGCGTTTAAACACCCGGGGCATTTATTTTAGTCAAGATGTTAGATGAAGAATTTATTCCAGCAAATAAAATCATATAAAAAAATATTACATGAAAAAGGCTAAAAGAGAGTAAAATGAATCAAAGAAATTAAAAAACCTTAAACATGAAATATAAAAAACATAAAAAAAACCGAAATGATGGACTATAAGCAGAGAAGCGTGACACGCGAGCGAGCGCAAATATATCAAATACACTAGCGATAGTTTCTAGTTTGAGGAAAGAAAAGCACATGGCTGTTCCCATTCTTTTTCCTTTCCTTCACAGATAAAACAGCTGAATTTGTCTCCCCTTCAAGCCGAGGCTCGACTCAAGCAGGATATCAAAGCCACTAAAACTGTGAATATGGCTGTAGCAACATATTTCGTCTGCTACGTTCCAGTGATTGTCTATGCCGTTTGGCGCCGTACGCGTGACACCGTGCACCCGTGGTTTGCCTTCCTTGCCGCTTTTTGTACGTTTATTTCAAGCGCCTCAAACCCAATTATCTACGTATTGCGAAACAGAAGATATCGCACTGCCATCAGGCAACTGGCGGAAGATCCTTGTGGAAGCAGCCCGTTTCAAGAAAGACCGGCTCTCAGAAATGGAAAAGATAAAAAACAACGACAGAAGAATTTTTGAGGAGAAGTCAAGAAGATGGAAAGCTGAAAACTCGGAGCATGCGCAAGATCCGAAAAAACCCTTGACAGGGAGGCTGGAGTTGCAATCTCAACAAGTTTTTATTCTAACAAAATAGTAAAAATAGCATGACAGGAAAACGAAGACAGAACATTTCTGAACAGGCAGAGTGGGTTATAGAAGCTGGAGACAGACAGATCGATCAAGATCTCAGGTAAATTAAGGCATGGGCCCTCCAGTTGTTTTCCTTTTCTTTTTCTCCGGTAGCTGCATTCCTTTAGGATTATAATGTTTTGCCTATCAGGTACATCATTACTGTGCCCGGGCTTTGATCAAAATAAAGGTGTGAAAAACTTAAATTATTTGTATGAGGGGACTGGGCACTAGAGAAAAATGTCGTTTATTTCAAAGGGCCCGGGCACAGATCCTTTGTTGCTTATTAGTGAACCATTCAGGAACATTAACCCTATCCAGACCGGGCTTTTTTTGACCGTCTGGGACCGGGGGGGGGGGGGGGGGGGGGGGGCTCCAGAAGCCCCCCGTATGTAACTTTGAAACCGCTTATGCTATGGCCACCAAATTTACACAGGATAATGTTGTCATGAATTCTAGTAACTACAGATACTTTGGTGTCATAATGACGTAACGTGACGTCATTATGACGTCATATAGTCGATTTTATTGGCTAAAACAGTCTTTCATCAATATTTTCTCAATTCTGAACATATAGCAACAAGACTTTAACAGCTACCTATTTGATGAAAGTCTTACGTTTACTAACACTTTTGGTGTTGTTAACAATAACAGTGACGTCATTATGACGTCATATACAATGAAATAACCAACTGAAACGTTCTATAAGGCATATCTCTGAAACAAACGGTAGTGTTCATACCAAACTTTCACATATTGATGCAGGAGTAAAAGTTAATGAATTCGTACACTTTGTTGCTATGGTAACAGCGTGTGTTGTCATAGAAGTAATGTGTACATGTTCTTAAAAACTGGAACAGTTATCTTTGCAAATTATGGCTTTTCATGTACGTAATGAATTAAAAAAAGCTTGAAAAGGACATTTTTATGATATTTTGACAATAAATGTTTAGAGATAATGGAATTACACAGACACGTAATATACTAGATTTATTGTCCGCCATCTTGGATCCGCCATCTTGGATCCGCCATCTTGAATTAGTCCAAACGTGATTTTGGTAAAAAACACCGAAAAACAAAGCAAATGGACTGCTAAAGCTTAGTTTATTGTGGGAAAATGTTTTACAATCCAAATATGAACCAATAATAATATTATAGAGAGAAACGACCTTTAGTAAAACTTTGATCCGCCATCCTGGATTTTGACATTTCATATTCCTCATTTTCCTAAAATTACCGTTAATTAACCTTAATTAATAAACAATTATACATAATTTGATCAATTATCGCTAAATTAAGTGGAAAATATTAATTCAATAAGAAATCTTTGAAATAATCTTGATTAAAGCGAAAAATGCTAATTTTGTAAAACATAGGTGTCAAAAAGCGGTTGCTATGGAAACGTCAATGTCGGTGGACAAAGGACGCTAACGTGAAAATGTTCCCAGATAAATTTTAGGAAAAGTCACCAAATTTGGTGGTCATTGCATCGACCGTTTTGAAACGACACAACTTCAAAGTTCGAGCGGGCTCCAAAAGCCCCCCCGCCCCCCCCCGCCCCCCCCGGTCTGGATAGGGTTAAAAAAAGATGACTGATGGTATAAACTGGTGCTATATTTGGTTAAAGATTTTTCAGACTTTGTAGCCGTAATAAGTCACATGACCTAATTTGCATTGTCAAAATGGCAATAATTACAAACTAATTAGTCTTGCAAAGTTTTACGCTATTACAAATAAAGCCACAGATGGTAGACCACCTCCTCCCTTTTTTTTTTTTTTTTTGGGGGGGGGGGGGGGGGGTGAAATAACTAGAAATAAAGTAAGCAAGGCTGATACTACGTAGAACATTATGATTGAGCTCAAACTGAAAGCCAAAATGGCTCAAAATGCAACCGTGGACAGCTGTTTCGACCTGGTTGGGTCTCGTCAGCACGGTGTAGCAGCAAAACGATGGAAAAGTCAGCGCAAACGCCAATTGATACCAAATTGCACGTGGTGATGACCTCAGATGAGCTCAAATTCAAATGTTTGACAATTGGACAATGTCGTTGTATCGATAAAGAAAGTGAGGATAGACATAAACTATCCTTCAGCGATTCCATGGCCAAAACCATGTTAAAAAATATAAATAGCATATCGGATCTGAGAAGATCTACGGTCCCAAATAAAACAATAGAATATGAAGCAAAGGACCGCTTACGAAAATGTTGCTGGTGTACGTAGGATCTAGAGAAGTTCTATACAGCCAAAAATAGTAATACAAATAAAGTGAGTTGCATTTTGGCGTACAGTTTGGGCTCTATCGTGTCTATCATGTCTATCATGGCTATCATGTCTATCTATCATGTCGTTGTCGCGTTATATGTTCTATGTAGTATCGGCCTTGCAAACGATATCAATGAACCAACAATCTAATGACCTATTGATTTCCAATTATCGATTTTTATTGATTACTCATTCCACTATATAAACCACATCGATCTTCAGTAACAGTCGCCTTTCCTGATCAAGAAGATGGGCACTTACAAGAGTTTCATCTTATGAGGGAGTCTCAATGGGGTTAACCAGCCGTAAAATGGCCCAAAAATTTAGTCGTAAGTCGTAAAAATTGAAAAATTGTAACCGTTTGGCGTAAAAAGTTTAAAATGTTTCTAGCCACGATTTGTCATTTGCCGTCTCTTGCTATATTTTCTTGTGAGTTTGTGTCTTGACCTAAAATGGTCCTAAGACCTTAAATGCGTTTTACAGCAATGAATACTGATTAATATTTAACTTTTTAAAGCAATGGTAACTAATTTTAAAGATTACTGTTAACCGTAACGGGAAGAAAATAACCGTTAGCCGTAAAAGGGCCAAAATGTTAACCGGCGTTAACCGTAAAAGCCACCACCTCATTGAGACCAGTCTTATGATGATGGCCAGGCCGTTACGTTTTAAGTTTAGACCGTGGTTCGTTTCCCGGTAGCTTCATAGTTAGTATCGTGTTGAGATTAACTGATCCAGTCTGATAAATCTGCGTGAGTTATTAATAGCGAAAGAAAACTCTCCTAGTTTTAAATATTCATGTAGCACACAAGATTGACTAACTTCAGCTTGTATTGTAATAATAATAATAATAATAATTTTTGAGCGCCATTTCCATCACTGTCCAATAGCGCTTTGCAGATTTTAGATTTTAGATAGATTGTAGATGCCTGCTTAGTCCTAAAATCAGTAATTTAACGTATTTTATGAACTTCATGATATTGATTTAATGACTTGAAAGAAAGCGAAGAAGTGTTAACATTAACAAAACACAATATACCTAATTCAATAAAGGTTGCTTTGACAATTGGTCATTGGTAATTGGGCATTGGCATTTGGGCATACGGAACACAATGCAATGCTTTGCTTGAGTGAACACCAAACAATAGCTTCCCAATGCCCAATTACCAATGACCAAAGCAACCTTTATTGAATTAGGTGTATAACATAGCTGTTTATGCATACCCGGCTTCCCAATGTACTTGTGTATAAGAGTGAGGGGGCCTTTGTATGCTAGTCGTAATTTAATGTAAGTTTTGGTATCCTTTAAATGGCCAGTGTTCCCGGGGCAGTGTCACGGAGATTTTGAACTTTTTGATCAAAACCATGCTACGCGATACCTTTACTTATTTACAAAATAACAATAAAACACAAAGGGAAAGAAATCAACCAATTCTTGAAAGAGGAACAAATCATTCCAAAAATCATGGTCTGTTCTACCCAGTTTGGAAATGAAGATGTGGGAACGTAAAAAAGGTAACTAGAGTTGTAATTTATTTCGCCCATTCCATCTATAACTAGAGACAGGTACAGACATTTTATCACAAAACTGGACCATAAGTTTTCAGTTTCTGTTCACACAAAAACTTTTTTTGGCTTTTTGTAATCGACAGGGGTAATTTGCCGAACGCCGAACATTGTTCTCACCCACAACACTAAATAAAAGCTAATCAATTTGAATCAGTGCTTAACCTGAAATACTGTAAATCTACAGTATTTAGGGTTAAGCACTGATTCAGATTGATTAGCTTTTATTTAGTGTTGTGGGTGAGAACAATGTTCGGCGCTGGGCAAATTATTCCTGCCGTTTTGTAATGACACCAAATCCTTGTGACAGCTGCCCGTTTAAGATGTTCAAATGTCCACATTTGTAACCGCTATAAGGATTCCTTTTTGCAGGGTCTAACTGAATATGATAGTTTTGTGTCGTTGCTTTCAAATTTCAGCTTGTATTGTATGTTTTGATTCCCTTAGGGATAATAATAAATTTTATCCACGCCTATAATGTGAGATTCTGGTATCTTATACCGCGTTCACACCAACGCTTAAACATGTTTAAATGTTGTTTAGTTTAAAACAGGTTTAGAAAAATACCTCCTAACCTGTCGTAATGTTTGGAGTGAAATATTTACTAAAGGAAACTTTATTGACTTTTTTTGCCATTCCAGGTAGTTTGAGTCATATACTTTTAAAAACGTTCAAAATAGAGCATAAAAACGTAGTTAAACTAAACAACATTTAAACATGTTTAATCATTTGTGTGAATGGGGCTTTAGTTTAGGTGTCTATTCAAACTTTACGACTAGCCGATATGATCAGTCTGATATGGGAATCGCCCTCCATAAATTGGTCAATCGACCATCAAAACAACACTTCTATTTTAGTCAGCGCAATTTAGACAATCGACACGTACGGCTACGGTTGCTTCGTGAAAATAGATATTTGTAGGCGTAAAATAACTTTAGGTAGTTCGAAAATAGGTTTGCACCAAAAGAAAGTTTTCTTGGTTTGCACTCATCGCTCATTGCTTTATGTTGCGATTAATTGAAATAAAAGGCATGTTCTCAGCTAGTCCAACTATAACGCAAATGTTTGGTATTTACGAGGAACAGTACAATGGTCAATCAGTATGACATTGTAAACTGGAGCCAGTTGAAGTCTTGGAATGGAATAAAAGATCGCCATCACGCTGTTGTCCATCCTTAATGGAGGAGTTCGGACTTCGCCTGTTTTGGTGTTCGACCAGTTAAGGCCGGCACACACTAGGGGACATGTTGCGGGGACATGAAGCGGGGACATGTTGCAGCGACAGTTTTACTCGTGTGATATCCCCGTTTTTGCGAAAAAAGTTCTGTTGCGGGGACACAATTCTGTCCCTGCAACATGTTGCATGAAGTGTGCGTCATAAAGCGGGGGACAAAATGACCCCCATTTCGATGTCGCATCGTCTGCACTGCTCTTGCAAACTGTTCCCGCTACAAAATAGAAATGAACCAATAAAAACGCGCCATTAATTATCCCATGAGCCTTCAGTAGTAGGTGCCCTCAGTGATTCTTAAACCTCAATCCGCATTGTGTGCACCAGCTTGCGTACTGTCCCTGTAACATGCGCCTATGCTGTGCACACGAAGGGGCTTTTCCCCGCTTTATGTTCCCGCAACATTTCCCCTAGTGTGTGCCGGCCATTATGACAAAATTTTCCTAAATGACACTGAGTAGTTCGCCCTTGTAAAGTGACAAAAACTAACAAAATGCTGTTCGGTGCCATTGATGTGCTACTAAGCATACTCCAATATATGGTCCTCGGTTACGTGTAATCAGTAACCTATAGCAACCATTGAAGTATTATAATAATAGATATAATAATAATAGACATGATTTCTTGACATTCTCCTTTGTTTTATTTTATTTTGACGTGTGAAAATAATTATCCGACTTGTTAAATGTCTCACTCAAAATCTTGTAAGACTCAGTTTCTTTATTTATCTATGTACCAATTTATTTATCTCCGTATTTTATTTGTAATGTGATTTCTTATTTATCTATTTATTTCTAAAAGCACCTGCCTCGATTAGCTTGATGCTACCTGCGGGTGCCTATAATTTTGTAAATAATTTATTTGTTTAATAAAAATGAAAATGAAAATTACGCATGCTCCGTACGTATCCCGGCAATGTTATGTACCTTTCTCCAGTCTTCACTCGTTCTTCTCTTCTCTCTCTCTACTTGCCATTACTTTAAAAATAGACCTTTTGTAACTCAAGCATATTTCGTTGCATTCGTTCATTGTTATTTTTGTCATGGTTTCAAGTGGCGAGATTAAGGGGTAAACAACTGGACTTCAATGCAAACAACTGGACTTCAAATCAACCTCGATTCAAACGCAAATTAGGAACGTAACGGATTTTAAGTTTTACTAATGTGAACAATAGTGTATATAATTATTATTAATTTTAATGTATATAGAAACGTTTTTAATTTGTAGCTAGAAACACGACCCCACAAGCAAGATTTTTGCTTTAACTTATATCTTGCATAAATAAAGGATGTTGTTGTTGTACCAAGCATTTTCTCTTCATTTCCGGCGCAGTTATACAAATGGTCGCTCGATGTCTTTTGTTTATTCATATTTTTTTTCGTAAATCTTCATAACAGGTGCAACCGACTGATCTTTTTTGCTTTAATTTGTTGCTCTAAAACTAAGCACACTAACACACTGCAGCGGTCAATACGACAGGGACATTTTCATCAAAAGCGATCAGTAATACTCAATAACAATAAAAGTAATTTATAGAGTCTATTCACGATGACATTTTCCTTGAAAAATGTGGTATGATTAAATACTCATTGACTGTGTTAAGGCTGTGTTAGGTCGGATTGGAAAATCATGTGTTTGGCTCTAGGTTGTGGCGAGACCATGGCGCAGAAGAGATCTCTCTGCGTTTGGTTCGTAACCCATCATATCGAGCAAAATATTTTCTCTTCTGGTCTCACCATGCAATCAGTAAGTAAGTGCAAAATAGGTTAATTTGGCCGTTCTCAAAATACGTTTGGTGATTACCGCTGAAAAATAGTCTTACTTTGTCTCAATTGCTTCGATGCACATAAAATCCAAAAATATACGGAACTTAATCTTAAGTTGCTCATATCTTTGACGTATTTCATATCTTTAAAAAAATAAAACGCTGTATCGATTTTGATTGAAGCTATCTCAATCCATTCTATTATTATTTTCAATTAGTAATTTATTTAACCCATTGACACCTGAACCGCCCGAAACCGCCCGTACAAGACTCCACTGCTTTAAAAAATTGCAACTTTCTCAATCGTGCGAGCATTGCCCTAACTAGCAGTTGTGAGCATTGACTAGAAAGTCCCTCAAATTGAGATACCCAATAAACACAAAAAAGTCAGCGATTTTTGCAAAATATCAGCGTTTGAATTTGGACAATAACAAAAATGACCGTTTTTAACGTCATAGGAAAACAACAAAAATCACGTTTTTGCCTTTAGTTTTTTTTATTCAAATCATCGTGGCAAACCCAAAAGTCAACATTCACAGCAAAATTCAGTCCTAGTCCTAGCTTAGCAGCGAATTTTTTGCTCTTATTCGTTGCTCGAGCCGAGCTACAGCCTCTCGTTCTAGTGCATACTGACCTTGCCTCAATTTTCAACATCACCACCGCACTGCACGCTGGGAAATAACGAGATTTTTTGACAGCGTTCCTTCCGTCCTCCACACATTTCATATTTATACTAAGTCCACAGCCACTCCGACCCACCGCCGCCGAAATTTAGCGCTTGTTGTGTTCTCCTGTGGTCGCAACTTCCAAAATATGTCGCGGTAGGTCGAGAAATTCATCCAAAGTCGAGTCCCAAAGCTACTTCGTTTAATTTTCTGGCGGCCATTTTTCCAGTTCAACGAGCAACGAGCCAAATTCGTAAACGAAGTACAACAACTAACTCGCTTCATTGAGAAAGTGGACTCTGAACTACCTTCACTTCAAGCTTAATGATGCTCATCAGGCAGCTACTAAAGATAAAAAATGGCTGTGGACTTACCAAAAATCGCAGAAGCACCATATTGAAGACTTTATTGCAATTCAACAAAGCAAAATCACAATGTCAGAATGACGTTTCTAGTAAACTCGAGCCTTCAGTGTTTTAGAACAGCAGCACTTTCAATGGTGACTTCAAATATGAAGTCACGAAAGCCTATGGGGCGTGTGTATGCAGGAAATGGCTCAAAAACGTAAAAATTCTCAGGAGTGAATGTTACATCCCTTGCCCTTCATTCATTTCTTGTAGTTTAATAATAACCCTGGTAGCCTGGTGGTTGAGAAGGTCCTGGGCACAAGGCTTAGTTACATTGTCTTCAATATGGCGGCTACCAAAATATGTGAGGATGTCTCTAGTTCTCTAAATTGGCAAGTGAAAAGATCAGAAGTTAGGCAAAATTCAAGTAAGGGAACGTACCTTGTGCTCCCATTAGAAACCGACCATCTGTAAACTGGGTTACTGACCAGATTTGACCAATTCGTCAAATGAACTTGCTTTTACTGCTTTCCTTATGCTCCTATTCAAATTCCAGACCTTGAACAGCGCCATGTTTTTTTGGTACGAATTTTTAGAGTCACCGCTGACCATTTAATATTGTCCTGATCACCAGCAAACTCGTTCCCAGGGTCTCTCTTCTTCACGCCGTCGCACCAGGTTCAATAGTTCACCAGTGGCTATTTTCTTATCGAAATGAGTATTCATTTCAATTATATTTTATATAATATATTATATATTTTTAACATTTGTTTTTATAGATTGACATTATTTCAATAACTATAATATACACGTAGTTGCTCCGTTTTGTATGCCTTAAAATTTAACCCCCCTCACTTCTCGTGCAAAGTAAAAAATAAATCCCCAAAACGGAGCTTGTTTAAAAAATCCCCCCCCCCCCCCCCCAGGACGTAATAAACGATCGGTGCCCAAGGTTGTTTGCCCGATACTTGATCGACGAGGCCGTAGGCCGAGTTGGCTAAAATATGGCGATATTGCGCAAGCTTGAGCACAATAACTGTTTTATAATTCAGCACATTGACAACAAATCACAATTCCGAGTAAAAATTGAAATATATAACCTTTAAATAGCGGTTATTCAGCGTGAATTTGTGTAATACGGCTGAGTATTTTTACGAGTTAGTTTTTATTTTTTCGAGCCTTTAGGCGAGAAAAAATGAAAGCTGACGAGTTAGAATGCCCAGCCGTATTACACAACTTTTCGCTGAATAAATTGTTTATTATACGACAGTAATCTTCTCCTAAAACTACTCCCAAATAGCCGCTCCCAATTTCTTCCAAATAGCCGTCAATATAATGCAGTATTGACGCCTCAAAATCGAAGTTAGTTTGTAGTATTTAAGCTGAAAAGAATGTTTTGGAAAGTCGTTTTGACGCGTTGAATAAGCTCCTGTGATTTGGTGATCAAAAATAACATTTGTGGCCATAAATTGCTGGTTTTTAGGGGAAAAAAACGAGAGGGAAAAAACAGGAGCTTACAGCAATATTTGTCGTCAGAATAGATATAGGTTCTAACTAGGCGTCGGTTGATAAGGAATTTATTTTGAAGTTATAATTCGGACCAGTGGGATGTATTTGCAGCAGTAAAATTGAGACAGTGGCGGATTAGCCTAGGGGCACATGGGGCACGTACCCTAGGGCCCCAACCTATGAGGGGCCCCCACTCAACAAAAAAAAAAAAAAAAGGAAGGAAAAAGGAAACAATGGCAATTAGAAGATCCTGAAATAAAACAGAAATCTATATACTTACTTACTTAGTCTAATTTAAAGTTCTTCGAGGATTTAAAAGTCTATTTTTCGAGATTTTCTTAGCGAAAACTCCTCAATGATAGAGGAAAAGTCGAGTTTCCGAAGAATTTCGCTTTCTATGTACATGAGGGAGAGGTAGTTCATCCTCTCCTGGGTTGTTGTTGATCGCAACTCATTTCGCTTTCCACTGCAATTGCCCACCATTAAAGAGAGATATATTCGCAGTGCGATCTCAACGTTCGGAAATGTTGATGCTAAGTCTTGTTTCACCAGTAGGTAAGGCATGTTAAGTTCTTTGCTGGCATGTGCGTTAACGTAACACGCTTCCTTTATTGGAGAAGTACACAACAGAGATGAAAACTTTTAAATAAGTTCATCGCCAAGGGATTCCTTGATGTCACCCTTATATGTACGGACCAACAGTTCAGCAGCTTTGCTGAGTTCGCTTTCAGGGCAGTAGCCAGTATGAGGGAAACCGAGGCACTTGCCTCAATCATGATCCCAGTGTTTTGTTTAAACGTAGTCATCATAAAGACCCTAAATAGCAAGGCGGAGAATTTATCCATGGATATTGCCTCAGTCCTTATTTTTTCTGGCTACGGCCCTGGCTTTGATCAAGATCATCTACCCTCCTGACCCTCGCGAGGAACCCGAACAGCGGGCATACCTCACTGTATGCGTTAATACGATTCGACATCGCACTTGTTTATTTATCAATGACGACAAGAAAGCTGTCGACTTTGAAACTGTGTCTAGAGCTGTCGACGTCGTCACAATCCTAGCGAACTGCTCCGCGGTTTCTTTGGGAAGAGTCTGTTGCGGACGCTGTTGAGGAGCAACTTTTGTCAGCTATGTCTTCAGAATATCGTCGAGAAGGAAAATTTAACTCCAAACGTCTCTTTTCAGAGCCACAACAAAAATAAAAGTCATGACCTCTTGACGCAAAATAATATTGTAGTGAAACCTTAATTCCTGAAATGACTGGCTTTTCAAAAGAAAAAAGCCCTTCCTTAGTTTTTTTTTTAACTGTTTTCGTGGGGGCAGTTCTGGGTGGGGGGTTGGGGATGGGAGATGGGGTTGCCGGCCCAATGCCGGGTGCTGTTAATTTAATCCCTTTAGGTATGTGGGACCCCACGTTATAAATTTGCCCAGGGGTCCTTAATCCGCCCCTGTATTGAGACGTCGAAACCTAACTGGTAACAGGCTGGGGTTTTTTAAAACAAGAGAAAATGATCTAAGAGAACAGAACCCCGTGTCCCGTGATAATTATTTTCAATCTAATACACCACTTTCATAATGGCGGCCGATTTATTTATTCTTTTATATGTATGTTAATTAGCCTTTCTGGCCTCGTTGGCGTGTGCAAAATTCAAAAGAATTTTTACTCTAAAAAGAGGCCAGTGAGGCTAATTAACATACATATAAAAGAATAAATAAATCGGCCGCCATTATGAAAGTGGTGTATATTAGCTTGCACCCATGTTGTGAAGGTTATTTGCATTCTCGCTCCCATGACCTCACGGTCTCTATTCCACAGAGATCACATGTCATATATATAAATCAAATCATTTTTATTCATATCAATTTGCAAGAACTCTGATAAAAACCCAACTACGAAATCATTTATCTAAACAAACAACCCAAACCACAGGTCGCGACCAAATAAGACACCTTAAAGGGAGGTTACGCTTCTTCCATGCAATATTCTGAATCTGCTGATGAAGAGCCAGACACAAGGTGCAACATCGCACGCATTTTTTGCGATCGAGGAAGCCACATGATGTAACATTATAGCAACATTTCGTGCAAAAACATCGCTTTCACGACTGTTTACGAATACAAGGAGTATTGGAGGACGGATGTTGAACAATGTTGCCGATGATTAGAACCCGATTCTATTACGACGTTTGCTGTGCGATTTTGCACGCAACAACTTTAGGGTGTGGAAACACAGTAATCTCTTAAACTGCGTGATGCATTGATATCTACAGTGTCTGCAAAATGTCTTCATTTTTGGTTGCTCTTAAAGGGTAAACACCTTCCTGAAGCGAGATATTACATTTAGTCACGACCATTATATAAATATTCTCTCTTTGTAAATTAAGGCTGACCTTACTAAAACGTAAGGTATTATCTAGTCTAGAAACTTTTTAAGTTTTTTCTTTTCTTTCGATTTTTTTTTTTGGAAGGGGAGGACTTTTTCACTTTTTTTTTTTGTATTTGTTAAGTTATCTTGGCTCATACCGGTGACAAAAATCTCGATTACTTATTTTTGTCCACAAATAAATAATAATTTCACATATGACAAAGCTTTATGTTTTGTTATAATAAATCCAGTAATGAAACGTTTTTGCCCGGTTATATATATACTTCACTATTAAGTCCACTGGTGAAAGTTTCATGTTTAGTATAAAAACCCGAAAACAAATGAAAGGTTCTCGGGTAAAAAAAGGTCGAAAATTTCCGACTGCAACGGCTACGAAAATAAATCCGAAGTGCCTTTTTACGCGACGTATTTTGCCTTCTGTTTTTGATTCAGAACTATTAAAAATGGCTTAAAAAATCGTCTTGAGAAGTCTACCGGAAATTAGGTTCAACTTGAACTTACCAGATATAAACTACGTTCGAATGGCGGCTAACTGAAATAAACGAGAACGTGGAATAAAGAACGATTAAGTTACATCAGTTGGGGTCTTTTTTTTTTTCCTTTTCCGATTATTAGTAAGGAATAAATAAATATGTTCCTGCAGTGAAGTATTTTCACAACATGTTAATAATATTTGTCTGTTTATGGTCCACGACGCTAGCGTGTCACGTTCTTTATAATGAAGCGTTACTCAAGCTGTTTGACTTGTTTGCCGCGACACAAGGCGATGAGGTATGGTGTGTAGTTTTATGCTCAAATGTAGTTTAACTACCAAATGAACTCATCGAGTTCTTTCGATACAGAAGATGGAACACGCAGGCTTAAACTATCTGCTTTTTCTTGGGTCAAAGTGTACGGGAAGAAGTTGTGTGCGATATTTTCTCTTCTCTCACACCTGTGATATTCTGTCCACCACAACAAGAACCTCTCTTCCTGGTTGCACTGGCCCAAATGACAGCAGACTCGCCATGCTAGCTCTCATACTTGTTCTCTTCGGCATGCCCCAATACCGATCGAGATACGACTGGCTCGGTGCGAGGTGCAAGGTACTATTTAGTTTTTGACACGATCCCATACTGGCTTTGGTCGACGTTGTGGGGTTTGAAGAGTCTGGTGAACGAATGCGCTCCATTAAAGGTTTTTCACTGTCTTTTGAGACTACAGTCTCCGCGCGACCACGCCCGTTCTCGCAACTTTCCTCTGGCATGAGGGCTGGTATAAGAAAGAGCAAACAAGTTGCCAGGGTAGAGCAAGCGCCAGCCACATAAAAGGCGATTTGGTAAGACTTGGAAAGATCATATATAACACCTGACGAAAAATAGAGAAAGATATTCAGTCAGATGACAACATGTCTTTGTTTTTCTCTCGTTACAGCTACATCTAGCCAAGCGGAGTGCTATATTTTTTACACTTAAATGGAGTGATTTTTTTGGGAATAAGTTGGTGGGACATTCCCTTCATGTTTCTGTATCAGACTCTGATTCCTTTGAAACTCTGTTAACAGAAAGCTACCTGCCATTTCCTTTAAAAGTTCTACTATTTTTCTTGGAATGTTTCTTGCATTTATTGCACTAATTACAATGAAACGGACGGACATCCGGGATAATAGTGTTCCCGAATTGTGGGACTTAAAGGCGATTCGTTCGTTGTCTTTAGAGTAATTGAGCCAATTGACATCTTTGCTTCAGAATTAAAAGGCCTTAAAACAGCATTCAGTTGGAGTCAGCGGAAGTTAAGCGTATGGAATACTTAAGTGGAACCATTTAAATGATAGCTAGCAAGCAGCACAATGTTTATGCGACGTTTTATTCTGGTGCGACAAAAAATAGTCGAGCCCGAGTCGTATGTAGCGATATGAAGCTTGTCTCATTACACTTGTACTGACAAACTTACCAGCAAGAGGTGGTCCAGCAATAGACGTGATAGCCATAAAAAAGAATTGAACACCAATTCCAGCCGCTACTTTGTCCACACCAACGATATCGGCACACAGGACGGCCAACATCACCACAAAACAGCCATCAAATACACCAAAAACAACCATGTACACAACAAGACCAACATAACTTTTCGTCAGTGTACTCAGAGTGTCGGCCACGCCAATAACCAACATGGCTATCTGGAAACAGTACAGTCGGTTCACTCTCGGGTGGTCGCCGAGTTTGCCGAAGAACAGCCGACCAAAGGTGGATCCAACCGACATCATGCCGACGAGTGTCGAGGACTGGGAATTTGGAATGCCGCACTCTTCGGCGTAGGCTGGCTGTTGGGTAAAATGAGACATGTATTATAATTTCACTCTTTCTAAATACAGCGGATACACTCTATTTAAACGTAGTCAAAAGACTATAAGAAGCGTATTAGAGCAGTTTTCAACTGAGTACGGTATTATAAAAACAAAAAACAAAGTATTTACTCTGGCCAATCACAACAGACATGGACAATCCAATAAACCAATCAGAACGCGAAACAAATACATGCCGCAGGCGCCAAGCGCGAAAAAACACGTGCGAGCAAGTCACGATTGGTTTTGGTTTTACTTCTGATTGGTCGATAAAACGGTGCAAAATTGTTTAGCCAATCACAAAGCGTAGCATTGTGAGACCAAAGCAATTGCGTAAATACTCTATAACACTTGTCTACAGAGATGGCTACTATCAAAGAAGATTACCTCTGTCAAAACATTGTCAAATTTCTCCGACATTTCGATAAGTGTACTCATTTACACACCTCTGACGATCGTTCGAAACACGATTAACACCAGATGTTGTTGAGCTAAAAAACACTTTAATTTCATGTTATACAGGATTAGCATAATCCTGTTTTTAACGAGCGGGTCTTGGGTGGAGAGAGGCCGTTTGAACTATTACTTACCAAATGAACAAAAGGCACGAAGTATCCCATCATAAACGCGCTCAAAGATAAGCACCAGACCAAAAAAGCCTTGTTCTTGAAAATCGAAAAGTCGAACATTGGAGGTCGCTTCTTTTTCTCATCTTTCTCGACCTTCTCCACGTCCTTGTCAGCTTGACTAGGAGCTCTATAAAGCAAGGCGCCAATGGTGCATAAACTTAGCATCCCTGCGAGCACCCTTGTAGAGTTGGCCCATCCAAGACGGTTCACTGCCAGCTGCATGAGGGGACCCATGGCAATAGTGCCCACGCCACTTCCGGCCGTCACTATACCGTTTGCAAGGCTGATGCGTCTGAAACAATAGAGATGATAATACCTTTGTCAAGAGCACGATGTGAACAGACCATAGACAAAGGTACACGATTTAACGCTACCGAGAAGTACTTCTCAGCGGGTCCTGTTTATTATGGGCGCTTACCATTGTCATAACTGGCCTGAGACCTGTTCCTGCAAGTAGCTGCAAGTCCATCAAAATGATGCATGCTATCTACGTATTGACCGGTCTGGACGGACAAAGTTCAAAAAATAATGGCGCACTATTTACCAATTGATCGGCCCGGTCAGCCAGTTCTGATAAACGGTAAGCGTCTGTGTACAAGGCGGTTCTACCTTTCGAATATGTACATAGATTTATACATTACGGCTATTCAAATGAAAGGTAATGAACAGTAATTTCTTTAGTGCTTTTTAATATATAACCGTGGATGTAATCCTCAAGTGTAACCCACATTCAATTGCATTCTGTGTGACTCGTGAATGAAATCCTAAAGTGGGGCTATTCAAATGAAAGCTATTGAGCATTACGTTTCTTTGACGCTATCAATTATACTCTGCAAACTGGTTCTAACCTTTGAGTCTATGGATGAAATCCTTAAAAGTGTGATCAATAAAATGAAAACTGCAGAGCAATTTACTTTTCTGTGGTGCAGTAACCACTGTACATACTGAGTTGCAATGGAGTTGAATGTCTGCGTAGAACTGCAGCCTGCGTTCTGCCAATTTGGCTTGCATTTTTAAATTACGTTTTGTTTGTAAATAAAGATCTTGATCTACAAAAAAAATGATGCATTGCTATGACGATATGCCTACTTGCTTGTGATAAAACAATACAGCCTCAGCAATTAAGTGTAATTTGATGCCACCTTCGATTTATCGAACTAATTTTCGTTTCCCTTGGAGGCTCGAGAAAAAGGGAGTCTACTGTACAATTAAAAAATGACAAAAAAATGTGCCCCAGTAATTTCATGGGTTAAGTACTACTCTTCCCAGTAAATCGCGACACCCTCGATATTTTGGCCGCCTTCGGGGCGACGATCGTGATTCCTTGAGTCTATTTTAGTTTGAGTTCAAACACTGCACAAAGGAAGTGCGATCGCGAATACAGAAAAGCTCGTCACGTGGTACGGACAAATGTGCCATGTGATGCATTTGAAATAGACTCGCGCATAACTCAGAAGGAGGCCATAACATTTGTGGAAGTTGCAGTTTACTGGGAAGACAGAGACACCTTGCTGAGTAAAAATCACTCACCTTGAAAACCAGTAAGGAAGCGATCGAAGTGTTGGCAAGTAACTCATACTCGCCCCAATCCCCCACAAAACACCAAAAGTGACGTAAAGACGGTAAACATCAGACACGAATGACGACAAGACAAATCCCAGAACACCTAGCAAACCACCAATAAACGCCACTACCCGACAGCCAACGCGTTCACACAGCGCTGACGTCACTGGAGCGAAAAGGAACATCATGCCAAGGCCGATTGAAATGACCCAAGCTGAGAAAATAATGAACACAAAATATAAACAAAAACATATAAGGAAGCACATGAAATAAAGCGGCTTAACTGGTGTTTAAAACTGATAAGCAGTCGTAAAAAAGAGAATATTCAAATTTAGTGGCAAATTGAGGATCAAGGTCAATTTGTCCGAATAAGAATATGCCAAATTGTAAAACAAGTGTAAAAGTGAAATTGTGATCGGACAGAAAAATCGAACGTGACTGGGAAAAAATTTCACGCAAAACAGCTTTCATCTACTTCTTATGCAAATGTGGCAGTCATTTGCACGAAAGTTCAAGATCAAGTCCAAACACTTAATCAACTCTGACAGGGAAATTAAAATTGTCATCGACATCTGCGCCTCTAGCAAACACGATCACGAACGTAACGAATGCGATTCACAGTTTTTCTCGTCTCTAAAAAGCCTTCAAATGTTACAGATTACAGAATGAAAACGGTGGGGAATTTAACACGATGTATTTTAAATTCTTGAAACGAGATCATTTAGACCCTGAAAAAGTTGAATTAAGCTCGTACGTGCTCTGGTGTTCACAGAAGAGGGGTTTATGAATATAAAATTAATTCTCCCAAGAAACGAGGATCAATTAACTTACAACTCTGCATGTAAACAACAACTGACGAAAACAAAAGAAACGGCAACAATCTCTTTCATTTGAGACTGATTAAATCTGGCTTGTATTAAGAAAATTTAAAGTATAGGAAATGTACAAGAGGTAAGAAAATCTACAATTAGACTTTCACCATCCAACATGGTTAATGAATAAAACCATACTCTCTACTAAAATACAATATAATACACAAAAACTGTATGTTCTTCAAGAATTGCAAGCCTTCACATAACTTGAATAATATTACTAAAATTTCAACTATAAAAATAAACTGCTTCGATTTTATACTTGCTGTACAAAATTTATTAAAAGAATATTGTGTGACGTTAAAATAATTTGAAGAATACTTAAAATGTTGTATTAAACATAATGCGCGTAGCTTGCTTGGTCAGTCAAACACCACAGGAACTGCGTGCGTTTTAAGGTTACCGTGTACCTTCAGATCGACCATTTTATTGAATTTTTTTGGGCGTTAAAATAAAGTTTACAGAATGAACTTTCATCCAAAAACAAATATCAAAAAATAGTGAAAATTGACAGAGAAATGACGGTATAACGTTTTGAACGGAAGTAAAAGTTTCTCTTTTGATTAATTTAGCGGCGCTGTTTCTCAAGGTTAATTTTTCGCCTGTAGGGGACACTTTAAAGAGCTACAACTCAAAGGGAATTTGTTCGATTTTCCTCAAATTTGGACAGAAGCTAGGCTAACATATAATGTGTTGGCGAATTTCTTATTTCCGAAAACTTTTTCGTCAAGAGCCATTTCCGTGCGATCACTCCAATTTTTTTTCTCCCTTTTTCGAAAATATTCTGTAACTTTTCACTGCAATTGAATATGGGAAATCGCCGACAGGTTTTTTTAGCGCTTCGTGTCCGGAAATCCGAGAACAAATCAAATTAGCAAAATACAATAATCGCTTTGAGTTATAGCGTTTTAAAGCTGATTCGGACGTTCGTAAAAAATTCGACAATTCAAAAATTCGACAATTCATTTCATTACCAAATGGTTTCCATATTTAGATAGCCAGCTCTATAAGCTTTAATTTGATATTTGGGTTTAGGTATATTAAGCGTAATCTTAAGACGCTAGAGCTGTTATACTGGAGACACCCCCGAAGGTACACGGTAACCTTAATCATTCTGTACATTTCTCTCGTTATTTGTTAATTATTTATTCAAAAAATGTCACAAGAACAGCTTTGTTAAACTGACATTTTTTGTTTTAATAATTTGAACAAGAACAAATGTAGCCTTCGTGGCAAAGGGGAGGGGAAAGGGGGATTCGGACGCGCGCCCTCTCTAGCGCTAGCCTACACGACAGCACTTCTGGGGCGCGCGAGCGTCTTTCCATCCCTCCCCTCGTAGCCTGCATAACAAGCGTTATTGGGGGCGCTCAAGCGAGTTTTGGGACGCGAGCGCGAAGCGCGTGACACGCACGGGGAGGGAAAAGAAAAGTTATTTTTTCCTTTCCCTCCCCGTGCGTGTCTCGCGCCCCAAAACCCGCTTGAGCGCCCCCAATAACGCCTGTTATGCAAGCTACTCCCCTCGCGTCGCCTCGCGCTCGTTGCTCGATGCTCGCGCATCACAAAAGCGCCTGTTGTACAGCTGGCTGGGTCAACTGACAGCAGTAAAAGACAGCAGTTACATGTCTGTAACTAATGTGAAAGAAGAAACGGACTCTTGAGCCGGCAGAAGGAAAACAAACTTCCTGGATTTATACGTGGATCAGGATGTATTATAAATTCCCCATCTCTAGATAAATCTCCTACTGAGGAGAGAGTCTTACAAAGCGACAATTTGGATGGTACATGTTTGCAGTAATTTCGCACATGCTTATAACCAGATCACAGATATATACAATTTACAAAGTTAACAACCGATAATCTTGTTACTTCAAATCATTCAATTTTCCTTTTGGCCATTGGTAGCATTCACAAAGATGACCGTGATACCAAATACCAAAGGAGCAATGGCTGCCTCCTGATCAGTCCCACCCACATACACATCCCACATCCGGAGAGGGGGTGAAATAAATAATAGCCTCGATTTCCGCCGTTCACTCGCACTCAAAATATTACAAGGGCCCGTTCGTTTTTTTCTGCGCTAGAACAGTCATAGCACCTTAACCGAGCTTGCCTCTTGGCCTGTATCACTGAGGCGTTCAAAAAAAAACTTTCGCGCCTATCCTTCGCTCGCTTCCAAATTAAAAAGGGCAAAGCTTCTGTTGTTTACGCAGAAAAGGTGTCAGTCAATTTTGGCAATCAACCTACGTTCCTTTCAAGAGTCGCGCCAATTTAGTCAGTGATTTTACTTTTTATCACACACGTGCAGTACACAGATATCAGGTTTTGATAACTATGCTTTACTAGGCTTCTGCGAAACCGCTCCCTATTCTAGACTAGGGTTGTTGTGCATAGACGAAAAACAAAACAGAAACGCTTTGGCAAATGGGAAAAGAAAACGGCAAACGAAGAATCTGGGTGTTCGTCCTGCATGCAACGAGTCGGATCAGTGTTAAATAAACAATTGCGACACGTCCAAAGTTGCGTCGATAAGAAAAGTGTCGATTGACTGACCGGACTTGGAACAGCTCCAAACAGGAGCCTAGTAAACAAATATTGCAACGCGCAGCATGCAACGAGCGCGCCGTCATTGCCGAGAATCAAATAACTGACCGCAATCTCACTCGCATTAAGTTGTTGTGCAGCTGTAATTTTACAGTCGCAATTTCTTATCAGTTCTTTTCTTTCAAAACATTATAGAATTTCTTAAGGTAAAACAAGAAGCACTGTGAATCCTGAAGAGGGAAACCGAGTTATTTCCCGTTACAGCAGCCATTTGTGATTAAAACAGTCCAGTGTTTCTTTCAAAGAAAGCCGATTAAACTCGTTAAAATGAAGGCTTCCAAAACACGATTGAAAACACTGATAATGGATTTCATTAGATAAGTGGACACACGAATTATCAAAAGTTATTTTTGTATGCAAATCAAATAACTTTCTCCACGATCTAGCTACCAAAATTTTCGAGCTCCAAAATAAACTAAACCTCTGACGTTTGTGCAAAAATGTTTCTTTGCATAGATAGCTAAATTGTATTTGCGAGAAATAATTGAATTGCTTACGTCAACTATCTAACGAAGCACAAATATAAAGCCATAAAGCTTGTTTATTGTTTGATATGCAAAATTTTCTGGCTCAATGTAAAGGTCAGGCCGAGAAAATGAGTTACATAACAAGCAGATAACAAGAATTATAGATCAAAATTGATTTTGAGGCCACGCTCATTCTGGAAATACAAAACACGGTTCGCTGTAAAATACAACAGCAATAGACTAATTAAGCTTGTACGGAATTATGTACAAAAATAGTCCAATTTACAGTGTACTTTTTGAAATGTACAAAAGGGCACTGTATGCGTGTTTCCACCGCGGTCAAACGAGAGAAATTTGCAAAAGTTAACGTTAAGCAAAAGTTAAAGTTAAGTTTGTCATTTTCACTGTTTAAAGTTTAATATATTACCAATACACTGTCAATTCACTAAACGTTTTAAAAATTTACTAAAAAAGTTCTAAGCGTTTGAAAACTAAGCTGCAGAATTGTCGGCGCCATTTGCCAACACAATTATTTTGTTCAGGCACGAAGCGTTTTGGTCAGTTTTCAACGAAAAGAAGCTCATTATTTTAAGAAAGATGAAAAGATAGTTACATAAACTAATTATTTTATACATCCTTGCCCATGTTTTCACTTAATATTAAATGAAATCCCACTAAATAAAACGAGAAACGCCTCGGACGTTTGACCGCGGTGAAATGCGTGTTATGTATGTCAGCAGGGATCGGAACTTGTTTAAAGATGTCGCAAGAACGCCAGAGGTATTGAAAAGTGTAATATACTCCACATACACACACGCACCATGAGCACAATTTCATTATTTGCCAGGTCGGCAGTAAAAAACGAAACCTCAATTTTATTTTTATAAATTGACCAACAGTTGAAATCGTCCGGGTTAAGGTCCAAAAATTTGCATAAAATTCGTAATTTCACTTCCGGTAATTATTCAAGATCTGTCAAACCTAAACGAACGCGAAATTTTTATTTTTATTTCGTGTATTTCAGTTCTAAAACCGCTGAACAGTCTTCGATCCAGCGAAATCAATTCAGCTGCAGGCAACTTCAACTAGAAATGCATAAACAAGAGTTTATAAACTCTAGAAATAAAACGCAATTTAGAGATGGCGATTTTCAAATATTTAATACTGCATTCGATCGCAACATGGAAAGTAAACTTTATAACTTTGAAAACACCGGATAGTTAAACTTTGGAGAAATAATCTGTTGAAGTTGGAATCTAAATTTATTGGCTGCGATCGAATATCCGGTGCAATTTGCGGTCGCCGGCTCAAAAATATTTTTTGGGGAATTTGAAGTTTATCGCTGATTTTAAAATTATAAATGCGAAACAGAGAAAGGAAGGCAACTTGAAAGAGAGCAATCTAAATAAATACAACGAAGAATGACCCGCTAAACAGTTTTGGATTGGTTGCTTGGATGAATAAAAAAGTAGACCGGTGGCCCGATTCGAAAGCGCTGGATGTTTTAATAAGCGGACCTGCGGCTCTCTTCATGACCAGGATATTGTGGCAGAAATCGAAAATGCCTACCTGTTTCTCCTTTGTTGGTCTTGAATTCCTCCAACAAAGCCTTGTATAAGATGCCTGTGTTATTCTGTATTCCCAGAATAACAAATTGAGCTATAAACCCCGCGAGACAAACCAGCCAGCCCCAGCCGCCTTCGGGAACTGCCGATCGGACCTCAATTTCCATCTGAATTGTCTCGATTTCTCTACTTTCTTTGGTATCCTTCCCCATGACCGTATATTTTCTGCAAATTTCTTCAAGCGAGAGCTGTGAGACCTGAAAATGTGATGTTAACTAAGCTCTCTCTTCACGCGAACCGCTCTCTCAGCGAGCAAAATTTCAGGTGAGAATTTTTTTATTGCTAGGTTGAAATCTTCAAATGGCACATGACGTAATCAACACCCCAACGGCAAGCTGGCCCTGTCATTGGCTAACAACATGGTATGATCAATGGACGAATAACAGGGCAGAGTCATTGTTTTGTTGTCAAAAATAACATTTGCCACAAAAGCTTCTTTGCGATAAAAAGAAAGAGCTCACGAGTTTTGCATGTGACAGGAGGTAATCATGCGCGCAAATGAAGCGTTTCCCGAACTTTTTCATCTTTCAAGTTCAAACCATTCATGACAAATCATTTGATTCAAAAAGTGTAATTTACCTCGGTGAACCTTATAGGAACAGTACCTGCTTATACATGTTGTTTTGTGGTGTGAAAACGCTTCCCAGTGATTGGCTGAATTTTACATAAACAAGTACAATATCGACCGTGCAGGTAATAATCTCACAATAACACACATATGTGCAGTGAAACGGAAAGTTCATACTCGTGATAATACAATGACAGGAATATCAACCTTGCACTTAACCTTGTAAATGTTTCCTTTTTTGGAGCTAGGGGTTTTCCCCAAATAAAAAAAAGCGCTGAGTTTGCAACGACTTCTTGCACCAGTAATTATTTGTCTCGATAAATTATTCATACAAGGTGTCACAAAACGAAACCACTGTCTATTTATCTTGTTTTAAAAATGCGCACATCTTTAGCCTCCAGTTTCCGGAAAGGAAACGATTGCTACTACGCAGGCTAGCACAACTTGCAAAATGCATCGAAACAATTGTTGGTGAAAAAAATGTATATCGTGGAACTCTTTTCAGATCAAACATACGCCGAGCGAAAACAATTACAAACCGTTTTCTTCTCGACACGAGCAAAGCTTTTAATTACAGTATTTTCAATTGTTCAAAACCTCTAAGCGGAAAACAATGGAGGTGTTAACGGACTCTGTTTGGAGCATGCCGATCATGAAAATGCTTGGGAAGGGGGGGGGGGGGGGGGGGAGGAAGAAGGGGGGGGAGGGGGGGAAAGGGGGGGAAAGGGGTGGGGAAGGGGAGGGTGCCCGTTTTTTCTTGTTTTAATTATTTTCAATTCGATTGCCATCAAAACTCGCAGAGATCTACTGAAAATTTCCGTGTTTTATATAGGTTATTGATGTTTGTGTTACTTAGCCTTTGACGTCACTATAGATTTCAAATAGAAGAATAAAGTAAAATACTTGCTTTGTAAATATTGCCTTCGCATTAAAAGCTTCATATTTAAAAGGAAGTTGGCCTTGACCCCACCATAATTTCAATTTGAAAGTAAAATTATTTTCACCTTGTAACACGTAAATGGTGATGTAATTGCCGATATAGTTTTTGTTTTTCTTTCCACGATGCACGCAAACCATTTTTAAGCGAAAATAAAAACCCCGCAAAAATGCCCACATTTGTGTTATGTTTTAAACTGGCTGGCACGTTTTAGCTCATAATAAAAAAAATTCAAGATATAAGAATCATGTAACATATACATCTATATTTATACTTGGCAAGGGTTGCCCATCGCGCCAAGGAATTGATAACACGCACGCGAATGATGTCATTGATTTCCAATATTTTTAATCATAATTAATTCTGAAAGGTAACAAATGTGCATGTGCATGTGCATCGAGCCTTATTACCAAAACAAAAATCGTGAACGATGACTACGGAAACTAAAGACATTTCGTGCAAAATGCAGAAGCTGATATTAAATAATGACGATAAATATATGCCCTGGAACGATCTGATAGCCTATTCTTCAGAAAAATCCCCTAGGTAACCATAGCTAAAAATGGACTTCATCATCAGAAGTGCAAAAATATTTTAATATCCACTAGCTATAGCTTTATACAGCTGCTGTACCCGGTGAGGTGTTCTCACATATAAAAATGATCGACGGGGATGCTCGTCGGAAATTTTCGAAAAACACCCTAAAAGTAGACTGCTGGCTGTCCCTGATCACGAAAACAAGCTCAGCGAGACTGGAGCGAGCGAACGAGCCGAGGGGAAACTAGACTACGAGCAGTCTCTCTTTCCCAGCTTAGTCCGTCGAGCGAGAAACGAAAAAAACATTAGCGAACGGATAATGACCGCGAAACTGGAGGAGAGGCGGAGAGAGCCCAGCCCCCTCGCTCGCCTCAACCGCGGTCAAACGTGAGAAATTTGCAAAAGTTAAGCAAAGTAATTACAACTTAAGGTTGTCATTTTCACTGTTTAAAGTTTAATATATTGCCAATACACTGTGAATTTACCAAACGTTTTGAAAGTTTGCCAAAAAGGTTCTAAGCGTTTAAAAACTGTGAGCTGCAGAATTGTCGGCGCCATTTGCCAACCTAATTTTGATCAGGCGCAAAGAGTTTTGGTCCGTTTTCGACGGAAAAAGCTCATCATTTTAAGAAAAATTAAAAGATAGTAACGTCAACTAATTTTTTTATACATCCTTGCCCATATTACCATTTAATATTAAATAAAATTTCACTAAATAAAACGAAAAACGCTTTGGACGTTTGACCGCGGTGGATCGCTCGCCGCTCGCCTTATTTGCTCGCCCGCTCGACTGTCCAGAGAGGGACTGTTAGCAGTCCACCCTAAAAGGTACCAGAATCTCGTTCGATAGGCGTGGCTCAAAAGAATTTTTACCCCTAAGAGGTACCAATTCTAAAACAACACATGACATATTCTGTCATATTTTTTTCGGCTCAATACCCCAAAAGGTACCGCGATAATTCTAACGCTGTTCATTTTAGATGTTAGTATCATAAGCGGTACCAATCTACAAATTTTGACCCCAAAAAGGTACGACGAGCACCCCCGTCATTTTTTTATGGAAGACCTACACCCACCCCACCCACAGGCTGCTGTACTATTACAGTTCAACTCGCCTGAAATTACTATGCAGCGGAACGCGGTGAGCGCGATTTAAAAAATTAAAGCAAAACGACCAGCGACAAAATAAACGAGGACATTTTGTTCTTTTCATTATTGTTAACCTTTTCTCTACTTTTTATTGAAACAGAAAGGCATTTTGTATCTGACTCATCAGCCTGGTTTTCATTCGTCGGGAAAATCCCAGACGATTGGGGATTTTCTGTTTCTCGACCATCCCAGATTTTGCCGACTGATGAAAACACGAAATTGTAGATTGAAGTGTCAGTTCCCTGTGGACGCCAGCAAGTGAGGGTCTGAAATGCCATCCGGTGACGTCACAGACTGATTTATTCCAACAACTATTTCAGAAATAAAGAATTTAGTTTTAAGTAGTAGATAAAATATGAGCGGGAGATCTGTTTGGGCGTTTACAATGGCGAGCCGAATGCGACCCATTGTAAAGCCTATACAGATCGGACGCGAATATTTTATCGTACTTGTGAAATGAAACAATGAGTAGAGATCTGTATGAAAAGTTAATGAATACTAATTAGCTGAGCAGGTGTTTGTATCAAAAGTTAATTCTACTGTTTAATAATTCATCAACTCAGTTGATTTGTATTGGGGTTTACAGAGGTGTACACGTGACTCAAATACTGCCTATTTATTGGTCATAACTGATGTTATGAATTATTAACGAATTTTACAAAGACTTTTTGGAAATTCGTGGCAATGATGGTCCCCCTTTCTTCCCGATCGATGCTACGATCGACGAAAACAACTGATTTTGTTTGGCATGTTTGCGTGTTCAGGTTTGTTGTTTCCCTGAAACGAATAGAACTTTTTTTCCCTTCAAAGATTGAAATCTGCAGCAAATCAACATTTAGATGATACCATACATGTTACCATAGACCCACCATACAGTTTCTGTTCAGACAGTGTTTCTTTGTTTTTCAAATGCATTGATTTCAGTATTACCTCTTTCCCATCCGGAACTCGGAATTTCCACAGGCAGCCCAGACGTGCTTAGCAGTGTGATTTGACCTCTTATAATGAACCGATAAGTTTGAGATGTATTTTTCTTTAAAAATTGGCTTTTTAGAGAAATATCTAAACTGCAAGTCGGTATCTCGTTTGATCGCCAAAGGAATCATAATTCTTGATAAAGCACACACAGCGCTGCACACACTGGGAAGCTAAACAAAGAAGTCGGCTTGCTTCCCTTTCTAGCGTCATGTTGATACCTCCTGTATAAATATTGGTCAATACTTTGACAGCCTTCGCCTTTTGTGACCAATAAGAAACAGTTGACTGTCTCTCAAAACTAGTAACCAATCGAAATGTACCTACCATTCTCACACTAATCTCTGACGTCACTGAACAGTATTTTTACACTCAAAATTCAGACGCTCTCGTTCTCTCGCCGCGCCCACAGGGGGTAGGGTGAGATAGTGCCTGGCACTTCAGACTAATATCCCCGATCTATTTTCCTGATGCGTCTCAGATTTCTACGATGATCGGCGATTTTCCCGACAAATGAATGGGGTTAGTTTCTAGAGAAACTGTGGTGCTGCGTCGGTGGGGGGATGAAACACGAGAATTTAGTTTTATCGACTGAGTCGATAAGGTAAATTGACCACCGTAAAAAGATTCAAATAGCTGACGTTTCGAGCGCTAGCCCTTCGTCGGAGCGAATCAAGGAATTGTGGGTAGTGTGTGGTTTTATATAGTAAGCGGTGGAGCTACGCTATTGGTGGAAATTTGGTGACGTGAAAAACAAATGTAGATTAGTTGAATGAAAAGCGTTCGTTGATTCCGTGGGGTTTGAGAGTGCCGATTTGAAAGATGATTTTTTGTTCTAGGTTTTTACGGCTTTCCGTGTTACCCTGGTGTAGGGAAAGGCCGCAGATTGTCATGTGTTGTTTAGAATGGTTAGTAAGATTAAAATGGCGCGCGACTGGTTTGGATGCGTCTTTGTCATTTTTTTCAACGTCTCAGAGATGTTCACGAAAACGGTCGCCCAGTCTCCTCCCTGTTTCGCCAATGTATATCTTTTTGCAAAAAGTACATGTTATGCAGTAGATAACATTTACGGAGGTGCATGTAAAACGATCAGTGATTTTAATAGATCGTTTGGGTCCTGTTATTTTGTCCGCGTTGTGAATGAAAGGACAAGTGTTACATCGTGTGCGTGTGCATTTGAAAGTTCCCGGTACATCGTCAGAGCTTTACGGTGGTCAATTTACCTTATCGACTCAGTCGATAAAACTAAATTCTCGATTTTCCCGACATATTGTTAAAATCTGGGACGGTCGGGAAACAGCAAAATCCCCGATCGTCTGCCCCTGTTTTTTTTTGTTGCAAAATTGGGGGGGGGGCGGGGTTTCCACTGTACTGGCAAAGAGCAAGAGAAAATAATCTATTTTCTCTTGCAAAGATGATTTTGCATCGTTTACAAAATGAAGTCATAGATAAGCTCTTTCCACCCCATTATCTATCTCTGACGTTATCCCATCTTAGCTTTTTTAAAAACCGTTTGGCTCTTCATTTTCTGGCATTAGCTCATATCACTGTTTCCTCACAACCTCGTTTAAATGTTCTATCTTTTTTCTTTTTTTCTTCTCCGGTAACGGGAAAAGAGAGTATATCTGCAAGCTTCAAGTTGTCCGTTCGTATCAGCCATCCTACCTTACCTGTTTATCTATTCACCCTCCTCAATGTCAAAAAGAACATTTTTCTCACTAATCTCTACAGATTTCTTGTGGTACAAGTTGGGAGAATCTGTTCAAACATGAAGACAAACATGATGATCATTTGCTTAGTTCTCATGATGTGTAAGATTAATATCACAAGGAGAAATTGGATGCTGATCCCCACTGGGGCTTAAAGGGATTGAGACAAAACAGGCAGCTGATAATAAGTTATTTATTGTTTTGTCAGCCTAACTTGCATCAGGTTACATTCACAGTTATTTACACTTTTGAGTTGCTGGTAAAATACAATAACATTTTAATAAGGCTACTATCAAAACACTTTACAAATTCAAAACTCGAATATTTCCATATAAACACGCATGCAGGGAGTTGGCGTCAAAGCGTCGAGAAAAAAATACAAAACGAAAACAAAACAATTATTTAATGAGTTAACGAAATAAAAACTAGCTTTTTTATACACACAAAATGCTGTACAACCATGCAATGCAATTCAAAACTCGAATATTGCCACATAAACACGCATGCAGGGAGTTGGCGTCAAAGCGTCGAGAAAAAAATACAAAACGAAAACAAAACAATTATTTAATGAGTTAACGAAATAAAAACTAGCTTTTTATACACACAAAATACTGTACAACCATGCAATGTTTGATGTTTTAGTGACGAGATATTGCGAATGGACATAAAGAATTTGCATATGCGAAAAAAAAAAAAAGGAATGGTAGTGCACAAACCACTTTGACCAGTCTGGCTGCTTCTGGCAAATTTTACAACGGAATAGTTCAATGGCAACTTGTTCAGTTCTTTTGGAATCGGCGATTCCTGTGGCCGCCACGTTTTAGACCGCTAGAAGTCCCTCTGTAGGTAGGCCTGAACCAGTTTAGCAAACTGCGCAAACTTCATTAGCCTGCGTGGGCCGTGTGAATATGGGGCGCGAGAAGTAGCAGAAAAAAATGGAGAGGGGGAGGGAGGGTGGAAAGGAACCTTCCCCTCCTCTCCTATCTCCTTTTTGTTTTGCTCCTTTTCGCGCCCCATTTTCACGCCGCTCACGCGCTCTCAGAAAGAAAACGACTGCTATACACAAACTATTTATGAGCTACCCCGTTAAGCTCAGAGCTAAACTCACGACTCCCGACAGCCATCTGTGACGTACGGGATGTGAAATTTGTCACTAAAGTCCCTAAATTTTTACCAATGAAAACATTCCACATGACGCCTCATTCTAATAACCCTTTCACTTCCACAGTCAATTACAGAGACATGAAATGTAGTTCAAACTTTTGAATCCATCGACGAAATTCTATGGTGTGACCATTCATATAAAAGCTATTTTGAATTTTGATATTTGGCACTCTTGGGAGTTAAACAGTTAACTGAGGTTCCCTTGGAGTATCACGAATAGGTTTAAAACCAAGTATATATTAATTTGTTTATAATATATATTGTTGAGTTAATTACAAATTTACATGTAACACGGAAGCAAGGCTATGGACCAATAATATAATACCAGTGTTTGAAATAAATAAAAACAAAACTACCTATGTCAATTCATTTCTTATAAATATTACATCAAAGAATTCCAGCTGTATCTCGATAATTTGAACCATCAGCTCTACTGAAAAATTTGAGTAATCGGAGATAATTTCTTTCTGAATTGTACTCCACTCTTAGATTTAGAGTGCATGAGCAAGGGAAACCGCTTTAAGTCCGAGTTAGCAATAAGTAAAGTTGTCGCGGGTTCGAGTTAAATCGAAAATTCACTGTTTTGTTTTACGAGGGAAAGTAGATACCACCATTTATGTTAAAACCACTGCACATGACATGTTAAGAACAACTCCCTTCTGGAATTCATACTAAAATAATAAGATTATTACATTAATGTGTAAAGGTTTTTGACAACTTTAAGACTCACCCGATTAAAAGCAGGTCAGTCAAAGCACCTTACTGTTTTTTTTTTGTCTGTTTTATCCGCCTTCTAAATCGATTCACGGTAAGGCTAAGCGGCTTGTACTTCGTGGAAGACTTAATTATATGCACGCAAAACTTCCCGGCACTTATTTAGGGTTAAAAACGCAATTTGAAATGGTTAGCTTTTATTTACTGTTATGGATATCACTACCCAAAACAGTAAATAGAAGCTAACCATTTCAAAATGAGTTTTTAACCCTAAGTAAGTGCCGGGAAATTTTGCGTGCATATAATTAAGTCTTTCACGAAGTCGGCGAAGCGGCGCTGAATATCATGGCAGTGCCCGCTGACCAGTTAAACCTTCAGGTGAAGCTCTCTGAGCCGCTTACAGGAGCCTTAACTTTGTGTTAAGACTACGGTATTGTTCGTACCTGTCGACACATGCAATCCCTTACTTTACTTGTGTCACCTGTACTTTTGTATAATATAATCAGTATTAGTCCTTAAGTCTGCTATTCTTCTGTCCAGAAGTCGCTCCAGTTCTTTTTCCCGTCGGTTTTCTTCCGCCAAAAAATCAGATGTGATCGAAGAGCGCCTGCCATCAACAGGAGTAGCGGACCTCTGTGGAATCAAGGAGACAGAAATAGTAATTCTCACCGGAGCCCTTACTCTCACTCTTAAGTTATGGGAACGTGGCTACCCCGGAGTTGACAGGGAGCGACCGCTCTAAGTTTGCGTGGTGGACTTCGCTGCGGGGAGGTGGGCAGTTCGCTGACACTTTTAAAAGTCCTCCAGCGATTCACGAAAAAATGTTTTCTTTACTAACACCAAAGAGACAGACCCAACAGTCCGTATTATAGTGGTGTTCGTATTATAGAGTTGTTCATATTATAGATTATTATAATATGTCCATATTTTGGAGTTGTCCGTATTATAGGTGTCCATATTATAGAGGTGTCCATATTGTAGAGGTGTCAGCATTATAGAGGTGTCCATATTATATAGGTGTCCGTATTATAGAGGTGTCCTATTATAGAGGTGCCCGTAAGGAGAGGTTCGACTGTAGTAACCTTTATTCGAGGTTTTCAACTTCAATTTTCACAAATAATGTAACACGGTTATCGCGGGGTTTAGAGACTTCTAACAGGCTCGTATTAAATTTGGCTTCATTTCGTCGCCTGATGTTGTTTCGAAGATTTTCAGGGTAATATACGGTAAATAACTGATCAATGAAGTGAAAGTCGTAAAAACTATTTTGACAAACGTATTTTATCGGTAACAAGGAGAAAGGCGCATAAAAAACATTGAGTGGGTCGAAGAGAGAATTAAAGTTTTGTTCTATTGTACTCCCTGACATTAGTAAATGACCATGCAAGAAATTCCATTCGTTGTGCCCCGAACCGACTACCGGAACCAAACTCTTTTAAAACCAAAATTGATTAACTACCATTGCAGGTCCAAAGCTGTCTAAAAGTACAAACCTCTGTTTACGGACACCTCCATATTACGGACCGACTCTCTATTAAGGCTGGTTTTCACTGGCGACGGAGTCGGAGTCGTAAGAACGCTTCCGATCTAGTGAAAATCGAAAATCGGAGTCGTAAGCGGAGTCATAAGCTCGACGGAATCGGAGCCGGAAGAATCAGAACGGTTCCATTTTCCTCCAATTCCGCTTATGACTCCGCCGCTTATGATCCAGTGAAAACTAGATTGTCGGAGTCGCAAGCAGAAGCGAATAAACCAATCACAATCCCCATTTCTTGCTTACGACTCCGACAATCTAGTTTTCACTTGATCGTAAGCGACGGAATCATAAGCGCAATCGGAAGCTCTGCTTACGACTCCGTTGTTTGATTTTCCCAAGATACGCTTCCAATTACGACTCCGACTCCGACTACGACTCCGACTCTAACCCCGACTCCGACTCCGACTCCGTCGTTAGTGAAAACCAGCCTTTACGGACTGTTCCCTTGGTCCCCAATCTATAATACGAACACCTTTATAAAGTGGACACACGAGTCAGTTCCTTTGGTGGCCGTATAAAAGGGACACTGTCCCGGCGAAATAACAAAATTGTTTTAACTTCATTTCCATGTTTTATCGCCAAATGCCACCAAACATATAACTAAATTGGAAAAAAGATTCTATAGAACAAAACAGAAGCAGTAGTTTGGAGAAAAAGTACAGGATTACAAGGATGAAAGTGGATTACAGTTCATCAAATTTGGTTTCGTGACAGGCGGTCAGGAAATCAAAGTTTCCATTCTGGTGGAATTTGGAGTTTCTTTTAGTCGTTATTTTGTCTTTTTATTTTACATTTCTTCGCGTTCATCACTTCAGGATTTTTTCTTCCTATTTTAAGATAATAAACCAAGTTCCTGGCCATAATCATGAATACAAGACACGATATTTCAGCGGGGACAGTGCCCCTTTCAGGAGGTTCGACTGATTGAATATACCTCAGAATCAGAGGGAGCTGGGACGGCAGTGAGGTCCGCGTACGTCAGAGCCTCGGTATCGGTATATCCACTACTGGCGCTGGTGTGACTCATATCCACGGGCCTTCTGGGGACATACTCAGGGAGGACCTTGCTTGTAGAGGTCATCAAAGGCCGAGGGGCTCCTGGAGAGATAGAATTTAGGTACCGGTGAATAGATGTTGGGTGAGATGATGTCGTAAGGATGAAGTGCAAGTCAAAGAATCGTCGTATTTCTCGATTATGGCAAAGTTGGAACAAATTGTATTGAGCGTTTTTGAAAATTTTGGGGATGAAGTTTTGGGGATTATAAATACAGTGAAAAACATACTATCGACATAATTGGCTAATATCTAAAGAAAATTATGTGTTTCGGGGATGCAGTTTCATCTTATAGTAGTTTGATTCCATCTGAGATCGTGTGTGAAAAAGTGAGGGGGTTGCTTTTGCCGATTGCGAGAAAGAAGGATTTGATTGGTGTGCGTTCAGCTGCTCTTGTTGCCATTTTTGTTCGTAATTTGGTTTACGCCTACAAATGTGATGATAATCTGGAAACCGCTTGATAATTTTTTTTTTAAAATTTGACAATCTCGAGATTAATCATCAATTTATACGGCCTGCAAGTTTCAAGGACATTGAAAACATGCAAGGCAATTAAATAGGGCCTCCAATGAACCAATATTTTCCCGCAGATTTCGTCTTTACAAGTGAGCGTCCTCATTATTCACGGGTATTGTTTTCAAGTTTCATATGCACGTGCACAGCTTTAGCAAAAAAAAAATTATTTGCATCGAACAGAACGCTCGATTGCTTTCCGAAGAATTTTCCGAAATATACTAATAACTGGCATGCGTTTCGAATAGCAATGACAACAGTAATGTTGAAGATAACGTCGGAAACGTCATGTTTCATCAAGTGCGATGCAGAAATAACACGCTTTGACAATGGTTTATGATTGTCTCACTCTGCATTACAGCGTAATAGCATGACATCGAGTGCGTAATGTTATTACAAGTCTCAAGCATCTTGCTATACATAAAAGGGGGTTGTATCCCGGATTAATTGCATGGTACAGGAGCGTCTCTTTACCATTAGTTCTATGTTCCGTTGAAGTTACATCGCCCTTCAGTCGCTCGTTCTCCGTTTGTAAAGCGTGCACTTGTGTCTCGTATTTTCGTATCGTGGCTTCAAGACGAGCTTCTAAAGACGCTACTTTGCGGTCAGACTCTGAACGGAGTTCGCTGTGGCGCCTGCAAAACAATAACAAAGGTACACTGTTTTAGGACAAACACGTTAACAATTATTCACCGAAGTGGAGGTGGAGGTGGAGGTTTATCCAGAGGTTTATATATCCACCACTCTTCACCGATAATGAGGTGAATAGTTGTTTTAGTGTCTACCATACCAGTGGAAAGTTAGGGGCTATACACATGATACCGGAATGAGTTTCATTCCGGAATGAGTTTCGTTCCAAAATGAAGTACGTACTGTATTCACATGACAAAATCGACCGGCTCAGCCTAATGCCCCATTCACACCAACGGTTAAACATGTTTAAATGTTGTTTAGTTTAACTACGTTTTTGCCTCTATCTTGAACGTTTTGAAATGTGTTTGACTCAAACTACCTGGAATGGTAATAAAGTCAATAAAGTTTCTTTTAGTAAAGATTTCACTCCAAATATTACGGGAGGTTAGGAGGTATTTTTCTAAACCTGTTTTAAACTAAACAACATTTAAACATGTTTAAGCGTTGGTGTGAATGGGGTATAAGTCGTTCTCGCTTGCGTGGTTTTCGCGCCAGATCAGAAAACAAAGATGGCGCATGTTTCGCGCAACGATACGCATGCGGCACTCGCCCCAGACTACACGGTTTGCAGTTTTCATCTTGGAACGAAGTTCGTTTTCAGTTTACATGATACCAGAATGAAATGTCATACCTGAACGAGAATTTCATTCGGATTGAAAACCGGAGTGAACTCATTCCGGAATGACCTGTACGCGAACAAAATTTCGTCTCGGTATCATGCAAACAGATACAGAGAAATATATGGAGATGGAATGAACTCGTTCCAGAATGAAAGTCATTCCGGTATCATGTGAATAGCTCCTTAGTTACCCAATATAGTTACTTTCTGACAAATGGGGAAAAACTCGCGCGCGAAATCCAGAACAATGTGAGGGGTGAATAGTATGGAGATACATGTAGGCAAAACTTTGTTTACAACTATTGCCTCATTAGCATATGCTTCCATTCTGTAATCCAGCTAAATAAAAGTCAACTCTGAATATCGAAAGGGAATAGCACAATTAACTCTCTCTGGACATTTGAGCAAAATGTACTAGAAACCAGTATGATACTATCATACCAACATGAAGCAACTACTAGGAATATTGCTACTCCTCCCTGGATGGGATGCTACTCCATCGCAGGGTTACCCCAGCATTTTGTCGCCGGTACCCATTTATACACCTGGGTGGTGAGCCAAATATACTAGATACTCTTATACCAGCATGAAGCAACTGCTAGGAATATTGCTACTCTTCCATGGATGGGATGCTTGTCCATAGCAAGGTTAACCCCCAGCATTATGTCGCCGGTACCCATTTATACACCCGGGTGATGAGAGACAATGTGGAGCAAAGGTTTTGTCCAAAGAAACAACACGACGACAGAGACCAGGCGTGCGTTTCTCAAAACTTCCGAAGACATTTCGGGCCCGAAGCTAATTTAAAATTTAGGCCCCTCCACACGTATACGTTTACGTTCGTAAACGCATATTTTTTTATGCGTTTACGCCTCCCGTCCACACGTAAACGATGAAAACGGTCACCCTAAACGGATATTTTCGAAAACGCTCTCCAAAGTGGATATTCTCGAAAACGCCGTTTACCCGTTTACGTGTGGACAGCGAAAACGGATATTTTCGTAAACGCTGATGTCACAGATTCGGACCCAGTCCACAAATAAAGAAAATAGAGCAGATATCTAATATGGCGGACGGTCTGACGCATGCTCAATGCAGATTTGAAGCGTTTACGTATCGTTTTAGCGTTTACGTGTGGACAGGTGAAAACGAATCGTAAACGATGGCTGGCTTCGTGTGGACGGGAGCGTTTTAGATAAAAAAATATGCGTTTACGAAAGTAAACGTTTACGTGTGGACGGGGCCTTAGTTTCTAGCGAATGGCGTCGACGTTTTTAGCCCGCAAACCAGCTCAACTTGTATAGTTAACGTAAGATTTTATTGCTTATCTTTCAAAATCAACAAAATCCGAATCTTTACTTGTAAACATTCTGCACGTAACACAGCTTTTCGGGTCCGGAAAGTTTTCCGGACTTCCGAGAAACGCAGGTCAACGCGCTAACCACTACACCACAACACCTTGTCTGTAAGGACAAACCCTAAATAGCTAAGTGTGTTATAACTGTATGATGATAATAATCATAAATGGAATATTTCATAACCTAAACTCGTTGTCCTTGATATCTGCTAAAACATCCTGGTTTTTTCTCAGAGCGTTCCTGTATTTATCTTGATATTTAGTTTCTAACGTTGACAGTTCCTCGCGAAGAGTCGCCACCTCGGTCCTTAAGCTTCTGTTATCATCCTGAAATACACCGCAAATAAATAGAAAAAAAAATCACATATTAGTATAAACTGATCTACCAGCGTTCTATCACGAATGCTGTTCTCTTATTGGCTACGCTACTCGCTATCTATTCTGTTTTAGATAGTGAGTAGCCTAATGGCGGCCGCTTCTTCGCGTTTCGAAGTGTCTGTGAAAAGTATTTGTTGTTTAGTTTTGAACGTCTAGTAGATTTATACTAAAACAATTAGATTATTCGCTCTTGATTTCTATCGAGTGATAGTTCATTCATTCATCAACTATCACGCCATAGAAATCTCGAGCTCATAATCTGAATGGACCTTCAGCGAGAATACTCTGAAATATTTAACTTTGAAACATCCCTGGTGGCGTGGATAAAGTTATTCTATAGAGCGTTTTCACTCACGAGACCTTCAGTCCCGTGGGACTCAAATGACAAAGGCCATGGCAGCCATGTTGGTGTTCCTAACAAAAGAAGTTAATTAAAATTATTTTGTACGGGAACACCAATATGGCGGCTATGACGTCAAGTGAAAACGCTCTATAAGGATATAAGTAGTTGTATGAATAACGGTTGGTATACCCGCCCCCCCCCCCCCACCTCCCACCCCCCGGATGGGATGTTACTCGATCGCAGGGTTGCCCCAGCATTATGTCGCCAGTACCCATTTCTTCACCTGGGTGAAGAGAGACAATGTGGAGTAAAGGTTTTGTCCAAGGAAGGCAGAGACCAAGCGTGCGGTTGAAAGTCCGGTTGAAAGTCTGACGCGCTAACCACTAGAACAACACAAAAATTAGGAAGCAATTTACCATCTGATTGATTGTAGGTTCGCGACACTCAGAATCTTACCTCCAGTTGGCCAATAAGTTGAAGGTTTCCACCGTGAAGATCTGATAAATCCTAAAAAAAGAAAACAGACAGACAGAATCTACCGTGAACAATGACTGCAAAGTAACAAAAACAAGACCAAACAAAGCAGTTTGGTGTTAAAACCAAAGAAGAAAAACGAACAAATTGCGAAAGCAGTTAAATGATTTTTTTTTGTCGTGCCGACAGAAATCAACCAAGTACGGGGTTTTTGGATTATTGGTATAAAAATGCGGTCTACAATGATTAGAAGTTCTTTAAGTTTGTTATCGATTTGTCAGTGAGAAAAGCCCAATCTGAGACTCTTTGTGGAAATGAAAACATATATAACGGCTAAAAACTCGAAGAATCACCCGAATGGCAAGGTTGATTTCTTGGCTGTCTGTCACGAATCAAATTTGATTAACTGTAATCCACTTCAATCCTTGTAATCCTGCATTTTATCTCCAAAATACTTCATTGTTTTTCTTTGCTCTGTAGCATCTTTTTATCCAATTTAGTTGTACATTTGGCCACAGAACACGGAAATTAGGTAAGCGAGGTTTGGATGTTTCGGCGGGATCCTGTCTCTTTCTGACTGTATACCAAATCAGAAAACTAACAAACTACTAAGCTTACAATCACACTCGACAAAGTAACTCACCGTTAACTGTTCATTTAGGGCAGTATCTCTTAAATGCCTGTTTTCAATCCTCAACGCTTCAAGTTGCGCATTGGTTACCTTTGATATAAATCAATAAAAACAAGTAAAACTTGCTCTCCCAAGATTTAAAAGGGAAATTAAGATGGGAAGCGCGGACGTACATAGCCATATTCTATATTGATAACACTACCTTACTCTAGCGCCCGTGGTCGAAAATGCTAGTAAGGTTATGGCACTGTACACCTAAAGCCCGCATAAATGATGAAACAATGTTTGTCATAGTGAAGTTTCATCATCTAGCCGGGGCTTATTAAGGCACACCCTTGCACCCTACGCACATATTTACCGTACAGGTACTGATTGTACCGTACGGGTACTGATTTTACCGTAGGGGTACTGATTTTACCTGGAGTTCAGCAGCTGATCTGTCATGTTTTCCCGTTGTTTCGCGGAGATCTTTTTCCATACGCTGACTTCGCTCAGTGATGGAAGCCATTGCAGCATCCCTGTGATAAATTCAAAATAAAATGAGAAACACACAAACAAAGCTAACTGACTACACTTTTGAATATATTGACATAACACATTCAAAATGCTCAAGACAGAGCGATTTTCAGTTGAGTACAAAGAAGCCCTAGAGAACCTGGCTTGTCCGAGACTGGACCAAAGGCGTGACGAACTGTGTGTGAAAACCATGAAGAAGATCTCAGGAGGGGTTCCACTCTCGAAGCATCTCCCCCAGACCAGAGCATACGCACATGACCACCCCACTAGGAACTCGAACAATCATACTGCCTTTAATTGCAGAACTGAAAGGTTCCGCCGTAGATTCTTCCGGAGCTCAATTGTCATGCTAAATAGTTGAAGCTGCATATGAATTTTTTTATCATTGTATATATTATAGTATATAATTATTACGCAATGAGAAAGATGCAATGTTCACCATGTCACGCGTGAGATAAGTCACGATTGGTTTTGGGTTTAGTTCTGATTGGTTGTTAAAGTGGCGCGAGATTAAGAAATTGCAAGATTCTCTAAAGGAATATGCGTGGAACGTTGAAGAGGAAATTGAAGTGGAACGTTGAAGACGAAGGAACACAATTCACCGTTTATGCAGTTCAGAAGTCATATTAGCTATCTGCTGTTTCATTCCATCCACTTCAGCCTGGTGCCCCGCATCCACAGTAGAAATTCGTTCTTTAAGCTGCAACGTTTAACATAAAAATATAGATTACTGAGTTGTGGACACTTTTCAAGCTCATTAATAATTCATGAAGAAAAATCAAAGGAAATCACTGCCGTGAAGGAGGTTTGGATATGTAACACTAATCACCATAAAAATTGGCGAAATTTCATGAACTTTTACGGCTGCGCCTCGTCTTTTCAACCAACTTCTCGATGTTTGGATATTCTGATGAAAAACTCTTCTTCGTGTTTGATATATTAGTTCACACACTTATGTAGAATCCCCCCCTCCCCCCTGAAAGCAGCGCCTCCTCGAAAAGAGCGGCCCCGTCAAACATTTGACCGCTGAAAACCGTATAACAATTTGGCAGTAAATTGTAGACTGTAATCGATAGTCTCATATCACAGCCAATACCAAACAATCGATTACTGCGGGCACCTATAAACAACTAGGGTGAAACCTGTATTAAGCGGACACCAGCTGCTGTAAAACAAAACCTGTATTCAGCGAACCCCTTTATTAAGCGGACACTTACTAGCGAGGGTCCCGAGGGTGTCCGCTTGTAGGATGAAAAATGTTTGACTCTAACACTACAGCACGCAAATTCATTCCAAGCAAGTTGTTTCTACATTTCATGAACCAACAATGAAAGAAATTGAAACGCGAAAAATATGAAATCCTGAACAGCTTCGGCCTATCGATTGTACAGTCTTTTAAACGTTTTTTAACCCTTCAACTCTCAAGAGTGCCAAAAATCAAAATTAAAAAAATCGCAAATTTCATTTTCTTGTAAAATGGTCACACCATAGGATTTCGTTGACAGACTCAAAAGTTAGAACTACACTACATGTCCCTATAATTGTCTCCTGGAGTGAAAGGGTTGACCATCTGAAAGTATTAAAGGAGGTCGCGACTTTCAGAATTCTACGGCATTTATACAAAAGGAAGATTATGAATAATCATAACGGGTTTCTCCGTCGTTGGAAAAAGAATTAAAAAAACTAACTTGAAGTCAAACCTTAGAGTTTTCCAGCGCTAGTTGTTTAAGGTCATTTTGTTCAATAAATTTCACCTCTTCAGCCTACAAAGTACAAAAGAAGCGTGTTACATTCATGGTTTTGAGAAAAGAAAAAAGAATAAGTAAGGATAGAAACAAAGTTACATTTAACAAATGTATTTCAAATGAAAAGCTGAATGAGGAAAAGCTCTTTCCAGGTACCATCGTTCCTTCAGCCGCGGGATTTTCTACTCCTAAAAGTGCAAACTTATCCTGCTATCAGGTGGCACAAATACTCATTTTGAAAATGAGGAAAGTTATACGGACAACACTAAAGTTTAATTACTTAATACATAATGTAAATAAACTTCAAGAATTCTTAATAAAACACGATGAAACCTTTACACAGTACCTTCCTGCTAAGCTCTGCTTGTAGCTTTGAAATTTCATTTTTACTATTTTCTAGCCTTTAAAAAAGGAAAAGAAATAACGAAAAATCAATTATGAAAAACTGCTTCTTTAAAAGGAAACTGTCCCGCTCAAATAATAAACTTTCCCTTGCCTTATGTTCGTGTTATATCGCCAAATGCCACCAAATATACAACTTAATTGGATAAAAAGATTCTATAGAGCAAAACAGAAGCAGTATTTTGGAAATAAAGTGCAGGATTGCAAGGATGGAAGAAGATTACAGTTCATGAAATTTGATTTCTTGACAGGCGGTCAAGAAATGAAAATTTCCATTCTTGTGGAATTTTCTCTCTTTTAACCGTTATTTCGTCTGTTTAGTTCATTTTTCTTTACTTTCATCTCTTTTGCCGATTTTTTCTTCGTATTTCAAGATAATAAAGCAAGCTTAAAGCAAGCTCCTGGCCATAATCACGAAAACACGATATAACAGCCGGACACCGTTCCTTTAAAAAACAAAACGTTGTTTAACACAAAAGGAGAAGTAGTTGTACTCACTTTTTATTCAGATGGCTGACTTCATTCTGTTGATACTGACTGGTATCTAATTGTGATCTGTAAAAATAAGCAGTCGTAATGTAAACGTGTGTGTGACTCAACGAACCAGACGACCCATGCATTGGTTGATTGTTATCAATAGAGTAGTACCATTGCTCCTTGGATGGGGATACTAGTGTATGAGTATCGCCCGTTTTATCCACAGACCAGTTGTTCACAAGATTAGTTAAACCTCAGATTTAAATCAACTTTGAATTCAGAATTGAACTTCTCACTAAAGACTTTGGGGGAGGGAAGGGTGTGGCATACTGTATAAAGGTAAGATTATTATTTTGTTAGCAAAACGGAGATTGACCAGTATTGTACAAACTAACGTAAGGTAGAGATGTAAGTGATAGGTAATTAATCTTGTAAGCTGCATATAGACATTTTAATGCTAAGAACTCACTGTATTTCTAATCGGCTTGTTCTTAGATCCTCCTTGAGCCTTCTTATCTCAATGTTTTCTGTTCGTTTACTAACTTCCTCTAACTGTCTGAAAATGGAACAAGAAGACGTCAAATGAGAACTGACAATACAACAGCTTTAGTTACAATGATATAATTTTGTTCTGGATTCAAAGTCTGTTATTTTTAGTAATTTTTGTATGCCATAGACTTTTGGTCTGGATTCTAACGCTCACTCGGGTCAGAGTAATTTATTGAAAAGTGGCTGCTAATTGAGCCTGTAAACTTTTCATGCAATCAGTTGATTCAATACCTCATTCAAACAAACGTTTTCATTCACACAAAATGCTCCGCTTTTGGATGGAAAGTAACTGCTCAAAAACTGTCATTTGTATGGTTACACTTGGCATCAAATGCCACAATTTTATTAGCTTTGGAATAGGGTTCATTTGCCTTAGACTTTCAGTGTGAGTATAGATTGAAATGTGTTCTTATCATACATTATACCAACAAACATTTTAACTGAGGCAAAATGCTCCTTTTCAATGGAAAATATCGATCAATCTAAATTGAATGGTCACACTTAATAGCATATTATTTAATGACGTTTAATTTTTATGTACCAAATGCCAGTTAAGTTTATTTGAATTTGTTGCTATTCCATGATAACTAATCAGTGCGAAAGTTGTTATCTATTCCAAAATGCCACCTTTCAGGACAAAACGCTACTCTTCAGAGTTTTACTTTAACAGAGCCTATTGCTGTCTCAGTAGTTTACCTGATAACCTCATCTTTCGTTATCAAACTCTGTTCCAGTTTAGACAAGTCCTCTGAATGTTGTCTTTGGTCATCTTCAGCTGCCTGTAATGAACACAAAATTTATAGCCCAGTCCCACTATAACTGGTAAATTATTGTATTTTAAGTGATTTTTCTTATTTTAGTTTTTTAAAAATGTATTTTTAATGCAATTCACTGAAGGTGAGATGGTGATTTTTATTAACAGACCACCTCTTTATTTATTAATAATAATTTATAAATAATCAGTGTTGAAGTAGACTACGAGCAGTCTCTCTTTCCCAGCTTAGACTGCTCGTAGTCTAGTGTTGAAGTGCAGTTTAAGGATTTGCCCTAGAATATGCAGATATAGAATCTGTAAATTTGATGACTGTATAGAAGTTTCTCTAAGTATCATTCCTGTTCAAAGCATCTTGTAAATTCATATTTCAATGGAGCTTTTTATCAACACAAGCTGTTGTCAAATTTTAAGCCAAATCAACTTTGACACGTAAATAATTTAAGTTCTCCTCAAAATAAGCCCATCACATAAAAAAATCCCTTTTAAAATTATGTCTGTATAGTTGATATTTTATCATTCAGTCTTGAGAGAAAGTTAAATCGAATTTCAAAGCTTAGGCAGCAGGGAGACACAAGGTGAAGCTATATAGGTACATGTATGTGCCACCCCCTCCTCCCCCCCCCCCCCCCCCCAGAAGAGAGATTGTGAAATGTTGTGATTGCGAGATTGACAGTAAAAAGAAAATCATATTTACTCTGATGAGGTCATCTCTTGCTTGGAGTTCTAACTCCAGATGAGCATTTTGTTCCTCAAGATGCTGTAAAAGGAACATGTGAGTAACTAAGTATAACTTCAAAAGGGATGCAGTAGTAAATTGCAACATGTGTCTCAATACACTGATTGCAAATTCAACTACTAAATAAATAGTAATGGCATTATAGATATCTTAATACATGTTTTGTTTTGGAATTCAAGTATCACTGTTTATTCTATGTGTAAAACTAAACAGTTTTATATTAGAACATGGCAAAACACCTAATAAGAGATTTATTATTCAATGAATAGCAAAGAAAACTCGATACACAGTAGCAGGCTGGTTTGTTCCTGCACAAACAATATTATGGTCTAATAGGTTTTTCACTGTATAAATATTTTACATGTTTGTATTAAATATTCAGAAACCAATGTTGTGGCATACATGCATGTATTTGTACTTGTATCCTCCTCCCAAAAGCAGCATTTGATTTCTATGACTAGTGACCAAAAAGCTGAGATATCCTGATAGTATGGAAATAATTAGCCTGCAGTTCAAGCAGTTTGTTTCTTTTTGTTTTATATCATGCGTTCGAGTGTTTAGCCAGGCCATCTTGGATTTGCAAAATGGGGAGATCAATCAATCAATCAATCAATCAATCAATCAATCAATCAATCAATCAATCAATCAATCAATCAATCAATCAATCAATCAACTTTATTCTGTGTCAGACAATGGGTCTCCCACTCCCTTCTTCATACTTTTGCACTTGGCTAGGAAATACATGTTGCAGTTAGAAAACATTCTCCTTTCATTACCTGAAAAGATGAGTGAAACTTTCTGAGTTCATCCTGCAGGTTAGCGATGTCAGAAGCCTGTTCTCTGTTGGATGCCAGAGCTTCTTCTAAAGAACTCTTGAGTCTGAAAACACGACACCACTTGTCATTTTTAATGCATATATAATGATACTGTTTCATTATTAATAGTATTACATACATGTATTTTACATGCAAACTGAAACAATACGCTTTTGAAAAGCGTATATAATAACTGAACATAAGGTAGCAGTAGGACAAACTGGTAATGTGGTACATGTATATATAACAATTATATGCATTTATCACTATTAAAAATTAATTTAATATATTTAATGTGTATGTAGCAATGACCAGATTGCAGGGGTGGATCCAGGAATTGTTTATGGGGGATGGCTACGGGTACTGTATATGCCTAAGTCTATAAAATTTTTCATTGTTGCAATTAAAAAGAAAACTGTTAAAACCAATGATCTAAAGGAGGGTGGCAAGCCATTCAATCCCCCCCCTGTATCTGCCCCTGAATTGTAAGAACCAATTCATAGATGGATTGTATAGCACATTGCAATTTTGTTCATGTTCTTACTGTTGAACAGTGTCTTCAGTTCCATCACATTCATCTTTTGCACGGCCAAGCTGCAATTGCAGTGAAATATGTTTGAGAACAATATCAGTTACTTTTATTGGCAGGATGCAAGATGGGGCTAAACATCAAACTTAACAGGGATACATGATACTACATGTAGAACAGCAAGATATGGGGGAGGGATGTGCTCTCACTTGTGGGTGTAATGAAGGAAGGTAATAAACTTAAGTCTGTGTTGAGAAGTGGTATATAAGAGGCAGACCCAGTATAACCTGCACCTCATGAAAGGGGAATTGGGATGAGAATACCGACTTCCATCACAAAAAGTGGGATGCCTTAATTTGGACAAGCCATACAGTGTAAATGATGCTTAACAAGCTAGGTTAGTGTCTGTGTCTTATTATCTTTATCTCAAGCAAAAATAAATAAACAAATAACACCAGCAAGGCAAGGCAATACATGTACATGTATCTGAAACTTGTTCAAAGGTTGTTGCAGCCCTGTGCAGACTAGCAGTACAAATTATCCTCATAGCCAGTCAATGTCATGCTTGAGACAAATGGTTGAATTTGAATTTTACCTGAAACTACTGTACAGTGTACATACTACATCCTTTATACAAAATGGTATGTTATGTATTTAACCTTGATAACGAAGTTTATATACCAGTAATTATAATTGTTGCTAGTAATACCCTCTTCCTGTATACTGAAAACAAATTATGGTTAAATGCAAGTTGTTGTTCCGAATGTTCTCATACCCGAGAGTGCAATTCAGCCATCTCCTGTTGATGATCATGTTCTAGGTTTTCCATCATCTGCCTTCTTTTGTTTAGCTGTGCTTGGTATCCTAGCAACTGTTGCTAAGGGAGATAATACATAGTGTATAAAAAAAATTAGACATGCCAGTGTGTTCCCAAACCTGCATGCTAAACTGTTGTCAGCAGTGGTTCTATAATTTAGTACCTGCATCAAATCACTCTTCTCGATCAAGGCCTTCTTCTGATTCTCCAGCCCTCGGATGCGGTCATCACGTGCTTTCCGCCCTCCATCCTGATCAAGCATCTTGACTCGATACTCCTACAGTTTGTAAATAATTTATTGAGCATATGAATTTAAAGGTCTTTAAATTTGGCTCAATATTTATCTTGCTTTGTCAATCATATCATAAAATGTTGAAAAAAAAATTTTTTCTCCCAAAAAGCAAAAAGCTGCTGAAATTCTGTCTCAAAATTAACTTTGCCAACTTATTTATTAAGAAAGTAATCTGTATGGATTAATCTATAGCTACATGTAGTATTTGAGAGCGCCTCTCTTGTATGTTGATAGATTAGCATCACATGTACCTCAATTCGATCCTTGAGTTTATCCACTTCTGAATCTCTGGACTTCAAATCAGCCAAAAGCTGTTAAAAAATAATTAGCAAGTGTCAAGCAGAAAAGTTAGAGTAGTACCATGACTTGATCATTAATTAGAGCAAACCTACCCTAAGGTTGTATCAGCATGGTAAGATAATTGACCAGGCTCCCATCTGACCTTGTAGCTCAGTGGTAGAGTGTTTGCACCAGAATTGCAAAGGTTATTTTTGTGGGTTCGAGTCCCGTCGAGACCTGAAATTTTTTTCAGCCTCACATTGCACATTGTCTTTCTCTGCAGTTTATGTGAATTTATTTTCATATACACATTATCATAAGTATACATTGTAAATGGTTTTAGATTAACATCTGTCGATTTTCTTTGTGAAAAACTGCGACGACTGTACAATTCTTGGATTTGCCATAATAAACTTTGAGCTTTAAGCCACTTAAATTCAGGGTTGTCAGAAAAGCTTCAAGTAGACATCAGACTTTGGAAATTAACTGTAGTGGATTTTTTTTTAAATGCCATCTCCTCTAGAGAACTAGCCAGCAAAGTAGCTGGCCAATATGACAGAGTACATGTAGGTGGACACATGATTTTTGCCAGCAGCCAGCTTCTTTTGACAACCCAGCTTCTATCTAAGGTACGTTATTAGCCACCTTGAAGTCTGACCATATCTTTCAAGGAATTCAACCAAATTTATCGTCTCATAATTTGCAGGTTATTTTACCTGGTCTCTCTCTTTTTCAACCTGAGCTGTTTGCTTGTTGCTTTTCTTCTGGAGCTTGTCGTGTTCGTATTTCAGATTGTCGACCTAGAAAATTTGTTCATTTGTCACAGATTAAAATTAATTTACAATTATGAATAATAATGTTATTGAAACAATACACTTACTTAAAATTAAAATATCTTAATTTTACCTCAAGAATTGTGTCAAAAAGTGAAAAAAATGTGAGAAAGCAACTTAGAATGACATATTGTTATGGAAGTCAACCTGCATTCACATTTCAAAGAGCAAGTCAAACATTTTTTTATATTTTACAGATAGTTGGCTGTTTTATTCCTGAGGTAACACATATAAGTAAAGTGTAATTCCTTCCTGCTACATCAAAATACATGACGTAAATGTTGGACCCATATGTGTGCATGACCATGTTCAATTCTGTGAAGAAATAAAATTAAGGCAATGAATTCGCAATCCACAAATAGAGATTTATAAAAGCTGAGTTTAATTGTCACCTCTTCTTTAAGATGCATAACATGTTCCTCATACTCTGTAACTATCTCTCTTTGAGTCATTTCCATCTCATCCAGTTTTTGCTGAAGCCCTCCTGTCTGTTGATGGAAAGAGTAACAGATTTGTGTTGTAATACCAAATGACTCTAGCCAAACACAACAGATGCAGACAATCCAATGAAGGAATCAGAACTTAAAAATACAACTTCAAGTGGGTTCCAAGCATTTAAAACTTGTGTAAGGTCGACTGATTATGTGTTACCTTTAGTATTAATGATACATGTAGCCAGCTGTGATTAGTGGAACTCGATCCTCACTGGTACACATGACACATAACACATAACACTTCATCATATAGACTTGCCACAAGTCGACCTTTGCTTTTTTAGTCGAGCTTTATTCGATAAATTTGCGCGTGGAATTAAGTTAAGTCCAACGAAGAACCTAACTTAACGAAAATGAGTATTGGAAGGGACTTGTGGCAAGTCTATTCATCGTAATTAAAACAACATCAACCGGAATAACGGAATCGAAATTCCTGAAGCATGGTTGCCAACAGTCAAGAAACACAACAACTGAACAGCAGAATGGTACTACAGCGGACTGCAAAGAGAACAGTTTCTGACTGGAATAATGAGGATTGAGTTCCACCAATCACAGCCAACCATTGTGATTACTAATGGTGACATGTACATTGTGTAATCAGTCGACCTCATTACCTGATTAAGACTAGCAGTAAGTATAGTCCAAACATTGCTTTACATCCTAAGTGCCTATGTTAATGTACCTCATTACCTGATTAAGACTAGCAGTAAGTATAGTCCAAACATTGCTTTACATCCTAAGTGCCTATGTTAATGTACCTCATTACCTGATTAAGACTAGCAGTAAGTATAATCCAAACATTGCTTTACATCCTAAGTGCCTATGTTAATGTACCTCATTACCTGATTAAGACTAGCAGTAAGTATAATCCAAACATTGCTTTACATCCTAAGTGCCTATGTTAATGTACCTCATTACCTGATTAAGACTAGCAGTAAGTATAATCCAAACATTGCTTTACATCCTAAGTGCCTATGTTAATGTACATTGTGAGATAACTGATACTTCACTGCATTAATTTTTCTATTTAAACCCAGGTACACATACCTCTTGACTCTTGTGTTCCAACTGACTTTTAACAAACTCCAGCTCCTTGGTTTTCTTGTCTAACTGTATTTGGACAGCATGCATGTGATTTTCCCACTCCACTTTCTTGGCAGACACCATCAGATCGATTTGTCGCATCAGCTGAGGAAATGATAAACATTCGAGACTCGATAATTTCACCAAACGTTTTAACAGTAAATATTTCCAGGATTGGTAATTTCAATGTAGCAGTCTGGTGATGTAGTGCAGGGCTGTCATACAATACAATACATGTAAGCAGTCGGCAACCGGTAATTTATTATTATGGCGGCAACTAACAGTGATTGAAGATGACCAGCTTCTCAACATTTGAAAATGACTATAAAAAACAACAACCATATGGAGGACTTTTTTGTTTTACTGATGACTGGCTACTTCCCTTGTGGAGCCGGCTTTTTCCCTGATACAATGTAGCTGTAACTTCACCTGTGGGATGCTAGTATATATACATTTTCTGATTATTACAATAAACACATGATTGTATACCTTATACATTGTTTATATGCTGACCTTAAAAAAAAAACCTCTGTTTTAATCAGTTCTCAGATGAACAAAGAATCTCTTCTAAGAAACCACCTTCTTGATTTTTTATAAGAGATTTCACAATCCCTGGCTTGTGCTACATTCCCCAAGATTAACTTTAAAACAAAAATCCTGAATCGGTAACTAACAATTTTTGCTAACATCCTCAAACTGCAATACTGTAAGTTCTTCCTTTCACTTCATTTTAAAACTTTCCTTCAAATTATTGATAACAATCAACCTGTGATCTAAAACTACCGGTAAATATAATTACTAAAACTCTACAACATGCCTGTATCTGCCTATTTGATGACACTCAAAGCAACCAAATAATATACAGACTGTATCACATAACACCCTGACAGAGTAAACAGATTTAGTGATTTTAGTTAACATTCTTGTAGGCTCTAATGGAAAAATTAATAATTAGTTTACCTGAAGGGTTTGTGATGGCATATTTGAATGGAAAAAATTAGGTTTATTAAGTGTAAGTAACTGAATTTTAATATTACTTAAAGTTTCATGGTTTGATCCATTGTGTTATAAAAAGCTGCCAATCAAATCCATGGTATACAGGAGTGTGTTCTGTACCCGTTGTACAATGTATGAACTGATGCTATTTAATAATTTATTCTGGATTCTTTTATTCCAATTTTAATAAAATATTCCATACATTGTGCAATAATGTTCACAAAAGTTTGTTTGCAACATCAGATTAAAACTACTACAGTGTATATACTATGCACTACACATAACTAAATAACTAAGATTTTCTTTTATAGATGAACTCAACCCCAATACCAAAAGTCATGAACAAAAAAAATTAACTTTATGATCTTACAAAGTACAATCTTACTACAGTAAGACTACAAAATGAAACCTCCAGACAAAGTAAAGAACAGGGCTCATAAACAATGATGAAATATTATTTAATTGCAGAATAGCCACAAGGCAAAATTTCCAGTGTACAGCTGTACATCTAAGTAGAAAATAGAAAAAGTCTGATAAAAAAAATTCACTCTGATTTCAATAACAGCAAGTTCCATGATGATTTTATACACATTGTGCAAATTCAGTCTTTTCTAAATAGACAACACTATCAGTATGACTCAAAATGAGTGTTGTTGTTTCAGAAAAATCCACACCTCCCACAGAAGATTTTGTTGGATTAACATCCCCTACCCCCAACTCTAGAAATTCCAGTTTGGCTGTTAGTAATATGTTCCTTTAAAAACTTTGGCTTTTGAAAACAACCCCCCCCCCCCCCCACCCCAGAATCTCCAATGACCTTGGGAGTATTAGATATTTCCTGGGATCACACAATAATATTATATACAATAATTTAATAATTATTAAATATTCTACATGTAGGACTAAGTCTGTCCCTTGAACTTACACATAGTACAAACTTGTATATCATGTTATGTTTACACCATTGCCAAGGGCCAAATTTTGCTAACAGCTCAGTAGTACTCAAATGTACATGTAAGTTGAGAATGTCTTGTTGATTTTTTAATGCAGTATTGTAAAATTTTCTTACCTCTCTTAACTCTTCCTCGCATGATGTTAATGATCCCTTTCTGATCAAGCTAGACAGAGAAAGAGAAAATTGAAAGAGGAGTAAGTAATGGTACAGGTGCTTTCTACTGTTTCCAACTCAAACTGGTTACAAAAAAGCTCAGGGCTCGGAGACTGTAGCTATTACTAATTAATTTATGACTGTCAGGGAATTTTACCAACTGTAGACACTTCAATAATACATTAGCTGGGTAGCTTTACCTCAGGGTCACTATAAAAATACCACAAAGCTCTTCACTAAACAAAAGTCACTTAATGTATTGTCAGGAAACCTTAATTTGGCATCATTCTTTAATATACATGTAATTTATATAAACTTCTATTCTCCTCGGCCTCCTTAAAAATCTCTCCAAAAAAAAAATAAACAACAACACTCAACAAAAAACAAAACAAAAATTAAACAAAACTAAACTAAAAAAAACTTACAAAAAAAAAAACAGTACCATGTTTTATAATCATCTAGAAGAATAAATAAATGTTAAATAGCATTTTTACAGGTGCATATCCAGGTCCCGGTTGTTCAAAAGGTGGATAGTGCTATCCACCGGATAAATCACTATCCTCTGGATAAACATTAACAAAACCAATTGTGTTATCCACTGGATAGTGATTTATCCAGTGGATGGCGCTATCCACCTTTTTAACAACCAGGGCTTGGTGTCCTATGGATGGCCAGTTTTGGAAGAAATTCATGAAAAATGCACCTACACCTGTACATTGTCAGCTCTTATACATTTCATAAGACTTTTCTCCAGGATACCCAGTATTCAATTTCTGGTTAAAAGGCTGATTTAAGAAGGGCGATTCCTTAATGTTTTGCAATGTGCAGCACCTACAATGTATTCTGTGCATAATTTCTTGTATCACTAGCACGCGGACAGAACATAGAGACCTGTTTTCTTTGAGGCTAAGCTTGTCAAAGATATAAATGGCTGTTTCCTCATAAATATGCACAGGCAGCAGTAGGGCACCCCACCTTTTTTCATTTATTTTAATTAAGTACCCATAACCTTTGCATAAGAAAAGACTGATTGAATTTCTATAATTGTTAAAAAAAGTTAATAAACGAGGAAAATAGAACTGTAGTAGAGAAAATAGAACCGCAGTTTTTCTGTTTTGGATTTTGGTAACCAAGACAACAAATTTTGCTTGATATTAAAAGCACTAACTTAGGACATTTCTGTCTAAAACAAAATAATGTAAAACGTCTACCTATGTCCAACACAATATTGGCATTTGATGTCTAAGTTATTATAGACATGTGTTCTCATTGAGATTGGAGTTACAGGGAGTTTTATAATAAATAATTGCAATGCACTTCTATGACAACACTGGTGAATGATGGTAAAAAGTGGTATATTTGTTGTAGTTCAAATTTATCCTTGGTTCAAATTTTATTTTCCTATGTTTAAAACTCATTATCATACATTAACATAGCCAAAAACAAAGGAAAACAAAATTTGAACCAAGGATAAATTTGAACTACAACATATTCAATGCCTGACAGCACCTAACCAATGTAGATACCCCATTTTTTTACTTTAAAACTGAATTATTCATAATTTATGATGATAAAAAAATTATGTCTACTAGTAGGCAAAGTTTAGACTCCTTGAATCTTCATATAGTTCTCTTTTCAGTGGAATGACTATTTTCTCTATAACAGAAACTGACTTTGATCTGCATATGATTCCATCAAACTTTCCTCTAGTTGAATTAAATCCATCAAAACAGTGTTTACTTAATAACTCAAACATTCATTAATCAACACCTGAAATGTTCTTGTTTGAAAGAAAATAAATAAAATATTCAAAGACATGTCACATGACATTAACTTACACCTGCTTTGAACAATTAGCATATTGAAAACAAAAATTCAAAACAGTGAGAATACTTAATTATTATTTATTATATTCCATGAAAGATAGCACAAAAAATGTTGGCTCCACCAAAGAATTCAAAAGGGGCAAGATCAAGATCACCATCACCGCATTTACATCATAGAAGGAGACTTTCAAATTTTTATGAACTTCAATCTGATGAAACACAAACCAAGCAACAACAGTGGTCAGAAGAGGTGAGATTTATGAAAACTTAGGACACAAAGAAAATACTTGCTATACTGCTATAAATAAGAAAACTAGTTTAAAAACTAAAAAACAACTCAGGACTGAAGTTAGACCAAGTTGTATAGAGGATTTAAATGAGTGTTTTTTTTTTAATAAAATCATACAATAAGCAAACTTTTAGATGGCTAAATAAAATAATCTGAGTGTGTGTAGACTTTTTTCTAAAAGATAATTAAAACATTTTCCTGTGGCAGGCTCCCTTTGCAGATTTTCAAAGATAAAAAAACTTCAATATTAAATTTCGCACAATATTTATTTTATTTATATGTATTATACTTCCTGCTACATGTAGCTTACTACATGTAAAGACAGGATGTTTAATTTTTTTTTACAAAATACAATGTCTACTTGTAAAGCATATAAATTTAATAACAGGTTTGTTATAATGCCTGTTAAAACAGCAGTGAACTTCTCTTTGTTAACTGAATTCAAGAAGGGAGAAGCAAGCAGGGTTCGACATCTCCGCTAGCCCGGTAGCCCGATGCTAGTGAAAATGAGCTCGGGCTAGTAAAATTTCCCGTTTACTAGCCCGCGGGCTAGTAGAAAATTCAAAGAATTAATATTTAATTTGATTCTTTCAAGTCCATAGTTATTTACGCGGACAAAAACGTAAAGTTATAAGGATAATAATAATAAAGAAAGTATAAAACGACCATTCTATGGCGTTCTTCTTGGCTCTTGCGTGTGGTAAATACAACTGGAACCCAGACCCTACGCTTCTTGGTAAATGTACTCCTCAGTCCTCTCCTTACGCGTGTTGAAATGCCTCGCACTTGTAGCGATTGTAGAGAAGATGGAGCGTTTTCTCTCTAACTACAAACCACCGCCAAGCAAAAAGGCGAAGGCGGAAAGCGAAGCGGAAAAAAGTAAAAGGTACGAAAATGAAAAACGCAAAAGAGGGTTTAATCCTTTATGGAAATTAGTTTTGCCTGGCTAGAGTATCACGTCATCAACAACAAAAATACAGGAAATACGATCATTCCAGTTCGCAGGTCAATGATGATCTTAGAGATAAATGCCCATCTGTTCTTGCTTTGATGGATCTACTGCTGTCACTACCTGCAAGTTCAGCAGAAGCAGAGAGAGGGTTCTCCCTGATGAAAATCATCAAAACTGTCTGGAGAAGCAGAATTACAGATGACAGTGTTTCAGATCTCACACTGATGATCATCAAACTTGACTGTCCAGAGGTGAAGGACTTTGAACCCCAACCTGCAATTGATGTTTGGTTGCAAAAGAAGAGAATGCCATACATCAATGACAAGAGGTCTAGGTCTAGGAGAGAGGAAGAGGATGGACCTGAAGTAATTCCTGCCATGATCAAGATACACCTGATGAAGCAAAGGAAGTACAGGCAGCTGTTCCTGGTCCATCGGATGATGCCAAAGATGATGAAATTGATGCTGCAGCTGATGATGGGGATCTATCTGACTATTATACTGACGATGAGTTGGAGAATGATGATAAGTTTCAAGAGAGACCAAGGAGAGGACGCATACAAGTTGCTGACATTGATGTTTTAATGACAATGTTAACTGAGTAATACAAAACAAACGCAGTAACTGTTGCAATTCAGGGTCTTTCTTTTCATATTCAAATTGTAAGGGCAAAGTGGATAATAAATTAAGTGACGTAATAGAGCCTGAGAAGGAAAATGAGCTGGGCTACAAAGTTGTGTTTCGGGCTAGTAGATTTCAAAGATCACTAGCCCGGTGGCTAGTGACTCAGCTGACCAGATGTCGAACCCTGAGCAAGCCCTCCATCATTGATCCAAGCATTTTGTTTTTATTGAAAATGCAGTACACTGTACCAGTAAACCAAAATTCTTCCAAGGAGAGGTTACATTGTAGAAACTGAATGAAGCACAGTAAAGAGAAATTAAAAACTGACCTTGCGACAAACTTTGTTTGATTTGGTGGTCTATAGTATTTTTTAGCTGGCATGAGTATGGGGTTTCAATGCCTTTTTAAGTGAAAAACAACAGCTACAGTTATACCTGTATTTAACCAAAGTTCATGAAATTGGCTAGCTAGGTAATATTATGTACAAATTTACATAATTTTAAATACTGTACATTACGTTGAGTTACAGATGAACAAGTGAAATTTGGCCAGAATCAGCCAATAACTCATGTCTGCCTCAAAGAGGTGTCTATCTTACAGGGGTGTCCAGAGTTTATTGTACCATGAAATATCCCACGAGTGACTCAGTTATTTTTCTTAGCATACAAAGAAAAATCAAGTCACGAGTAGAATATTTCAACGTATAGCGCGAGAAAGCATTGTACATGTATAACTATTTATCCCATGCCTTTATAACTTTGGTACCACTGAAGGTCTTCCAATTTTTTGACAATTTTCCAATATTGGATATTGTTACAATGCAATAATTTGAAAGTTTGTGATCAGTTTCTGCATTTTTTCGAAGTTTGCTAAAGACCGCTAACAATTTACCGAAAGTGTTCTAAACATTACTGATTTCTATTTCTATGGCTTTTTCAGTTCCATGGAGTTAAGGTACGAGTGCACATTGCATCTTTTTATTCCATTATAACAAGATTACAGTTGAACCTCTCCAAACGGACACCGAAGTCCGAACAGAGAAAAGTGTCCGACTATTATGTAGAGAGGTGTTCGCATTCGCATTTGTAGAGAGGTCACCAAGATGACATTACTTTTACAGTAAGACTTCACTGACAGTTTTAAGAGTTCAGTAACTAAAAACAGGCCCACACTTGTCTTTTACCTACATCTAAATTGATTAATATACCGCATTGAGACGCTGTCCATCAGTAATGTACTTAACATCTCAGCTACATACTGTATACAAAACACTGTTTTGAAACGAAACAAACTACAACGCAATGTTGGCTTATGCTGCATGCACATTGTAAAAAAGTAATACAAAGTACAATTCTGAAAACATCTTTTGATATTTGTTTGTAACCACAAACAGGAAATTGTATTACATACACAAACTACATGTATCATCACCTGATCACCAGAATGTCTGTAATAAAGAGGTTAAGTTTATATTAATTTGCTCTCTGGGGCTGAGATTTAGTGTCCATTGTCCGTATTAGAGAGGGCCTGTATTAGAGGGTTTTTTAAAGAAAATATGTGAGATTTTTTCAGGACATAGGAAACTGTCCATAATAGAGAGGCGTCCGTATTAGAGAGCTGTCCGTATTAGAGAGGTGTCCATATTAGAGTGGTGTCCGTATTAGAGTGGTGTCCGTATTAGAGAGGTGGACATCCGTATTAAAGAGGTGTTTAAATTAGAGACGTGTCCATATTAGAGAGGTGTCCGTTAGGAGAGGTTTGACTGTATGCATTTTTATCAACACAAACTGAATATTCATAAATGTGTCGGAGTGATTCCAGAATGAACTTTGCACCTTTGGTTTATTCCATTTTATAATTCAACACACTGATAACAAAGCACAGTTTGAACGAAACATATCTAGGCCGGTCCGTCATTTTTGCATTCTCTTGCCAAAATGCGAAATTTACTGCCATCGTTGGATATACGTCATGTAGACATAGCGTATATCGATAACTTTTTGACCATATTTGGGCAGTGTATCAATGTGTTGAATTACATGTATAAGTAAGTTTATATCGACCTGGAAACTCTTTATAATAACAAAACAATGTAGAATTCCATTCTTAGTCTTTGAGCAAATCAGTACCAGGTTTTCTGTTAAATTAATCTAAATAGTTTCCTTTTACCAATATTATACCCGGATATAAGCCATGCAACTTCCAAAAAAACTATTGGCTTCCAACATAATAAACAAAGAAGTTAATCTGTTTACATGCAATCTCACCTTTCCGAGAATATGCCTGTAAACGTTTCCATGTCAACAGCTTCCAGCACTTGTGAGCCCCTCCCTTTTATTTTTCATCCATAGCGGTTCCTTGAGATTCAAGTGAAATTATCTGAACCAGCGACCATCAGAAACTGATTTGTAGTTTAGAACAATTTCACTTTATCATAGACATTAGCTTTAGCCAAGCTATTAGCTTCTTATTGAAACGTGGACATCGATCGCTGTCTTTCATTGAAGCATGACGACTTTTACCATCAAAACATCAGAGAAGATTTATAACCTTTTCACTGCATTTCCTGAGCTATCAGCGACTCATCTTGTTAAACTGAAACGAATCTTGAAGCATGATTTGAGCTCAAAGCCACCTTTCTTCTTCAGAAAAGCGCGCCCAAATGCTACGTTACCTGGCCTTGACACTGAAGGCCAGGTAGCATGGCGTAAAACAACATGGCTTCCCCGCAATCTCCGCAGCTCAGTCAAATGGTAAGCTTATTTTGACTTGACTTATGCTTTCCATTCCTTGAGTTTAACTGAATTTGAAAGCTAAAATTAACCTTCTATTTTCTATGAGAAAGATTATTAAAATGAACATGGCTGTGACTGGTTTTGTGAGGTTTAAAATGTTGTCTAAACGTGCAGTCGACTGATTGCGCTGCAAGCTGCATTAAATTTAGCTTTATATCTTCTGTATTTATTGCAGGAAAAGAAGAGATTACAGGGTTTTTTGAACGAGATGTTGAGAGGCGGATGTTTAAAGGTACATAAGGATTCGCTAATAACCTGATCATGTATTTTGTTTTGACTTTCGCCTTTCCCAGCCTTTCAAAACCCACTATTGGCGCAGGATTGCCGAAAACTAGTTTAATGAGATGGAAATCATATTTCTATCTCATTGAATAACAATATATCCCATTGTATCATGCTTCGTTCTAAAAAAAACTGAATTAATTTTCTGCAATCCTGCACCTGACTCGGAAGACAAAAATGAAACTGGTTTGAAAATTTTCCAACCAAAGAAAAATTTGAATCACAACATATACGACGTTTGCAATCCTGCAGGACAAAGATTATGTGTAAAAACTTGTTTGAGATTGCAATTTAAAAGAATAGGGAAGATATCAATGACGTCACCAATTGTTATTAATGTGCCAACCAGAGCCTTATTGGCTGCCGAAACAAAGGGTTCTTTTGTTCCAGTGGCTGGCACATTTGAATAACAAAAAGAATGTTTGTAAACAGATATCATCCCTATGGCCACAGTTACAAATTCATTCTTTTGCATCTTTGAACTCATATATGTTTGGTGTATGTTAGGTTAAGAAAGTCACGCCCTACTTATGAACAGTTTGAGAAACCTTTGGGTCTTATTTCTGCATGTACTGGAACACATTGTGTTTCTATTAATTGTGAGGTTTTGTATTTTAGTCTTGTTATAGAGTTACATGTATATTTTTACATGTCGACATTGTTTAAGCAATTAAAGACAACAATGAGCTAGCTCATACATACTAATAAGCTCCGCTACAAGCGCGCTTTTGAAGCGTGTTAGATTAACGCACTCGCGTTAACGCATTTCTAACTAACGCATTTGAAGCGCGTTTTTGTGGTCGTGTATTTCTGAGCTGCACTGTATATTGTTTTCTGTAGTTTGTTACTTTTGTTTTACATGTATGTCATTTGTGCTCCGGTACATGCAGAAGGAACCAAACCTTTAAATGTCTTGGGCCATGTTGTCATGATTACCCATGGTGCACTTGAAGGAGTCTGAAACTGATGAATCTGCCAAGAGGACAAGTGACCAAGCAAAATAATGTTGGCATGATTTACAGTACAATGTAGTTTCCATCCTTTGTGCTGCTACTAATGCTATTAAAGTTGTAAAGTATGATGATGTTGATGATGGTAATGATGATGGTGATGATAGTGATGAATCATCATCATTATTATTTCTTGATAATAGTGGTGATTATGATATCACAACATTTATTTCTAGGGTTTCAAATATTTTGCTCTTTACTTACGAGGACGAGAAGAGCTAATCTGCAGAGTCCTGAATGAACCCATGGTAAGATTTCAAACATTTTTTTTTTTTTTAAATAATTGCTGCATTTTTTGGGGAGAATCTGAAATTGGATTTGTGATCTCAGATCACATAGATTGTTCATGACCAAAAAAACTGAAAAATCCTAAAACCATTGGCATGCAAATAAACTTATTTTGACTCGCTTGTGTTTATCAGTCCGCTCAAAATATATTATGCAATAAAATCTTACCTGAATTGCCCATGATATGAAATCATGAAAGAAACAAGTATATTTGCAGGAAAGACCGCTTGTTAGATGTACTTTTTTTTAATCCATTCCCCCAAAAATGCTCAAATCATGAATCTAAAAATCTGGATTGAGATTTGATTCCGAAAAATCTCACTGAAGTATGGATTCAATGGATTCATGATCCGTTTTTTTGATTTTAGTAAAAAATGCAAAATCCTTTTTTGGATTCAAGCATCCGGATTTGGATTTTCCCCAAAAAATGCAGCCAATGACATAATAAATTATTACATCGTATTTGTGCATTGTAAGTTATTGATTTGCACTGTGTTGTTACAGAGGGTGCAGCCACATATAAACAACACTACATTGAGATAGCCAGTGTACAGATGTACATACAAAGTAAACAGTACTCAAAGCGAGAGCCAGTAGTCTCTCCAGTCGCCTTTCTCTTGCACCCAAGAGAATTCCAGAACTGTCACTAATTTTTGAAGTACATGTAGCCAGGAAATGAAGAAAGTAGCTGAGACTCTGAAGAATTCCAAGCCATAATTGGCCTAATTGCTCTGATGTGGGCAAGCGCTCTCAACGTCAGCTTGTGAATCTCTTTATGGTGACCAAGTTACCTTTAGTTAACCAACTCAGTTGATAAAAAAAATTGTTTCTGTTACCACTCCCCCACCAAGGCAGTGTTTCTTTAGCACCTACATGCAGTCCATAATGTATCACGTTGATGTTTATCATCTTCTTCACTGGTGATCAAAGGAGTGAAAGAACATTGTGTGGTCTTAAGCATCTTTTATTTTTATTTGTTAGTCTCGAGAAATCTGGTCATATTATGATTCACCATCCTCTGAGAAGGCAAGACTAAAGGGGAAGTCAAGCTTCACGTTTGACAATTTGCCCAGAAATGAGTAAGCTTAATTTAATTACCGTATATTGTTCATTGTGTGTGTAAATGTGTGGTTGTAGCAAATATCCATACCCACTCCAAGGAAGGTCATTGGAAATTCTGATGGAGAGGGGGCCAGGGTCTCAAAAGCCAAAATTTTTAAAGGGAAGAATGGAGCCAAACTGGAATTTCCAGTACTGGGGTGGGGTGGGATTCAGGGGAACTCAAACCAAAAATTAAACCTTTTGTAAGAGGGGTAATGATATTTAATGCAACAGCACAATCAATTAAATTTTTGCAAGTCTCAAGGTTTTCATTAGCAGTAGGATGCAGGTAAGTCTACCCCAGGCTACAATGCCTCTCACCTTCAGTTACTAATTAAAAGTCATTATCAGTCAGTTTCCATAACTATCACAGGGCTAGCTGTCAATAAAGGCTGGGGAGCAGGGCTTTTTCCCTAGCTATTACATGCATGTGTTTGAGCTCTGGATACTTTGATAAAAACAAAACACTCGGCCTCAGCATCATGATTGTGGGTTGAGTTTGTTGTTGGTTCTCATTCTTGCTCCGAGGGTTTTTCTCCCCCCACAAAAACCAACCTTTTCTAAATTCCAATCCGATCCGGTTAGTGTTACCCTCATTAAACAAAGTCGACTTATTTATTTATATATTTATTTATTTATTTTATTTATTTATTTTTATTTATTTATTTACTACAACACCAGAAACTAATTTTCTCTGGCAACTTTCTTCACTTCCCCACCTATTTATAAAAATTAGTGTGAGCCATGTATCATAATTCTTTGGAATTGCTTGACTTGTTATAAAAGCTCAATATGTATGCATGTACACTGTACATGTATGTGTAGATGAAACATAAAAAAATACATGCAATTCGATGCCAATAAATCTGTTGATTTTAAATCCAATCAAATATAAAATTAATTAATTTTTCCCATAATTTTTTTTTAAAACTTAGAGGTCATTCTGTACAAACAGAATTGTTTCAAATATCACCTCAGTCACTGTTGTTTCAATCTGGATAAACCAACAAAGATATTGTTTTAAAAACTAGTTTTGGAATAAGTAATGACTTGATTATAATTACTTTACCATAAATGGACAGTCCTCTAGATGACCATATATTTATCAGCTGCTTTATGCTGTCAACCTTCCCTTGAAAGTTTTTTTCGTAAAGTAATGATAGGTCGTATGTAAAAAAGGTTCCTAAAGCTTTAATAGGTTCACTTGGCCATTTGATACCAAACGGTTTTTCGTCTTTTCTTTTAAGCGAACCAATCCACATTCCTTCTGTTTTAGAGCTATTTATCTCCAACCCACTGAAGTTCTTAAATACTTCTAGTTCTTCAAATAACCTTTTTGCAGAATTTTCATCAGACAGGGTTGCTGTGGTATCGTCTGCATATTGCAATAGCTTGGCTTCATGATTTCCTATTTTAATTCCTTTGATATCAACATTTTGACAAATAGAGATTGCCAAGCTTTCAACAGCTAAGATAAAGAGGTAGGGGGACAAGGGATCACCCTGCATCACACCACGTTCTAAAGTAAAATAGTCTGATGCCATTCCATTATTTATTACACAGCTTTGAATATTTGTATAAAACATTTTGACCCAATTTATAAAATTAGGGCCAAAATTAAAGGCCTCGAGGCAACTGAAAAGATAATGCCATTCTAAAGAGTCAAAAGCTTTTTTAAAGTCAATGAAAATCAAGATACCTGGAATATTCTTTCTGTCTGTAAATTCCATTATATCGAAAATTGATCGAATAGTCTCACCAATATAGCGATCTTCAACATAACCTGTTTGATTATAATGTATGATATTTGGTAGAACTTTCTTTAATCTTAAAGCTATCACTTTTGAAATTATTTTTGCATCCACGTTAATAAGAGAGATTGGCCTCCAATTTTCAATGAGAGTTCGATCTTTTTGTTGCTTTTCTATAAGAGTTATAATTGCTTTTCTTTGAGAGCTAGACATTTCGCCGTGGTTGAAACACTCACTCACACATTCCATAAATGGATCACAAATTAATTCCCAGCAACTTTTGTAAAATTCTATCGGTATTCCATCATTACCAGGAGATTTGTTACTCTCAAAACTGTTAAGAATGGCTGTAATTTCTTCAACAAATATTTCTCCTTCACAAGATTGTTTTTGTTCTTCTGATAATCTTGGTATATTCAAATTATTTAAAAATTCGTTTCCATTTTCCTTATCCTCATCTGTTACGTTTGATTGGTACAAGCTCTGGTAAAAACGTTTTTGTTCGTTCAGTATCCCAAAAGGATCAGATGTAATGGCACCATTTATTAATAGTTTTCTTATATGTTTTTTGACGTGATTACGCTTTTCTAAATTTAGAAAATATTTTGTACTTCTCTCGCCATGCTCATGCCATCGTGCCCTTGCGCGAATAATTACACCCCTTGTTTTTTCCTCATAATAACTTTCTAGAGTTTCTTTTGCTTCATTTAGAGTGTTCAGGTTTAAGTCATTAGGGTCCTGTTCGAATTTTTTAGTTGCTTCCTCGTGTATTTGTTGTAAGTTTTTTTCCATTGCAGATCGTTCTTTGGCTTTCTTTTTCGAGAACAAAATAGCATGGTTCCGAATATTATACTTAATCCAGTCCCAGATGCACCTTTTGTCGGATAAATTATCACTTCCTGTTGTTTTCCAAAGTGGAATATTTTGTTTTAATTCTTCCAGATAATTCGGATCTTCAAGAAGAGAGACGTTCATTTTCCAGAAGCCGGGCCCCTTTAAATTTTGATTGGAGTCGGTTAGATTCAACTCAATTGCTGCATGATCAGTTTTTATAGCTGGAATGATATCGATTGTATTTACAAAATCCTGTAAGTTATTTGATATCAGCCAGTAATCTAAACGACAGAAAATTGGTGGAGATTTTTGGCTCCAAGTGTAACATCTAGATTGTGGATTTTTAATTCTCCAAACGTCGACAAGGTCCAATTCATTTTGTAAACATTTAATATTGTCTATAACCATTTTTCTAGGTACCATAACGCCACCTTTCTTATCCAGCTTAGGGTCAAGAGGACAGTTAAAATCACCTCCAAAGATTATATTTTCTTCACAATCTAAGTCTTCCGTCTGTAGCACTCTATGTAAGTTTTTATAAAATATACCGCTGACCTTACCTTTATTTGGCGCATAAATATTAACTAAAATGTACACTTTATCCTGAATGCTTGCCTTCAGAATAATAAATCTTCCCTGGGGATCAACAATGGACTTTTGAATTACACAATTAAAATTATTCCTAATAAATATCGCAACTCCACATGAATTTGGGCTACCATGTGAGAAAAATGCTTTACCACCCCATTCATTTGCCCATTGTTTTTCCGAATCCTCTTTTGAATGCGTTTCTTGCAGGAATATCACATCAGCTTTTCTTTTACGGCACCAGATAAACATAGTTCTTCTTTTATGAAAATTACTTATGCCCCTTACATTCAACGAAACTAATTTAAATAAATCTACCATTTAAATTGTGTTTTTTTAAAAAAGCATACAATGTATATTGTTTGGGATTAGTACCTTTCGATGTTTAATGAACTAGCATTTAAAGAAAGTGGAACAAAAGACATTTTCTCCTCCAACTGAGAAAATAGTAAAACAAAACAAAACACATAGTACATTTACATATAAACTTACATTAAACAAAATTCTTAACATCTAGTGGACGTGAATTCACTGTTCAGTTTGAAACCGATCATGGAATTAATACATTAGTAATTTTTTGCCATTTTACAATAATAGGGAAGGTCTTTAATTTCTTTTCCTCTGTATATTTGGCCATTGATAATCAATTTATCAAAATTAAAGAAGGCTTTTTGCTTGTTCTGCTTTGCCTTTTTAAGCACTGGATAAAGTTTTCTATGAATTTCTTCGATTTCTTTCGGGAAGTCGTCTGAGAAACCGATGTTGGTTCCTTTTAAGTTCTTATAGAAGGAGCGAACATATTCTTTGTCCTGATAATGACTGAAGCGAGCAATAATTGGTTTAGGATGGAACAGAGCTCTTAGACTAGAATTATTAGTGGAGATTCGATGAACTCGCTCAAATCGAATATCGTTGACCTTATCCGCTGGAATTTTCAAATTATCGACGAAAATCCGTCTTACCAGCTCTTCAGTATTTTCATCCTCTTCTTCCTTGACATTGAAAATTCTTACATTCTCACGTCTTGTATAGGCTTCCAACTTGATGTTTCTGCGTCTAAGTGTTTCAATGTCCTCAAGCAAGAAGTCAATGTCTTCATTATTTTCATTTACTTGTGCAGAAGTTTCTTTCTGGCTTTCTTGTAGACTTTGAATTTCTTCCACGGCAGATTGCAAAGATTGTTTTAAATTCTTTACATCATCTCTCAGCTTACGTATTTCATCTTTTAGTAGTGCAATTTCACCACATGCTGTTAAAACTTGATCTAGTTTAGTGTTCATTTCCTCGAGGCGTGCTGACATTCCTACACCTGCGCCCACATGTTCATCATCTTCATCCGTTTGCGAGCCATTTTCTCTCAGCCGTTTGTTCGGATTCTTGTCCGCTTTGTCCACTTTGTCCGCTTTGTCCACTTTGTCCGCTTTGTCCGCTTTGTCCTTCCCCATTTCTAGTTATATCTATTTGTAGGTTTCCATGACAGGTACGTAATTGAAGCATTTAAAAAAGCATATTTGGAGGAGCTCACAAAAACACGTCCTACCTCCACGAGGTACACTGCGCAAGTCTCCAAGTACACCTCCAAGTAAAATCATCAAACAAGTGAATAGTTTGATTTTCTCCTTTTTATGGAATGGAAAGGATAAAGTAACAAGGCTCTCTTCAATAAACAGTTATGAAGACGGTGGCATTAAAATGACAGATATTGAAAGCTTGGTCAAAGCTGTTCGATTAGCTTGGCTAAAACGTATTTTCAGCGATAACGAAAGTACGTGGAAATTCTACTTGTTACATCTCCTACGTAATGTTGGTGGTCTTTTGCTTTTTAAATGTAATTATGCAATGGACGATCTTTTAATTAACTCGGTTTTCTACAGAGAACTTTGTTGGTTAGATTTTCGAAATCTCTTTTTAGCTAATAAAGAACGGCTCTGTATAATTTGGAATAACAAAGATATAAGAATAGATGGAAAACCAGTTTTTTATAAATCTTATTGTGCATGGCTAGCGTGTAGCCACGTTTTGTGGAGCTCCCTTCGAAATTCGAGTTGCTTTCACTTTATATGGCTAGCAAACATAAAAGTTCCAAACGAAAGGAGAGAAGACAAAGTAGCGGCGAATTCAGTGAGGAAAGCAGCCCTTCTCCAGACGAAAAAAAGCCAAGAAACGAATCTATCGAAGGAGACGAGGAGGAGGCGTTAGCTACGTTGAATATGGCGGAACAGATAAACGAGCGATTAGACCAAGTTCTCTCCCGACTTGGGGCGCTAGAAAAGAAACTTGACCTACTTATATATCGCCATAGAATAGTTTTTTTTTTCTAGGAAACTTCGTTTTTCAGGGAGCATGGATCAATACTAACTCATCGAATCAGTACCATAGCGCTAAAAATGCTGCGACCACATAGTATATGTACCATGTTTTTGTATTTATGTGTGTGTTTTTTTGTATCCACTGGGGAAAATTCAATTTTTATTCAATCAAACCAAATGAGTACCATTTCTCGCTGCATTTTTCCTAGCTTTAAGCTCTATATTTGCCACTATAGCCTACCAGGGTGATTTAAGTGTCATGTCATTAAATGTCAGAGGGTTAAGAAATCAGGTTAAAAGAAGAAGTATTTTCAGGTTTTTGAAAGATCAGAATTGTTTATTTTACTTTCTGCAAGAAATTTATTCAAAACCAGGTGATGAAACAGTTTGGAGGAGTGAGTGGGGAGGTGACATTTTCTTTTCACATGGCTCAATTCATAGCAGAGGTGTTTGTATCTTAATTAACCCCTTATATGGTCTGACGGTTAACAACTTCAACAAAGACCAAAATGGGAGAATTGTCTCAGTGGACATAGCTTCTGAAGCAGGCAACTTATCTGTATGTAATATTTATGCTCCAAACAATTTACAACAGCAGAATGAATTTTTGCATTTTTTACATGAATATTTAATGTCCAACACTGACATTGGAAACCTAGTTATAGGAGGTGACTGGAATGTTGTTCTTTATGCCATTGACAAAATAGGTGGCGCGGCGTGGAAGCCACATACTTATCGAAACAATCTTATATCAATGATGAGAGAACTTGAGCTTGTTGACATCTATAGAAAACAAAATCCGAGCAAACTGAGTTTCACTTATGAGTCCAAGGCACTCAATCTCAGCTCGCGAATCGATTTCTTTCTTATTGCTCAATCCTTAATCAAATGTGTGTCTCACATAGGTACAAAAGTCTCTATTGCTCCTGATCACAAAGCAGTAAAACTTAGTTTGACTGTTACGAAAAAAAGACGCGGACCGGGTCTATGGAAATTCAATAATTCTCTTGTAGAAGATGAAGAATATAAAAAACTTATAAAAGAAAATTATCCTAACATAATAAATAAATACTCGGATGTGGAAGACAAAAGGTTAAAGTGGGAACTTATCAAAATGGAAATAAGAGCGCTTACAATCCCTTATTCCAAAAACAAACAAAAAAAGCTTCGTATAAAGGAACAAGACCTAGGGGACCGATTAGAGGAGCTCGACAATCTCCTCTCTCAAAATGTCGATGTAGATGATACAAGCGAAACTCAGCAACGGGAATATACTCGATTAAAACAGGAACTTCATTTCTTATATGAAAACAAGGGAAAAGGTTCAATTCTTCGTTCTAAAGCTAGATGGACTGAGCAAGGTGAAAAACCAACAAAATATTTCTTTAATCTAGAAAAGCGAAACTATAACCGAAAAGTAATTAAAGAACTGAAACGGCCAGATGGAGATAACATTTCCAAAGAAGAAGACATATTATTGGAAATTGAAAATTTTTATAGAGATTTATATACGTCAAACCATGTAGAGGATAAAAGCAGATTATTTGAAAATTTTGTCAGAAATCTTGAAATACCGAAACTCCAAAATACGGAACAAGACGAACTGGGAGAAATCACTCTTAAGGAATGTAGTGATGTTTTGCGGACGTTCGCAAGTGGAAAATCTCCCGGAGATGACGGATTTACCTGGGAGTTCTATAACTGTTTCTTTGACTTGTTGGGACAAGACTTAGTCGATTGTTTCAACGCAGCATTTAAAGAAGGCGAAATGTCAATCTCTCAAAAGCGAGGTGTAGTTACTCTAGTCCCAAAGGAAGATTCAGACCTAGCTGATCTCGCAAACTGGCGACCGATAACTTTACTTAATATGGACTACAAAATTGCGTCCAAAATTGTAGCCAGGAGAATAGAAAACGTTTTGACGCTCTTAATTAATCCAGATCAAACAGGTTTCATAAAAGGGAGGTATATAGGTCAAAATGTCAGGCAGATAAATGATATTCTTGAGCAAACAAAACTTCAAAACATTCCGGGGTTACTTCTGCAACTTGATTTTCGTAAAGCGTTTGACACTATTGAATGGGATTTCATCCAGAAGACAATTACGGTATTTAATTTTGGTGATAATATCAAACGATGGATAACCACTCTTTACAAAAATTCAGAAAGTGCAGTTTTAAACAACGGCTTTTGTACCAACTACTTTAAGCTATCAAGAGGAGTGAGGCAAGGCTGCCCTTTGTCCCCCTATTTATTCATTCTTGCAGTTGAGTTACTAGCTTGTAAGATTAGACAAGACAAGGAAATACATGGTATAACTATCTTTCGGAAAGAATTTAAAATAGGCCAATTCGCTGATGATACCACTCTCTTTTGCAAGGACACAAACACCGTGCAAAGAGCTATTGTACGATTGAATGACTTCGGTGACCTATCAGGTTTGCGACTAAATCCATCAAAAACAAAAGCAATGTGGTTGGGACCCTGGAGGTATTGCAAAGAAACACCTTTCGGATTCAAATGGCCAAAAGAGCTGATAAGAGCCTTAGGGATATTTATATCCTATGATGAAAAAAAAAATGACCAATACAATTTTAAAGAAAAAATTCAAAAAATAGATACTATTCATGGCATCTGGCAGTCCCGAAACCTTACACTATTTGGAAGATGTCTTATAACTAAAAGCCTTGGCATTTCGCAGCTGGTTCATTCTACTTCGATTCTTGATATCCCTAAAAAATGCATTCAAGATGTTAATTCTATGATATTTAAATTTATATGGAAAAACAAGAAAGACAAAATCAATCGTAAAGTCATGTTTCAAGACTACGACAATGGAGGTCTACGTGCGCCTAGCATAGAAACTATGTCCAAATCACTCAAATTGGCATGGATCTCGAGATTTTTAATAAACGACCAAATGGGCAGTGAATCCTGGAAGGTTATACCAAACTATTATTTTGATAAATATGGTGGCTTAAAATTCCTGTTGCACTGTAACTATGATGAAAAGTTCCTCGAGCAGGCAAAATTCCCGAACTTCTACAAGCAGATCTTACTATATTTCTCTGAACTTAAAGCATCTTATAATCCAGAATCCGATCAGGAATTGATTCTATATAATAACAAAGAAATTCGAATTAACAGTCAAACTATCTTTTATCGGAGCTGGTTCAGTAGTAATATTATTTTTATCCACGATCTGTTGAAGGCAGATGGAAAAATTCTCCCTTACGCTGAGTTCATCCGAAAATACAAACTCAGTTGTAATTTCCTAACATACATGCAAGTTGTATCTGCAATACCTCAGACCCTCATTATTAAGGCAAGGATAAAATGCCTAGATAAAACTATTCTTCTTTCAGAATATGAGTTTCAGCTGTCTCGGGATACTACCATAAATTTACTTAAATTAAAAAACAGGGATTACTACTGGCTTTTGATAAATAAGGACAAGCAAGTATTGAAGGCAAGCGTAAAGTGGGAGAGAGATTTACAGCCAGACATGGTGCGGATTGACTCTTTTTTTAGTCGTGTAAAATATATTTCTAGAGAAAACAAGCTGAGAGAATTTTACTTCAAACTTTTGCACAGAATAGTTGTTACAAAAAGAGAACTGCATTTATTTGGTATTAAAAATGATATGCTTTGCATTTACTGTCGCGAAAATGATTCCATTATTCACACTTTTTCAAATTGTCACTGGTCTAAAGAGTTTTTCTTGGAAGTTATTAAGTGGTTTAACAAAGAAAATGGCACCTCTTTCTCCTTATCCCCAACGGAAATTCTCTTCGGCACGAGCTCCACCTCCAAGACTGACCTGATTACCAATAACTTAAACTGTACTCTCCTCTTTGCTAAATATTACCTCTATACCCAAAAACTAGCACAGAAAAACCTATCTTTAGAGGAATTTGTAGTTAAATTAAACTGTAGATTTCATCTAGAAAAATCCCCTCTGTAAAATAAAACAAAAGTATTATATAATTTAAAATATATTGTTAACTACTATATAGAGTTACTAAATGATTAGTGCAGCTTCAGACTATAAACAAAAATTGAAATCGCCAATGCCAACCCAGTCTCGGAATGTCTAGTGTAGTGTATTGTTGTAACATCTTGTCATGTATTCCTTTGTATTGTAACCTTTTAAATCTGCTTGTTACGTAAATGTTTTGTATAAATAAATAAATAAATAAATAAATAAATAAAAAAAAATAAATAAAAAAAATAAAAAAAAATCTTATTATGACTTGGGGATACGTATCATTAAAGATCTCTTGTTCAATCTCGACAACATAGAATCCTTTAATGTAATTAATAACAGTTGAGAAAACTAATTTTCTTACATGGACAGGTCTTAGGCGCGCAATTCCTTCCTCTTTGAAAATAATAGAGTACACTACCTTTACAGATAATACTTATTTTATAAAGGGAAATGAGATTTTTGACATAGCGGAAAAGAAAACGAAAGACTATTATTCTTTAATAGTATCAAATAAAGCACAATTACCTAATAATGCAAAGAATTTAAAACATGATTTTGGCTTATCTGACGAAGATTTAAAAATTGTTTACAACCTTCCCCACTTAACAGCACAGGAGCCTTATGTTAAATCCTTTCAATATAAAGTTTTAAATTCAATACTTTACACCAATGCAAAACTTTTTAAAATTGGATATCTCCAGCATGACAAATGTACTTTTTGCAAGACTGAACAGGAAACATTATGTCACTTTCTCTTTTACTGTCGGCACTCAAATATGTTGTGGAAAAATGTTGAACAGTATTATTTAACAATAACAAAGGAATTTCACGGGTTGCATTTACGAGAGGTTATAATTGGAATAACGATGTCAAAATGTCCCTTGTTAAATTATCTGATATTAATTGGTAAATTGTATTTATGGGATTGTAGAAAGAAACAGGTACTTCCAAACATAGAAGGTTTCAAATTTAAAGTAAGAATTAAATACCAAGTTGAAAAATATATTTCCACTAAGAATAATAAATTAGAAACCTTTTATGAAAAATGGCCAAAAGACATTTCCCCCCTTTAATTAGTTTCGTGTGTATGTTTTTGTGTGTATGTTTGGGTGTGTTTTTGTTTTATTTTAGGGTGTACTGTAAATAAATGTCAATTTTCTCTTTTATCAACATAATTAAGCATTAATTCTTTGTAATACAAGCCTCATTCAGCAATTGCGCGGCTGTTTTTTGGCTGTAATGTAAATAATCTTGAAATCTTGACAATTGTAAGTATGTCTGTTATGACGGTTGAAGTTAAAAATAAAATAATAATTAAAAAGAAAAAAAAAAAAAACAACAACAAAGATATTGTTTTCGTCTTTGTTAAAGTTACATTATTGTTATCTCATATCTGTAACAACTAAAATAAAAGGTGCTTTTGATTGGACATATTCTGGAATAAAATGTGTAGAATACATGTGGCTCCAATATCCACTAAAACTTCTTTGTAATAGACCTACATTGTATAATGAATTTAATTTTATAGTGTTGTAAGTATCTTTTTTTGTGACTTTTCTGTATTCTTATTAATTCTAGAATAATAACTAATATTGGCGAAGTGAACAGTCGCACCTGAATGAAAACAAACCAATAAAATCAGTTGATTATAAATTATTTTTTTGTGGTGTAGGAAATCCTTGCTTATGTCTGCTAATACACAAAAGAGGTATGAATACTATTGTAAATAAGTGTTATCGGTAATATTTTAAATATACATGGTAATTGCATATAAACATTTTTCATTGGTAATTAACAGGAAGAGGACTGGATGTGTTAAATCATTGGTGCTGTGAATTTAATGTGACCTGTTGTAAATTACAAATAAATAAATAAAGACAGTATTAATCCTAAAAATCATTTAATAGGGGTGGATTTATGTGCAGCATGGACATACATGTATACTAATTACCTCATTTGCCTGTGAGAATTTGTAATTATTATTTTCAAGCTTCAAAATACTAATATAAAAACAAACTCTTACAGGCAAACGAGACAACTATATATTACGCATTTGCTGCAAATAAATCCACCCCAACTGGGCACATAGTTGCAGTGAACACAAATAATTATTATTTATAATAACTAACATGCACTGTTACCTGTATGTGTACAGCAAGTACATTGGGGCTGTGCTCTAAAATATTCGTCCCCGGAAGACATCTTTAGGCAACAAGAAAAAAACTGGGCAACCTGGGGATTTCATACCTGCAGGAGGCTTTGTGCATCCTTAATTATTTTTAGAGCACAGCTCTAAAGCAAGAAACAATAACGTACATTGATATATAACATTTTGGTTTGGACATTACAGCTGTATGATTCACACTTTCACTGGTTGCTTGTTTGTTTGAAATCAGCTCGTGTAAATATGCGAGTGACATAACATAGCATTTTGAATTAATTCTTCTAACTCCCTCTTATGTTTGCATCAGTTCTCTGGCATCAGTTATTATAAAATTATTTAACCCTTAATTTAATCCCTAATATCTAAATACAAATTCTCCTTTCTTGTCCCCATGCCTTTCTTATAGAAGTACATGTAGTGGGAGAAGTTAAAATATTTTTTTCATATCTCTATGATTGATTATAAAGCATTGATTAAGCATTGATATTACAACGTGAAATTTGGTGATAATCACTTTTGGGGCTTTTAAAAAGGGTTAAGCACATGCACCATGTCTAAACATTACAAAAGCACTCATTAAACAGATTTAATTCATACAAGGAACATAAATACGACTTAACTTATTCGTGATATGAACATTCAGATGTATGATATATCTGTACAAACATTAACCTCTTTTAAACACAGTTTAAGTGGATATGGCTTCATGGATATTGGTCTTCCTCCGGCAAGTCCCAGTGACAAAGACATTGATTTAAAGGTAATGGTAACATCCACTGGCTAATTGTCTCAAGATGACATGTTACACAATAATTATCGAGCAATGCTATTGATTTCCAACAACAATCTTACAACAACAGTTCACTAAGCTCTCCAGGAGTTTATCTTACACAAGTTTGCATTCTGTAAAGGAAACCCATTAAGTATTTAATATTTATTTTTATTTAATGTCACGCATAATAGAAAGACACAGTGTATGTGGGGAAGAGGTCAGGGGTTAAGTGTTGTCCAGGACCCGAGTGTTGCCTGCCACGTGCGAGGCCAGTAACTGGGGCTAGGTGGTGTAGCGAGTGGCATACAGACTGTGCGCGGACGGAGCACAGTTGCGGTATGAGCAGCGTGTACCTATGCCAAGCTCCTAGAAGGTTGCCCGCAAGGGGAAGTGGGCGTCGCCACCGTTTCTCACCCAAGCTAAGAGAACCCAGGCATCGTTTTAGTGTGGGACTGAAGGGTTGGCGCCGTCAACACTTATCCCCAAACCATTCTTTTTATTAAATCGATACAAGACACGAGCAAAATCATTAAGGCCTACTTGTACAATACTTAGAAGAATGGTAACCTTGAAACTATAAAACCCCAAAAAAGGCGGTGGGTGGGCGGGGAAAAAGCACTATTGACTTTAACAGCGATACTTGGATGATTGTGAAGGCTTGCCGTGAGAAATGTACTAGGCATAAACAAGATAGTTAAGCATAAGCTGATTGGCTGGCGAATTGTCCGCACGTGCCGGCAATTGACATGATTGGCTGCTAAGAATAGGGGGGTGGGAAAAAGGCGCGTGCTAGGTACAAAGTGTGTTAAACCGATCACCGGGAAAAACACTGGCTACTCAGGTGATGTCCAAGGGTCAATTAAGCTAAACATTAACTCCAGTTTATGCTCTAGCAGAAACCGCCATTAATGTCACGCATAATAGAAAGACACAGTGTATGTGGGGAAGAGGTCAGGGGTTAAGTGTTGTTCAGGACCCGAGTGTTGCCTGCCGCGTGCGAGGCCAGTAACTGGGGCTAGGTGGTGTAGCGAGTGGCATACAGACCGTGCGCGGACGGAGCACAGCTGCGGTATGAGCAGCGTGTACCTATGCCAAGCTCCTAGAAGGTTGCCCGCAAGGGGAAGTGGGCGTCGCCACCGTTTCTCACCCAAGCTAAGGGAACCCAGGCATCGCTTCAGTGTGGGACTGAAGGGTTGGCGCCGTCAACACTTATCCCCACGATTCTGGGACAGAATCCTCCCACACTGAGGCTGCTAAAAGTAGCTGTTTGAGCGGCAAACGCTATCCCCACTCAGGATGGTGTGCAGCAGCATTCTGTTAGGAGCCTCAGATGGGGGTCCCCGCGCGAAAGGTTACCACTCTACTTAATGAAAAAATAAAGCATATAACTACAAGTCCAAAGTCTCTTGTCACTCAAATTAAGTTAGTAAGTTCATCCGCCAAGCAAAAAACAGTGCATGTGAGTGTCCTGTTCATATCCATGGGTCGAATGTTACAGGGTTGTGCGTAGAGCTGTGATCCTGGTGGTAGGTGGCCATTGTAGATGGCACTTGAAGTATGGTGGCTTGAGGGAGGTGGATGTATCTTTCGTAGGAATCAGAACGCCAGCGGCCAAGTATTTTAATGAGCCAGGATGGTATGCCAGCAGCGGCTGCTGTTGTTGGTGCTCCAATTCTGAAACTGTGAGTGTTGTAGTGCTCAGAGTGCAGGCCAGACATGTTGAGGAGCGTGTGTAAGTTAGAGGCTAGTGCCCGCCGGGAGAGGAATGTTCCATCCTTAAACTGGAATAAGAGGCCACTTGGGTTGGAGTCAGGTGTTTGAAGGAGGAAATCTCGTATGGCGGAGACTGCGCAGATGTTGGAATGCGACTTGGCAATTGTGATGATTGCTGTTTGCCGGAACGGGTCAGTCTTGGATTTCTTTATGCGCACTTTCATGTGTTGAGGGTTGGTGGTCGCAGGTAGGAAGGTAATATCCTCGCGGGTGAGGTGTACGTTGCGCTCAAAAAGACCATTACATGTGAGTTCACTGCACCTCAAAAAGCCATAGAAAGCTAACGTGAAGGCCGCCCAAAGCATAACGGTGTCTATATCGGTCGAACGGTCGGGGGCTAGTAATTTGAAAATGCTTTGAAGGATGAAAAGGGTGATAGGTTGACGAGTACGCCTAGACAGACCGAGGGTGCGCTTAATCCCGCGGAGAGTGTTTTGAAGGCGAGCCATGGCTGCGAAGTTGAGGTTGCAGTTGAACTCAACATGTAAATTTTGTATCGCTGCTAAATACACCTTGATAGTGTGAAATTTAACGCACTCAGCTAAGTGTGACACGAAGTAAATAAGTGTGACCTCTGTGGTGGGGAGCAGGGGTGTGGAGGGGGCTACTAAACCATGTTTGAGGCAGAATTGGATAAATTGTTTTTCTCCTGATGCATAGGTTCTCCTAGTTGAAGGTGCAAGGGATCCCCATAGGTAGCCCGAGACCTTGTTTGTTAAATATGGATCAGGTATTCCGGGATGGGGTAGCCTGTAGGCAAGGCTTCTGGTGCCAATTCCCTGAAACGTTCCATCTGGAAGCGAGAAAGGGAGTCAGCAATGCCATTTAGGGCACCCTCTAAATGAACCGCTGTGAGGGTGAAATTATACTTGAGGGTGGAAAGGGTAATGGGCCTAAGGAGATCCATTATCCGGGGGATTTTTGAGCTCTTGGTGTTAATGATGGATACAACTGCCTGGTTATCGCAAGAGAAACGCACATGTCTATTGCGCCAGAGTGACCCCCATAGGGCACAAGCCAGGTAAATAGGGAAGAGTTCGTGCCAAGCAATGCTTATATCGGGGGTAGAGCCCATGCTGTGCTGGGGGAGCCATTTGCCCTGGAACCAGTGAGGGGAGAAATAAGCCCCATAACCTATGGACCCTGCAGCATCGGTGACCAATGAGATGAAGTCTGAGCAGGGAGAGAAGGGGGGTAGGAACAAATTAACCCCATTCCAGGAAGCCAGAAAAATGGCCCGCATAGCCAGGTCTTTATGGAATTCGCTGCTGAGGCGGATGAACACGGCAGGGTTGGACAGACCGCGGGTTAGTGCAATCATGCGACGGAGGAAGGGGCGACCGGGGGCAACTACTTTGCATGCAAAATGGAGGGACCCTAACAGTGATTGTAGGTCGCGAAGGCGACAGCTGGTCTTGGACTGCCAGGAGGAGACGAGTAAACGAAGCCTGGACAATTTGTCTTCCGGGAGACGGGCTTCCATTGTTTTGGAGTCCAGGAGAATACCCATGAATTCGAGTTCCGTAGTGGGGGGAAAGGTTTTTCCCGGGGCAAGGGGGATATTCAGGTCAGTAAACAGGGTGAGCAGCTGGCACAGGGCAGTGGAACATTGGGAACGAGGGGGGGGCCAGGGCAATGAAAAAATCGTCAAGAATGTGCAAAACCCCTGGGATGTTTAGTTTGGAACGTATAATCCACTCCAAAGCGTCAGAGAGCATATTGAAGATGAAGGGGGCGCTCCGGAGCCCAAAGGGGAGGACCGTATCGAAAAAATAAAGCCCTTTCCATTGCATGCCTAGCAATTCCCAGTCTAAGGGGTGGATGGGGATTATACGGAATGCGGATTGGACATCGGTCTTAGACATAAAGGCGCCCTTCCCCAGGGAGAGGAGGAGATGGATGGAATTGTCAATAGTGACGTAACGCAAGGTATATTCCTCAATGGGTATGTTAGCATTGATGCTGGAAGTTGAATTTTTTGGGTACGAGAGATGGAAAATGGTACGCCATTTCTCTGAGTGTTTTTTGGGAACTAGGCCCAGGGGGGAGATACGAAAATTCTTAAAGGGGGGTGAAGAGAAGGGCCCCATTGTGTGACCCTGCTGGACCTCGGCTAGCAAATTCTGTTCTAAAATATCCGAGCGCAATACAGCCGACCGCAGATTGGGGTAAGACGTGCAGGTCCTAGGTCCAGAATAGCCAATACGGAAGCCTTCCCTTAGTCCCCTACACAGGGAGAAAACAAAGGATGGGTCTGGGTGTCCCTCGAGGTAATATTCAAGAAGATCAACGTTAATAGGGGTGTGTGGTTTCAGTTGGGAAACCCGGTCATCGGCGTTTGTAATCACTTGACTTTGAAGACTTTCCAGCGTGCTGGCTGACGTGTGCTGTTGCAGGATGGGGCTCTTCGCAGTCAGCAGCGGAGCAGCGGTGAAGGTAGGGGCAGGGTGACTTGATGCAGGGGTAACCCTTGTTGAAATTACGGCAGGGTTCCCCAAGCTGGCCGGGCTTATCCCTACGGGGAGAGAGTGGGCACGAGTGAGACATGTGATCAGCCCCCCCGCAGGTATAACAAGAGGAGCGTACAAGGCCTGTAAACTTCTCTAAGTACAGTTGAGGGTGGATTTTGCGCCAGGAAAGTGTGGGATCTCGGGCAGCCCTCCTTCGAAAGTCGATGTCATATGACAGCCAAGAGAGACCTAGGAATTTTTTATGAGCCGACTGGATAATGCTGAGGTAAGAAAACATGTCCACAGCCCGATGTGAAAAGGAGGATACCAAAATAGTGGCAAACACGGAGAAGGCCGCCAACCACCGATCGAAGGAATCGATGACAACCTTCCTAGATCTTTTCTGGCCCAGAAAGGATATGGGTAGGGACTCCCCGTTTAAAGTTAATGCGAGTACGTCGTTTACATTACTAGCGGTATTTGAATTCTCGTGAAGCAGCGATGCAAAATCAACGTACTCACCTTGGGTTTTATCGTCGACGTGGGCGGCGATGTCGCTGAGCTGTGGAGCGCCAGATTGCGGAGACAGAAGCTGTTGCACCGAGTTTGGGTCTCCAAGGTTGATACCAGGTTGCGGGACTGCTGGTGGTGGCTGGGAGACCGCGGAGAGTGAAGCCATTTTGCTCTCGACGACGGCCGAGACTATCGCCGTGATTTGTGCCACGTTCAAGTTAGTAGGCGGAAGATCGGGTGCTGTTTGATCGTCGTCGTGGGTAGGATCGGCGTCCGGGACGGCTACGGTAGGGTTCATAGTGATTGTCGATGAAGAAGCAGTAGATTTGCGCCGTTTAGATCTTGTAGCTCGCGTTGGAGGTGCAGGGTTAGCCATTCTCTTCGGAGCTGCTCGCGGCTGGCCCTTGAGGCGAGTGATCAGTTGGTTTTGTTGGCCCATGATCGGCAGGCTTTGTTGCTGGCAAAGCAGCCGCAGGACTTCTGTTGTCAGTGTGTTGTAATCGCTCATCGTTTCGACGACCGATAGAAAGCGAAGAAAAGGGAAGAAAAGCACTGGAAAAAGCACTATTGACTTTAACAGCGATACTTGGATGAATGTGAAGGCTTGCCGTGAGAAATGTACTAGGCATAAACAAGATAGTTAAGCATAAGCTGATTGGCTGGCGAATTGTCCGCACGTGCCGGCAATTGACATGATTGGCTGCTAAGAATAGGGGGGTGGGAAAAAGACGCGTGCTAGGTACAAAGTGTGTTAAACCGATCACCGGGAAAAACACTGGCTACTCAGGTGATGTCCAAGGGTCAATTAAGCTAAACATTAACTCCAGTTTATGCTCTAGCAGAAACCGCCATTTGGGGGAAGGGTTACATGATCAATAAAAAGTAAATTTATGAACAGATAAAAAGCCCATTTCATTGCACCTGATTAATACACAGCTGGCTGTATAGATGTTCAAAATTAACCATCCAATAAAAAAGATTTGTAATTTAAGGACAACTGTGGATGGACATGATTAATGATGAGTTACAAAGCATTGAGAACCAAGAATCAGAGTCAAGAATACAATACGTCATCATGATATTTCATTGTAATATTAATAATAATGTCAATATTACAATTTAATTTGTCATTGTCTTGTGTCTTTCTTCAGGATGACAAATCAACACTGTTTCTCATTGCTGCTTATGCTCGGTACAGTTGTCCATATGTATGGGTAAGTATGCATTGAAATAATTCTCTCCCCTTCCCAGGCTTGTCAACTATTTTATTTTAAACAGGGATTCTGACAGGGTGCGCGGGTGCGGGACCGCACAATTCGGTCAATTCCGCACAATTCCTAAAAATCCGCACAATCCCGCACAATACTGAAATATTCGCTTAAAATTTTAATTGAATCAGGTATTTCTATTGATTACCAAGATTTCAAGAAACGTTTTAGGCTATTTTCAGCCCATTTTCCTTCCAAACAATCAAGAAATCCCTCGCTTTCCTCGAACAGTTCGAGCGGATCGATATAAAAACAACAAGGCATTCTCTTCGTCGTCTTGGGAACTAGTCCAAGTTTTACTTCTTTCCGACTTCTTACAGAATTTTTCGCGTCGCTTTTTAGTTGTCGTTTTTCAGACATTATGTTGTTTTTCTTAGCAGCCTGTTGATATTTTTTTCGAGCGCTTTCGCTTCCTCTTTCAGTTTAATATATCGGGGACCGAAGAAGAAACACCGAAGAAATGTACCCGGTCGCGCCGAAATGAATGTCACTCTGTCTGAATTATTTTCGCAAAGAACTGATCACGTTTGCGAATCGACAAACAAACTAGTAAAGCGCTGGAACTTCAGATTGATAGGAGAAAATTATTAAGTTCTGATCAGAATACTAGATTTGATTTTTTCAATCAAGTGAAAGACGTTTCATTCAAGAAACTGCAAAACAAACATGCTATCAAATTACATTTAGCATGCAATGTGCATACATCTCGAGGTTGTGTTTTTGCGGCAAACTTTCGAAGAAATTGTGTGAACCTTTAATGGAAATTAAAGGTTCACACATACATAAAATGTACGGATTTTTCATAAAGGAACTCGCTCAGATCGGAAACATTTTATTTAGAGGTGGTATTTCGGTTTTACCCGATCGAGTTCATCGTGTCATGCAATGTGAATTTGTGGAGACAAATAAACTTTGGTGAAAAAAAACAGCCGCAAATTGGCGATTGCTGGGTACATTTTAATCCCCAAAGTAAAACATCTATTTGTATTTTTCATTTATGCAGAATTTCCTCCCTGTCTTATTTTTCTGGCTTGGCTAGAACACTGGTGATTGAATATTTGGTTGGTCACAGGATTGCGCAATCCCGCACAATTTCCCGCACAATCAAAGTTATTTCCCGCACAATTTGCTCCAAAACTCCCGCACAATTTTAGTTTTTTTCCCGCACCCTGTCAGAATCCCTGTTTAAATCAAGTACAGTTGAACTTCCAGTGAGTGGCCACCATCGGGACCAAGCGTTGGTGTCCGCTTGCGGGAGGTGTCCACTTATGGGAAGTGTTGATTAGTGGAGGTTCAACCTGTAGTATTAAAGAATGATTACCATTAAGTTACTTGATTACCATATAGGTGAGATCAAACCATGAGAGACTGGTATCATTTGGTGATGACTCCAGCAGCAAGGAGAAACAGAAGGATAGTCCACTGAAACTCAAGTCCACAGCGGAGTGGAAGCAGAGAGGTGAATATTCCAGTACACTTATTAACCCTATTCATACCAAGTTTTTTGGTCTTCTTGGACCAGGGCACTGCTTTTAGCCCTGGCCAATTGGAGTTCACTTAGTTGTTACCTTGTTTGGCTGGGATTTGCATGTACTAATGATTGCTTGCGATGACTTCTCTTCAAGCTCAAATTTGTTCACAGTAGCTAAATGTAGTCAATGTAGGTGCATTTCTTTTCACCATTTGGCCACCTCAAAACAAGTAGACACAAGAATTAAGTAAGTCCAAGTTGTTCCCAGTGAGTATTGTTTGTGTTGAAAATACGAATAGCATACACTGTATGTGGAAGGCTTGCAAAGTACTTGTCTACCTGTGAGTGTTTGGCCACCAATACAATGTACAAGTTTGTCTGATTTGCATTGGACTGTTTGGCCAGGGGTAATGGAAAGGTGGTCCCTTAGAAGAGGTGGTTGCTCAGTCAGGTTCAAGTTTATGTTCACTAGGCATTTTCATGGCATTATTTCATGGAGACACAAGTGGAACACAACATTGCCTTGCACAACATCACCTTTCAAAAACATTCAAATGTTTATTAAAATATAAAAGGCATTAATAGATAGTTAGATTTATACTATTTCAAGAATAATTCAATGTCATACATTTATTTTTAGACACCAAACTCTGGGATATAATAGCTGAAGTTGTGAAGCTGTGTATGTACCCATCTCCTCTCAATCCATTTGCTGTTGACTTCAAGTATTTTGAAGGTCTGCCACTGGTCCAGAGAGTTATTGCAACTGGTGCTATGGCTCATTTCTTACAGAAGGTTGTTGCATCTGGTAACCATGCTTACAATGCCAGAGGTATAGACGTGTGTTGAATAAGATTAAACATTAAATTATTCCTCACTAAGTGAGGTTTATACATGTATGTTCACTTGTGCATTTTCTAGTTCTAACATAACTTCTGATGTTTGCCATTAAGCCCTGAGTCAAAATCAGTGATTTTGCATCTTATACATTTAATAACAGTGATGCCTAATGTCCAGTTTTATACCTGAACTTTCCCCATAGTCTAAAAATAATATATGGTAGTTTGAGTACTAAATCTGTGGTCCCCATTACTCATACATGTATTTAATGTCATAAATATGTCACATGTGTTACACCTTAGTCACACTTTGTGAAAACATTTAGTTTGTTTCCTATAATCCGTAACAAATTCTATGGTTTACGTTATGTACCGGTACATGTATTAATGCAAGCATGTAACTGTTACTTGTAAAACTCTCTGATGAAGTCCACGATACTCGGACAAAATGTGTAGGAGAAAATAAATCAGTTTCACAAACTTGAGCTCGAAAAAGTGCTGCTCACTAGTAAGTAGGTGGACAACAGGTTAGGGTGGTTGAGCACTAAAAAGAAGCTTTATGTTTATGAGATGCAAGTCCTGTTTTTTTTTTGTCAACTCTGTTTAACAAAATTGACACTTAACAGTCTTGTGACTGACAAACCTGTGGCCCTCAGATTCCAGATGAAATTGGAAATTTGGAAATGTTGCTTTTTGATGAGGGAGGAAAAACCAAAGAAAATAACGTTAGGAGCAAGGAAAGAACCAACCACAAACTCAACCTACATTTGATGTCGAGTCCGGGAATTGAACCTGGGCCACATTGGTGGGAGGTGAGCACTCTAACCACTGTGCCAACCCAGAAATGCTCCCCCAACAGTCATTAACTCTTCATGATGTTGACGCTTTTTAGTCCAATTAGTGCTATTTGGAGCGCATGGTACCGGTATGGACTATTAATATTATTGGTCTGGGCCCCCCATTTGGGAGGGTGGGGAATTTTTGGTGGACTTTGGAAAAGGTTGTAGAATTTTGTGTGTATTCATTAACTTTACAAATGTACTTCCACTGTCATGTCTTTTGACCTGCTTTTTGTTTGTTGTTGTTTGTTTTGCACTAGTTTTTGATGACTTAGGAGAGATAACGAGGCGTCATTTCAAAGATTTGCAGACTCTTGTTCGCCAGAGAAGATCCCAAGAGACTGATCAAACTCCACCACAATATCCAGCGCAGTACATTGCACAACAAGGAAATCAATACAACTCACAGCAACCAAGACAGCAGACAAACTATTACCAAACAGGGCCAGTTCAACAACACCCACCATCATCTGCCTATCCAGGGCAGTACCAATCTGGACAAATATATTAGCAAACTACATGTATTAACAATTTAATAGAACAGTTCTTTAAATGAATTATTAAAATATTTAGCTTATTGTACACTTACATGTAGATTTTTCTGATACCAAAATGTACTAGATAACTGAAGGTCTCCCTGAAAATTTGGAGGTGGTATGCACGTCTCGGAATGTCTCACAGGATTGGCTGAGAAAACAATAGAACAAACAACAGAACAATGGACCCTAGCCCTGAAAACAATACATGTGCGTGATAACCAGGTCAAGTGAAATTAGAGGTTCTGTAGAGGTGCATGGCTCCTGAAAATTTGATTTGAATTTGATTTTATAGTTAGTTATGTCATAATTTAATTCATAACCCAACAACTAATTTTCTAAGATGTTGGGGTATCAGCAAATATCTTACATAGTGGCACTTTATTTATTAAATTAAATTAATGGTTTATTCACATACTGCATGCTACCACCCCCCCCCCCCCCCCCCCCCCCCCCCCCCCCCCCCCCCCCCCCCCCCCCCCCCCCCCCCCCCCCCCCCCCCCCCCTCTAACTTTAAATCGCAAGCTTTATAACTTTAATTTTAAACAACATTATGTTACAACTACTGTAAAATGCTGTGGAATGTATGCATTCTCTGTTTTATTCAATGTCATTCTTTTTAAGGGAAGGTTTACTAAGGGAAAAGGGGGCCAAGGTAGTTACAAATTTGCTTATTTTCAAAAGTAAAGAAAAAAGAAAATTTTGTAAATGGTTTGAACCCAGGAGTGTATATTAATCAGTTGTATTTAATTTGTTGTAGAGTGATGTACTATTTGTGGATTGTAGAAGTTTTAGATGAACCATTTAGCAAGAGGTAGTAAATATTATTGTGGTACATTGTGTGAAAGGTCCCCTAATAAAGAAATTTGTTGTTGGTTAAAGAAATTTGTTGTTAGTTTCAAATAAAAATGCAAGTTACTTCAGTCTGTTAACAAAGCAGAATAACAGATCATTTGTGTCTCATATGTTTGTTATAGTTTATTCACTTTTTGGGTTTGCCTACAAATAATGCCCAGTTCAGTATTTCTGAATTTCTGACTTCTTTATTGATTCTGCCAATTCCAAAATTTGAAAAATCTTGTTTGTAAGCCCCCTGGTCGTGATATATCTTTTTTGTTATTTTTTTGTTCGTTCTTTTATGTTCAAAAAGCCAATTTTAATCTGGTATATTTAATTTCTTACTTGGCTTCTGAGGCGTAGGGGAACAAAACAAGTCACATTGAGGTTCAAAGATGAATAATATTAATCGATTTCTTTGTTTTATTCCCTAAACCTCGGAGCCAAATTTGAATTTTAATATATCAGAAAACTGGCCTATTGGTGTCAATGACAACAAAATAACTCATCCAACTCAATATCATTGCTGTAGAAGTTGTAAGAAGCAGGAAATTAAACCGTTCTCTGACTGTTTATAGATCACTCAGTGGCTTAGATGTACATGTATTAAATCCAAAAATCAAATGCTTTCTAAAACCATGGCTATTTGGGAAATTTGGGATTTTTTTTAAAGAAATGTCTTGTACCAACCAGATAGCGAGTCATGAAAGCAAGACCTCTGTTCCCATACCCAAGAGATTGTTGCTAATGGCAATATAATACCAGTGGTGATGACATCTCAATAAATTGTTTGCTGTCTGGTATTATTTTTAACCTGTCCTGGAACTAAACTCGGCCATTTCTCAACATTTTGTTAGGTTTTCTTTGAGGTTGCTGGACCTACACCCTCCTCCCCTATTGGTAAATTTGCAGTGCATTGCTAGAATTTGACATTAATAGAGTGCCCCCACCCCAACCCCCCGCCTTACTGAAGGTCTGGATCCGCCACTGACTTGAGTGAAGACCGGGAAGGTGTTGGGGGGAGGGGGGTTCTCTAATATATAAGCTATATGGGTATGTGCTGCTGTGAAGGGTATGGTTTTGAAGCAGTTTAGTGGTTCAGAGAGTTTTGGTCTAGGATAGGGTATCATTTGCCAGGAAACTGATCAGTCGTATGAAAAATTAAGTCTAGAATAGGAATTGAAACTTAGAAGAGAACTTGAGCCTTTCTTAAACAGCAATAAAATCATCGCTGCAAAATTGTTGACAGATGGTTTTCCACTAATAGTGATACAGTTCTAAAAATAGCAAGTCTGGGATAGGGTAGTGATTTGCAGTGTCTAGTCTAGTATAGGGTTGCAAAATCAACTGAACATGGTCTGGTATAGGGTAAAGGTATTAGAGGACTTCCCAGCAGCACCCCCACCCGAAAATAATGGAGTACCCCCACCCCGGGGGTGAAAACAAGTACTTTAAATCACTTGAATTTAGTTTTATCGACTGAGTCGATAAGGTAAATTGACCACCGTAAAAAGATTCAAATAGCTGACGTTTCGAGCGCTAGCCCTTCGTCGGAGCGAATCAAGGAATTGTGGGTAGTGTGTGGTTTTATATAGTAAGCGGTGGAGCTACGCTATTGGTGGAAATTTGGTGACGTGAAAAACAAATGTAGATTAGTTGAATGAAAAGCGTTCGTTGATTCCGTGGGGTGGGGTTTGAGAGTGCCGATTTGAAAGATGATTTTTTGTTCTAGGTTTTTACGGCTTTCTGTGTTACCCTGGTGTAGGGAAAGGCCGCAGATTGTCATGTGTTGTTTAGAATGGTTAGTAAGATTAAAATGGCGCGCGACTGGTTTGGATGCGTCTTTGTCATTTTTTTCAACGTCTCGGAGATGTTCACGAAAACGGTCGCCCAGTCTCCTCCCTGTTTCGCCAATGTATATCTTTTTGCAAAAAGTACATGTAATGCAGTAGATAACATTTACGGAGGTGCATGTAAAACGATCAGTGATTTTAATAGATCGTTTGGGTCCTGTTATTTTGTCCGCGTTGTGAATGAAAGGACAAGTGTTACATCGTGTGCGTGTGCATTTGAAAGTTCCCGGTACATCGTCAGATTTCAGTGCGCTCGTAACTAGAAAGTTGCCTATGTTTTTGTCACGTTTGAATGAAATTAGTGGGGGTTGTGAAAAAATTCTGCCAGTTTCGGGGTCGTTTTGGAGTAATTTGAAATTTTTTAAAATGATGCTTTTGACTGTGTTGTTGTGTGGGTGGAAAGTGAGGGTGAATGGAATTCTCTCGTTCTCTTCCTTCTGTGGCGTTTGTAGTGCTGACTGTCTGTCGATCTGTTGTGCACGTTGTTGGCCCGTATTAACAACAGAGTCAGGGTACCCACGTTTCTTGAAAAACTGGCACATTTCTTCTGATTTGTTGGAAAAATCAGAGTCATCACTACATAGACGTCGAAGTCTGAGAAATTGAGAATACGGAATGGCGTTTTTAACGTGCGATGGATGTGAGGATGAATGTAACAGATAACTGTGGGAATCTGTAGGTTTGTAGTGCACACTTGTGGATAAACTGTTACCGTTGATTGAAATATTAATGTCAAGAAAAGCGACTGAGGTTTCGGAAATTTCCCAGGTATATTTTAGAGCTGGATGAAAAGTATTGACAGAAGTTATGAATTGATTAAGTTCCTCTTTACTGGAAGAGGTAGCGCCAATGCAATCATCGATGTAACGGCCGTAGAGTTCGGGTTTGGTTCCGTGGTACTGATTAAAAAATTTGTCTTCGATGTGGCCTACAAAAAGGTTAGCGTAGCTTGGTCCCATTTTGGTGCCCATGGCGACTCCATTTACTTGTTTGTAGTAGTTTTGGGAAAATGAAAAACAGTTAAGTGTCAAAACTAATTCGGCTAAGCGGAGCAGTGTTTCTGAGCTTGGGTTTTGAATGGAGCGCTGGTCGAAAAAATATTTTAGTGCTTGAAGTCCTTCGTCATTGGGGATGACGGTATATAAAGAGGTAATGTCCATAGTGAAAATTAATTTGTTTTCGCTGGCAAAACTGAAATCCCGGAAAATTTCGAGTGCGTGATTGGTGTCCTTAATGTACGAGGGTAGTGATTTGACAATGGGGGCCATGATTTTGTCTAAATAGCTAGAAATTAGTTCGGTAGGGACAGCTACAAGCGGAAACAATGGGTCGGCCCGGATTGTTTGGTTTATGAATTTTAGGTTTGAAATAAACGCGTGAGGTTCTAGGAGTAGTGATGATGAGATTGTTGGCGGTAACTGGTAATTGTTGTTTAGTAATGAGGTCTTGGATAGTTTCTTTGACAATTTTTTGGTTGGTAGAAGTGAGATCTTTATCAACTTTGGCATAGAAAGCGGTGTCAGAAAGTTGCCGAAAAATATTTCTTACTCAACAGCTTTCTCACCGAACGAACCGAAGACAACGATGCCTAACCTCAAGACACTCACCAAGGAGCTACGCCAGGAAATCGTAAGTTATCTTATTCCTTTTCCCCCCATTTCCACTAATTTAGCCTTTCGTTTAGCCACTCACATCTTTACCAAAACTAGGTTCTGTAGTCACATCAATTTCATCGGCCGTTGCCTCCAATCCAAAGTCATTCCTAAAGGGTTTCGTTCAAATTTTCACGCTTCTACATTCTCTGATTCCAATCAACAATATTTCCACGAAATTCACCATGCCCAAAATTCTTTCTCGCGTAATATTATGAGGATCACTATCAGAGCTATGTGCCTTAAACGTAACAATCTCGAAAAGGAAATTATCCAATACCGTTCCGAACTTTCCAAAATTTGTCCAGCTGTCTTAGTACAATCAATTCGCGCTAAAATTCAAGAACTCAATGCTAAACTGTTCAACAGCCTTAACCAAATCAAGACCCAAAAACTTGAACAGTTAATAGGTCCTCAATTATCCGGCGACCATTCATTCGATAGTCACAATGGCGTCGTTACCATTCCGGAAAATTTGCCGCTTTCTAACCCAGAGAGGTCCGTTCTTAGTAAAGGTTTAAACTTTGTTCCTATAGCGAAACAAACCGACGAATTTTCAGTCAAACACGATGTTGAAAAATTCCTTCGCCGCGTGCAATTAAGAGCTTTTTTCCACGACAAAGAAGACAATTCTAACACCTCGGAAAAAGATGTTTTTGAAACACTCAACGTTCGCAAATCAAAATGGACTCCCCCAGAGGGCCAGTTTTCTTCTCTAGATTTTTTCGTCAAAAAATGTCGTCACGATGTCCAAAAACTTAAATTTAACCGCCACACCAAAATTTCCAACCTTTCAACAGGAGAATGGGCAGCGCTCAAAAGTCTTAGCAAACGACGCGACATTGTTATCAAAGCGGCCGACAAAGGCGGGGCGGTAGTTGTTTGGCGGACCGACCTTTACCGACAAGAGGCTTTTCGGCAACTTTCTGACACCGCTTTCTATGCCAAAGTTGATAAAGATCTCACTTCTACCAACCAAAAAATTGTCAAAGAAACTATCCAAGACCTCATTACTAAACAACAATTACCAGTTACCGCCAACAATCTCATCATCACTACTCCTAGAACCTCACGCGTTTATTTCAAACCTAAAATTCATAAACCAAACAATCCGGGCCGACCCATTGTTTCCGCTTGTAGCTGTCCTACCGAACTAATTTCTAGCTATTTAGACAAAATCATGGCCCCCATTGTCAAATCACTACCCTCGTACATTAAGGACACCAATCACGCACTCGAAATTTTCCGGGATTTCAGTTTTGCCAGCGAAAACAAATTAATTTTCACTATGGACATTACCTCTTTATATACCGTCATCCCCAATGACGAAGGACTTCAAGCACTAAAATATTTTTTCGACCAGCGCTCCATTCAAAACCCAAGCTCAGAAACACTGCTCCGCTTAGCCGAATTAGTTTTGACACTTAACTGTTTTTCATTTTCCCAAAACTACTACAAACAAGTAAATGGAGTCGCCATGGGCACCAAAATGGGACCAAGCTACGCTAACCTTTTTGTAGGCCACATCGAAGACAAATTTTTTAATCAGTACCACGGAACCAAACCCGAACTCTACGGCCGTTACATCGATGATTGCATTGGCGCTACCTCTTCCAGTAAAGAGGAACTTAATCAATTCATAACTTCTGTCAATACTTTTCATCCAGCTCTAAAATATACCTGGGAAATTTCCGAAACCTCAGTCGCTTTTCTTGACATTAATATTTCAATCAACGGTAACAGTTTATCCACAAGTGTGCACTACAAACCTACAGATTCCCACAGTTATCTGTTACATTCATCCTCACATCCATCGCACGTTAAAAACGCCATTCCGTATTCTCAATTTCTCAGACTTCGACGTCTATGTAGTGATGACTCTGATTTTTCCAACAAATCAGAAGAAATGTGCCAGTTTTTCAAGAAACGTGGGTACCCTGACTCTGTTGTTAATACGGGCCAACAACGTGCACAACAGATCGACAGACAGTCAGCACTACAAACGCCACAGAAGGAAGAGAACGAGAGAATTCCATTCACCCTCACTTTCCACCCACACAACAACACAGTCAAAAGCATCATTTTAAAAAATTTCAAATTACTCCAAAACGACCCCGAAACTGGCAGAATTTTTTCACAACCCCCACTAATTTCATTCAAACGTGACAAAAACATAGGCAACTTTCTAGTTACGAGCGCACTGAAATCTGACGATGTACCGGGAACTTTCAAATGCACACGCACACGATGTAACACTTGTCCTTTCATTCACAACGCGGACAAAATAACAGGACCCAAACGATCTATTAAAATCACTGATCGTTTTACATGCACCTCCGTAAATGTTATCTACTGCATTACATGTACTTTTTGCAAAAAGATATACATTGGCGAAACAGGGAGGAGACTGGGCGACCGTTTTCGTGAACATCTCCGAGACGTTGAAAAAAATGACAAAGACGCATCCAAACCAGTCGCGCGCCATTTTAATCTTACTAACCATTCTAAACAACACATGACAATCTGCGGCCTTTCCCTACACCAGGGTAACACAGAAAGCCGTAAAAACCTAGAACAAAAAATCATCTTTCAAATCGGCACTCTCAAACCCCACGGAATCAACGAACGCTTTTCATTCAACTAATCTACATTTGTTTTTCACGTCACCAAATTTCCACCAATAGCGTAGCTCCACCGCTTACTATATAAAACCACACACTACCCACAATTCCTTGATTCGCTCCGACGAAGGGCTAGCGCTCGAAACGTCAGCTATTTGAATCTTTTTACGGTGGTCAATTTACCTTATCGACTCAGTCGATAAAACTAAATTCTCGTGTTTCATCCCCCCACCGACGCAGCACCACAGTTTCTCTAGAAACTAACCCCATTCTTTAAATCACTTGACTACCGTGTTTGCATATGCTAACCATATAAAAAAAAATTACTCTTAGTCATCGTACAGCTCATAGATCGTTTTTTTTTCGTTTTTATTATTACATGTATTACAATCCTTGTGATAACAATTCATATGTTCATTTTTTATTAGTCTTGGGACTAGAGAGCTAAACTTTTTTCTGCCTCCTCCTTTTACGTTTCGGTTTGACTTCTTCTTCTTCCTCGTCTGGTGGGTCCGGAGGGACAAGTCCCTGGAAAAAATCGTAATATACAACCGTAGAATCCGCCTCACAAAAAGCAACCGTCACTCGTGGACACACACAACTGGGTTCCATTTCTGTGTCTTCTCCTTCTTGCTCACATAGATTAACCTCCTGAAGAATGTTCTGAATCTCCTCCGTTGTTAAAGCTGTATCTATCGTAAGTGGCACGACAACATCAAATTGAGATTTCTTCGTTCGTTTTCCCGTTATATAAACCAATTTCAATGATTCGCATGGACGAATGCAGACACCAAACCAATGTTTGTTTTCGCACAAATCCAAGTAAACCGTTATTACTGCTCTTGCTAACGACGGGTTTTCATCGTAGTATCCGAATAATTGTATTTCCTTAAATTTTGGATGGTCTTCAAGCCAGTTTTCTCGCGTTACTTTGTGTTGAAGTTCATTTGTTGAAGCCATTACTGCAATTATCGCCAGGCGTTCCAAGCCAAAGCCGGGAGGAGTCTGGCGCGAGCATTGATGATTACAAGATGGCGGACAGAAGAGAGTCAGGTTTGTTAAAACTTTAGTTTGCTTTTTTTAATAGATTTTAACTTTGATACCTAATGATAAATGTTAATGTCAGTATTTGGTTTTTGAAAGCATTGACACATAAGTGGGTAAGAAATGTCGTTGTTGTCACATACTTAAGCTTGACACAGAAATAAAGTTTTTATTTATTTATTATTTATTTATTGCATAAAGTTTCATTCATTCTTTGAGTGTTCCGAGATTGCTCAAGCTTTCGTATCTACATGTTGCAAAACTAGAGAAAAATCCTACATGCTGAACAACAGAAAACATCTCTGTAAAGTAGTGAAAAAAAAATTCTTTCAATGGTCACACTTTAGGGTTGAGGTTCAGGTTTACAGACTTCAAAGTTAGAACAACTTTGTAATAGCACTGCATATATAAGCTTATAATTTACTAGAGGTTACAGATTGTAATGATAATGCTGCGAGCAGATGCTGGGCAGTAAAACATAATGGAAACAGTAAATGTACATACAGATTTTGATTATTTCATAAATTTATTTATTGGGTAAATTACCATACCATCATTTTCGAATTACATACCATTTATAAGTAGTTCTTTGTGATCCATTGTTCAATCGGCAAACCGGCTGAGCACGTAACAACGCTGAAAAACTCATAAAAGAACATTGCCTTCCCCGTGAAATGTCACTAAATCGTTCGTGACCTTGATGAATGCTTCCAGCAACAAATACGTTTGAATTTGGCATGATACATTTGCAAATAGGAACACTTAATACTTTGAAATCGAATTTGAAGAATAGAAGTGAACACCTGCTATGGACAGCAAAAGACGCATTCAGAGCCAGGCGCATCTAAGTTATGATGACACCGCTGGACGTACACTTGTTCAAAATTATCGTGACAAACAAAAATCGAGACTGCCGCACAACATAAGGCGCAGGGAACCCAAGGAACCACAGGCAAACCAAAGATTAGTGCGCTACTCGCCTGGGGGCTCGCAGCAATTAATGGTTATGCATTAACAAAAAAAAAAACCAGCACCACATGCACAAGAATTTAGGGTGTCTAGAAAAGGTAGACCTATTAAAGACCCACAAGACGAAGACATAAAAAAAAACAAAGACCTAAGAAACGAAGACATAGAAAACAAAGATCTAGAAAAGGAAGACCTATTTTACTGTAAGATTTAATCCACAAACTCATAGGATTGATAGGCTTAAAATTAAAGTACAGTACAATGTATCTGGTTGCAGTGCCATTTTGTCTTCAGTCGTCAACAAAAACATAGTTTTTGCACATATGTAGCTTTTTTTAATTAACTGCTGGGCACCCTAAATTTTATAGTTGGACCCCCAGTATGATAACTATTTTAGAGCACAGCCTTGGGTTGGTGGGAAAATTTGCTGTTAGGGTCAATGACAAAAACATAGTTTTTGCACATATATAGCTTATATTAATTAACTGCTGGGCACCCTAAATTTTATAGTTGGACTCCCAGTATGATAACTATTTTAGAGCACAGCCTTGGGTTGGTGGGAAAATTTGCTGTTTTAATAGGGTCAATGAAAAATGTGTTTATGCCTTTAATTTTGTTAGGGAGAATAAGGGACATTTCAAGTAGAAAAATTCTTGATGCAGCAACACGAAAGCGGCGCCAAAAAAGACAGCTTGAAGCTTTAGAAAAAGATAACTTTCAAGACGATCCCCACTCACATCTGACAGTTGTTCCGGCTAAAATGAAGGTCCCTGCCTTCAATGACACCATGGAAGGTAATTATAATGTGCAGGTTGTAAAAAATGTATATCTGGCAGGATGTTTTGTGTTTTTAAGATGACAGTGGCAGAGCTATAACTCATAAATGAAAGGCCCTGCCCATTGTTCTCACGTCCCGTTATTTGGTATTGTACGAAAAATGTTACAAACTATGCATATTACAACCTTGTAATGAAAGTCTACTAATGTGCATGGTCTTGATACAGAAAAGTCAATTTCTGTTTTGCAACATTATGAAATAAAATTATTGGTATAATACCAGTAAACTGGTCTTGTTACAAAAAAGTTGATTTGCCTTTTAACAACATAATGCATTTACTAGTATAATATAAGTGATATCACTTATACCAACTCTCCCGGATTATCCGGGAGTCTCCCGGATACGGAACAAATCTCCCGGTCTCCTGTTAGGGTCACCAAATCTCCCGGATAAAAGCGACTTTTGATCTTTTCTCTACAATAGGCTAAGATTTTAACCCAAATTTTCCCAAAATCCCCCCCAAAAAATGGTCCTTCATCATATCGTAACTTCACAAATGCTTTTCAGGAATGCAGAAAATGGCACTTTTAGAGGGTAAAGTAAAAAAACTTTTCCGGACCCCCCTAGATGCTTGCGACTACGTCACTCGATTCACACCTTTGGCGCGAAAAAATTTCACCCTCAGAAAAAACTCCCTATTTTTCAATCTCCAGAGGTTGGCATCTCTGTGATATATACAAGTATGCTGGTCTTGCTGTAAAAAAAAATCAATTTTCTATTTTGCAACACACTGTATGATTCATTTACTAGAGTGTAATGTAATAAAATCTATTTAATATTCATTTAATATGTAATTATCTATTGAATGTCACTTTTCACAAGTAAGGTTTTTTTTGCAAAAAAAGAAAACAAAACAAAAAACATATTCACTAGATATTAATACATGTAGTATTAGACATAAAAGGCTTTTGGACAAAGTTTGCAAGTATCATCTGATGTCCCCTGTTTATGGAAATATATTGTAGGGTAACTGTCAGTAATAACTCCACACAATTGACATTATCCTCCTTGTGAGAATAAATATCTTCATTACTGATGCCTAACAGGAGCATTGAAGCCCAGGGAACCCAAGGTATTGACATGTGTACCTTATTTTTGGCTGGGGTACCTAACATTTTTCTAACCTGGACTCCTTTTATGAACTACAAAATATTATAATTATTGTATTGCAATGGTAATTACAGGAATGTTGTTGTTCAAATAATGAAACATCCTTTTACTGTGCACTTAAAAACATTTTTATTGCAATTGACAGATAAAAGGAGAAAAAGAAAATCCAAAACAGGAGAGCTGTTTAAACAGGTTTGTAAGGATGTTATTTTGTTTTACAGTTATTTTATTAACTTCACCAGATGTGGCAGATGCCACAACATCCCTCCCCTAAAGGAAAGGTTATACACTCATTGAAGACTCAACCTTGACTCTTTTTGAACAGTGAATGCATTCTTTAACATCCGCTACAATTTAAACTATGTGTGAAGGTGTAAGAGACAAGGCCAATGGTTTAAGGTACTCCCAACCTTTGCAGGTTCAGAAAAAATTAGTACATGCACCAGTTTTATGAGTAATAGGACAAACTCTATATACTGTATAAATGGGAAGCTTAAATAAAAGTTGTGGTTTTTGATAAAATATAATTTTAGCAGCTTTCTCTTTTACAATCAGCCAGGAGCCAATAAACCGCCAAATGAATGAGGGTTGTTCAATTGAATTTATCAGGTATCAAATGTCATGGCAAGACCACAATATAGCTGCACAGTGTTATTCACAAGTGATCAATTAACAAAAGTAGCACTATGTCAGGCTTTTTCGATGTTCTGATTGGTTAGCAAGATATCTGCATCTATAGTTGGGAGTAGCTAAAAACAAACGAGAATGGGCATAAATAGTCGCCATGGGAAAATATTTTAAATATCAAAATTTTCTGACAAGGAGTTGTTGAACTTTGTATATGAATGTTTTCCAAAGGACACTTGCATAGCACCTTTAACATTGTCATCCAATGAAGCAATCATCTTAACCCTGTCACCTCCAGAGTTAATAATGGAGACATGTAGTGTAGTTCTAACTTTTTAGTCTACGGATGAAATCCTATAGTGTGACCATTCAAATGAAACCTCTTCGGCAGCACTTTTGCATGGTACCATTTGTTCTAACATTTGAGTCTGTGGATAAAATCCTATGGTGTGACCATTTAAATAAAACTTCTTCAGCAGTACTTTTGCATGGTACCATTTGTTCTAACTTTTGAGTCTGTGGATGAAATCCTATGGTGTGACCATTCAAATAAAACCTCTTCAGCAGTACTTTTGCATGGCACCATTTGTTTTTCAATTTTTTACAAAACGAAATTTGGGATTTTTCTTGAATTTTGATGTTTGGCACTCTTAGGAGTTAAAGGGTTAACTGAGGCCAAGTGTTGAGCTTAGCCAGCAGGATTTTTTCAGTTATTTAAAGAGCCTGGTTGGTGGTCCAGTCATGATTCAAACCTGAGACCTGCCCTACAGACTAGTGCTCTTTTGACTATAATTTTTTTCAGTGGTGGATCCAGACTTATTCATTATCGGAAGGGAGGGGAGAGAGGGGGTGGTGGGTGGCAGGGCCAGGGTTAGGGTTAGGGTTACCGGTATCAGGTATATTTCAGATCGAAATAATTTTTAACCCTTTCATGCCTAATTTTCTTTGCAAAATAGGGGAGGGGTGGGTCTCCTAGGGAGTGGTGGGCCTCCCATGACGATGTAGTGGTGGGTCCCCCAGGGAGAGGTGGGTGCCCAAGGCCCAAGGCCCATGGCCCATGCAACTTTATACATGTAACAAGGAACAAACATGTAAGCATTTGCAAATTACATGATTCTTCCTTCCCTGGTTCATTCAGATTTTCAGATCCATAGTATGTTAAATAAATTACACAAATGTAGGTTAGTCAAGAACAAATAATCAACCAAGGTTGAAATTGACCTAGAATAAATCAGACCCACAACATATCAGGTATGCAACTAGCCTGCGTAGCTGGCGGTTTTTTTGTTGGCGCGCGCGATAATTCGCGAGCGGCGAAGCCGCGAGTTTCGAGTTTCGAGCGGCGAAGCCGTGAAAAACCGCCTGCTCGGTTTCGTGGGCTTTTTGAGTAGCCGCCCCCTTTTGACCTTTTTGAAATCTTTTGGTGGATACAATTACCCAACCAATCACAGGGCGCATCGTAATACGAAACTTCATGTAAATTACGATCGCGCGAAAAATCGTGGCTTAAAGGAGCTATGTCACGGTGATTTTGAGGTTTTCGGGTCATAACCGTCCCAAATTAAAACTAATCACCTTTGTCGTACACGAAATGCTTAAAGAACACTAACAGGAAGATATCAAGTGAATTTTAGCAGAGAAAATAAACCATAATCGGAGTTTTAACGAATTTTCTAAGACACAAGCGATAAACTTGAAAAAATTGGCCCAATTTTTTCAAGATACAATCCGTTTCCATCCTGGCCATCTGCAGCCCAAGACACTTATTTTTACTTTTAGATCACTAGTAGAATAATTTTAAACAAAACTGGATTCTTAGTTTTGGAATTTCACTGATATAAAGATGTATTTTGGCTTTTTAAAGTAACGCTAAAAATGGTGACATAGCCCCTTTAAGCTAGCGGGCAATAAACAACAAAAACTCCATAAGTTCCTTTGATGGCGAACGGCGATACCCCGAAAAAAAATTTCAAGGGAGGGAGAATCCGAAAAGCGCGAATGATAACTGTAGATTGTGCTGTTTCCCTTTAAAAATTAAATACGGTGAATTTCAGAAACGCTGTGGCTAAATGCTCCGGCAGTCAGAAATTTTCACAAAATTTTCACTGAAATGCTCTTCCAAACCTTTTGAGAGTATTCGATGTTCGTTTAGAAATGTCAAGCGATTCCCAAAATTATTTTGATTTTCCAGTTGACAAAATATCGAAGCTTGGGCATACTATAAGATCGCTATGTTCTCGACACTTAGAATATTGCTGCCGAGACTCGCAGTCAGAAATTTTCACAGAATATCGACTGAACGTCTCACTCAAACCTCTTAAAGTGCCTATGAAATGAATTTTTTTTCTTCGTTTCTCATTAGTTTATTATGTCCAAAGAACGAAAGCAATAATCATTTCCCGAGGAAAAGAAAGGAAATCGGTTTTTTAGCCCCTCGAAGATGCGTCACTTCGGTTGAAAAGTGGCTCCAATTTTTGGAGAGCCTGGGGCGAGTGGGCGTGCGTGATGACGTAAATTACGTAAATAGTATGACACATTGGTTTGTTTACGCTATAATTCCCTTGGAATCCTTTAGCGTGATGGTCATTTTGCCAACGTTTTTGGCTGTACAAATGTCAGACAGCGCCTAATTTGTTTCTTTACAGTCCTCTGAAGGTGAAGAGGATCAGTTTCGGATCACTCTTGATCAACTGAAATGATCGTGTCCACTGTAGTTTTGCCGTAGCGAGACGAACCGACTGTGCCTCTTGAGCGAAGGAAGTGAACATGAAGAAGACGAACTTTGATTTAGATTATTGAACGTGAAAGGTATACATTTCAGTAGCACAGCGTCTCAGTGGTTTGCCAGTTGAGTTGTAAGCTTATTGAACGCAGAGGCGTTTTTGTTATTTCTTTTTAGTGGCTCGTTGACTAGCGTTAATCGAACGCGAACGATATATTTGTAGTACAAACAATCATGATATTAGCGCATTAGCGACTCGGCCGGTCTTCTCTGAAGTTCATTGATCGCGCGTGGAGGTTATGAACTTATTTTATCGGCTTGGCAATTCGCCCGTCTACTTAAAGTTCTTTCTTCCATGCGAAGGATATGTCTTGGCGGCTTGCTAGTTGAAAGTTTCTAAATTATACTGATATGTTATGCATATCCGAGATGGTGTTTTTCAGGCGGCTTGCTGAATTGAATGTGAATGGTGTATTTTTAGCGGCAAGGCGCTTTGATAGCGTATTTATTTATTTATTTATTCAAAATGTTTGAACTCAAGTATATACGTAATAATTATGCTTTTTAGTTCAGTGTCTTGCCAGCGATTGAACGTTTCTGGAAATTTTAACCACTTGGCGGCTTGTAAGTGAGTTCAAAGTATCGTGTTTACATTTATGTCTGATTTATATTTCATTGATAAAAATTGATCTGATCGAACACGCAATGATTCAGCGATGTATTTTGTTCCGAATAGTCTTACGCATTTGTACATGTAGATTTTTGATAGATGTCCCGCAGAATAGACGCCTTCCAGTGAACACTTGCGTCACTGCACTTTGAGTTTTATAATTCGGAATAACATATAAACATTTATATTACTCGCCAGTCAGTGCCGATCGAGTCAGTATATTTTTGTAGGCCTCACTGACTTCGACGGCTCTCCAGTCGAGCCGAGGCTTGAAGTAACTTCCAAACAGGATATGGATTGGGAAAATTATGCTTGATTAAACGGCCTCACCGGCCGGAATGTTATTTTCTTTTGCAAAATAATATTAATCTTAACAATAAGCACTTTCATTGAAAACAACATCGCTTGACGTACCCTTTCCGATGTCGGCGAACAAATTTCATGTATAGTCGCCGGCCTATTTTCCTCTGGAGCAAAATAAAGCTTTGTTACACCCTCTGTTATCGAAGAATTCTAATATCTCGTATGTTTGAGGCCGCTCGCCACATAATATTGGTCCTCCTCTTGCGACGTCTCTTGTCAGCTCTCTTGTTCTCTATATTCCCGCAGCAGTTTGTACAACTATTTACGTCACAGTGTAATATGACACTGGTTTTGGCCGCGCACAAATTGGAGCCACTTTTTAGCGCCAACAACCTAACTTTGAGACCATAAAAAAAGCGTTTCGCATCATCCCTAACACTTTAAACCTTTTATTCCAAGGTCTAAAAAGGTGAAATTTTCGATACATCAAAAAATAAATTTCATTTCATAGGCACTTTAAGAGTATTCAAAGTTCGTTTAGAAATGTCAAGCGATTCCCAAAATTATTTTGCTTTTCCAGTTGACGAAATATCCAAGCTTGGGCATACTATAGGATCGCTATGTTCCCGACACTTAGAAAATTTCTGCAGACTGCCGGGCACGGTCTCAAATAGACTAATGCATGGTTCAAATCCTACAGTTACCATCCCCCCCCCGGGCAACCCCCGGGACAAAGTCGGCCACTGTGGCCCGGGGGTGGGGAATTTTGCAAGTAGTCATGTCCCGGGGGTAGGGGGTGGGGATAATCTAGGTGCTCAAGGAATTATGGGGCGAAAATTTCGTCGAAGCACATAGCGACAACATGACTCAACAAGCGGACTTCTTTGCTGGGAAATTCTTACAATTTGTCAGTAATTGGCTGGAAGAAAACAATTTGGCAACCTCACCAGCAGGGTAGAGCTATAAGAGCGTTACCGCCGAGTACATTAATCAGTGATGCCGTGACAAGCAAAGAACTTACCGATGATAGGACGAGAAACCTTGCTAAGGAGTGTTGCCTGTCAGTGGATGATGTGAAGTGTTGGAAAGAACATATCCTCAGTACATGAAACAACCGCAAGAGAGGAGCGATGAAGCCAAAGAAACGCGAGCAAGGAAGAAAAACAAAGAGAGAGCTGCTTCCTGATCTTAGTAGCGCTAGCTATACTAGTCTAGTCCAGTCCATGTCTAGTTTGTAAACTGTTCGGTGGATTTATATTATATATATTTCTGTCTTCTTGAGAAACGGTGCAGCTTGCTGTTAAGTGTCCCGGGGGTGGGGGATTACCTCTTTCTTTGTGCCCGGGGGTGGGGAATAGGACGCCAAGTGAAGAAAAAATGGCAAATCCCCGGGGGTGTGCCCGGGGGGGGGATGGTAACTGTAGGAATTGAACCATGCATAAATGCCCGGCAGTGACAAATTTTCATAGAATATTTCGTCAACTAGAAAAGCAAAATAATTTTTGGAAGCGCTTGACATTTCTAAACGAACATCGAATACTCTCAAGAGGTTTGAAAGAGCCTTTCAGTGAAAATTCTATGAAAATTTCTCACTGCCGAGCATTTAGTCCCGGGGGGGGGGGGGTACTCTGCAAATTTTTTGGTGGGGGTGTTCCGCTGGGACTCTGAGACCCTTAACTTATACTAGACCATTTTAGCTGCATTTTGCAACCCTATTCTAGACTAAACACCGAAAAACCCTACCCTATCCTAGACCTATTCCAGACTCGCTATTTTCCAGAAACTCGTTCAGTATCACAGTTATTAGTTACCAGGGGTCAGTAAAAATGCCGTACTGCTCGCCGTACCGATTTTTAAATGCCATTTGCTAGTAAACCTTGTCTAGACGAAATTCTTCACGCAACTGATCAGTTTCGCGTAAAATGATACCCTATTCTAGACCAAAAATCTCTGAATACTATACCCTATCCAGACTAAACTGCTTGAAAACCATACCCTACACAGCGGCACATACCTATATAGCTCATATATGGGAGTACCCCCCCCCCCCCCCCCCCCCCGGGCATTTAGTCTGTTTGAGACCGTGCCCGGCAGCCTGTGCAGAAATTTTCTAAGTGTCGAGAACATTGCGATCTTATAGTATGCCCAAGCTTGGATATTTCGTCAACCGGAAAAGCAAAATAATTTTTGGAATCGCTTGACATTTCTAAACGAACATCGAATACTCTCAAAAGGTTTGAAAGAGCCTTTCAGTGAACATTTTGTGAAAATTTCTGACTGCCGGGCATTTAGTCTATTTGAGACGCCACAGCGTTCTTCCATGGCAAGCACAAACATTGTGAAGATTAAACTCTTTCCAAAACCTGTAGGCAAAATGGCCATGACATCTTTTCCATACAGTATTTTTTTTTACGGCTATTTCCTGCTCTTAAGAACGAATATTGGGAGATGCCAAAGCTTTGAACAACGCTTCGTCTTGGTTTTCGCGTGGCAACTCTAGTCTCCCTTGGGAGATCGCATAACCATTTGATTGACGTGTTTACGTTTTAGAACCAATCAGAACGGCCCGTACGCCGGCGTACGGACTACTCAAAAAGCCCACGAAACCGAGCAGGCGGTTTCTCACGGCTTCGCCGCTCGAAACTCGAAACTCGCGGCTTCGCCGCTCGCGAATTATCGCGCGCGCCAACAAAAAAAACCGCCGGCTACGCAGGCTAGTATGCAACAAAAAACAATTCCATTATTTTTGTTCAGGAGTAATAGTGAGTTTGATAACTGGTGCATTTTTTTCATTGATACCAATAATAATATAATTATAATATTAATGATTATTTGTTTTGTCCAATAAACAGAGGTTTCGAAGAACTTTTGCCATGTTACTTGAAGAGGCGGTAAGTGCTCTAGATTGTTTAACTCTTGAAGTACTGGTATTTACATGTAAACTTATTGACACCTAAACTGCCACAAACTGCCTGTGAGGGGCCATGGGCCTTGTACCATTTGCAATGTCATGTTAAATATTTTCACTTTCTCCACCTTTTCCTGCCATTGAAGTGAAGTCTAGTGAAAGACCGACAACAAGAAAAAAGGGGGGAAATTGAGGGGGAAAAAGGAGAAATGCCTTGTGCACATTCCCCAAACAAAAGGATGTTTAGTTTCATGTTGCAAACAACATTTTGGCTACATGTAGTTTGGCCACAAACTGCCTGTGAGGGGCCATGGGCCTTGTACCATTTGCAATGTCATGTTAAATATTTTCACTTTCTCCACCTTTTCCTGCCATTGAAGTGAAGTCTAGTGAAAGACCGACAACAAGAAAAAAGGGGGAAAATTGAGGGGAAAAAAGGAGAAATGCCTTGTGCACATTCCCCAAACAAAAGGATGTTAAGTTTCATGTTGCAAACAACATTTTGGCTACATGTAGTTTGGTCGTAATTTGTCTAGGCAGCAGTGAAAAAAAAACCTACATTTGTGGCTTCAAATTGCTATTTTTCGCTAAAACTCTAGGAGTCAATGTGTTAAAGACAGACTTTTGTTTAATCTCTGGGTGAGATGACCAGTGTTGACAACATCATTGTTCATGTTGATTATCCAGCAACAGGAAGCTGAAGCGGGTGAACCATCTTATTCCTCAGCAAGTGTTTCACCTTCAAAGTTTCCAGAGAGGCACTTCTGTTCTGTCTGTGGATATCCTTTTAAAGCCGGCACTTTTCTGGCATATTATAAATAAACTATACTCAGTCTATTAGCTGACAGCTTATTTTTACAGATAAATAGTTAAAATCTCTAAGAAAGAATGACCTATTAGTAAGTGACTGGCTTTTTTTTGCACCAAAAAGAGATTTTTTGTAAAGAATATTTTCCAGTTGTCATTCGGTTGATGTACTCATGTAACTGCAACGTGACCAAATTTAAAAACCTGTTGTCAAAGAAGTCACCCATTTTATTTCTACAAGTGCCCAATAATTATTAGGATGTTTTTCCAGTCTTCAAATTGGACACTGTGCCAACAGATAACTAAGCACCATGCACAGGGATGGGAGGGTAATGGTCATTCAACAATTATGGGTAATCCAAGTTTATTCAAATTTCACAGTCTCGTTTTTTTGTAAAGACCCAGTATTTGTCCATTATGCTTCATCACCTCAGAACAATAGAAGCCTTTCTCCTGTGTAAACCAAAACAACAGAGGTACGTAAAGTATAATGGACACTACTGGGTCTTTAAGTAGCTCTCAACGTCTCGAGTGTCAATTTGTTTGTGAAGCTGTCTTGGTGTCTAAGTTTTGTAAAAAGTTATCGGGTTCGTAGAGAAAAACGCTAGTCTCGCTATCTCACTAAGTCTCGAGTTTGCCATATGCCACCCATGCAGGGTACAGTCTAAAAGGTTTGACTCTACAGTTGTTGGACTTCCAGGGCGAGAGAGGTAATTGAACAAGATAACTAGACCAAGTGTTTTTGATACCCGAATGGCCAAACTGCTTTAAGATTTTTTCAAAGCATCGGAAACTGGTTTTGTATAATGTAAGGTCATCTAATGCACCTATCATTTACAATGTAGACTCTGAATTAACAGCCCTGGGTAAGGCCATTTAGCCTGCAAATACAGCTACCTCTCACCCTCACTCACTCCTCTCCTTGTCTGATGTCCTTTCTTTAAGCGCTTGTTCTTGACGTCATCTGAACATTGAATATTTCCACCAATCAGAGTACGTTCAGTCCCATTCTTGAAATTCCTGATGGAGAAAAAAACCATCTTACAACCACTCTGATTGGTGGAAATTTTCAACAGTCAGATGACGTCAAGAACAAGCCCTCAAACAAAGGACATCAGACAGGGAGAGGAGCCGAGGGAATGAGTGAAAGCAAACTCAGGCCACCTGAGAATCAGGCTGTGGGATATTAAGCAAAGAAAAGATTCATTGCAGAGCTGCTTTTAGGAAATGAAGGACATTTGTTTACAGATACAATGGCGATAAAAACTGTCCAAGATGGGGATTATTAATTTTATCTCAATTTGGGTACATTGTAATTATTTTGAACAAAAATTCTTCAGAAAGTGTGAATTGTGAATCCTTGACCATTTTTTTACATTTCCCTCAAACTACACATGTGTGTCATGTGGAACCAGATATTGCTGTGTAAGGTGTTTAGGAACTCACCAAGACACGAGATGCCTCAAGTGGACTGTGTGACCCATATTCACAGCATGGACTTCACCCCGTTACTGACTTAAATTCACACAACACTGTTTGAATAACAGTGTAGATGGTTATCATCAAGATGAAGCATAGCTTCCCTTTGTCCACATTCTGTCAGCATCGCGATGCATTTCAAGTTCCTCCTGGAAGCTTCCAGTGAGAAAAATTGCAAGAAAACAGGGGAATAGTATTACAGTTTTGGTGGGAATCATTTGCCGCCTCCGAGAATTAAGTGACGCTTCAGTCGAACAGGGCATGTTAAGATCATTGACTGCAAACTTGTTGAAAACATTTCTTGTACACCAAAAGCTTGGACTTGGCTTTGACAAGGTTACCTTTGAATACGTAATAAAGTAGTGATAAAATGTTTTTCAGTACTCCTACTTGTAAATAGTAAACGTTTCTGATTTGCGAATAAACTGACTTATTATTCAACACAATGTTGTCAGGGTTCTCTCGATATCCCTCCTCTATAAACAACATTTTATTTCACTTTTCATTTATCACTACGATTTGGTATTCAAATTCATAAAGGCTGATTACTCACAGGCAAAACTGTGATGTTTCACGATGTTACTGTTTTTTTCTTTTTAACGCAAAACAGCATCCGAGTCCAATAAATTTTTAAAATGCTTCTCTATGACAAAAAAAACCTGGCTGAGGAAGTAGCTGGTGACATTGTCTGAAGTGTCAGCCGCTTTGTCGCCCTTTCTCCCGTGGGCGCCAGCCGGAGAGAGCTCTCTCGCTGGCTCCCACATTGGGTAGGGCGACAAAGCGTCAGACACTTAAAGTGCACCTAACCCCCAATTTTTGTTTCTTTTAATCAACTCAATGTACGTTGAAAAGTCGAATAGTGAATTTTTTTTTGTTTTTAACGTCGCGTTAGTGAGTTTTTGAGATTTGAATTTGCAAAATGCTAATTAGATGACGTCAAATCAAGACCACCATTATTTCTACTTCAATTTACAATACGCAGTTCACAGCTTAAGGATAATCAATTTAAGAAATACTAAATAAAAACTGTTAATAGTCAATTGATTTGTAAAAAAATATTACTTGGAGGTGGAAACAAGTACAGTCGAACCTGTATATAACGGCCCTGTATTAAGCGGCCACCCTCTATTAAGCGGCCAGTTTTCAAAGTCCCGATTTTTCGCTGCATTTGTTACCTGTATTAGGCGGCCACCTCTATTAAGCAGCCGCGGCCACCCTGTAGCAGTCCTATGTTTGTATTTCTTTGTTATTTTTACCGGAAACTAAGCCACATGTCATTTTATGCGGTATTTTATTGTGTTTAAAATGTGTTCCATCATCACTATAAAGAAATAACATGTGCAAAGCTACTGTAAGCTGGCCGTTTAGTATCGTTAACGCTTTCCAGATGTCCGCAATGTGCTGAAGTACAGTACAAAATCACGAACGCAGCTAACTGAGTATTTTTAGTGATCCTGTATTAAAGGGGCATTGTCACGCAGATTTTGCTGTGTTTTGGTCAAAATACACTAAATATATGACAAAGTACCTTTGCTCAAACATAAAATTGCTTTAATAACACCAAGAAGATAACATCAAGTGATTTATTCAAGGAAGAACAAACCATAATAAGTTTTTGCGATTTTTCTACGACTCTTGGGAGTAACTTGAAAACATTGGCCAATTTTTTCAAGTTGCAATCCATTTCCATCCTGGCCATCTGCAACCTCGTTCCCAGGGTCTCTCTTCTTCCCGCCCCCAGGGGAGGGAAGAAGAGAGACTCTGGGAACGAGGTTGGGCCATCTGCAGCCAAAGATAACGAATACTAGTTTATGTGCACTGGTAGAGTATTTATTAACAAAACTGGACCATTATTTTAAGGTTTCCATTGAAACAAATGTTTTTTGGCTTTTCAAAGTGATACTAAAAATAGGTGACAGTGTCCCTTTAAGCGGCCACCTGTATTAAGCGGCCAGTTCCTCAAGTCCCGAGGGTGGCCGTTATATACAGGTTCGACTGTAGTTGTATAATAAACGATTCTTGATTTGACGTCATCTTATTAACATTTTGTAAATTCAAACCTCTATAATTCACTAACGCAACGTTAAAAACAAGAAATATTTAACTATTCAACTTTTCAACGTACATAGAATTTATTAAGCGAAAAAACAATTTTGGAGTTAGGTGCACTTTAAGACTACTAGTGACAACATACGGAAAAACAATCAGATTGACTTCTCAAATTTGCGGCAAGATACATCACTCACCAGCAGGTAAGGGACTTGGTAGCTTTCGCGGTGTTTGCATTTCGTAGGGGAAATTTTTATATTTACCATTGACAGGGTTGCCACGGTCAGGGAAAAGTCAGGGGAAAACAAAACTTTTTCAAGGTCAGTGAAAAGTCAGGGAATTTTGTTTGAATTTTGGTGAAGTCAAATGCCATGCGTTCAAAATCCAGTGAAAAACGTAAAGAGATGGAAAATGAAGAGAAGAATATTGATGGTCTGCAAAAGAAGCTGAAGCAAATGTAATAGTGGATGTGGCTTATTTGAAAATTCGCCTAATGCAAAAAAGTCAGTGAAAATTGTTTTGAGGTCAGGGAAAAGTCAGGGAATTTTTTATGTTCTTACGAGTGGCAACCCTGATTGAGGGCGTTTGAATCGAAAATAACCACGGTGAGAGTATTTTAGGGTATTATGCCAGAAAAATATGCCGACAGAAACAACTTTTCAGATAGAATTGGTACCTCTTTATGACCCTTAATGTGAACCACACCCACATAAAGGGTTTCTGTTACCTTTTAGTGATTCTTTCAAAATTTCCAACGATTACCCCCGTCAATTTTATATGGGAGTACACCCCTCCCCGGGTTCACGGCTGCCACTTGGTGAGTAATTTTGGTTGTGTAGACGAGTAATAATATTACGGTAAGGTCTTTTTCTAAAAGATGAAGATTGTGTACAGTCTATAGTACATCGTTACACTCTGTGGCTTTTCTATGGTCAATTTTGAAACAAAATCCTGTTGGGACATTCTCGTAGCCCGTGAACAAACATCTCCCATGCATGGCTTTCCTTCCTTCAACAACAGAGTAAGGCAATGGGAGATATTTGCGCCAGGGCTAAATGAACTACAGTGGAATCCCGATTTTTCGAAACTCCCGATTATTCGAACCAAAATTCGTTTCCCTTGGATTTGATTTCAGTCAATACCACCTTCGATTTTTCGAACCAATTTTCGTTTCCCTTGGAGGTTTGAAAAATCGGGATTCCACTGTATCTCCTGTTGTGTGTCGTTGAAGACGAACTAAAGAAAATAGTTGGTCTAGACGCAGAGTGGTTTTACACAACCCGTGAAATAGAAATTTGACAAAAAAACACTATTAGCTTACGTGTCAGGCGTGTCTAAAAAAAAGGGAGGGCAAGGGGGGTTTGGGCGCGCAAAGCGAGCCAGGAAATTTAGCTCTCTTCGCACTCCGCGTTCTCTGGACGCGCTTTGCGCGCGTTCAAATCTCGTCTGACCCTTCCTCTTCCTTTTGTAGCGATTGCCAAGCAAGCCAAGACACTATTAAGGCCGGACACACGGTGCCGGCTACTTATCTTGCAACGTTGCGCACAACAGTTGAATCGAATCAAAGAAAACTTTTCGGGCCCGAAGGCTATTTTTTAAATGTAGTTTCTAACGAAGGGCATTGACGTTTTTAGCCCACAAATCAGCCAAAGTTGTGTAGTAAACGTAAGATTTTATTGCTTAGCTTCAAAATCAACAAAAATCGAATCTTTAATGGCAAAGTTCTGCAAGTAACACAGCCTTTCAGATCCAAAAAGGTTTTCGGGACTTTCGAGAAACGCACTCCTGGACAGACTCCATAAACTGCTTTTAGACAAATATAAATTATTAGAATTTAACTGTACAATTTGAAAAAAACTCAGTTGCAGTACTTTTTCATACCCGTTTATCGATCGATTTTTTTGACAGCGACAATGTTTGAGTAATGTATGGTAGTTTTTTCCCTGATTTCCGTTGCAGGAGACTGCTAGCAGGGAACTGGTATTTATTAGCCTAAAAGCCGAGTTATTTTTTCCCCAAATTCAAGCCGATTTTACCAAATCTTTCCAATAATTGGGGTTCTTGGCCGAGCGTTTTTGAAAATCAAACATTGATCCTAATGGTTTAAAAAACACTAAAGCCTGGTTTTGACTATCGACATAAGCATAAGCAGAAACAAAAGAATTTGCGTCAAGTGAAAAAGCATACAGTCAACTCTCTCTAAGGACCTGTTTATATGGTCTCGGGTACAACCCCCCCCCCCCCCCCCCCCCCAACACTTGAAAGAGTGTTTCATCAGGTATCCAAACACCTCGAAGTGGATTAAAAAAACTCGGCTACGACTCGTTTTTCAACCCACTTTGAGGTGTTTGGATGTAATATATTAAACATGAGATTCAGTGTTTCATCAGATTTTCAAACACCGCGTAGTGGGTTGAAAAACGAGGCGCGGCGGATTTTTAACCCACTTCAAGGTGTTTGGAAATCTTATGAAACACTGTGTTGAATGGTTGATATTACGTCTCAAACAAAATGATTTTAGAAGGAGAAATTAAGGATGCAAAAATGAGGAGTGTTTCAACTGATTTGAGAAATTCTGATGCAGCACTCTTCCTCGTGTTTGATATATTATTTATAGTTTTTGCTGGGAGTTTCCAATCTTTTCCGATTATTCATCAAAGTTTTCCGTTGTATCAAGCTTCAAATAGGGTGCGATTGTAGTCTTATTTTAGCGTTCTTGCAACAGCTGAGGCAAATACACAAGCATAATATTAGGAAGCTTAAATTCAGCAGTCGACTGTGCAGCAATTTCTGTACAGCCGATTTTGTGGAAACTTGCTCACAGTAAAGCTTTAAGTCTTGAACCTTATTGAGCTTTTAAAAAAAAAATTGTCGTCGTTTGATGAAAATATTCGCGTTTTCTTAAAAAGCGGGGTTTTCTAAAAGCGCTTTTAACTCTAAATCGCTTATCTCATTTTCATTAAAATTTAAAGTCCTGTATAATTTGAAGACTCCTTTATTACCCTACAAAAACTTTTAGAAATCTCTTCACGAGGCTGTTCACGCTTACGTGTCCAGATACCACAAACCGAAAATTCGATTTATAAAAGGGAGCCTCCGCGCCTTAACTACCATCTTTCAGCTAATCAAATCACACAGAGAATGTCTTTATTTTAAAATAAAACAATAATTCATATTAAATAATAAAGTGCTGGAATAGTCAAATATTACAAGCCATAAATTGATGTCACTTCAGTACTTCTTGTTTAACATGGCTCAAAAGTTCAGAGATACAAAAGATATTTTCACCTGGCTCAACACACAGTTTCTCTGAGCAGGATGTACTTTTATGATTTTTAAGAGTTTCTGGGTGACTGAGACGCATGCCACATAAGTTGCACGTTAAAGATGTCTCTGCAAGACGTATATTTTCGTGTACAGTGAGATGGCATTGTTGACTGAAACTTTTGTCACGCTGATTGCCTGCAAAGCGCTTTCCTTTCGCATGTATTTTTTTGTGAACATTGAGATTTCCCATCTGATTAAATTCCTTACCACACTGGTCACAGGAATAAGGCTTCTCGCCATTGTGGGTTCTTTTATGCTTTTTAAGGTTTCCTTTTTCAGCAAAGCATTTGCCACACTCATCACATTCAAACGGTTTCTCTCCTGTGTGTATTCGTGTGTGTTTCTTTAAGTCCCATGCTTGTTTAAATGACTTACCACACTGATTACAGGCAAAAGCTTTCTCTTCTTTATGTGTTCTTTTGTGCACAATAAGATGTCTCGCCACACTAAAACTCATGTCACAATGGTTACAGGTAAAAGGGTTAGACTCTGTTGAACATGTATGTGCGGTTTTATCTTGTAGGAGATCACCCGATGGACTAACACCCTCGTCATGCTCATTGGATGCATAAGTTTTCTCTCCTGTACATGTAAATCTACGTTTCTTTTTGTGAACATTGAGATTTCCTATCCGACTAAAGTTCTTTCCACACCCGCAAGTAAACTGGGGCCTCTGTCCACTGTGTGTTCGTTTATGCTGTTGAAGGTTTCCACTTTCACTAAAGCATTTGCCACACTGATCGCACTTAAAAGGTTTCTCTCCCGTATGTGTTCTTGTGTGTTTGTGAAGACTCCATGCTCGACTAAATAACTTGCCACAATGATTACATGTATAAACTACCTGTCCTGTATGTTTTCTTTTGTGCACATTGAGATCTCTTTCCTCACTAAACCTCTCACCACACAGGTTACAAGTAAACGGCTTTTCTTCTGCGTGTATTTTTTTATGTTCTCGAAGGTGACATGATCGACTAAAACCCTTTTCACACAGATTACATACAAAAGGTGCCTCGCCTGTATGTATTCTTTCATGTAAACGGAGATGTCCTGCCTTACTAAATGTCTTGTCACACTCGTTGCAGGCAAATTTTGCCTCTCCTGTATGTATTTTTTTGTGAGCATTGAGATTCCCCACCTGACTAAAGCCCTTGCCACACTGCTCACAGGTAAAAGGCTTTTCTCCAGTGTGTGTTCTTTTATGCTGCTTAAGGTTTCCCCTTTCACTAAAGCATTTGCCACACTCATCACATTCAAAAGGTTTCTCTCCTGTGTGTATTCGTGTATGTTTCTTTAAGTCCCATGCTTGTTTAAATGACTTATCACACTGGTTACAGGTGAAGGGTTTCTCTTCTGAATGTGTTTTTTTGTGTGCATTGAGATACTTTGACGAACGAAAACTTTTGTGACACTGATCACAAGAGAAAGACATGTTTTCTGTATGTGTCTTACTATGTTCTCCAAGATTACAGGATTGGCTAAAAGCCTTGTCATTGCATGCTAACGTTTTTTCACCTGAATACGCACATGTACCTTTATGACTGTTGAGAGCATTAAACGTCATAAAACTTTCACCACATTGGTTGCACGTGAAAGGCTCCTCTTGTGTGTGTATTTTGTTATGTTCCTGGAGATCACTTAATTGACTAAAGCTCTTGTCGAAATAATTGCACGCAAAAGGTTTCTCCCCCAAATGTTTTCGCTTATGTGAATGGAGATGTCCTGCCTGAATAAAACGTTTATTACACAGGTCGCAGGTGAAAGGCTTCTCTCCTGTATGAATTTTTTTGTGAACGTTTAGATTTCCTGCCTGACTAAAGCTCTTTCCACAATGGTTGCAGTTAAAAGGCTTCTCTCTACTGTGGGTTTTCTTATGCTGCTTAAGGTTTCCCCTTTCACTAAAGGATTTGCCACACTCATCGCATTCATAAGGTTTCTCTCCTGTGTGTGTTCTTGTGTGTTTTTGGAGATCCCACGCACGTCTAAATTCTTTGCCACACAGGTAACATTGCCAAATTCTTTTTCCTGGTTTTTCAAGACTTCTATGACTGACACCGTTGCTGCTCTCAGACATCATTGCAAGTTGCTAGGGTGAAAAGAAAAGAAGCTAGTCAGTAGTATCTATTCTGATGTACAGTAACAAACATTGCTACCTAGAAAACAAAGAAAAAGGTTAACCAAAACATGGATATACCAAAAAATAATTGAATGGGTGGCATTACAGTTGGACGCCTTAATTGTTAATAATTATGGACACTGTAGGGACCACAGAGACTGCCTGTATTAACAGGGTCACCCAGCTTTGGCAAGCAGTATCTGTATTGCACCTCAGGGACCAAGGGTGCCAAATATCGATGACAAATAAGTTTCCAGTGGTCTTTTATCGCAGTGGTCATACACAGGTTTTACCATCTTTTATGCCTTCTCGTACGTTCAAAGACATGGAAATTTTTTGAAAACGAAACTAAAGGGAGGCATGTCAGCCAGCCCACATTCCCACATGAACAAGAGAAAATTTTAATAAACATCATGCAATGTGGCCAAGCAGTACTGGGATTCATAAGTGATGTTACGGTTTCACAGTCGTGGCTGTTATTTTGAATGTGGGGCAAACATGGTGAAAAATCCAGTGTTTTGTATGAAAATCTACAAAATCTAAGGTCATATTTTGCTGGTAAAATGTACAAATTAAGAAACCTGGAAAAAGATTTGAGGCATGGTCATTGTAGCTGCATTGGGAAGAATTATACAAAAGTGGCGGCATTTTCAATGTTGATTTAATCCATGATTTGTCTCTAAGGGTGCATTCTTTTGTAACTATACTTCTAACACTGGACATTCAGCCCAGTCAAACTCATGTCAGATGTTAGCAGATACGTGTACATCTGACGTTAAGTTTTATGCAACTGACCGCTGGTAATTCATATTCCAGTTAATAGTAAAAACAGAATTTATGAAATAAAAATTTCCAAAATAATGGATATACTCTGAAAACAGAACACTCTTGACAGAGATGACTTGAGAACCAATATATCTGCGCACACAGGATTATCAATAAACATGGTGGAACAAAAAAATCAAAGTGAACTTTACACTGCCTGTAATAAACTGCATGGTTTTTGCTATTTTCTCAATTTTTCAACTGGTAAAACATACAAAAAATGCACAAGACGTTGATGAAGACAAATAATAGTTATTTGTTCCTTTGACATTGTCAAATGCAAGCCTGGATCCCTGGTGGGCCACACACAATTTTCCCACTAAAACTTTCCTAAAAGAAGACATAACTTACTCTGCCTCCAAGTAAATCATATTCTGTTCATTCTCCAATCAGGAGCAGAATTAATGGAAATTATGCTATTCCATTCATTCAAAAAACAGCATAGGTCCCACAAGAATACAATTATCGTCTATTCTCAGTATTCCTATTCCATATGTATGGACGAAAGCTAATAAAAAACAAAAGCATGCTTCACAGTACAATTTCCTTTCCTAACATTAAATCACTAATTAAAACCTTTTTGCCTGATATCAATCGTGTAGACTACAGAAATCAAATTGGACCAAGTAAAGGATTTTCATATATTTCAACCACACTGGAAGCCAAGGCTCTCACAACAGGATTCCTTGATGGCAAAAATATAAAGATTTGTATGGGATTTTATCACAAGTTTGATAAAATCCCATCCAAATCCTTATATTTTTACCATTAAGGTATATTGTTGTGCACCTGGGCTCCCTGTGTTTCAACAAGTTTCAGTTTGCACCATGCATATATACGTGTCACACTTTCAAAATGGTGGGCATACATGTACATGTAACTGTGAAACCATCTTACTGTGCCTTTGTTTTGATCTGTACAATGTTTTGTCAGATATGTTTATCTTTAAATTTACAGACACTGAATCTAACCCCTAAATTAGTTGTAGCTGTGAGACTTAGCCTTAGGTAAATATTTGAATTCCAGTACTGATTTTTTTATTTGATACATGATTCAAACAACAGCTTGCCCACTGTAGCTCAGTAGGTTAAAGCATCTGACCAGTTTCCTGAGGGTCATGGGTTCAATGCCCATTTTTTCTTTGTTCCATGCTGATTGTGACACACTTGTTTGTAGCTATATCACTGTCAACAACTACACTTCTTTTTATAAAGTGTACTAACCCAGACAATCATACTCCAAACTATTGACTCACATGGTTTCAAACAATTTACAAAGCTATCAATCTAGTGCAGTAGTAAACTAGTGGGAAAGGATTTGAAACAAATTATGAAGATGTAGCACAAACTGAAGGTGTGTTTACACATACTGGTATGACTTTTATTCTGAAACAAGTTTATCCAGGGTTGCCTCCTTTTGGCTCTGTATTCATTTGCATGTTGCCAGCACAAAAACTCACACTGGGACCTGGGGGGGGGGGGGGGGGGGGGGGGGGTACTGTATATTTTTGGGTGGGGGTGTGCCACTGGGACTCTGAAACCCTTTAACCAATACCAGACAATGTTCAGCTGATTTTACAACCCTATACTAGACTAGACACCAAAAATCCCTACCCTGTCCCAGTCTTGCTATTTTTAGAACCGTACTCACTATTAGTAGAAAACCGTCTGTCAACAATTTTGCTGCAATGATTTTATTTCTGCTTAGGAAAGGCTTTTTCTCTTCCAAGTTTCAATTCCTACTCTAGACTTACATGTACTAATCTTCATACCACTGATCAGTTTCCCAGCAAATGATTTAACCCTATTCTATACTAAAACTCTCTGATTTCTATATCCTATCCCAGGGATTTCATTAAGGGCCGGGCACCGGGCAAATTGACCGGCTGTGAACACGATTTTGCTCGGCTGCTTTGAACATCTAAATCTTATTTTTCCACCAACAAGTTAAATAATTTACTAACTTGACCTTTTTGATGTGTGTTCTAAAAAATAAAGCATATTTCAACTTAAAAAAACAATGAAGTTCTTGCTTATTTACTTTCTGTTGCTGCCTGTACAGAAGAAACGTGACAAACAACTAAAAATTGCCCCACAATGCATTGCCAGCTTAGTGCTCTGCATTATGTTCTGCATGATGTATGGGTTTTACAGCATTAATTGAATCAGATGTTATTTTAGATGAACTTGATAACTTGATGTCCATGACTATCTGTATTCAGTTGATTTGAAACAAATAAAACACAATGTTTCAAGCAAAAGTAAGATGCTTAAGTTTGTGCTTCAAAATGCAGGAAAATGCATCTCCAGGAGACTAAAATTTAAAAATATTCCAGGGGGTGGGGGGGTGGGGCATGCCCCCGGACCTTGGCCCTTCCGATTGTGTGCCCACCTGCTCAAACTCATTGCCCTCCTGTTCAAAATCTTAATGAAACCCCTGCTATCCCAGACTAGACTGCTTGAAAACCAAACCCTTCACAGCAGAACATACCATCCCATATACATTGTAGCTCATATATGAGAGTACCCCGGGCACTGGGACAAGTTCATCCCAGTAGCTGTAGCAGGTCGAGATTTTCAATGTCAGTTACAAAAACTTGCACTGGTATCATGTAAATGGAGTACCACAACTCATTTCAGTATTTATGTCCTGGAAGACTGGAACACCATATTTAATGGATTTCATAATTATGTGTTGTTTTTGTATCTATATATTTGTCAGTATGGTATCTGGTTCAATATGAAGCATCCCTTCACAATTCCTTTATCAAATAAAATAAACAAATGGTATGACTTTTATGCTGGTATGATAGTCATACTGGTACAATAATGTATTTACACCTATTATTAGGTGGCTCCAATATAGTTATTGGCCAGTCTTCCAAATAAAATATACACGATCTTATTGCTGTCTTTCAAGAGTTTTGTTTCGTGATACTACGCATATTACGTAGCTTAGGCTTTCTTGTTTACGGAGAAGTCTAATTTGGCAGTCTTGTCTCGTTACCATGGCAACCAATGATTGAGTTGTTGGGCTTGTTGTTCAAGGCTAGCAAACCTCTCAACAGATTTTCTCAGTTTTTAGACAGTAAATATTCACGATTTTTGATGAAACAGAAGAAACATTCTAATCTAACATGTCACCATCAACAGATTTTCTTAGTTTTTAGACGGTGAATATTAACGATTTTTGATGAAACAGAAGAAACATTCTAATCTAACATGTCACCGCATATCTGACAGACCAAACTACAAGCACCATCATATTTCGGATTTTAAAATCCTCGTTGCGAACACTCAAAAATACAAAATAACAAACAACAATTATTGATCGAGATACAATTCCTGCAGCACTAATTAAGATTGTAGCATGACAAAATTTCAACCACAACAAGTAATAGAACTTTTGGCACGCTCACTCATATTAAAACAACTAATAAGACAAACCTAATAACAATCTAAACCCTTAACCCATTGACACCTGAACCGCCCGTAACTGCCCGTACAAGACTCCACTGCTTTAAAAAATTGTAACTTTCTCAATCGTGCGAACATTGCCTTAACTAGCAGTTGTCAGCATTGACTAGAAAGTCTTTCAATTGAGATACCCAATAAACACAAAAAAGTCAGTGATTTTTACAGAATATCAGCGTTTGAATTTGGACAATAACAAAAATTACCGTTTTTAACGTCATAGAAAAACAACCAAAATCACGTTTTTGCCTTTAGTTTTTTTTATTCAAATCATTGTGGCAAACCCAAAAGTCAACATTTACAGCAAAATTCAGTCCTAGTCCTAGCTTAGCAGTGAATTTTTTTGCTCTTATTCGTTGCTCGGGCCTAGCTACAGCTTCTTATACTAGTGCATACTCACCTTGCCTCGATTTTCAACATCACCACCGCACTGCATGCTGGGAAAAAGCCAAAAATTTTGACAGCGTTCCATTCTTTCCCCACACATTTCATATTTATACTAAGTCCACAGCCAGTCCGACCCCACCGCCGAAATTTCGCGCTTGTTGTATTCTCCTGTGGTCGCAACTTCCAAAATATGCCGCGGAAGGTCGAGAAATTCATCCAGATTCGAGTCCCAAAGCCACTTCGCTTCCAGGCGGCCATTTTTCCAGTTCAACGAGCAACGAGCCAAATTCGTAAAACGAAGTACAACACCTAACTCGCTTCATTGAGAAGTGGACTCAGAACTACCTCCAAGCTTAATGATGCTCACCAGGCAGCTACTAAAGATGAAAAATGGCTGTGAACTTACCAAAAATCGTAGATAATTCATATTGGACCCTTTATTGCAAATCAACCAAGCAAAATGAGATCGTCACAATGACGTTTCCAGTAAACTCGAGCCTTCAGTGTTTTAGAACAGCAGCACTTTCAATGGTAACTCCAAATATGAAGTCACGAAATCCTATGGGGCGTGTGTATGCAGAAAATCACTCAAAAACGTAAAAATCCTCAGGTGTGAATGGGTTAATGAAGAAAAATAATTTTAATACTCGTAGAGCTCTTGTTATAGTTTACAATAAATTGTAGAGCTTGGGCTACCTGTGGTGTAACATACAAGGAATGCACCCTGACTTGTTATAATGAAATAGCTGTTGTTGGGTTTTTTCTATCACACAAAAAAGGTCAGTGCAGGAATTCAAATTTCTTATGCACAAAAACTTAAGTTTACACTTGCAAGCTTATATCAAACAACCTAAATACAGATCAAAACCAAGGGATTGCAGCTAAGCAGGAGAGCGTGTGGTGGTGTACTCAGTTTTCTATTCATTCCTCTGAAAAAGGAAAATATAAAGCTTTGAAAAGTAGTGTCTTTCGAGTCCGCCATTTTAAGCTATTGTTTAGTACCGTGACGTCATTTTCTCACAAGAAACACGTTTGGGACGTTTCCATCACTTTAGAAATAAAAACAAAGATTCAAAAACGCTCTGCAGTTTCTCGGAGAACGATTCGGAGAACTTGTGCGGATTGCCTGATCACCGATGTAGGCCACGATGACTCTTAAACTGGTTTTAAGTAGAGCACCTGCAACTCGCAGGTACATTGCGGTTCAACGGCGGTCGAAAATTGTAGAGAATTCGAGCGCAAAAAACGCTCACTTTAATTTGTCATAAGAAAGTACACTTTGGGCATCTAGTACTGTAGGAAGTTAACTACTGATTCGCCGAAAATTAAAGGTATCCGATTACTTGATCGTAGTAGTAAGCTTATTTTAATTGTATAAGCTTGCTTTAAGTTAATTGAGAAAACTTTATAAACAATTTCGGCCCGTTCTATAAAGCATTCCACGCATTTAACAAAGTTATCGGCTCCTGACGAAATAATTAAACTAATCAAGTTAACCTCGTATCTTAAGAAGATGTTGTTAGCAAGATTTTCTTACCTTTAATAGAAGCAAAATAGTCAAAAAACTGTCAGAAACTGAGCTGAAAGACTTCGAAGTTCAGACCACGCGTTACCTGGGCTCTGAAATACAATGGAATCGTTCCGACTTTTCATTGGACAAGAGTACAATGGAAAGTCCGATCAATATTTCAATAAATAAAGTGCGTCCCGGGCGGGGAGGGGGAGGGGGAGGGGGCTGAGCCAGTGGTCCAAGCCCGACCTTATCCCCTCGTCCTTTTTTGATAAATTTTGCGGTACGCTTTAGGCGTTACTGAAATGAAGTCAAAGGCTATATATAATTTTCATAATACCACAGTTTGCCACAAAAAATAACACTTTTTTGGGGGGATTTTGTTTGCAGAAAATGTGCCAAAAAAATGCTTTTTCTGCATGGCGGCCTATCACGCTTGCATCTGTTCTACCCTTGTGACATGAAGTATCATAAAAAAGATCGTTCAGTACGCTTTATGAGCCAAGCGGAGCGAGCGAAGCATTTCACGAACGCGAAGTGCGAGACGAGGGGAGGGACGGGACGGGAGAGGAGGGGACGCTTTATTTTTTCCCCTCCCCTCGTCTCGCGCTTCGCGCGAAATGCTTCGCTCGCCCCGCTTGGCTCATAAAGCGCCGATCATGCAGGCTAATCGTTCAGTAACTGAAGTCCTTGCTGACACGACAAGTAACATGTTCCTAACCTGCAATACAGGCGCTTTAGTGGTGCGCGAGCGTGGTGCGCTGAGCGCGTGAAGGCACCTGTTATATATTTGATCACTGATGCAATGTGACTGATTGATGATTGCGGTATCTATCGCCACAATCATGTTGAACCAAGCGTGAAGGAAGAATAAAACATTTGGAAGCAGGTGAACTTAATGCTTTAATAATGGGAGTAATTGAATTAGCCGCGCTAAGTCGATCCACAATAATTGAAGCGAGGCTTTGTTACAGGCTATGTGCGGCAAGTGGAGGTTGTTGTCGTTGAGTTGTTGTTCTTGAGTTGCCAACTGCTCCAAATTAGCTTTATTTTGTTACAGAGCTTTTACTTTTCATCAAAACTCAAGTGATTTCTTTTGTTTCATTTCAAACAGCCGAGAACAAAGGAATTCATGTTTCGTTTGCCAGTCAAGTTACTAGTTTTGAGAAAAGTAACTAGCTAAATTTTCAAATTGAAGACGTTTCTCCCAAAATATAAAATACAAATTATTTTATAATCATGAAAAAGTATACGCTTCCTGGATTGTAAGGATCCAGGCGTGCATTTTTCGAAGGTCCCGAAAACTTTTGGGGCCGAAAAACTGTTATTCGTCAGTGCCCCTCAAACCCCCTCCACCTCCCCCTCCCCCTCCCCCTAACATTTTCACTCCCTCAACAAAGATTCGGTTGTTGTTAACTTTGCAATAAAATCTTACGTTGACTGGTTTGCGGGCTAAAAACACCGTTCGTTAACCCCACTGAATTTAATTTTTTTAATAATTTTTTTTTAGAAACGCACGCCAGGTTGTGGATGTTTTTTTTAATCAATTACTCTTAAAACAGTAAAAACTATACTGGGGTGGGAGGGGGGGCATAGAAAGATAAGAATATAAGAGATCTAAGAGGCGTGTAATGCGAAGCAGAAGTGACGCAAGGAAAGCTTCTAGCGCCCAGGATGACTTGTTTATGGATACTGGAGAGTTCGGAAAAATATAAAAACTCGCTGTATCACCACATGCACCTTCTGGGCAGTCTATCTTGTCTCTCGGCAGGAAAGGTCTATCCTGTGTCTCAGACGAATTCATCCGGCGGTTAAATTCGACTGAAACACACAAGCGCACTGTCGCATCTCCATGGTGGTAATGCATTGTAATTTATCATGAACAAGTGTCTCGGCGATGAATGGCATGGGTGGAAATGGTTTGCAACCAGCCTTGTCACAGGCGTTTCCGGTTCGTTTAGGCCTGGACTCTACTTTTGAATGGTGACGTCACTGATTCTCGGTTGTGCCTAAATCATACCGTCCAGAAAGACGTCGGACACCTAATTGAGACACGATATAACGTAATGTCAACACTAAGAATTTTATTTTCAATAAATTTTTAAGTGTAAAAAAGAAAACCTATACTCCCCACTCAGGATTGAACCTGTGACCTCAGCTAGGCTTAGGCTTACATATAAATGTTGAGCCACGTACCACTGTACCTCCTAGCTTCTCGGGTTACTTAGTCCTAAATTTAACTATATAAACTGCTACCCCTAACCTCAACTGAAAGCTAACCAGTTACTCCGTTATATAAGTCTCAATAAGGTGTCCGACGTCCTTCTGGACGGTATGATTTGGGCTTGACCATTCTCCTCTTCAATTCTTCTCTGGCCCCATCTCCCAGGCTCCGGCTGAGGAACTAGCAACTAGTTCCCAGGACCTTACGTGGACTTCGCGCTCGCCCGTTAAATTAGAGGAGCAAAAAAAAAAGGTTAGTTTCTAAAGAAACTGCAATGCTGCGTCGGTGGGGGAGTGAAACATGATAATTTGGTTTTATCAACTGAGATGATAAGGTAAATTGGCCATCGCAGAAAGATTTAAAAAGCTGACATTTCGAGCGTTAACATGGTTACCGGCCAGCGAATCCGTTGGCCAATCACTACCTTATCAACTCAGTCAGGATAAAACCAAATTTTCACGTTAGAGAAGGAGAACGCATAGGGACTAGGCTGATTTGCAACTAGCAAGCGAAAATACCATGAACTAGTTACGTTGCTTAAAAATTCCTGGTCTTATTATTGTCTGTTTATAGCTTGCGCGATCGTCGTCTGCTGCAATGAGACGCCTCAAAGGTGTGCGTCGCATCTCTTTGCTGGAGCCGTTGACCCTCGTCCGATTATCTCGAGACTATCACAAGCACATGGAAATCAAACGATTTTTTTATTGTGCTTATACTTAATCTTATACTTCCGTCGATGTGTGACACGTGTAAATCGGGATAACGTAACGCAAGCAAAAAAAGAAAAGAAAAAAAAGTCACAAGTTTTCAATGCCTGCGTTTTGGGGTGCGCTAGACTTTCTCAAAGTCCCTTCCAATATTAATTTTCGATAAGTTAGTCTCTTCGTTTGAAGGACTTAAATTCCTCTTGCAATGTTTATCGCTTGGTTTATATAAACTCGACTAAAAAAGCTTAAGGAACGTCGACTTGTGGAAGAAATGTCTAACAAGTTAGACCAACGAACGTCTCCGTTGTCGAAAAATTTAATAACGCAAAAAGTCTGGCAAACTTCGTCGCCTCGCTCGGAGACAAATACCCGGGGCACCTGAGGTTATTCTCGCGGCACGCTTTTCAGCCAGCCGGAGATAATATGAGCCTGAGATACAAGAGAACCCGAGAGAAGCTTTTGGGTAATAACATCTAAAATAACTACCGTAAGAGTTATTGCATATTGCGGTACCTTTTAGGGTGTTGAGCTGAAAAATAGCGGAATATGACATGTGCTGTTTTAGAATTGGTACCTCTTAGGGGTGAAAATGAATTTGAACCCCGCCCCCAAAACGAGATTCTACCTTTTAGGGTTTTTAAAAAATACCCGACGACCATCCCGCCATTTTTATGTGGGAGTTACCCCCCCCCCCCCCCCCCCCCGGCTCCTGGCACCCTGGGAAAGAGACAAACATAGGGCGTCTTGCAATATTTGTAAAATGCGCCAATAAAATCGCTAAAACTTTGCTAAGTGTTATGAATTAAAGAAGATGATAATGGGGGTTTCAAACCATTTGTTGTTTGACCAATACAGGCTACTGTGTATCTGCTCTACTAGCCACTAAACGTCAATGACCGACAATTTGTTCATCAAACAACAATTATACTTAAAATAAGTTAATTGTTGTTGTGAGGTAATTAAACCGAAGCCTTGGGCTGTGACAAAAACGTCTCATCTTCCTGATCTTCTGCAAATAAAACAAAAATATATAAAAAGGCAATATAGATAGCGATATCACCGAAAATGCAAAGCCAAGGTGTCGCTTACGAGAGGTGGTCGCTTATTTGAGAGATCAGACCACAAAGAGTCTTAACTTTGAATCGTATTAACCTGCAATAATTTCAATGTACATAGCAGCTATCAGCATAACATATTATACCATATAGAAGTTTTGATGAAAATGACTAAAGATCTGTTTTATTAGAGTTGTACTGTGGCACATTATTGATCCAATATGCGTTAAGTGGCTGGCAAGTGGTCGCCTACCAGAGGATGAAACAATAGACCATTTTCGATATATTAAAATTCATACTTGGCTCCGAGGCTTGGGGGAATAAAACAAAAGAATTCACACTGAGGTTCAACGTTGAATTATTCATTTCTTTTGTTTTATTTCCCCAAGCCTCGGAGCCAAGTATGAATTTTAATATATCGAAAATGGTCTATTGGAAAATATCAAATCACACCAGTGTTGAAAGTGGTCGCAGTCGCGGTCGCGGTCGCGGTCGCGGTCGCGGTCGCGGTCGCTTACGAGAGATTTCGACTATAATGACTTGACTAGAAAAAAAAAATTGTTATTCTGAAAGTTGATAAAAATCTTCTTTTATCATGACATATTGAATCAAAAGGATTTGTCAAAATAATTGTAGGCAAGACACGCTGGAAAAGATAATCATTTCTACTTCATACAAAACAGTCTTCTTTTGAACATATTTTTTTTCGAAAATCCAATTCAGTGTTATAGACTTCTGGACGGTCCTTGGTTGTCCGTTTAGCGAAATTCTGACCACTCATGGAACCAATCACAATTGGTCCTTTTAGTTTTCTATCCTATTTCATCATTGGTCGGTTCATTACAGTTTTTTTAAGTAAAGTACCGTATTTATTCGATTAAGCGTCCTGGGCGCTTATTAACTTTTTGGACCCTGAGAGTGGGCGCTTATTCGAGGTGGGCGCTTAATCGGGGCTGGGCGCTTATTAAATGTTCACCATTTTCAGCAAGTAGTAAGTTTATTTTGCAACAAAACAATAAATAATAATAAAACGTGAAGATGTACCAAAGCAGAATTTTAACTGTTCATTGAAAGTTTCTTTAAAATACTAACAAAACTCGGTCTTCGAGGAATTCTCTTAGTAGTACTTAGTCAATTTTAATCGCATTGTCACTAAGGTCAATTAGCGAACTCTCTGGTGCTGCCTCCTCGATGTGGGGTGGGCGCTTAATCGAGGCTGGGTGCTTATTAACTTTTCCTACCTACAGGGTGGGCGCTTATTCGAGGTGGGCGCTTATTCGAAGTTGGGCACTTAATCGAATAAATACGGTATTAGAAGAACTTGTCGATTGTGCAAGAATAGCTCGGATTTTTAATTTAGAATAATTGTAACATGAGATTCTGTAACATAGATTTAATCAAATCAGCAACATCTATCAGGCCAGACAGCAGGTTCATTTACTGATCAAAAATTAAGGACACAAATGCTAATCGTCTTTAGCTCCGCTAACTGCTCATTGACATACCTTCATCGCAATTCTGAACTTGTTCAGGGACACGATGGAGAGGAAGAGTAACCGCAATCATATCACCCTGTGTCCGGCGTTTGTGTCTATAAAGCAGAAAAACGACGATGAGGACAAGGATGAAACCGCCACCGGCCACGCCCATTGACCAATAGGGAAACGATTTGTTGGTTGGCGAAGCATGCTTAGCTGCATTGGTTGCCGTCTCCATCGGTTGCCATTGGTCTCCATTGGTTGCAGTCTCTCGTGGTGGCTTAGCTAGAGAAGTCTTCGACAAAGTAGGCACTGAGGAAGACACTGAGGAAGCCCTCTGCGGTTGAGCGGGAGGAAGCACTACTCCTGTGAAGGTTAAGGGTGAAAATTACCTTAAATTTCTGAAATTTTCACTGTGTAGCCGACAGCAAACTCTCGATTTTGTTTAATTGTCCTAGCGTTTTAAATAGGATATTGATTTGTAAAGGAAAATATGGGACACCGAGCTGAGAAAATGGGAAAATGTGGCAAACTTATAGCAGTCACTACTACTGACATGCAATAAAGGTCTTCCGGCGAATCAGACAAGAGGTTTTAATATGACCACAGCTAAGCTTACCGACCACTTTAAACAAATGTCTTATATCCTAAATAAAGGATAAAGAAACCAGATGTAAGACAATGAACAACGGTATAGTTTAGTCCCAAATAGTATTATACCAATGGGGCTGTATTACAGAGCTAATACTGTCTCCAGCCTTTCACGTTCCGCCCTTAGAGGGAAGCTGTGGGAGAAGCTGTTGAACTCTTTTGGTACAATTAAGAGAAGCAAGGAATAATAAGCACGGTGTCAAGGATATCCACATCCAAGTCATGATTATCCAAAGCCTGATGCTTTCAATGGGTTGGCCACTTTGTCGGTAACCGCTAAAAAGCACGACACATACCGCGTTGGAGCCACTTTAGAGCCCCCTACCTCAAATAGAGTACCGCACAGACCTTCACGTAAAGGCCCTGTCACACTATTGCGTATGAGAGAAACGTATGAGTTGCGTATGAAAATTCATAAAATAATTTTCATACGCACAAAATGCCCTTGAAAATACAGCGTTTGACCAGCGTACTTGACCTATGGGTAACGTACCTCTAGCGTAACTCTCGCGTATTCAGCGTATGCCTAGCGTATGCTTAGCGTATAAACCATACGTCCGAATACGCACAAAATTTTTAAGCAAGCTTAAAATTTTTTTCTCCCTCGCCGTATGCCAGCGTATGCCACGTATGCGACCGTGCTTGAAATGTATACAACCTATGCCTAACGTACCCCTAGCGTATGTCAGCGTATACGAGCGTTTGAGTGATATTTTTCATACGCTGGCATACGCTAGTACTATACGCAATAGTGTGACAGGGCCATAACGTAACATACAATATATATATAATATATATATATATATATATCTGTACAGACCTTCACGTAACGTTACATACAATATATATACGTATGCCGGTACAGATATCGTTTTAGTATTGTTGCTTGGTAATAAGGCGGCCTCAGACCATCTCTCACCAACAAATCCAAGAGATCACAGGCGAGAACAGAGCAAGCGACGAGATTCCGAAGACGAAGATGGAACTGGATTGATTATTTAATGAGGAAGGTCAGAGAGGAGCACTGTGTTATAGCATTGGGTGGAGGCCAGAGGGGAAAAGAAAAATAGGACGACCAAAAACAACATGGAGGAGAATAGTTGAGGATGAAAGACGAGCAGCTGGATGGTAGTCATGGGCGACTGTTAGAGCTCTAGCAGCAAATCGAGGTGGATTGAAGGAGAACTTTAAAGCCTAATGTGCCTAATGACATGGAGAGATATAAGTATAAGTTTTGTTGCAGTTGACCTAAGGGATCTATAATCTCAAACATTCCTTGCTTTTTTATAGACTCCCTCATCACCTGTATAATCATTTGTATTGTGTGATGAAAAATAAAGTTGAAGTTGAAGTTGCTTGGTGTCTGACTCTTCTTGGACTGTAACTGGAAATTAATAGAGTAAAATATACAATAAAGTTTCTCTCGGTATTAATACGATTAAGGTTTACATACCAGATGTTGGCGTGATATCGACTGCAAAACTGTGCCGCCCTCGTAAGCTCAATACAACCGTAAAATTGTACCTAATGGTCCTTTTCAAATGGCCAACGACAATCGCCGTAGCAAACGTACGAGCTATAGGCCAGCGACCAACTCCATGTGGATAGCGTCCATAGTAGATGTAATACATCTGGATGGGGAAAATGGTGCACAACAAAAAAGCACAAAACACTTAAAATAATGTGGAATAAATGTATGACTTACTTGGTTGAAATGAAGATCTTAAGTCCAATGCACTTATCACTATACCACCGCGCCTCGGCCAGTAACATTAAAATAACAACATATCTCTCTTTAAGCCTAGGATCAGATTAATTTTTCTAGGCTTTCGTTGTATTTGGCACTTTTTTTCGCCGTTAATGTGATTTCAAATTATTTCATATAAACATGGCATTCTGGCGGTATCGACGATATAACGTTATTGTCAAGCCCCATAAAGTATCAGAGGCTATATTGGATGAGCATTTATACCAGCTAAAAATCCAAGAATGAAACATAATTCTCCGTGTTCAAAATGGCTGCACAGAAATCCCTGGAGTATTTTGTCACGTGACACGATTAAATGTCGCCTTTTATAGTGTTTTTTTCAGCAATTGGTATCCATATTTGTTTCTTGCAATCGGGAAGTTCTATTTCAAGCGGAAAGAAGACATTGTATTATGTGTCACGTGACAAAATACCGCACGCGATTTTTGGAGTATTTCTGTATTTTCGAGTTTTTCAGCGCTGCCATTTTGAACAAAGGCTCTGGAGACGAGGTTGTCGAAGAATCAATCCATCAGGGTATTTAAAGGGACACTGTGCCACCAGATAACGAAATTAATTAATTTCATGTTATGTCGCTAAATGCCAACGAATACAGTGCTTTGATTAAACGTTGTCATTGATCGGTCTTACCACTACGCGACCAGACCGAAAGGGAGTATGGGTGAATTAAAATGCATGATTAATTATTCTCTATCGCGTTTACAATGGAGAACAAAACTCACGGTTGTCTTCGCGTGTTACGCAATGAGAACAAGAGTCGCTTCGATACATATTCCGTTATAAGGACGTTCCGTATTTTGATAATGTGCAGTTGTTGAATGTGAATTGATTTCTCTCCATAATCCTTTTCGGTCTGGTCGCGTAGGGATGAGACCGATCAATGACAACGTTTAATCAAAAGACTGTATGCAACTAAATGGGATAAAAAGATTCTATAGAGCAAAACAGAAGTAGTAGTGTGGAGACAAACTGCACGATCGATTACAAGGATGGAAGTGGATTACAGTTCATCAATTTTGATTTCGTGACAGGCGGTCAAGAAATCAAAGTTTCCATTCTGGTGGAATTTGGAGTTGTTTTAGTCGTTTTTTTTTTGTCTTTCTGATTCATATTTCTTTGCTTTTATCATTTTTTGCGATTTTTTCTTGTTAATTATTTTAAGATAATAAAGCAGCAAAAGCGAGATTTTGGCCATGATGACGAAAACACGACATTTCAGCCGAAACAGTGTTCTTCAACCTGACTCGTACCCAGTCGCTATTAAAAATTAAGAAAAACGAGATAAAAAGACGGAGGTCTGAAACACGCGAATTGCAAGTGCGCGGGGCATGCTGGGAAGGGTAGAACGAAGAAATAGTAATTTCACCTTTGTCCCTTCCCATGCCACATCGCGCGCCTTGATTCACCCTGGTATCCAATCTTCTCTCGTCCTAAAATCAAATATATAGCGACTGGGTACGAGTCTGGTTAGTAACGTGCATATCCAAGTTATATACAGTAACCTGTCTCTAATTATAAGCCGGACATTGTCAGGCCAGCTCTTGCTGTCCGCCGTACTGCAGAGCCGGTTTAGTTTCAGAGAATAAACTCGGTATAATCTGCTATCGGAACCAGCCAGCCACTTATGCCCGCCTAAGAGAGGTGTTTTTCTGTGTTGACCTCTTTGTTATAAACTGGAGCCCTGGAGCCTTGATCTCCTTAGGTATCCTGATTTTAACATAAAATAGGAAATAAAAAAGGACAACTTGGGTGCTGTGGACCTCACAGTATCATTTGATAAAGATATTAACTCTTTAAAGTACCCCTCCATTTTTATTCCCTGATATAGCCTATTAACGACGATGTAATGTATAGGGGGGCCCTGAGGCCTAGATATTGCCTTCTTAGAGATTTTGTCATTTAAAACTTGAACTCTGGATCCCCGTTATTTTTTTTATCGATATTTAAGTCATTCTTTTATCTGTAACTAATCAGTAACCATCTTACCAATTGGTATGATTTGCGAACTTTTGGCGGCAACCAAGTCAGTTTTATGGCTGTGTTATTCAATGGCGTTGCAGTTACATTCCAAGGAGCATCCACTATTCGATATAAAAAAATATATGTTTATAGAAAGCTGTAATTATTAACAAGTTAAAAAACTGTTACAGAACAGAGAACTCGGTGTATAAGAGCATAAATATTTAATAAATATGATAATCATTACGCAAGCCATTATCTAGAGGTCACGTCTATTTTTCTGACTACATGTCTTATAACGGAACATTTTTCGGTAAAATAGTAGATTTCGGTTAATTTTGAAACAGCATAATCTTCCATAATCGTAAGCTAGTTGTATAGGTGTTATGCACCTGCTCTTAGAACAAAGCCTTCGAATAAGAAATGAGCTCTAGGCTCTAAGAGGTTCTAAGGGCTCTAAGGGTTCATTAGAATTTCCTCTGTTTGTTTAGCTTACGTAAGTCAAACTGTGTTGTCGAAATACTATTGGCTACAACTCGTTTATGACAATTGTCCGTTTACTGAGTAACTTTGAGTTCTGTCTGTAAGTGAGTGAGTCAAGAACACCATTAAACACCATGTTCCTTGATGATGTTTTGGTCCACTTGGTATAAAAGATCCCGGAGGGTAGCAGGGCACCTCTCGCTCAGCCATGGAGCTAAATTCCCCAAAAGCCCCTGTTACACATGCAACGAATTGTGGACCGCTTTTAGCGTCCACTTCAACTGTTGCGGTTTCGTGGGTTATTTTTTGTCGTTATCAACATGTTGCTTTTAATGAAAGAAAGGCTTTTATTACTTCTTTACTTTAACTTGCTGAAATGACAGGATCTGAAATGTTTCTTTTTTTGCATCGATTCGGTCCGTTTAATGGCCACAGCTGGAGCTTAGCGAGTCCGATGCTTGGAATAACAGTAAGGTCGGCAAATTTCTATCAGAAAAACTAAGCTTCCCATCTTATCGCATCACAATGAAAATTTTCTTATTTTGAAAGCTCAAAACATTGCATTAGAGTTCTGCGGGGGTAGTTGGATGATCTTCAATACGCTCGATATCCTTCCTTTAGATGCTAAAATATAAAGCGTCAAGTCCGGCTGTCAAATTTACCCAACCACCCACTCACAAATAAAATAGTTTGCGTAATCGGCACCTACTTGGAGCCACCTTAACCCTATTTTGCCTAGGCTTTTTTTGAGTTCTAATAAGAACGAAACAGCTGTCTACGGCTACGATCCTACTGTGTTGGGTTCTATCTCGTGTCATGGTGATGTCTTGCAAAGCTTTTATACGTAGTATCAGCCTTGCTTCTTTGTTTGTTTGCCGACTGCTATTTTTGGCTGTTTAGATCTTTTACAGATCCTACTTTCACCAGCAGCATTTTCGTTCACGGTCCTGTGCTTATTCTATTGTTACTTTTTTTGAGTTCCTGAGCCGGGGTGGGGGGGGGGGGGCATTGTTGCCCCCTCGTAACTTCAAGAGCATTAAGGCTATAACAAGGAAACCTAGAGGGTACATAGTACGCGTCCAAAACTGTCTCATATGACGTAGTTGTTAGGTAATTAGTTATACGGCCGCCATCTTGAATTTCTGAAAATGTTCAGTCCAAATTGACTCAAAATTAATCAAAATAATCAATGAATAAACGCTAAATGACGTAAAAATGTAAAAGTTATACCAATTTACATTATTTTTCTTCATTCAAAGGTAAAAATATGCAAATTTCAAAAAAACATGGATGTCGCGTGATCAATAAAATGTCATATGAAATTGTTGCCCGATAAATTTTAGGAAAAGTCACAAAGTTTGTAATAGGCACCTCTGCCTTTGACCGAATCCAAAGTGACGCACATCTCCTAATGATTCAAAATTTCTACACTGACGTCATAAACAACTATAGCATCAAGCTAAAAATAAACCAGTTGTGGCAAAGTACCTACAAAATATTCCGATGTTACTACGACGTTGGTCTCTTGTGTCAAACATTAACGGAAATTACTTAAATTACTTAACGATGGGAATGCTTAAGATACATTTCAATAACTCGGGGTAATCTGATACCCTTCGGTAAAAATGATGAGAGACTAATTCAGGGATACGGCGATCAATCAAATCAACAAAAATAATGCATCAAGTGTATGCACTTTATACCTGGTTCAACAGAAATTGTTAGTATTCTTTATGTAAAGGTAAGAATTAAGCTAAAAAACATGTTTTGCGTGTAACACTTGAGAAAGTTTGGGAGAGAGAAAAGTAGCAGTGAAGCACGGCCAAATCGGGCCAAATTTTGTCAATATAAAGAGGTCCAAAATCATGATGAGAATAAAAACGTCTCAGTTCTACTTAATGGAATTGGCAAGTTAAATGTCTAAAGATCAAGAGCTATCTAGAAAACGACATTTAAATTCGTTGAACATGGATTAATAGCCAACTCTTAAAGCGATTATGAGCTCCCTATGATGTATCACTCCATGAGTTTCGACCTTTTTTTCATATACTTACGGTATCTACAGTCTCCATTCGGGTTAACGAACTGTCCACTCGGACACCCACATGTCATGTTCCAGTAGGGTTGCCCCACAGCTGCCATGTTATCAGGACATGAACAGCGAAAAAGGTGAAAGCCTGGGTCCGGAAGGCAGAGATGCGAGCAATGTCTCCTCGTGTAGCATATATCATATCCTACATATTCTGCACATATAATAGCAAACGTTAGCAGGCAGCTTTCGCATATACACCTTATTCAGTGTTTTCGCAGATAACACTTCATTTTCACCTATTGAACCAGCATCTGTTTTAGTTTCAGCAAGAGCCACACCTAGATTTTACATTGTAATACGCTCGACGCTCGCATATTTTGTGCGTTCTCTTTAATATTCTTAAACAACTTGCACGTCGATGATGCAGCAATGCAATAGTGGCATTGTTTGGGAATATTTGTGAGCACGAATCTTGGAGAAAAGACAGACGATTAAGAAATTTCCTGCAGCGAGTGAAAGCAAACACTTAACTTTCTCTAGAACCAAAACAAAGTGATCACTCTAAAACCAGATAACCCTGCAGATAGAAGATATTCACCTTTCTGTATGTTCCAGTGTACGACCTTTAGACCCATTGCCTTGTTAACGCCATCTATAGACTTTATCTTCGTAACTTTTGTATTCCGGCGAACTGTTTTATTTGCCCTGTTGATGGAGTTGCCACTCAAGTCGATCCAGTAGACGTAATCTTCAGACACTGTTATTGAGACTGGATATTTCAGATACCGGTACGCCAAAACCGTCTGAGGGAGAGTAAATACGTACCAAATTCAAAACTAGTACCCAGTGTGTGTGTTTTTCATTACGTAATATATATAGTTAGGCTTAGCCTAACAGCGGCGCCCGCTGAAGACCCTCTGAACAAGCTTAACTAAGATGAAACTTAACACTAATAGGTGAAAGGTCGGAAGCACAAGAATTAAGATTAATATTATTGACGACCGGGCTATTTTTCAATTTTAGCAATTCTCAAAAACAGTATTACCCGACCTTCTGCACAGTACATTTAGACCGTACAAAAGTTCACAAAAACAACTTTTTCTCCGTCTAGAATAACTATTACGACTACTGTTAAAAAATACAGTTGTTGCTTGTCAAAAAATGCCCGAGAAACTGATTTGGAAATCAAAATTGCCAAAAATACACAAACATATTTGCATACGGCCACGCGAGTGAAGTTAAAACTATAATAAAATTCAAGTCTTGTTTTGTTTACATAAAATCGCTTTTCAACCTATGTAATGAATGAACAAACACATAAAAATGGACAACACAATCTTCTTTCGAAAATTTTTATTCAAATCTCCATTAGTTTATGTTGAAAAGCAAAACGCGAACCATATATTTATAGCTCATAGAGGCCGAGCTGTCTTCGATGAAAGAAATCAAAACGAGTGAATTTGAGAACGTTTCATGAACAGTTCTCCAAAACTAGCGAGAACACAAAGAAAACGTCAATCACAGATTGATATCAACATAAATTCCCATCGAAAAATGTATTTTGTTTTACCTTTAAGTCACTGGACTGCTTGGAAATTCATTAAAACTCCGCTTCTTCGGTTCTGAAATCCGTAATAAAAACAAGGCATCTCCTCGCATTGATAAAAACGTATGAGGGTTCCTCGAAGCAAGATTTTATCCTCGAAAGCTCTTCTTTTTCCACTAAAGCGGCTTCTGAGTATCCCTTAATTAGTATCCCTGTCTTGAGAAGCAAACCGCGAAAAATTGTAGAGAAGGAACGACTTTACTGCTCAGCTAAAAACTGCGAAAGATCCAACTTTTTTAAAACTTTAAAAAGTGTTTACCGAGCTGACGGCTGTGTAGCCGCGCGTGTGGCGTTATACGCGCATGCGAGCTAGCCGTGCGGACACACATGTTGCAGACACACGCCCCCGAAACATTCCGCTAGCCATGACCATGAAAATTGACGGGCTAGGTTCTATGAGTATGGGGCTGCGCAGCCAGGCCTTCGGCCCGGCGAGTGCTCCGCTATAATTTGTTACTCATACTTGTCATTAAACGTCGTCATGTATGTAGTGTAAGTGACTTTAGCAGAATAAGCATGAGATGTAGGCAGTTGAGCAAGGGGCGTAATTAGTGTATTGATGTAATAATTAATTAGTGTAAATACCTCAATTAGTGTAAGTGATATAATTAGTGTAAGTAAGTGACGTAATTAGTGTAAGTGTAAGTAAGTGATATAATTAGTGTAAGTAAGTGATGTAATTAGTGTAAGGTAGTGATGTAATTAGTGTAAGTAAGTGATGTAATTAGTGTAAGGTAGTGATGTAATAAGTGTAAGTAAGTGATGTAATTAGTGTAAGTAAGTGATGTAATTAGTGTAAGTAAGTGATGTAATTAGTGTAAGGTAGTGATGTAATTAGTGTAAGGGAGTGATGTAATTAGTGTAAGTAAGTGATGTAATTAGTGGAAGGCAGTGATGTAATTAGTGTAAGTAAGTGATGTAATTAGTGTAAGTAAGTGATGTAATTAGTGAAGTAAGTGATATAATAAGTGTAAGTAAGTGATATAATTAGTGTAAGTAAGTGATGTAATTAGTGTAAGGTAGTGATGTAATTAGTGTAAGTAAGTGATGTAATTAGTGTAAGGCAGTGATGTAATTAGTGTAAGGTAGTGATGTAATTAGTGTAAGTAAGTGATGTAATTTGTGTAAGTAAGTGATGTAATTAGTGAAAGTAAGTGATGTAATTAGTGTAAGTAAGTGATGTAATTAGTGTAAGTTAGTGATGTAATTAGTGTAAGTAAGTGATATAATAAGTGTAAGTAAGTGATATAATTAGTGTAAGTAAGTGATGTAATTAGTGTAAGTAAGTGATGTAATTAGTGTAAGTTAGTGATGTAATTAGTGTAAGTAAGTGATATAATAAGTGTAAGTAAGTGATATAATTAATGTAAGTAAGTGATGTAATTAGTGTAAGTAAGTGATGTAATTAGTGTAAGTAAGTGATGTAATTAGTGTAAGTAAGGGATGTAATTAGTGTAAGTAAGTGATGTAATAAGTGTAAGGTAGTGATGTAATTAGTGTAAGTAAGTGATGTAATAAGTGTAAGGTAGTTATGTAATTAGTGTAAGTAAGTGATATAATAAGTGTAAGTAAGTGATATAATTAGTGTAAGTAAGTGATGTAATTATTGTGACTAAGAGTAAATACCAAATTCAACACTATTACCCAGTGTGTGTGTTGTCAGAACGTATAATTTGTTACTAAAGCCGTGTTCACAATAAACCTTAATTATATTCAACTGAAGTATTTTTTTAATAATATTGCTTTTATTGAACAATACACTTAATACTTACAATACAGTAAATTACATTACTCTACATACAATACAAGAGATAATACAAAATACTTGATACTTACATATAATATCTCTTTTCATATTTAACGCTATTGTTTTTTATTAATTAATCAATCTCTATGTAACAGAATACGAAGGATAATTTATATTACGGATTGATATTAGAGTGATTTTACTTAACCCGTGAAATAATTAGTAGAATATTATGCACTACTATACTATAATTCCATTGTTTTCTTTTGTTTAATTTGGACTATCACACACTAATTGTTAGATAGTGTTTCACGGGTTTAGTAAAACCACTCTATTATTTATATTTATATTTATTATTATTATTATATTTATTTATTATATGATGTTATATTATATTTATATTATTATATTAGGAAGTACGAGTCTCGGTATTTAACAAACTGAAAATTGGATTGAAACAAGACGAGGTAGAAACAGGGGGGTGGGGGACTTAACTTAAATGTTCGATTTTCCATTTATCTTAAAGTTTTATTACAAACTGAGAATAATACTAGCCTGAGAAAACAGCCCCTGTGGTGGCGCCGCACATTTCCCTTTCGAAAACGGTCGATGCCATTTTAGCGAAACTTAGAAAAATGTTTACAAATTTTAGAAATATTTTTTCTATCAGAAAAAGAAAAATGCATTAATTACCTAGAATCGAACCCGGAACCTCTGCATGCTAACATCTCTCCTTTACCACTAGACCACTGGGTTGATCCGGCAAACCCATGAAACATTTAATTATAAAACATGCTTTTCTTAATATATATCAATAACGGGTCACCCTAACCCTAAATCTTACTTAACCGCGAATCTAGCTTAGATCTAATAATCGCTTTACCTAGGCCCAATTTTATCTAATAATGATAGCCTATTTTCGTCCCAATCCATGCATAAACTAGAGAGAAATAGCATCGACCCTTACAAAAGGCTTGGTTACTAATGAATGCTAATGATGGCATCGACCGTTAAAAATGGAATCGACCGTTTACGAAAGGGAAATCAGCGGTGGCGCCGCGGAACGATGTCTGTTTTCTCAGGCTATAAATTTACATGCATAGAGATATTTTTTGGCAAGGAGGACGGGAAAATTTAGTTGGCGTCTCAAGCGTGGAGGGAGGGACGGAGGGAGCTCATAATTTTGAAATAGAAATTCCTCATTGGACAAGGTTCTTTTGATTAAACCATGATATAATTTCTCCGTAAAATTTAACACTAACTGGGCAATCCAAAAAGGCATGTTCCAGTGAGTCAGCGCACCGACATTGAGAGCACAGACCTTCATTTTTGATTTTAAATCTTTTAAGGTGGCTAGACTGGGTTTTTTGGCGACATAACATCCCAACTTTGAACGGCTAATACTTCACTGTCCGAGCTCGGTCAGGCAAGCTGCATCATACATATACTAGGGATGAAGTGAACTTTCCAAAAACAGCGATTCAACTTGGCTTTGAGTAAATTCAAGGCAGCTTTGTTTTAGGTCTTTATGATTCTTCTCTATATCATGTACCAGCTTTTGCGTGTTAGTCCTAATCTCTGTCAATACCTTCCATACATCTGCCAGAGACGGGTTCACAATTACATCTTCCTCTAGATTTTCATGTTCTTCGGCCGCCATGTTTGCTGGGTCTGCTAAAGCTTCGTTACTGCTTTTCTTCGTTTGACGTGGCGTTGGGACGCCGTCAGAGCTTGACGAATTGCTTCTTTTCCTCTTTCCAGGACTCACGCTGGGTTTTTTGGATCTATCACTTTAACTTCATTTTCAGTAGCCTCCCGAGTAAGCGAGCTCACAGAAACATGTCTTCTTCCTTCGGCCGCTCGTCCCAGTCTCAACTGAAGTATAATTCAGGCTATCTTGCTCCATTCAATTTTATTCAATTATGTTTCGGTTCACATCTGCGAAATTACAATTAAACTAGGCAGGGTAACCCCGCAATCTGAAGTTGAAAATAAAATGGCGCCCTATCGCGTAGCTGCCATGTTATCACCACCATACTTGATTTTCAGGCGAGAAGAAAGGCAAGGAAATCTGCCGAGACCAGAAGAAGACAAATCCACCGTCTGAAACGGCAACAACGCATTAGGCAATTTTTGTTATACAAGCAATTAGCTTTTTTGGGTAGTCTAGATCAAACTGTCTTTACAACAGTTTGGAGTAAGCCAAGGAGCGAGCATTGGTGGATTTTGGTTCAGCGAGAATGGGATAACAGGGATTGGATGGAGCACTTCCGAATGGGGCAAGACACATTTAACAAGCTGTATACTGAACTGGAACATTACATAGTTAAACGAGATACACGCTTTCGGAAGGCAATATCTTTGCAGCATCGTGTGGCCGTGACACTGTGGAAATTGCTCACCAATGTAGAATACAGAACACTTGCTCAGTTAATGGGAATTGGCCGTTCTACAGCTTGTGAAATTGTTAACAGCGTTTGCGATGCTATAACGTCTCATCTTCTGTCACGATACATTAGTATTACTACCAAAGGTTCAAGAAATTATGGATGAGTCTGAGGGGTTCCCTCAGGTAACTGGGGCGATAGATGGTTGCCATATACCAGTTATTTGTCCAAATGATGATCCGGAAGGTTATCGATCACTACAGGATTTGGTTTTACTCCTTCATTTTACAAGGATTTGTGGTAGTCGCTTGTGTTTCAGGAAAATCAACGTTTTCGTGACCAGGACGTGTCTATGACGCGCGTGTTTTACCGAACTCTGCCCTTTATCAGAAAGCCCAAGCCCTTGTTCCTCATGCGATGTGACAAGATAAATATCAGGCTTTGAAATCCCTCCGATTAATTTGGAGGGATCCTGCATATCCTCTAAATCCATGGTTAATGACGCCATACATAACAATAAACTGAGCAAAACAAGGATGGTAGTGGAAAATAGTTTTGATAGTCTGAAGGGTCGGTGGCGTTGCCTTCTCAAAAGGCTAGATTGCGAGCCGACAGAACACCAATAATGGTGGGTGAGTGCTGTGTTCTTCACACTATTTGTGAAATAAACAATGAAGAATTTAACGAGGACTGGCTAGATACTGAAAGTCTGCATGCAAATCGTCGAACTCGCTCCTAAAAGAATGGCAGAGGAAAGGCACGGGGTAGCCCTACGCGATAGTTTCTGACTGTACGTATTTACAGTATTTATCACTGTTTGATACGGTTTGTAATAGTGACGCTTTTAATTTTTCACCTGATCGGTTTTATTGCTGCCAAATTGTGTTTAGTGACCACTTTTATATTCATCTTTACCTATCAGTATCAGGCAGAACGGTATAACGTTAAAACAAAAAATAAAAAAAGGGAAAAGTTACTGGTTTCTAGTTTAATTAATAAGCACAATATATTTACCATTTTCCTAATTCTTTTGCACAGAATGGCACAAACTAAGATGTATAACACACTTGCAGAGCATTTCGCACGACTAATTCATTAACCTTTAACAATTCTACCGGTCTTGATCAAAATAAACGATATGTAGTTACGTAGTACAGCAATTAAATATCCTTATAAAAAACACACAGAAGTTATTTCTTTATTTTAACCCGATTCAGTTAACGTTACGGGACAATAGCTCATGTGTCTTTTCTCTTGGCAAATATCTGCATCATTCAATGATAAATGATTCCCTGCGTTGATCGTTTTCTTTCTTGGCTCAGGCTTCATTCGTTTTTCCACCAACTCCAACTCTTTTTTGGCTCGTCTTTCTTCCATCTCCAAAAATAATTGTTGCTGTTGTCTTTGTACTTCAGCAAATGTTGACAATACTTTAGCAATTATATCCCCTTTACAAGATTTCTCGCGTTTCTTGCTAGTACTAATTCCATATCTTTAGCTGACGTAGAAGGCTGTATAGAAACGTGTTCCATTCGTTTGCTTACAATGTTACGATTCTTCACCAGGCCTTAAGTTGCTTGTCTTTCCACATTTGCCCTTCTCTCTTGGATTTGCGACAACGCATTCATCTTCCTTCGAGGACAATGAGAATTATGAAGCATCAGCCACACTGCCCAAAGTTTCGTCGACATCATCAGTATACATCACTTCGGAAATCTTACTATCCTCTTTAGGACTGCTTGGCATCGCGTCAACGACAACTGTCGGTTCGGAGGTTGGTTTGCAGCCAAGAACACGGTCCATTAATTCAAACATCTTCCATTCTTGTCGCTGGTTACCAGATGTTTTATTACCGTCGCGAATCTTGTGATATTTTTGCTTTTGGTTGTTAACTTTAACACGGCACTGTTGTGCATTTCTTGAGTACCCTCCATCAGCCATTCCTTGGCTCATTTTGTCCCCTACGAGTTTCTTGTTGTGCATACTGATTAACTCATTCTGCACCGCCTCTTCACTCCATAAGGCGATTAGAAGTTTTGTCTCCTCATGCCACCACGTGTCCGCCATTTTGTTGAATCACGCACTGTAATTACTTCGAAAAAACCCCTTGAGGTTGTTTTAAGTAATTATAATCCAATTATAATCAGGGACTGTAATTAGTTGATATGAACCCATTCCAAATTTAATTACTCGTGGCAGAATGCCAACGAGTATTAAAATAAGTAATGATTCATGGTCACTAAAGGACGTGTACCTGTTCTAGAAAGTTCTAGAAAAATATTTTTGAAGCGAGTGTTTTTGAGAGAAGAGTTTCAAAGGTTAAGAGGTTACCATTGTTTTGACAGACGTGAGTGCTTTGTTTACTTTGAAAGACCGAGCGCTTTCTCGAATGGCTACACATTTAGAAACATATATCGTGCTGTAGCGTTTATCGAAGTCTTGAAAAAATCCATTTGAAGTCCACAGATCGGTTTTAATTTTCCATACTAAATTTGAAGTCAAAGAATTGCTTCGCGTATTTACGAGATAACAATGATCACAAAGTGACATCATATCACTTGACATAGCAACTTCATGGTCATAAGAGATCCAACTATAGTTTATTATTTTAAACAAGAACTCTACGAGTTGTGAAACCGGGCTTTAAGCGTACATAAGAAATTAAGAATTCAAAGCATATCCAGTAGTGTTAACGTAACTGCTCCATAATGGAAGATTCACTGTGACACTGTAGAATCCATTATTGACTGTTTATTCTTCATTTCGTAGTCGTAATAGGAGGCTTTAGGTAGCTGTGAAAGGTGAAAAAACATTATCAATATCGTGAAACTAAATATCAATTTACAACATAGGAAAAAGGAAAATGACGAATCGAAACATGCATATCAAGTAAAACGAACTTACATTATTGCCTGATTTGGCGAGAGTTTCGATCGATAACGATTTTCGTTTCTTTCTATTCGAGGAACAGATCAATGGACCTTGCATGCACGAGTGATTGCGAAAGACTGATTAAAGGTTTAAAATGACGTAGTAACGTGCGTGACGGATCATCTTGTGTGACCGGAAAAATGACTATAAAACAAAATCAAACAGAAGCAAGGCCTGGTTGGGTCTCGTTAGCACGGTGCAGCAGCAAAAAGATTGAAAAACTAGCGCGAACGCCAATTCTCTACCAAATCGCATGTGGTGATGACAACAGATGAGCTCGAATTCAAACGTTTGCCAATAGACCCACGTCACAGCGGCGCGTGACTATGAGTATTAGGCAAAGAATTTGAAATATCATGTCGTTGTCGCGATAAAGAAAGTGAGGATAGACAGAACCATCCCCAGGCGAATACATGGCCAATATTACTTGTTTTATTTTGGGACCGTAGATCTTTTCAGATCCGATATGCTGTTTATTATGGTATTTCACTACTACTGAATGTAGTCTTACTTTTCAGACTTAATTGTATATTTCTCCGTAAAAGCACTTAAAGCACTAAATAATGCACTGGGTTTAATAAAGACGCCACGAGTTCAAGCTGTGTACAGCTTCTTGTTCGATTATAATTCGATCACAATCGAGGCCTAATGTGAACACGGCTTCAAGGCTAACTTGTGATAAAACGTATGTATGAAGTGTAAGTAAGTGAATTTAGCAGAATAAGCATGAGACGTAATTAAGCAAGGAGGCAATAAGTGTAAGTTATGTGATTGATGTAACTAATTGATATAATTAGTTCACTGGACATCTTGTTAAGAAGAGCATTTTATATAATGCTGATAGATTATTTTCCAGGATTTTATAAGAAGTTATTATTATTATTCTTCTTCTTATTATTATTATATTAAGTGATGTAATTAGTGTAAGTGATGTAATTAGTGCAAGTAAGTGATGTAATAAGTGTAAGTAAGTGATGTAATAAGTGTAAGGCAGTGAGTAGTTAGTGTAAGTAAGTGATGTAATAAGTGTAAGGCAGTGATGTAATTAATGTAAGTAAGTGATGTAATGAGTGTAAGGTAGTGATGTAATTAGTGTAAGTAAGTGATGTAATTAATGTAAGTGAGTGATGTAATAAGTGTAAGGTAGTGATGTAATTAGTGTAAGTAAGTGATGTAATAAGTGTAAGGCAGTGATGTAATTAATGTAAGTAAGTGATGTAATGAGTGTAAGTTAGTGATGTAATTAGTGTAAGTAAGTGATGTAATTAATGTAAGTGAGTGATGTAATAAGTGTAAGGTAGTGATGTAATTAGTGTAAGTGATGTAAGTGATGTAGTTAGTGTAAGTAAGTGATGTAATTAGTGTAAGTAAGTGATGTAATAAGTTTAAGTAAGTGATGTAATAAGTGTAACGAAGTGATGTAATTAGTGTAAGTTAGTGATGTACTTAGTGTAAGTGATGTAATTAGTGTATGGTAGCGATATAATTAGAGTAAGTTAGTGATGTAATTAGTGTAAGTAGGTAATGTAATAAGTGTAAGTCAGTGATGTAATTAGTGAAAGTAAGTGATGCAATAAGTGTAAGTAATTGATGTAATAAGTGTAAGGCAGTGATGTAATTAATGTAAGTAAGTGATGTAATAAGTGTAAGAAAGTGATGTAATTAGTCTAAGGCAGTGATGTAATGAGTGTAAGTAAGTGATGTAATTAGTGTATGGTAGCGATATAATTAGACTAAGTTAGTGATGTAATTGTAAGTAGGTGATGTAATAAGTGTAAGGCAGTGATGTAATTAGTGTAAGTAAGTGATGTAATAAGTGTAAGTAAGTGATGTAATTAGTGTAAGTAAGTGATGCAATAAGTGTAAGGCAGTGATGTAATAAGTGTAAGTAAGTGATGTAATAAGTGTAAGAAAGTGATGTAATTAGTGTAAGGCAGTGATGTAATTAGTGTAAGGCAGTGATGTAATTAGTGTAAGTTAGTGATGTAATTAGTGTAAGTAAGTGATGTAATAAGTGTAAGTAAGTGATGCAATAAGTGTAAGGCAGTGATGTAATAAGTGTAAGTAAGTGATGTAATAAGTGTAAGGCAGTGAAACAGATGTAATTAATGTAAGTAAGTGATGTAATAAGTGTAAGTAAGTGATTTAATAAGTGTAAGAAAGTGATGTAATTAGTCTAAGGCAGTGATGTAATGAGTGTAAGTAAGTGATGTAATTAGTGTAAGGCAGTGATGTAATTAGTGTAAGTAAGTGATGTAATTAGTGTAATTAAGTAATGCAAAAAGTGTAAGGTGGTGATGCAATTAGTGTAAGTAAGTGATTTAATTAGTGTAAGTAAGTGATGTAATTAGTGTAAGTAAGTGATGTAATAAGTGTAAGTAAGTGATGTAATAAGTGTAACGTAGTGATGTAATTAGTGTAAGTAAGTGATGTAATTAGTGTAAGTAAGTGATGTAATAAGTGTAAGTAAGTGATGCAATAAGTGTAAAGTGGTTTTCACTAGCGCATAAGCATAAGCACAAGCCAACATACGCAGACTCAGTAACATGTTGATCATTAGTTCCAATTGTTTGAACAAAACAGAACAATAGGCACTAATGATCAACACGTTACTGAGTCTGCGTGAGTGTGAGTGAGTGATGTAATAAGTGTAAGGCAGTGATGTAATAAGTGTAAGGTAGTGATGTAATTAGTGTAAGGTAGTGATGTAATTAGTGTAAGTAAGTGATGTAATTAAAGTAAGTTAGTGATGTAATTACTGTAAGTGATGTAATTAGTGTAAGTAAGTGATGTAATTAGTGTAAATAAGTAATGTAAGAAGTGTAAGGTAGTGATGCAATTAGTGTAAGTAAGTGTTGTAATTAGTGTGAGTAAGTGATGTAATTAGTGTAAGTGATGTAATTAGTGTAAGTAAGTGATGTAATTAGTGTAAGTAAGTGATGTAATAAGTGTAAGTAAGTGATGTAATTAGTGGAAGGCAGTGATGTAATTAGTGTGAGTAAGTGATGTAATTAGTGTAAGTAAGTGATGTAATTAGTGTAAGTAAGTTATGTAATAAGTGTAAGAAAGTGATGTAATTAGTGGAAGGCAGTGATGTAATAAGTGTAAGTTAGTGATGTTTCTTTTTTTCTAACCCTTGGGTTACAAGGGTAAATTAAAGTTACCTCTTTATCGCGTTCTTTAATATCATCCGTATCCAACTTGTGCGATGTTATTTGATATCCCTCTGTTGTCCGAAACAGTTTTTGGTCGAAGTAATCAATTGCAAAGACAGTCCTATCGGATAAATCACTAAGGATAGAATGCTGGCTGTTTCTATCTCTGTACATGGCATCTTTCATTATCCGGTTGTCTGGAGTATTCGTAAGCATAAACCAATACATATACCTGAATAGAATTTATATTGCGAATCAGAATGCAATGCATGTATAAAACAATGCAATGGTTCAAGCATAGTGAAATGGCTGCCAATATGGACGCCTTAGGTGTCACTTACCGCCGCTGTGAAGGATGGGGGATAACCGTATTGTATAATAGGTTTTTTTTATAAGCCTTGGTGGCGGTAGAAGTCCCTCACTGTCTCAGGGAAAGTTGAGCGGTAGAACACATGATGGCGCATGGAAACAGTCTCTCGCGAGGAGGCGGGACGCATAGGAGGTGATTTTCGCGCTCGCTCGCGTGATTTCCCGCTCGACAATCGCTGAGAGAAACGAGGGACCATTCGATGTCTAGTGTGGTGGTAATTTCCGAGATCGCGAAGGAAAAGAAAAATTAGAAATCCAAAAGACACTTTGCACTGGACATTTTTTATTTCAAAGGATCCCTCTAGTCTGATAATAAAAAAAAGCTACCAATGTAGGATTAGTAATTAGCTTGAGTAGACTGAATGGAATACAATTCAGGAAGTAAGTCGGACGCGCTCGGCCGATTTGAAACTACGAGCACGATTATCCTTGAATTTTACAACACGAAGTCCAGTTACTAATTAATCGCATCAATGACTAAATTGGAGATTAAAAAATCTATGTGAAGGACTGAAAATGATTGACATTTTTTCATATAACAAATCGCTTAAAACTACATGGATAAAGAAATATCTTGATGATGAGAACGGTGGAAAATGGAAACTTTTTTTTGGACGAGAGCTAGAAAAATATGACGAAAAGCTGCTTTTTAGTGGTAACCTCAATAGGAAGGATACTTCGGAAACATTCCACGTTACAAACCCTTTATTTCAAGAACTTTTATGTATATGGGCTGAAGTCAATTTTAATCCCCAAATAAACACTAAGCAGCAGTTTCTAAAACAATCCTTCAGTATGGCATAATTCATTAATCAGACTAGACAACAAACCCATCTTTTTCAAACTGCTAATTTCGAAAGGCATTTTGAAAGTAAAACACCTAATGAAAGATCAGGACAAGTTCCTTTCTTTCGCTGAATTTAGGACCACCTCCAACATACAAATGCAATCCTTAACTTTAAGTATTTCAATTTCTACAAAAGCTGTATCTAATGAAACAGATTATGAAGATTTTTTTCTGCTTTCATCAAAAGTAAAAAAGCAAACAAACTTGTTTACAGAAAGCTAGTATCTCTAAAATGTCTAAAATCTTTCAATCCCGATCTGAAGTCAAACAAAGTGGAATGCTAATTGTGAAATCGATAACTGTTGTAAACCAGATTGGATAAAAGCATATAAGTTGGCTTTTAGCTGCACCAAGAGCACTAAAATTTTTTAATTTTCACTTCAGATTTTTGCATAGAATCTTGCCAACGAACAGCCTTTTGTCAAAAATCGGCATTAAAGACAATCCTAACTGCACTTTTTGCGGCAAAGCTTCTGAAGAACTCACACACCTTTTCTGGCATTGCAACAAAACTGCTTCTTTTTGGGATGATTTACTTCTATGGTTGAAAACAAAAACACTTATCCCAAATGATTATCAAAAGAACATGGCTATTTTCTTGGGTCTGAGGCCAGATAACTCTCGACACTATTTATTACATCTCAACTTATGTTTCCTCTTGGCCAAATATTTTATATGGTGTTGCAAGATTAAAGAAACCTTCCCGGGCATTAGAGGATTCTTGTTCGTCTTGAGCTCTCAATACAAGATAGAATTGAACGCTACCAGCAATAACCATAAGAAATGGGCTCCTTTAGCACAACACCTAAGTTAAAAGCACACAAACTTAAGTGTATAGTGTACTTAGCCATTTCCTTTGTTTTCGCTACATACCCTTCTCCCTGCCACAATGAGTGACACATAAATTTATTATATATTATATGATTGCTTTGCTCCTACTTGTGAAATGCCAATAAGCTAAATATTTACACTATTAACAATGTACTGTTGTAAGTAAAAATCTCCTTGTCTCACAAACAAAAATAAAAATAAATTTGATTTATGTCAGCCTGACGTTTTCAAGGTTCTTAGCCAGCGTGACACATTTCGCAATGTGGCAGCACTTCACTTCCAATATGGAACTACCACTAAATATTTAGGGATCTACCTCTAGCATGATTTACGCTGGAATGAACATGTAAATGAAATTACTACCAAAGCAAACAAGACGCTGAACTTTCTACGACGCAATCTCCGCACTTGTTCGGTCAAATCCAAAGAACGAGCATACAAAGCTCTAGTGAGACCGATTGTTGAATACAGTGCCACTGTCTGGGATCCTTACGTAGCTAAGAACATACATCAGGTCGAAATGCATGATTCAACGCGAGCAGCTCGCTGGGTACTCGGGCGCTACGATAGATTAGACAGTGTCACTGATATTTTATTTTCTCTCAAATGGAGATCCCTGGAGCTCAGACGATCAGACGCACGTCCTGTTGCTGTACAACAGAGCAATGGATTAGTAACTTACGAATGCGACAAGCTTCATAAAGAAAATAAGAGCAGGATGGACACCAGGCGTTCGTCTCTCAGTCATCGATTTGAGCAGCCACGTTGTACATGTGATAATTAGAGAAGAATATTGTAGAAGAACATTTTCTGTTATTTAGTGCCGGGTCCAGGATTGGTGGACGTTTTTAAAGTTAGAGGCTTTGCTTCGAGTTTGAGTGAAAGCGACAAGATGGCGGATTTAAAGAAGACGGTGCGACCGTGCAGGAGTGAATTGACAAGGCTGAAAGTTGTACATGTCAAACAAAATTGGTTCCAGCTGGCAGCTTATAGGGGGAGGATGAGACATATTCAGTTCGCGGTTTCCTCAGAGGTCGAGGAATCACTGTGGAACAGAAAGTCCTTGGCATTGGATGGAACGTGAGAGAGGATACTTTTGACAGGTTGAGAGATGCTGTGATGAAAACAGGAATTACTGTGACAAACGATGATCCTTGGCTCGTTAACTAAGCAGTATGACCCTTTGGGCTTGTTAAGCCCTATCATTGTGTTGCTCAAGATCATTTTCCAAGGTTTATGCAAGTCTAAAGCCAAGTGGGACACCCCTTGGATAGCAAGCCCAATTAAGGAGGAATGGCTTCGACTAGTAACAGTAACTGACATCGAGAGACAGATTCTACTTCAAGGGGTGCTCTACTCTAGAAATTTGTGACATTCAGCTGCATGGATTCTGTGATGCGTCGGAGAAAGCGTATGGAGCTGTGGTTTATCTGCGCGCTAGTACAGCATCTGGGGACGTACTTACCCAGATTAGTAGGGACCTTAAGCATAGACGACGAAGAGGAAGACGACGACGAATAGAACGCGTGAGGACTGGACGGAACGGTCCGTTCACGGCTTGAAAACGGCGGGAAAAATCGAAACTTAAGCTTCGCTCGACGAGAACGTGAACGTAAACAAAAAACCACAGCACAGTAAACGATTTTTCGTTGAGATGGTTTCTTTTCACCAGCTTCAAGAACGTTTTCTCTTTAGTCACGCTCATGGTATTTTGGATGATGAAGAACTGTTGTTGTTGTATGAAGAATACGCGCCAAAAAATCCTGACTTTTGTTATGAGAATTTTGAAAGATTTTCTCTGGACGATATAAACGATGCAGAGTGCTTGGCAGAGTTCAGGTTCAGGAAGCAAGACCTTCCACTTCTCGCCGAGGTCCTTCAAATACCAGACTACTTACGTGTTACCAAAGAACCATATCAAGTGGAATGGAAGCGCTTTGTATACTTCTGAGAAGATTGTCTTACCCTGCAGATTCAGTGATATCATTCCACGATTTGGTAGGCCGGTTCCAGTGTTAAGCATGATTAGCAACCCAAGTGCTTGACTACATATACGACACACACTGCCACAGAATCACTCAGTGGAATCACCAAATTCTCTCTCAGCCCTTGCTGCAACTGTATAGTGAACTATTGCTGCCCAGGGTTCTGCCTTGGACAATTGTTTTGGATTTGTTGAGGGACGGTTCGTCCAATTTGCAGACCTGCAGAACATCAGAGAGCGGTCTATAACGGCCACAAAAGAGTACATGCTTTAAAGTTCAGTGTGTTGCCCTTCCCAATGGTCTGATAGGTCATCTATATGGCCCAGTAGGTAAGAAATGTGAAAAAATGTAAGAAATGCGCATGTGTATGCGTGTGGTGGTGCGTGCGTGCGTGGATGTGTGTATTTTGCTGAGAAGGACTGTTGTTAATAACTCATTGTTGTCTGTATAAAACAAAACAAAAAAAAAAAAGAAATGGCTATAATAATTATTGTTTTCTCAATAATTTTCATGTCATTCATGAAAAAAGTTTTGAATATTTTTCTTATTTTCAGAAGGAAGGAGGCATGATGAGTATGCTGGCAGACTCAAGACTCCTTAATGACCTTCAAGCTTTTGCAAACTCTCCTTTAGGGAATCCATACTGCATTCATGGTGATCCAGCATACCCTCTAAGGGTACACATTGAAGCCCCTTTTAGGAATAGAGCCTTGACCCTCAAATGATGGATTTCAACCAGTCAATGAGCAGTGTTAGAGAATCGGTAGAGTGGCTATTCAATGATGTCACTAACTACTTCAAGTTTTTGGGACTTAAGAAGAACTTAAAAATTGGTCTTAGTAGTGTGGGTAAAATGTATGTGGTCAGTGCCCTACTTAGAAATGCCCTCACATGCCTCTATGGAAATCAGACATCCAGTTTTTTTCAACTGGAACCTCCTTCCTTAGAAGACTACTTTTCTTAATAACTTTGTAACATATGATATCTTAACATTGATTTTCCAAATTGTGGACATGGCTGGGGCGGATCCAGGTTTTTAGCAGAATTTCAAGTCTCGGAAACGCGATTTCCGTCATTCTGAGGCCAAGTCAGCGCGTTTTAATATCTCATTTTTTAAAGTTAAAATGCCATTCTGTATTTATTTTATATTTTTACAAGTTTTTGACGTTAGCTGTTTTAATTTAGGGGGTTCGATCGAACCCCCCGAACCCCCCCCCCCCCCCCCCCCCCCCCCCCCCCCCCCCCCCCCCCCCACCCCCCCCCCCCCCCCCCCCCCCCCCCCCCCCCCCCCCCCCCCCCCCCCCCCCCAGATCCGCCCCAGCATGGGAGCTGGGCATTGTGTACATTGAGTAAAATCACAGCAACATGTTTAATTTTACCTGCTTGTTTTTAACACACTAATACTGGGTTAAACTAATGCCACGTTCACACTATCTAGAACAAAGTACCAACACAACAACATGGACATAAGGCAAAAATGATCTTCTTTTCAAGTCATTATATCAGTACGTGGCAAGTGTGAATCAGGCTTAAGGCTGTATATTTGAGGAGAAAAAAATACTTTCCAGAAGTAAAAAAGTGACATATTTTTTTTGTACTGCATAAAGAAGCAAGTTTCCTGGATCACAAAATCATGTGGAGAAACATAGCCTAAAACATTTGTTAACTAAACTTCAACATAGCTCAACATAGCTTAAGTAAATTAATGCTTAGCAAAGTTGGGGTTTCCCCTAAAATGCAACATATTAAACAATGGCAAGTTTCCAAAATCTTGAGATTAGTGAAAGTCACTTTGTGAATGTAACCTTTTCCAATAAAGCCATTAATGACTGATTCTGTTGTTGTACCATCTTCATCATTTCTAATTGCTGTTTCTGCATTTGACTCTGCTGATCCATCAACATCTGCTGTTCATTTTTCTTGAACTCCATCTCCTCCATCCTCAGTTTACTTTCTAACTCAAATTTCTCCTTGAGGTATTCAACAGCATCTGAACTACTTCTCTTCCCCCTTTTACTGGGTTTTCCTTCCTCTGAATCTGCATTTCTTTTCTGGGTTTTGCCTAGACGTTCCATAGCTCGGCGCCTAACCTCCTCAGCACTTGCCTTCTCACTCTCGTTTTTTTTGGTGAGAGTGCCAGCTTGCTCATTCCTTTCCACATCAGCTGCCTTTTCTTTGTCAAGAATCTCTTCAACTGCTGCATCTAGCTGGGTTTCCTCACAGTGTATGCCTGATGCTCCTTCTTCTTCTCTTATTTTCTCCTTGTACTTAGTCTGCAATAGGGTTAGTCTGTCTCTCACTGATCTTTTAGACACTTTGAATTTGGGACTTGCAAGACTGTTAAGATTAAGAGCTATCTGCCCCCATATTTCACCCCTTTCTTTGCTGTTTTTGGGATGCTTGAAAGGCTCCTGGAGTAGAACTTCTCCACAGAGGGTTAGATCATGTTCCTCTGTCCATTTCATAGAGTTGTTTCTAGACAATAAAAGTGCGACTGTGTTAAAATTCTGAGCAGGTCTGCTGGATTCAAGTAAGACTAATTCTGGATTAACTGCTTATCATATCTTTAATAATAGCATACCATTGTCCATGACAGTTTAATTTAAATTAGTGTTAATCAGGCTTGAAACAACTCTGCTCTGTATTGCAGTTTAGCTATATTCCTGGACATAATTATTTAATGAGATCGACAATCGATGAATCCCTGTGTTTATACAAGCAATCCCTAAATTTAAAATTATGGACCTATGTTGCAAGTCTGCGATCTACAGGTCTCTTGGAATTCCAGCTTGCTTTTACGACGTGACTTTTATGTTTCTGGCATTAATCTCTGTATATTATAAACAGCCTTATCAGTATCATGACTCGGAAATATATTCAGACAGATCGAGCGACCCCACAAGCCGTGTCATGTGTCGTGTCATGTGTCGTGTCGTGCCACAAGCTGTGTCACGACCCCACAAGCAAGGTTTTTGCTTTACCTTTTTATCGTGCATAAATAAAGGATGTTGTTGTTGTTGCATAAAGTTCAACTTGATTAGAGTCAGTAAATATTTAGCTTATAGATTTAAAACTGCAGATGCTCTGCTTTTATTCTCGAGGAACGCTGCTGAAAGATAGACTGACCCAGTAATTTAAGTGTTTCGAAGCGACTGTTATTTTTCACAAGGAAATGAAGCTCATGAACCATTCAATTTGATCTTACCCTGACGCGGGAGTTTGACACGCCATGCCTGTAACACTGTGCAGCTCCTACAAAACAATTTTACAGAGACTAATTACTTTAAGTTAAAGCTAAAAAACAAAAAGAAACTTTCGCATACTAAATTTAAATCCATGATTGATTGGCTTTTGCTCGATTAAACCTGTAAAAGGAGAAGAAATATTTGACAAGTACTTACGTACAGCAGAGGACGCCAAAACAGCTTTTCTCACGTTCTCGACGTTGGGTGGACGACGTATGCCGTCAGCGAAGACAAAACATGACATGCGCAGTATCACCTTTTCTTTCAACTGACTTCCGGTTCGTCCTCGTCCTCTGTTCTCGTCGTCTATGCTTAAGGTCCCTAGTGTCGTCAAAGACACGTGTCGCACCGATTCATGGTGAGAATATTCCTCGTTTAGAACACACAGGAGATGTTGTCTTAGCTCGCCTTGTGGACAGTGTGTTAACCGCATTATTACGAGTTTTGCAGATTGACCAGATGTTTTGCTGGATTGACTCACAAGTTGCGCTCTGGTGGATTTGGAAAACAGGAAAAGAATTCAAGCAGTACGTTCAGAATAGAGTTATTGAAATTCGTCGTCTGGTCGGCTCGAAGTGTTGGAATTACTGTTCTACTCAGGTCAATCCTGCTGACATTGCCTCTCGAGGCTCACTCGCATCAGACCTTGTTAGTAATGGACTGTGGTGGAAGAGTCCTGAGATTTTACAGCAAGAAGTCTGTGATTGGCCAAGCCTCCAGAAGGTTGATAGTAAAGATACAGAAAGCCTCCCCGAGGAAACATCAGAGATGAAGAGTAACCAATCTGCAGTTGTTGATGGAAAAACCCCCTTTACTAATGTCAACCTGGTCGCCAACCAAAGTGAAGTACCAGATATTAGTTTGAATGCTGTCGCACCATGTGAGTCATACAGTGATGTGCATAAGTTGTTCCGTGTCACGGCTCTACAAATATCCATTAGTTTATGTTTAAAAGCAAAACTTGTACCAAAGCGCATCGAGGAGCTGTCCCCGATGAAATTCAAGATATCAATACGATTGAATTTGAGCACGTTTTATAAACATTTCTCCAAAACTAACGAGAACACAAAGAAAAGGTCAATCACAAATTGATATCAACATAAATTCCCATCGAAAATGTAATTTGTTTTACCTTTAAGTCCCTCGGCTGCTTGGAAATTCTTTAAAACTCCGCTTCTTCGGTTCTGACTTCCGAAGAAGAAATATCGCCCCGCATTGATAAAAACGTATGAAGTTCCTCGAAGCAAGATTTTATCTGTTAAAGCTCTTCTTTTTCCACTAAAGCGGCTTCTGAGTATTCTTTAAAGCTTTCCCTTCCATTTTAAATATTTTAAATGTGTGTTATTACTTCGATAAGACCTGATAAAATGAAACTACGGTTTTGAAGCACTTGCGCGACGTCGTACGCGCATGTTGGGCGACGTCGAATGCGCCCGCGATCTAGCCCTGCACGACGTCGCGCCCGCGATCTAACCCTGCACGACGTCGCGCCCGCGAAACATTCCGCTAGCCATGACCATGAAAAATGACGGGCATGGTTCTATGAGTATGGAACTCCGCGAGAGAGCTCCGCTATTACTACTTCTGCTACTGCTACTACTATACTACTACTACTACTACTACTACTACTACTACTACTACTACTACTACTACTACTACTACTACTACTACTACTACTACTACTACTACTACTTCTAATACAATTACTGCTAATACTACTATTACTGAATTCTTACCCATTTGCAGGGTCCAAAGCAAGATTTCTATTTATGGCATAATAGGTGCCCAGGGTCTTCAAGAAACGACCATCTATTCTGGAAACCATGATCTTTTTCTGTTCCATCCAATATATGTTATTACCAAGCCAGTCTACTGCTAATCCGCTCACAGAAGGTAATTCCTTATGAATGGTTTGAATACCTAATAACCAAATGATGGATGAATATAAATAACTAATAGATTTCCGTGCTTGTGGTGCGAAATTAAAATTAGTCAATACGCCACCAACACTATTATTACTATTATTCAACAGGTGGCTCAAAAAACTTTTACGACTTCAGTAAGGTTACCTAGAGTGTGGCTTAAGAACATAAAACGGATCGCCGAAGATGAAGATGAGTTCAGACGAATCAAAGACATTGTTAAAATTCATTGATTGATGGAAAGTATGTTCCTCATCCGATAAAGCAGCTCAAAATTGTGATTCATAACAAGTTTTGAACTACAGTTGAAACCCTACTTGCGGGAGAGGCTGTACCTTTCCAAACAAGCTCAGTGATTGGTTAACGAAACAATAGGTTAAACAACAGGAAACAATAGCCCTAGACCTAAACACAATAGAAGCTACAGTACTACGGGGCCAATAAAAATAGAGGTCTGGAAGAGCTACAGTACTACTCCTACTTGCGACTGACCTCGTAAGCGATCAGCTCCGCTCAGCGACCACCCTCACGAAATCACGTTTTAATTCTCGGTAAAAATTTGTAATTCTAGCGAATGATACACTGGTGAACTCCCCGACAGCATCGAACCTATGACCTTCCGCATACCGATCAGATGCTCTAACCACTGAGCTAGGCCATATACCAGATGCTCTAACCACTGAGCTAGGCCATATACATGCCTGCATACTGCTAGGATCAGTATAAGTAAAGAAAGATGATCCACGTGCTCGCGCGCTCGACACACGATGAACCTTACGATCGTGACACTGATGAATATTACATATTTCTCAAAGCTTCTCATTTCATTACCGAGCTTAACATTTACAATCTTTCTTTCTTTATTTGTTTTTTCTTTTACATTTCAAAAGAACATTTCACTTACCAGATCCATCAGTGAGAAATGAACGATGGATGGAATTTTTATCAGCCCAATACAAGTGGTTTTCTTTGTAATGAAAGTCTATAAATGACGGCGGAGAACCATCCAGTCCTTTCCAGGATACAAGTGTAGTCTCATTATATTCATCTAGTGTCAATTTTCTGATGTCATTTCCAACGATGTACAAAAGGAATGCAGGTAGGTCTGAAACAGAAACGTAAAGATTTGGTCAATTTTTGAAAAAATTCAAGTAAGTGAAGAAATTATTCTTTGGTCTGAAATTGACGGAAGCTTGCCTACAGTTGTGGTGTAAAAATCCGCAGTTCAATTATCGCAGAAGAAAAAAATCTGAAAGGTTTTACAATTAACAATTACAATTAACGTTAGTTGGAATGCGCAAATCAGTGTGGGTAAAGTCAAAATGGCGTCGCAAAAATTTTACTTTTTTGTTCAGTTACAGAGGGCCAATGATCCACCTTGGGATCCTGGACCAATACTATATATAACATGCATCAGCTGGGTCTGTACTGGATTTTTTTATGCGGTACCGGTTTTACATTGCTCTGTTCCAAGTTACCATGTGAACGAACGAGAACACTTAAAATATATATTTCACAATTGATCTGAATTAGTAAGCAGCCCAGACATCGATCCTCTTTCTACTCACCACACGAACATATCGAAGGATAATGACCCGGGCTGAGAAACTTTCCGAAAAAATGAACAGTTGGCCGGACTTGAAGGGAAGCTTCGTGGCAACTGTGAAGTTTTGAGGACAATCTTTAGCCACGGGCATTATCCTTCGATATACCAGCAGGCCAGAAAGGGATTACTTATTTTTTTAACCCTCCGATTGTTTTCCAAAATGCACTTTATCGACGTTATAAAACATATTATATTTTGAGGATTTTTTTTGGTGTTTTCCGGTAGCGCATTTGTCACCAGAATATTAGTTTTGCCTTTACTTGGCTTTTGCAAAACGACTTTCTTTTTCTCTCCTGACTTTGACTTGTTTGTTTGTCATCGAAGTAAAATCTGACGAGGGATATCAAATCAGACGACGGATATCGGTGATATCCGATATCCGATTTTATACCACGTGATATGGTTTATCCAGTAGATCGTAATTAAATTAAGCGTTGGTTGTATAATTTGTGTTATACTTTATATTAATATTAACTTTCTGGCGTTATAACTAGTAGACCTGTAATGATATAGGGAAGCAAGCAGGTTCCCCTCTGAATACATCAGCATGCTTCTCCTACGGTGCTATCACGATCAACGCCAGCGATAGCTCGGACTTGTCCATCGGTGGAGGATGGCCGTATCCCAAAGGACCTCCTGTGCGGCCAGCTAGCCACAAGATCTCGATCGACTGGTATCCCACTGACGAGCTGTAAGGAAGTGTGTAAGCGGGATTTTAAGCTTCTAGCCATAGATACAGCCAGCTGGTAATCTATTTTCAACGATCGTGACAATAGGAAACGTGACGATAGAGGGAGTGTCAAGAAGGGCGCGTGGAAGAGGATGGAAGAGGATCATCGGGCCGCCTTGTGATGTGTTATAAAACAAATGGAAAAACAAACTTCGGTTTGTTCTTTTCAAGTTCTGATAGCCCAAGGCATCTCTTTATAACCTCTTTTGACTGCAATTTGTTACATACGGCGAACATAAAACGAGCAAGAACGAAATTTGAGCCGTAACACTTTATGATCGTTATATCGAGTTAGCTGTCACAGTTCACACCCGATAAGTCAAACATTTACCTATTACACAAGAACAAACTACTGTCAGTAATATTTTACCGCATTTACCTTTCTGTGGTTGGTTTACAGACCGTTTAACCCTTTTTGCGCCAGAAATGACATCTACGCCACTCATTTTACTTGCAACTTTGACCTGCAAGACAAAGGAAACAAAATGTACTTTGCTTCTTTAGGGTTACAGTCTAAACCGGGTAAGCGTTCCTGCCTGGAGTGAACTAATGAACTGATTCGTTTTTGCAAATTTGATTTCATTACTCGTTTTAATAACTCGCTTTACGAATAAAGAATTCAAAATTCAAAATATTCTTTGATTCAAAGATTTAATTTGATTGGATTAATGCAATGGTGATATCACATATAGTAGAATTATAGAGCGCTTTAGCGTTTTAAATCACGATAAGGACTACTAAGTAATAAGTAATAATAATTTATTTAAAGTCGATAAACGTAGGGAGTGGTTACCCAATCTCCCGAGCCAGAGGCTCATGTAAAAAAACGCTCGACAATTAAGTTAAAATACAATTTAAGCTATAAAACAAAACAAAAATGAACTAATCTAACCAGTACTTCAATATACTATACAAAAACGTAAGACAAATGTTTAAAAAATACACCTATAGCTATACAGTCAACTCTCTCTTAAGCGACCACCCTTGGTGCAGGAAAAAGTGGTCGCTTAATGGAGGTGGTCGCTTAATAGAAAAATCAAGACAATAAGCCAAAAACTGCATGGATCCACTAATTATTACTATTTATTGCCTTATCAGTTTAAATGTAGCAAATATACAAAGCTCCTTTGAGAAAAGTTATTCTAAATCAGACAATATACTACAACTACAATACGCTACTCGCTTATTCATTCTTGGTTTTTGAAACATGCACGTTTGAACTTCGAAATGTGTTCCGGAAATTCCTTGTTGTAAATCACTTAAAATCAGTTTACTTAAACTTCCAATTATAATACTATGCATCTGTTTTCCTCGTGGCATTTTATAGCTTCTCCATGAAACCTAGATTTTCATGAAGGAATTCGCAAGGATTTCGTAACAATCTTGGGGGTGGTCGCTTAACGGAAACACAAAACAAAAGAATTGGTCAAATTTTTGGCCTCGAAAGTGGTCGCGGTCGCTTAAGAAATTTGAGAAGTGGTCGCTTAAGAGAGAGTTTTCTAAACAGTATTTGACTGAGAAACAAAACGGTTATTTACAAAGTGGTCGCTTAAGGGAGGTGGTCGCTTAATAGAGTGGTCGTTAAGAGAGAGTTGACTGTATTAAAAAGTTATAAAAAAAGTGAATGTTGAATTATGTATTGTGTTAATAATAAAAAGCTAAAATTAGCGAAGATTAGGAAGTCTAGGTCTTAGAGGCATTTGCTACACTGACAGCTGGTAAATTTGGCGCCCTTAATTTGTGATCGAAATTGTGTCTGTGTAGTGGCCAATTTGGAGGCAGCCGGTAGTTGGTTCCAAAAATGAGAAATTAAGTAAAAAAATGAATTATGCTTGTGAAGACTGTTATATGATGGCTGTAAAACATTGAGACCACTGCTACGTAAGTTATATGATGCGACCCTAAGTGTAAAAAAAATGCGATGCATTGATATTTCACAATTAGGATCCGTCGATTTTCAAGGCACAAGCTCTCGAAAATAAAACCTGATCGGTGGACTTCAAATGGATTTTCCAAGACTTAGGAAAACACCACAGCGTGGTAAATGTGTGAAGTTTCGTTGCTTTGTAAACGACAATTTGACGAAGTTGGCAACCTCTAATGAGATTCGTAATTAAGTACTCTATTTCTAAAGTTGCTACCGCCAAAAACATTCGACTCGATCTGAAAGAAAGCCTGTGGCGATTTTTGTCATTAATTTTCACGTGACGTAAGTTATCTACAGCGGTGACCCCGCTAAAGGTCAACTTGTGGCGCCAGTGGATCTGTTCCTCGAGTGAAAATAAACTTGAAATCACACTTTTTCCGTAAAGTTTTTCTGCTGAACTGCGTATATGGACCTTAAATATCACACATATTATATCGTGGACTACTTTATTTTTAACACTATCGAGCCGTGTTTAATGAGGTTGTGTTCGATAAGAGAGTGATTTACTAATTTTCTTTACAAAATGTAATGCTTAGCGGGTAAAGCGTTTTGATCTAGTGATATTGATACTAGTAGCAAGCCAAAACGTTCCGACGGCCGGCGGATCTGTACGTGACTACAGAATTCAACAACCCTGCGGGTGTACTCACAGGACCGAGCCGATTTTCACCAAGAAATTCCCATCGCACAGCTTCCAAACCCCTCACGAGGCAAGCTGAAACCCAGAGGTTTCTTCTCGTACCATTACTTTTAAAATCCGTCCAAAACTCGAAGCGCGAGACCCCAAATAATATCGAGAAATCCAGCATTCGAAGCTCGAAAGACTCACGGCTGGTAAAATGTGCGCCGGCCTCCAACAGTCACGCCGTTTGCTCCTTTCTGATTGGATGATAACAAACAATGTCCTTTCATAAATTCGTCCCGCGGGAGGGTAAGCAGGGGCGAATAAGCAGCGACGAACTTTCTACTAACCAGCCTGGGGTGAAGCGAATGGCGTCTTGCTGAGCTCATTCCATCACGCGCCACTCGCTTTACCCCAGGCTGGTTAGTATTTATGAAAGGACATAATAGAATATTACGATAAGTGAACCTTTTCGATATTCCCATACATTTCCTCTAAATTTAAAAATACGAACGGTCACACAGTTTGTGTGCCCCCCCCCCCCTTCCCCCCTCCCCTGTGGTGTACTCTTGATGAGTACTATTAGGTACATTCGAAATTTCTATGCTCTGTTGCAGGCGACTGAGCGAAGATCTGATGTGTGTAAATATTTTATGAGAGGTATATTTGAAAATATACTTGTGTAAGAGCGCGACATGAGATGTCGCGACACGGTAATGCGGTTCAAGTTCCTCGCGAAGCTCCAGGGCGCTTTCCATTCAACCAAAAATTCCGGAAATTCCGGGTTGGGAAGCGAATGGAACGTAAATTTCCCGGAATAAAATTCAGGAATTTTAGGACAACCTCGCGAGGTTGTCCTAAAATTCCGGAAAATCGGAACAACCGGAAAATACCGTTCCATTCTACCATTCCTGCTCGGCCCAGTTTCTCCGAGCCGGAATCAAGATGGCGTCTCAATATCAGTGCACGGCGTGTTTGTTTTTCACCGAAAGCTTACAGCTCTTACTCGAGCATGATTGCTCACGTAACATAGCAAGTACAACAGCAGAAAATATGGCCACAACTAGGACTGGTAAGTAGCACAGAAAACAAAATGAAAAAAACCCCTGTATAATGTATGCTATTCCCAAAGGCAGTCTATTGTTTTCTCTATTGTTCTCTTTTATAATAGCGCGTATGCATAATTAATGTATGGGGTTATACGGAAATCTTGCCAATATCATAATTTTTACTTTATACAAGCAAAAACTAACGATAAAAGAGTCCGACGTTTCGGCGACCTCTTGGCGCCATTGTCAAGGGAAACTAAATTAAATATGCGATCTCAAGAGTAACTAAGAGTCCAGAGTCATTAATTTGAAGACCCTCATGGGACGAGTTTGTGGTATTATTATTATTTATTTCCTCATAGGAGACTGCAGCACACTGGAGATCGAGATCTTGTGGAAAACGCAGTGGCCCGGCCAATACTTTTTTGCTAATGGTTCAAATCACAGTCGACATGGAGTCTTGATCTTAGTTCGCAAGACACTTGATTTTAAATTAAAATCGGTTGAGTTTGATAGTGATGGAAGATTTATTGTTTTAGAAGCAATCATCCAGGATGAACCATTTCATTTAGCTAATGCTTATGCGCAAAACACAACCTCTTAGTGATTACTTTTCTTCCAAAATATATTTGGCCACCGTGACATTAGTCGTATTAGCGAACTAGGAGAATTGGACAAGATTGGGGGTGATTTCGGATGTTATTAGCGACCCTCTTTTGGACGCGTCCGGGGAAAATCCTTGTTCGAAATATGCTTGCTTGATACTAAGGACAATTTTTATTCGGAAAAGGTTACTGTAAACCTTTATTGGTCCCATTTTGCATAATTTATTTTTTTTAATTTCTGTGAAGATATAACATCAATCTAGAAAATATTGAAAGAAGTTTTGCAAAATCATTAAAAGAACTCGAGATATTCTTAAAAAAGAGTTTCAAGAGAATAGTTGATAAGTAGCAAAAGGTGTGATAATCCGATAATCTCTTTCCGGAGTGCAGAGCCTTCTTGTACTTTTCCCGCTAAACTTTATCCGCGGGATCTCGCATTACATGTTATGCATATTTCGTTTACATCGCAATGCGGAGCGCAATTCGCATCGTCATAGCGTATTCTATTGTAGCGTCATAGCGTATTCTCCCCGGCCATTTTCCACGTTTCACACCGTCGTCTACGCTTGTTCCAATTCCTGAAGATTTACAATTTGACTATTAAAGCCAAAGTGGAAATTTTTGGTTAGCAGAATTGTGGAGATCACGAGTGAAAAGAACCGCGGCGAAGAGTAAAAGAATAATAAATGAATGAATAGCTTACTCGCCTGCATTTACTGCTGATACCAGCGCGTGTTTTCGGTCAATTTCCGCGGCCACGTCTGTTGTGTTTTCATTTCTTTGAAAACTCTCACTGGCCCTTTTCGCTCGTTTGTTTCCACAACAATTTTGCTGCGTTTTCGTTACGTTCTTTCCGCTCATTTGGGTTTGCAGTTGCGCGAAACTTTCCCGTTTTTTCTATGGTTTTTCTCTTTGAATTTTCCCTTTGAATAACTTGACTAATCGGCGGTTAATTAAATTCACATATACTGCTGTGTGACGATGCTCTTCAGGGGGTTCTATGTTTCATTTCATTAGTTGGCGGCACGACCACAATGACAGCCGCTTAAATGAGGTGTGAAAACAGTGAAAATCTTTCGAGGCCAAAAACTCGAGGTTTGTTTTTGCGAGAATGGCCTCTGTTCAAATGAATTAATAGGGTATGTAGATTTGCCAGATTTTTACGAAACTTGGCCAGTTTGTTTGCTGGATATTTATGCACTAAAGTGTGTGGGGCTTTAACGAAATTCCAAATACTTTTCTCGTGGCGCCCCAAAGTGTGACGCGCAAAGAACAATTTTCTATTGTCCAACTTCAAAGTGGATTTACTCGGGAACCAATAAAAATATCGAAAAAGCCTCACACACTTTATTAGGCCATTAACTCTCGAGTGACACGGACCAGTTTGTTTTGATTTTCGCGCTAACACGGAGACTGGTAATTCAGTGAAGCAAACACCGTCGGTTCTGCGTTTAAGGCTCGCGCACGCTTAACTAAAGGAAAAACAGGAAAAATAATTTCTATTTTCGGAATCTACAATTTATTAGCTTCACAGTGATATATAGTTTTCTGGGGTTTCGTTAAAAATAGCGCGAGTACGAAAGATTTTCGGGAAGGCACCCTCGAAGGTTTACAGTAACCTTAAAATGTTCTGATCAACCAAGTCATCCAGGAGAGCAAATATCTGATTTTCATCTGTAAACTTAACAACAAAATCTCTGAATCTGTTAATGGCGAGATTAAAGAAGATATATAATGTAGCGGCGCTCATCGCGAGGAAAAACAATAATCTACATATCATTACAAAACGTGGGTGTTCCTGCTCCATCTCATGTCACTTTGATAGCTGTCCCCACCCCGCCGGCGTAATAAAATATTATCCATGTACGCTTTTATTTATTATTATTATTATTTTTTTCATTTATATTTTTTTCTTCTAAATACCGTGCTTAGTGTTTTTTATAAAATGCTCAAGGAAATACGCGCGCTATTATTGGTTAAACCGAGTTCATTACAACTCGATAAAGCACGCGCGTGACGTAAGGTTCTAACAACCGTTTTATTTTATAAAAGAAATAAAAAAACTTGTTCCTCGTGCATTGTTGAGTTATATCAGTAAGCACTTGAGAACTTTTAAGAACACTCGAGAAGTGCGAGAAGCACTCGCCTTTGGCTTGTGCTTCTCTGCACTTCTCTCGTGTTCTTAAAAATTCCCGCCTGCTTATATAACTCAATAATGCACTCGGCGCGTTTTTTATTTCTTTAACATACAGAGGATTAACCTCTATTTTCGGACACCCCCGTTAAGGGAACGTCTCCATTAAGGGGACTCCTCCACTAAGGGGACTCCTCCTGGTCACGAAGGTGGCCTCTTAATAGAGGTTCCACTGTGTATGGTAGTTAATACTTTCTTTTTGTTGTACTACTATATAAATTGCGAGTCAATGACTAAATAATCAAAATACGAAAAAAAAAATGAAATGTAATTTAGTGGGCCGTTACCTTTTAGGCGACGTGCCCACTTAATAAAATGCAAGTTTTTTTCCTGGGTGACTTGGCGACGTGTCCACTTCGTGCATTACGTCATCGAGTTCTCTCTTAATACATACAATGTATATTTATGCCATGCTAAGACATATTTTTTTTAAGTTCATCGTTTTCAACTAGTTGAACTAGTCCGTAATCCACCAAGTATAAAAACTGGGACCAAACAGCCCGCTTGTGAAGCCGTAACCGGCTACTGGTTTACACAGCTCAAGAGAATATGTCATTAGCTGGTAATTAGGCAGGAGCCTATTACCCTGCCTAGGATACATTCATCAGATGACACTGAATGTCTCGTGTTAGTGACGTCAGAATTAAGCCCCATGCGCCAAGGACAGAAGAGACAAACATCGCCACTGCAAGCATAGGGCGTCTGATCTTGGATAATTTGTGAGATGTACCAATAAACTCGCCAACACTTTGCTAAGCATAGTGTCATGAATTAATAATATTAATAATAATAAAAGGTCTAATGTTGCGGGTTTCAAACCTTTTGTTGCTTGACAAATGCAAGCTACTGCACAGTCCATCTATTATTATCACTATTAGCCACATAACGTCATCGTTCATCAAAGATTTTACCACGAAACTGTTTACATCTGTTTCGCTTCCAGTCTATATGAAGAAGACAAGTAGTGTAGTTCTAACTTTTGAGTCTTTCGAGAGGGAGAATCCAGGGTGCGACCATTTAAATGAAACCCGTCTTCGGCAGTTTTTGGCACTCTTGGGAGTTGAAGAGAGTACCGTTTTCGCAGACAGATTATTATTAGGCCCCGTCCACACTAATGCTTTTTTGTTTGAAAACGCATACTTTTTTATGCGTTTTTACCGATCGTCCATACTAAAACGATCAAAAACGGAGAATGAAATCGATGAAAACGGAGGTTTTCGAAAACGCTTTTCACAGTTTTCGCTTTTTCGTTTGGACGGCAAAAACGGAGCTTTTCAAAAATCGCTTACGTCACAACTAGTAACGCATAGTATTGCTGACGCTATTGGAGCATGCGTATTGAACAGAAAAACGTCCGAGAGTAGTATATCAGATTTAAGCCCCGCGAATGGATAGGTAAGGATAGGTAAGGATAGGTAAATCATTAATATGCATTAGTGGATAGGTGGATTAGGTGCCTAGGTGATGACGTAGTTTGGGATAAGTAACTTATTAATATGTATTAATCATGACGTCAATTACCTATACCTTTTGTGTTAATAAATGACTAGGGATAGTGCCTAGGTAAATCATTTGATATGTCCCTTTTCGTGACAATAGGAACAATAAACCGGCCCAAACTTGCCCGCTCCATTCCAACTCACTTCAAAACTAAACACAACTGACACAGATATCCCTTTCAGACATAGATCAAAACAACATATCTTTTCCACTAGACCATCAAAGCTGTGGCCGATATTATAGGTTTCCGAAGCATACAAGTTTAGAAGCAATAAAATTGCACAATATAAAAAAAAAACACTTCTTATTCTTATTTTCCGCAACATTCTCTTTGCCGCTTCATCGCTAGACTCTATATCGATTTTCAGTTTCCCAGCCATCACCCACTTTAAGTTTTAATTTCTTTTCCGGTAGCTTCAATGTTCAAACTTTTAATTATGCGAACACTCAACTCTAAATTTGCATGAAAAATTAGCACCTCAGAAAACTTATTAACAAAACAGCCAATTACATGTGCGTGCTAAAACAATAAACCCCCACTTTGATTAAGTTCAAATAAATTTAATAATAACAAATCGCATTAAGGTAATATCAAATCATTATGTCAACAAAAGCTGTTTTATTTAGAACAACTCAAATCCATGTACTCCACAAATGATAAGGCTGAATCAAGAACAATCTTTTTATCCGTTTCCGGGGAACCAAAAACAAAGGTTTTCAAAAACGCATTAGTGTGGACGGGGCCTTAGTTTTCACACTTTCCTCGCACTATAAAGGAATGGAATTCCTGCCTTCCAGGGTTGTCCGGGCTCCGTCCACGACGGTGTTCTTGACAAATCTCAATGGAGCTGCTGTCACTGACTACTGACTCTTAAAGAGACCGCTGACCTATTGCAATGATCATCTGATTAGATGGAGGAAATTAAAGGGAGATAGATACATAGATAAATTAATAACCATTGTTGTGAGATAATTAATCCGAAGCTTCGGTTTCTCTCAGTAACATCTCATCTTCCTGATCGTCTGCAAATAAAACATGAAAATAAAATTGCTGTGATTGCGTGGTACAGGCTCAAAGTAAAAGTTTCTTGGTTATTTGTCTCCTATGTTTATAAGCAATACTTAACTCACATCAGAAGCTGTTATGGCTCCTGCTCATAAATGTTATTAAACAGGCGTGAGGTCTGTATCATGAATATTACCCAAATACGGACCGAAAAAACTACAATCTTGGACATTTCAAATAAAAAATTAAGACGACCCCTCCCCCCATTTCAGTGATGGTAAAAATGGCGCGTTTTGGTTTTAGCGTGAATTCAACATTGAATCGGTTGGAGGGGAGGTCTCATTTCTTTTCTTATTCCGTTCGAGATAAGGTTTTATTGACATGACTCACAAATTTTCCAACAATAAAGGATATCTCTACTGGCAAGCGCGCGTACTACAAAAACGGCGCAAATTCGGAAAGTTGGATAAAAATTTATTATATACAAACCAGTCTTCTTTCTGGCCAGTTCAACCATATAATAAAACTCGACCATTACAGTCTTTTTAAAGGCAAGAGATTGGTTAAAAAAGACATTTGTAAGACGAGCAAGACTATCGCGATTTTTAATTTAGAATATTAAAATGCAACACGAGATTTTGTAATATAGATTTAATAAAATTAGGCCAGACAGGAGGTTCATTTACTGATCAAAAATTAAGGAGACAAATGCCAATCGGATCCAGCTCCGCTAGCTGCTCATTGACATACCTTCTTCGGAGTTTTCCACTCCGGCTACACGTTCGGTGAGAGCGGAGACGAGAGGAAGAGTGGTCATAGTAATATCATCCTGTGTCCGGCGTTTGTTCTACAAACCAGGAAAACGGCGATGAGGACAAGGATGACACTACCACCGGCTACGCCAATTGACCAATAGGGAAACGATTTGTTCTTCTTCAGTGGTAATGGATTGGCTGGTGAAGCATGCGTAACTACAGATGAAGACATCGACAAAGAAGAGCCTCCAGATGTCCGCCTTGTGGTTGAAGAGATGACCTTCGAAGATAACGGTGGTTTGGTTGATGAATAATAGTAGCTTTAGATTGAGACGTTCTTAGGTTGGTGGACTGCATTGATGATGTTATTGTTGAAGATGTCTTCCCCGATAATCGTAGTGGTTTGGTTGATGACGTATGGGTAGGTTTAGATTGAGACGTTCTTGGGTTGGTGGACTGCATTGGTGATGTTATTGTTGAAGATGTCTCCCCCGATGATCGTAGTGGTTTGGTTGATGACGTATGGGTAGGTTTAGATTGAGACGTTCTTGGGTTAGTGGACTGCATTGGTGATGTTATTGTTGAAGATGTCTCCCCCGATGATCGTAGTGGTTTGGTTGATGACGTATGGGTAGGTTTAGATTGAGACGTTCTTGGGTTAGTGGACTGCATTGATGAGGTTATTGTTGAAGATGTCTCCCCCGATGATCGTGGTGGTTTGGTTGATGACGTATGGGTAGGTTTAGATTGAGACGTTCTTGGGTTGGTGGACTGCATTGGTGATGTTATTGTTGAAGATGTCTCCTCCGATGATCGTGGTGGCTTGGTTGCAGACGTACCTGTTGTAGCAGTAAAAGCCTTCGACAAAGTAGACATCGAGGAAGCCGTCTGTGGTTGAGTGGGAGGAGGCTTTACTCCTGTTTAGGTTAAAAATGCAAAATTAAGTTTAAGTTTAGTTTATTGCCCTATATTGCAAACAGTTACAGCAAATAAATATAAAATTTAAGAGCAAGGAAGCCCAAAAGAAACCACTGGGCTTATAAATAAATAGGCTCACTCAATATATTATAATCAAACTACCTTTAACCTTTAACTACCTTTAATAAGACTTTCATTTTGTAGTTTCCTAAAGTCGGCACCAAAATAACGCTCAAAAGTGTCTTTTATCGGCCTCGCGTTCCAAATATGTTATTGGAGAAGAAAAATATGAGACACCCCACTGAGAAAATGGGAAAATGTGGGAGGCCTAAAGGAGTCCGCCCAGATGCGATAAAGACCTTTTATGCAAATTACACAAAGGGTCTTTACCATAGCAAAGCGTTATGACCACGTTAACTAAAGTATATTATATATTGGAGAGCCAATAACGTCTTCGAACTTGACGTTCCGCCATTAAAAAGCTCAGTGAGGGGAGGGACAGAATGTTTGAAGGTATCGCGACATCGCTGAGTAGGGCATAAGTCAGTTATCTTTTAAACTCATAATTTACTTAGAGACCGCTACAGAAGGAATATGTAGAAGTCTCAGTGTCAAGGGTATCCGGAATCAAATAGTTAAAATGCATACTATGCTGATCAGACCGGTAATCCAACTCAATCCAGCCTGAACTGCAGGCTTTTCTTGTACCTTGTAAGTGCTAGAATGCTACCAACCCCCCGGCCGTATTTTTTACTCTCCCCAATCTTCCTCTGCTTTCAGTATTCAAGATGGCGACTAAACATTTCGCGATGAAATACTCAGCGTTCGCCCCGCAAAAATATGCCTGAACTCCGAGATCACTCTTATGATTTCCTTTCTTCAAACAAATTATTTGATGAATTTAAAATGAGTTGGAGGAAAAAACGGTATGCTATTTGTATTCACTTAATCCGCCGGATTCATGAATAATCCTAAAGTCATTTGGGCGTGGACAATAATGCACATGTGTGTGTCAGGTATCGTTTTGGTATCGGCGCTTTAAGTCCGATTTTTCTTGGGTTAGAAAGGCAAATATACATATGCTACCTTTAACAATCACTTTTTTTACTGATTCAAAACGTTTTGATCGAGTAAAATATTCAATTTCTCTCAAATGTATAAGATTCACATACCAAACCTTGGCTTGATATCGACTGGTAAACTTCGCCGCCCTGGTACACCAAGTGAAAGTCAAAAGGTCATGTTTGTGGATTATGATGGATGGATTTCGATCCATTTTGTCTAGGGTTTGATACATCATGCCGGCATAATTTCGAGCATAATACTATAGTTGGAGCATCGAGCATAATGCCGGCCGCATAATAGTACTGTTTTGCCGGCATAATAGTACTAGTTTCAGTATTTTACAAAATAACAATTATTTTTTTATTTCGTTTATTGATTAAACACTGTAAACGGCCGGCATTATGCTCAATGCTCCAACTCGTTAAATAATCAAGAGGACAGGGCAATATTTTTTTCTTGCTACGCGGTACGCGGTACTTAGTTGTAAATAATTCAACTGTGTTGCCTACGCGTTACGCGGAACAATGGATCACAAAGAGCATTCATCAAGGTCGCGAATGATTTAGTGACATTTCGCTGGGAAGGCAATGTTTTGTTTTATGAGTTTTTCAGCGTTGTTTTGGCTCAGAGTTTGCCGATCGAACAATGGATCACAAAGAGCATTCATCAAGGTCACGAACGATTAGGTGACATTTCACGGGAAAGGCAATGTTCTTTTATGAGTTTTTTAGCGTTGTTACGTGCTCAGAGTTGGCCGATTGAACAATGATCACAAAGAACTACTTATATGGTATGTAATTCGATTGCAATTTTGAAGGCAAGGACCAACGTAACAAAACAGACGCACCGGATCCAAATTGAGGATCTAATCAGCTATAAATAATAGTAAATCAGCCTTGCTTTTTTTTGTTTATGTAATTCGAAAATCATGGTACCTTATTGGTACTAATTTTCGCGTCGCTTTAATTTCGCGATTTTCGCGATTTAAAAAAAAACGCGAATTTAAAGCGACGCGAAAAAAAATTCCCGCGAACTTTAATGTCGCGAAATTTAATACCCTCCTATATTTCTTGTTTTCTCAATTTAATGAAGAAACACATGTCTACGTACATGTATTGTGTATAACGTGTAAAAGCTCTATGGCATGCCTACAGATGAAAAACAACAGTTTAACAGTCAAATTTCACTATCTGTGTTACTTTGAACCTCTTCATCTGTACCGCTATCGTCATATAGTTTGGTTTTGTTATGAGTTGATGATTTTCAGCAATAAGAAGTGTAAAATAATAAAATTCTCGAAATAAAATGTGATTTTTTTCATTTTCGCGAAAATTAGTTCCCTAAGAAAATAATTTTGCACCCAAATCGCGAAAATAAAGACCCGCGAAATATGCCGACCTTTTTTTCGCGAAATTAAGTGCCCGCGAAAATTAGTACCAAAAAGGTTATTGACCCAATAAATAAATTTATGAAATTATCAAAATCTGTATGTAAATTTACTGTTTCCGTTATGTTTTACTGCCCAGCATCTGCTCGCAGCATTATCATTACAATTTGTAACCTCTAGTCTTATGCAGGCAGTCTTGATTTTTGTTTGTCACGATGATTTTGAGCAAGCGTACGTCCAGCGGTGTCATCATAACTTAGATGCGCTTGGATCTGGAAGCGTCTTTCGCGCTCGCTTTTCTTGCTTTGCTTTTTCAAGGTAAGTGTGTTTCTATTTCTTGCTATAAATGTATTATGCGTAATTCAAACTTATTTGTTGCTGGAAGCATTCATCAAGGTCACGAACGATTTAGTGACATTTCACGGGGAAGACAATGTTCTTTTATGAGTTTTTCAGCGTTGTTACGTGCTCAGTTTTACCGATTGAATAATCGAATAATGGACCGCCTCCACCGTAGATCAGATTCTTACAAAAGGGTAATCAACTCTATTTGGATTCTCTTGAAAGTAGATCCATCGCTGACACAGAGACCTTGTCCCTGGATTATCTGTCCAATGTGGCAATGTGGCGTGTTGGTCTATTGAGACTAACAATTTAAAAGATTTGCCTGTTGGGGCGCAAACACATGATTCGCTTATGTGGGCTGAAGTGCAAACAAATGATCAGCTTCTACGGGCGGATATAATAACTGTTATTGTCCATTGTCTTTAGTAACCAGAACCCGTATCCGACAAGTTAATATATCAAAAGCCACTTGGAACTTTATTCCACGCACTTGGCGGTAAATTTATGTATACCATTATTGTTATTGTTAATGTTATTGACGTTTGATCCCAAAAAATTGTATTTGTATCCATATTTCCAGGTGTATCCAGGGAAGGCCAAGAGCAATTTTTTTCTCCACCAAAACAAGCCCTGCAGGACCAACAAAAAATATTTTCGACACCGGGCTCACCACCCTCTTTCCTCCAAGTCTGGATCCACCATCGCCCTCAGTACATTTACTGTTCAAAATATTTGCATTTTTCACTTCACAATCACAAAGAACCGTATAATGTTATGTCATTCTGAAATGATGGTAATTGACCCAATAAATAAATTTATGAAATTATCAAAATCTGTATGTACATTTGCCCAGCATCTGCTCGCAGCATTATCATTACAATCTGTAACCTCTAGTTTTATTTTATTTTTTCACCTTTGAGTTTGTGTTTATACTATGGAATTTTTTATGAAAAATTGTTTTGCGGGAGGGGGAGGAGGGGAATTTTTGCGGCAAAATTACGAGCATAATATTTACAGTCGAGCATAATTTGGAGCATAATAGTCCGTTTTGGAGGGCGACGCCGAAAAGCATAATACTCGATTTTAGGAGCGTAATGTCTCAACCCTTAATTTTGTCAGTTTCTGTTTTCTTGGGTCTAACGTTTGTCTCCATAATTATGATTGACGGCAGCGTAAAACGTGGACCTTAGCTGGGCTTTGAACTACAGAGTTCGCATGTTATTGAAAAAGGTGCAGTAAATTTTTTTTTGAAGTCACACTGACATGTGGTGTTTCAATTTTCAGAGTGTTGACAGGCAAGTTGTAGCGTTTTCACCTTGAGATCATTTTGACATCCAGTTTTATGGATATTGTTGATTACTTCTGGGTCAATTTGAGCGCTTTCCTGACCGCCATAATGGAAATGTCACGTTGCAGATATTGCGTAAATTATAATTTAGTTCAATTTTATTCACACAGAACCAATAATGATATATGACACTCATACTTTTCGCCTTTAGCTTTTAGTTTACGCAGGAAACACCCCCACCTGCCTTTTAACTGTTTTTTTTAGTCGCCTACTAGGCTAAACGGCTACTAACGCTACTGATTAGATAAGTGCCTAAACCCAGCTATCATTTTAGGTTTGGTCGAATATTCCACGGTTTCTAAATCTACCGTTACTCCTAGCTTATTACATGTAACTATTCTTTCTGTTAGCCAATTAAGCATGCTAACGTTTCCTAAATTATTACAAAAGCTATGATTAAATCGTCTCCCATATTTATATTGTTTCTCTCGTGTCAAACTGAATTCACACATAGAACTATAACCTAGTAAGACAATTTCCTGTAACTTGGTTGATAAAAAGAGCAATGTAGTGAAAATTAAACAGAGTAGAGTTTACATAAGTAGAGTTCAGTTGAATTTAGTTATAAAAGATCTTTAAGTTTGGAGGTACCTCTCTCCTGCGAGGTTTGTTCAAGCTATCCCCGTTCCAGTACAGACAAACAAAATCAAGAAATCCAAGATGGCGACTTCTTGGAGATCAGGATGTATAAATCGGCCGCCCATGTTATGCATTGTTGATATATCATGTCACCCAATTCGATCCATGAAGACCAAAACAAACCGGGCGTGAAAAAAGGTTAGAAGATATTCACCTTTCTGTATTCCCCAGTGTACGACCTTTAGACTCGTTGACTGGGTAACATTTATATTATCCTTTATAGGTTTTCGAGAGCTTCCATCCCGATCTCCGGTTTTGTTTATCCTCTGGATGGAGTTTCCGTCGAACGCGTAGATGTACGTCTCAGACACTGATAATGAAGTTGGTCTTGACAGCCCCAAAGTCGTCGACTGTGGAAAAATAAACACCAAAGAAAGTCAATGTCCGCCCAAGAGTAGTGTCGCATTCTATCAGCCAGTTTAGCATGTTATCGTTTATTAACGTGTGCAAAATGTTTTGATTTAGCTTTCTTTTATTGCAATCCCTTATTGTGAACACCTTTTAGGAGAAAAGTAAAGGGAGCCCCTAAATACACTACAACCTTCCCATTCTATGATATCTAGTAAGTAAGAGGCCAATTTGCGTATAGAGGCCAATTTGCGTATAGCTTTCCTATAGGAATACATGGTAAATAACAAACAGTCAAATAACTCTTTTGAGAGCAATTTATCAAAACCGCATTACCATTTGCCTCATAAGAAATGAAATACTTCCTTCACCGACCGCCTACAGTAGATGCCTGCGAAATTCCAACAACAAACCTTGACTGTGGCTTCCTCAGCAAACATGCATTAAGGCTGGTTTTCACTAGCGCATAAGCACAAGCATAAGCATAAGCATAATCGGCCGAAAAGCAAGTGAGAACGCCAGAACAAAAGCATAAAGACATACGCAAGCGCAGTATGAACGAAATTGGCGGATGATTTGGTTGACTGCCTTGTGCTTATGCTTGTGCTTATTTCATCCCCGTTCTCACTTGACATAAATGTGACACAAGCATAGCATAAGCACAAGAAGAACGAACTTTTATCTGTCAAAATTCTTTTGTTCGCTGATACGAAACAGGACTCGAAACGGAACCAGTGGTCACATACACAAGAGCTATTGCTTGTTTTGATTTAAGTCCAACAATTTCATCGCTCTTTTCTCAAGCGAAACAAAATCAGAAAAATGTTAGGTCTGTCTGTGGCGGTAAAGAAGTACAAAGCGAAGACTCTGGTATCATGTTAATATGATGAAGTGTACTATATTTAGCCAACAGAGAAGAAGAACCTTCGTCCATGACATTCCATGGTCAACTGATTTCTATCGCTGCTCGTACATATTGAGAAATTTAGCCGTACGATTTCAGAATCGGAAAAATAACCGGCCGAAAATCAAGACAAATAGATTATTTACATATGTGAAAAATCTGAGACCATTTGGTGAACACAGCACTGCATGATTGAATGGATTCGACGATGATGGCGTAAACTTGAAAACAGCCACCGGACGTTTTTCAAGATAGTAGCTTGCGTGACACCTCGCGACATAGCCCCTTTAATACTAATAATGATTACAAAATTAACTATAAGCGTTAGAGCTCAAATTGGGCGCCAGTTTAGGGCGTGCGAAATGTTATTACGTCTTCCCCACGTTTCAAACTCATCCTTCGCCCCCCAAAGTTATGGAAGAACTTTGTTGCTAGAATAAGAGATTTCCGACACAATAGCTTTTCTTACAGGAGTTTTTCTTTGGATAGAAATCTTTAGCTGCCTTAAGATATCTAAAAACGTGGTGATTTGTAATGTTCTTTCTAAGATGTTCTAACCATAGGCCTTTATCACGCCCCGCCATTTTGTATAAAAACAAAAGATTTTTGCCCGCCCAACCTCGTTTTCAACTTTTTCACTGCGAAGCTGGGCTGGAAAAACAAAGCATTTTATTCTCCGGGGAGTCAACACCATGGCCGCCGCGTGATAAAGGCCTATTGGCTTCTAAAGATAAATTAAGTTACCTCGCAATCTTTTTTTTGGGCTGAATACAAATTGAGGCATTTTATTGACGAAGCCTGTTTTGTTGTCCAGTAGTATAGTTTTCGGTCTGAGTAATAATCAATGGCAAATTGAGTGTGAGCAGATAATTCATCAGCGATATCAACATCAAACCCATTCTTTCCTGTGTACATCTCAGCTCTCATTATGAAAGGAAGAGAAAGCCAATACATATACCTGAATAGAAATCAAACGATTTATTAATTAGTTTCACTGGCCTCGTTAGCGTGTGCAAAATTCAAAAGAATTTTTACTCTAAATTGCGACCAGTAAGGTTAATTAACATAAATATAAACGAATAGTAAATCGGCCGCCATTTGTGAAAAATGTGTATAATAATAAGCCGCCTTATCCGTTACGCACCACCAGAGACTCTTAAACTCAGTGCCCAAAAGACGACCTATCAGAACGACAAAAACTCAAAGAAAACGGACTTTGAGAAACGGTCTACACCACTGTAAGCGATGAGAGGTTGCAGTATTGTATGTGGTGGCTATTTCCGAGCTATAGAACACGCGAGGAAAAAGAAAAATAGAAATCCCCCAAAAAGTTTTGTACTGGACACACCAAAGAAATCTATAACAGAGATAAGCCTCTACTTTGATTGAGTTTTTCACGAGTATCTACGAACCAGTAAGATTTGCGATTTGAAAATAGCGTGAGCCGACACTTCTGAAGATAAAAAACTTTAAAGCAAAGCTGAAAACAGCGTATATTTTGTTGAGTACAATATTTCAGATGGCCAGACCAGCAGCCTTCTTCAGGTACAAGATGTTACTTAATAAACAATGTGTTATACGATGTTATATACAATGATAATTTCGCAATATAGAAGATTTAAATAATACAGGATGTGACGAAATCGGAAATAAAAACGAAAAAGTATTACATTTCATCACGTTTGTTCATAGCCTGTTCCTGGCGTTCAGATAGTGAGGAAAGCGCGAATAGTTGGGGAAGGCGCGAAGAAAAGCGAGCGAAATAAAAAGCGGGGAGATTGGGGAGAGGAAGCGAGGGAACGCCTGTAAACAAACTTAACAAAAAGTTGTTCTGGTGACACCGCGGCGAAACGCACTGCGCATGAGCACAAAACTGAGCATCCGGTGAGTTACGCATTTCCGGTGACATACTGTAATCCCCTGTAAACAACATAAAACTCCCGTACCGCGAAGTTTGAAAACAAAAAGTAAGAGTTATAAAACAAAGGTAGAGAAAAAGTTTGTTTCGTTGAAAAGTTTTTTTATCGTTCAAGTTTCAAGCGTTTGCACCAAGGGGTTTGGTGTTTGCACTAACAACGAAATATGAATAAATTTGGGAACGTCTCGCGCTCGACAAGAGCAATTTTTTTTCACGTAGTTCTCGTCGTTACGTTGGTTTTGTTGTGCGGTACCTGTGCTGAAAAATGTGCAAAAGAAAACAAGAGCAACCGAAAATGTGCAGGCCGGAAATATGTGCTTTCCGAAGGTTTAGCCAGAGCTGCTGAACTCCAAGTGGGCTCGACAGTTTGTCGTGTCCACTGGGACGAAGTACGAAGGAGTAACAACAGGTGCTCGGTTCCTCGGGAAAACCATTCGCCATGTCTGAGAAAACAGGGGATTCCTTCGAGACTTTTTGCGGTCTTCGATGCGGTAGGGACAAAGTATAATGGGTACAAACCGGGTACAAGATGGTGCAATCTATATTATTGTAATATTCTGGGCGGTTCAGATACCTGTAAACCATTTCACAGTGCCATTATATGAATTTATCCGACAGAAGTAAAATTTGTCTCAAGTCATTGAAAAAGCGGAAATTAAAATGTATTAGCTGTGTATTTAACGAGCTTAATATTGTACAAAATAAGAATTAAAGTACAATTTATTGGCATGAAAAAGAAACACGATTCTTATCGATCGATACAACTTGATGGCGTACGGGTATCACAACATATTCAAGCTAAATACAAATTTTGCACTGTTCAGATCGATTGTTAGCAAATTTACAAATGTCGCTCGCTAACAACTCGTGAATGAACTAATGCGTGTATAAACATGCATCGCCGGAGACTTTAATTAAGCCTTAAGATTTCATTTACAATCAAACAAAACAGAAAGTACAAAATTTAATAAGCTTACATGGCGGGCGCGAAATCCCTCATAATTTTTGCATCGCATTTTTTCACAAAAAACAAGTCTTCACTCCATCTCGAAATGTATTCGTGCAAGAACTGATCGTGCGTACCATTTCTTCGGTTGTGGTATTTTCATCATTGCATCTAGAACATCTAGGTCTGTTGGTTCATGCAGAAATGTTGTTTTATGCTGTTCGCATCGATGTTGACGAACGCCGAACGCCTGGTAGTTTACCGGACCGGAAGTGCTTGAAGTTTACGCATGCGCAAACGTTCTGCCGCGGTGTTTGTTCTGGTATACCGGATTCCGGTATACCCTCTGATTGGTCAATTATGGCACTTTCTGTTGACACTCTAGCGCTGATGAGTAAGGAGATATGGCGGAGGAAAGACAGGTTTAATCGAGTCACGCTGAGATCGAAATCGTTGTAAACAGCGTACTCAAAGACTCCCGAATATCGTATCTCTTTGTGAAGAACAGAAAGATTGCTTGAATAACCTTGTTCCCTCTTCGTCCCGCATTTTTTTCGCCATTGCGTCGTTAATAAGGGCCACTCCAAGCGAATTATGGTCCTCACCAGAGCTTGCAAGAGCGAGAGAACGTCGCGATTTCGCATCGCTGTCAGCCGTCGGCGCACGCTTCGCTGAGGGAGTATGTCTTATCGGCGACCTTGTGTAGGTTTGCTAACATCAGATTTCTGTTCACTTTTATCCAGTTTGTGGCCTAACGAGCGAGCAATGCCGGCCAACACCAAACTCTTCGCTCCAGAATATCCAACAATATCCTTATTTTTAACTACACTAAAAAGGGACACACGCGGAACTTTGGTTCATGAAAACTTCACATTTTTTTTTAGCAAAACCTACAACACGTTGAAGGATGGACTGGCAATTCATTTGCAGAAGAACGTGACAACGATCGGACATCGAAACGCAGACCGAGATCAAATTTTCCGGGAAATCTAATCCCGAGAAATCTTATCCGGTTGTAATTGACATATGATTGACAACTGAACTGGCGGTCTAAAAGTGGGCGGATGGACCTTTTGTTGAGTTTGTTTACAGGCGTTCCCTCGTCTCCCCGCATTTTTTTGCTCGCTTTTCTTCGCGCCTTCCCCGACTATTCGCGCTTTTCCCACTATCTGAACGCCTATCTCAACAGGCTAGTTTGTTCATGCCGTGTGGCTCTAAAGTATTACCTTTATAGATAAGATATGATTCCCTGGCTTCACGTATCGAGTCACGTGAAACAACAACAACAACAACAACAACAAAACATTATTTTTCAAATAATAAAACAAAATATAGTAGCAACCCGCAAATAACTAGAGTTGATCGTGGCGGGTTGCTACGCACTAAACAGTTACAGAAGCTCACTATAAAATAGATGTCTGATAAAAATTTATAAGAAAATAAGGAATGGATAATTTATGGTTAGTTACAACAACAAATAAATAAATTAATAATAGAAATAAATATATAAATTAAGGAGAAGAGGTAATAAAATCCAGATTAAAGTCAATTAAGAGCGTCTGCCTGAGAGACCGGGGCAGACTTGGAAATGAAGGTTGGCCGATTTCGCTTAAAATTGGTATACAAAGTCGTTGTGTGGACTTATGTAGTGTGCCAAAGTTTCAGCTTCAACGACCGTTTTTTAGCCGAGTTCTGGATATCAGCCTCTCAGGGGTCCCGAGAAGCTGATCAGTTTTCAATGCAATTTTGGCCACTTTTCAATTTCCCTTTTTCCTAGTTTCTCCCTTCTAGATTCAACGCACGTAATGACGTCTTCAGAAGACTAACATCAAATCTAAACCTACTACTGCTGCAGAACATTTTCTTTCTAATCCTAACCATCCTAACTCCCACATGCAACTAATTCCTTTAGAAACTATTCACACTTCAAATTGGAATCGATATACCTACTAGGTGGGGAGACCATTTAAGACCGAGTCCACCAGAGGACCAGGCAGGGGTGATACATGCCATCTCTCCAATTTTGACGAAACTTTGCCAGATTGTAGGAACCACTCAATAACTCAAAAATACAAAGTGGTTTGGTTTCGCGATTTTTCCCCTGGGAGTTAGACTACCCCCCTGGTTTTTTCCCCAAAATACCAACAATCCACTAAAATAAACATCAAAACTACATACCACTCCTGGTTACAGAATACAATGAATTTTATTTATTTTTCACATGAATAAAGACTGGACCTATGTTAGTTAACATGCCTAGTTTCAAGTCATTTGGAGTGACAGGTGTCAATCAAGAGCTTTCAATGCTCACCCATATCATGAAAGATTGCGTGATTATGCAAATTAGCACAACTTCTGATCCAAATATCGCCAAAGTGCAACCCTCTTTTTTGAAACAATTTTTACCACGGTTCAGAACCATCCTAGATCTGATAAAATCGAAAATAAAATTTTTGGGACCTGTTATTTTTTTGCGACTACAGCCGTTAAAGAAACGTGACTACAGAATGGTTCTCACAATGAGAGAAGGACCAAATCTGAGAAAATAAAGTATTGCAGAATCAATTTGTTAACGCAATTTCTTAGTTAATGAGATAAGAACTGTCCTTAAATATTATTTATAGCAGTTAAAACTAACTGAAGGCAAAATTCATTGCAATACCTCTAAAAATACCCAGGAAAATCATAGTATCAACACCCAAATTCTACTCCGATGCTCCGAATATTGGAATGAACGGTCGTAATATTTGAATTCTAAAGCATCAAGATGTTACATACGAATTTTCCTGGCCATAATCTTGTTGTTTAGATTGTTCTTGGGACCTTGCTGAATCATTAAAGCTCGCGCACTGACCTTGCAGTTAGTTCTTGTCAATACTTAGTTGCAACAATAGGCCATTTGCACGATGACGTCATTTGACTACTACTACCAGAATCCTTCAGTTTTTTGTTTTGTAGTGCAAATTAGGGCTATTGTTATTTAAACCGCACTGGGATTACAAAATTTAAATAAGAAAGGAAAAACGAAATGAATTCTGGTAGTAGTAGTCAAATGACGTCATCGTGCAAATGGCCTATTCACGCTCTCTCTGCATGTAAACACATGAGTTATAAGTCGTATCGATCCCTGACATTATTGTTTGCCCTGACAAATAGAGTCCTGAGCTCATTCATTGGATTGTCCATTCCATATTGGTTCAAGCAAATGTTAAATTGTTGATTTAGCCTCATCGGCAAGCAAGTAAACACCGAGTAATACGGACTGTCGAAGTTCGTCGAAGCTGAATGCGTGACAAAATGAGCCCATGAGCGCAGGACCCCGGTAAGCGGTAAATACAATTACCAAAGACGATAAAAGTTTGTAGTAAATCTCTACTAAAAGCTGGTAAAAAAAAATCGTTTTAACTTTCTATTAAACCTAGAGATTTGTCTTCCAGTTTAGTGTAACTAAAATGCATTATCTTATAAATCACAATTGTACCGGTAATGCGTGATAGATCTAGTCGCCTGATGGAAATTTCGAATATTACGTGACAGATAAAGTCCTGAACTGAGGTTCATAAAATCAATCAATGACTTTGTTTAAGTGTCAATATAGTACCTAGCCGTGCGTTAAAACCCTCTACTAATAAACGTTGAACTATTGATTTATCTGAATTGGCATGCGAGTAAACTGTGTGGATTTTCCAAAACTGGTAGCCTGCATGTAAATGCACGACTGAAAACGGAGCGCAGGAACCTCCAGTTGATTAGCAGTAGTTACAATCGCCGAAGACAAATAAATCAGAGGTGATTCAGCAGGACTAAACCTAAACGCCATTTTTCCGCCACTTGACATGGCTTTAATGAAAATATCTCGTTCACGTTTCAAGCAATCCAAAAACTCTCTGCTCATCCCATGAATCTATGTTATGGGGTGTTTTGTACATTTTTCGGTGATATTGTGACGATAAGTTTTCGCCTTTGGGACGATAATGAAAACTGAAACTTCAACGATACTTCTTGAGTGAAAATGACTTTACGCGGGGTAACTTTAGCTCAGAGCGAACCACGCTTGCAGCGGAGAAAAGGCTCGTCACAACCTTGGTACACGGAAATCTACTAGCGAAGGACTTCTCAGGACAGCAGGAAACCAGTCAAAACTTCAGCCAACGTAGGTTTATTCTGACTCAGGATCTAACCTTGACCTTAACCTGGCTCTACGCAGCCTTGAACGTAACCTGGATGTCAACCCTGATGTTATCCTGATAGTAACCGACTAATGTTTACAAAATGACTTACTAATATAGTGCAGAGGGAACAAAGGCACATGTTTCTCTATTGTTAAAGTACCTCAACGTGTACGCGTTTCTGCTCACGAGGACAAAAGATCTATTTAAAATTCTAGGACACGTAGCGTTCTATATTGTTACCAAAGTTGAGTGACAACCTTGAACACTCCCTATGAAAAGAAACTACATTAAAAATTTACGAGAGCAGAAGGACTTTGCTTCCGTAACCCTTAAGGACAAAGGAACACTGGACTCTTTCCGATGAGTGAAAGGACATAACTACTTAAATATTCTTTTCATAAAACTACGCTATTGAAAACGCACGTGGCGGAGGTTTGCCAGCTGTACGAATGTACACGTTTCAGTTTAAAGACATCATAAGGGAACTATTGTTTACTAGACTATGCTTTTGGCTTATGTAATATTTTAAACGAACTTTACTTTTGACTGTTTTAAGAATATTGGAAAAGTCTCCCATCACAATATTTGGGTATGTTTGGGAGGAAATAGTTTTTCTCATAGGATTGGTAAAATTAAGAGAAAGAAGAAATATTGAAGATTTAGTGGTGTTTTAAAATTAGAATTTGTAGTTAATATTTAATAGAAGGACACCAAGTTAGTCCACCAGCAACCCTGGGTGCTCTTGTGTGGGTATCAACTGTCTGTTAGTGTTCCAAAAATCATTTTCTTTCTTCTATCCCTTCTTTAAACCCCTTAAAATTTCATTGAAATTTAGGTTGATTCCCGCCTTAATCTACCACAATACGAACAGTAAATACCAATTTGTTCAAAAATTATTTTTAAAAATGTCGTGAAATGACTGAAAAATTTGCCTTTTCCGATCAATCTCGTGCGGTAAGTAAGGGCACAAAACAAAACCTACCTGTACAGTTAATACAGCAAAGAGGACTAGTTAGAGAACGCAATATTTAGAAATTTGGTAGAAGAAAAGGTAATGGACATGGAAGCTTCTCACAATTTTAAATGAGAATGCAAAAGGGCGAAAAGGATTCAAAAGCTCTTACACTCCTTCCACCTTTCACCCAGTAGAAGGGGGAGGGGAGGGGAGGGGGGGGGGGGGGGGGGGGGAGACATCTATAAACAGCAAGCACCTCCCCCGCACCACCAACCAAATACAACACCTCTGCCAAAGATAAACAATTGGAAAGCACAACTCAGCATGAAATTAGCCTGCGTAGCTGCGTAACTTCAAGGACGGCGCATCGCAAAACTAATAGATATCCCAAGAAAATGAAAACAGAACTAACATTATTTATCCTTTAACCGTATCCACAGTAAAGTCTTGGAATTTATTTTGGCGTACGGACAGGGTTTTATGGCAGGTATTTTAGGCCACCTCAGAGCTATTCAAGAACAGCTTCATAGTGGCTTCGAATAAAGGCTCACAACTTGTCTGTAAAAAGAAAATAATTTCCTTTTTTAACATTATTACATTTCAGTAAGGCTGAGACCAAACTATAACGTAATGTCAAGAAAAAGATTAAGACCGAGTCCACCAGAGGACCAGGCAGGTCTCTCCAATTTTGATGAAACTTGGCCAGATTGAACCACTCTGAATAACTCAAAAACACAAAGTGGTTTGGTTTTGTTCACGAATTCAGCATTGCGCGAGCCAACAGAAAGAACGTCAGCTATGCAGGCTAATTTCCTGCTGAGTTGTGCTCTCCAATTGTTTATCTTTGGCAGAGGTGTTGTATTTGGTTGGTGGGGCGAGGGAGGGGGTACATTACTGTTTATATGGAGGGCTGATGGTAGAGATGTTACCCCCTCCCCCCTCCCCCTTCTACTGGGTGAAAGGTGGATGGAGTGAAAGAGCCTTTGAGTCCTCTTCGCCGTTTGCATTCTCATTTAAAATTGTGCGAAGCCTTCATATCCATTAACTTTTCTTCTACCAATTTCTAAATATTGCGTTCTCTAACTGGTCCTCGCCATGTTCTTTGCTGTATTAACTGTACAGGTAGGTTTAGTTTTGTGACCTCATTTACCGCACAAGACTGATTAGCCTGCATTGCAGGCGCCGGTTTATTTAAAGGGCGAAACGTCGAGGACGCGCGCGCGCGAGGGGAGAGGAAGACTTTATTGCAGAGGCAGAAGAGATATCCACGAGATTTGAAATACGAAGACACCTAGAACTGTGATTTTGAAAAAAAACAAGCAAACTCTAGGCTATGGGTAGTCTTAGATATAATGCTCCAATTCCATGTAGCCTGTGTTTCTGGTGGTTTCGTTGGCGCGCGCGATGCTGAATTTTCGAGCGGCGAAGCTGCGAGGGGAATGGAGAGGAGAAGTAGAAACCTTTCTCCCCTGACGGCTTCACCACTCGCTTTTGCGCTCGCGAATTCAGCATCGCGCGCGACAACAAAAAACCGCCAGTTACGCAGGCTAATTTCATGCTGTTTATCTTTGGCAGAGGTGTTGTTTCCCCTCACGCGCGCGTCCTCGAAATTTCGCCCCATGATTAAACGCCTGCAATGCAGGCTAAACATTGATCGGAAAAGGCAAATTTTTCAGTCATTTCACGGTATTTTACTGTTCGCATTGTGGTAGATTAAGGCGGGACTCATCCTAAATTTGAATGAAATTTTAAGGGGTTTAAAGAACGGTTAGAAGAAAGAAAATGATTTTTGGAACACTAACAGACAGTTGATACCCACGCAAGAGCACTGACCCCAGGTTGCTAGTGGACTAACTTGGTGTCCGTCTATTAATTATTAACTACAAATTCTAATTTTAAAACTCTACTAAATCTTCCATATTTCTTCTTTCTCTTAATTTTATCAATTTTTTATTAATTTTATCAAATTTTATCAATTTTCCTTTGAGAAAAACTATTTCCCAAACATACCCAAAAATCACCGAAAAATTTACAAAACACCCCATAGCATAGATTCAAAAGATGCATAGAGTTTTTGGATTGCTTGAAACGTGAACGAGATATTTCCATTAAAGCCATGTCAATTGGTGGAAAAATGGCAATTAGGTTTAGTCTCGCCGAATCGCCTCTGATTTAGTTGTCTTCGGCGATTGAAACTACCGCTAATCAACTGAAGGTTCCTGCGCTCCGTTTTCAGTCGTGCATTCAATGCAGGCTACCCGGGCAGGCTACCAGTTTTGGAAAATCCACACAGTTTACTCGCATGCCAATTCAGCTAAATCAATAGTTCAACGTTTATTAGTAGAGGGTTTTTACCCTCGGCTAGGTACTAAACAAAGTCATTGATTGATTTTATGAACCTCAATCGAATGTGTGAGTTCAGGACTTTATCTGTCACGTAATGTTCGAGGTTTCAATCACACGACTAGATCATATCTATCACGCATTACCGGTACAATTGTGATTTATAAGATAATACATTATAGTTACACTAAACTGGAAGACAAATCTCTAGGTTTAATAGATAGTTAAAACTATTTTTTTTACCAGCTTTTAGTAGAGATTTACTACAAACTATGATCGTCTGTGGTAATTGTATTTACCGCTTACCGGGGTCCTGGGCTCATGGGCTCATTTTGTCACGCATTCAGCTTCGACGAACTTCGACAGTTCATATTACTCGGTGTTTACTTGCTTGCCGATGAGGCTAAATCAACAATTTAACATTTGCTTGAACCAATATGGAATGGACAATCCAATGTATGAGCTCAGGACTCTATTTGTCAGGGCAAACAATAATGTCAGGGATCGATACGACTTATAACTCATGTGTTTACATGCAGAGAGAGCGTGAATCGTTGCAACTAAGTATTGACAAGAACTAACTGCAAGGTCAGTACGCGAGCTTTAATGATTCAGCAAGGTCCCAAGAGCAATCTAAACAACAAGATTATGGCCAGAAAAATTCGTATGTAACATCTTGATGCTTTAGAATTCAAATATCACGACCGTTCATTCCAATATTCGGAGCATCGGAGTAGAATTTGGGTGTTGATACTATGATTTTCCTGGGTATTTTCAGAGATATTGCAATGAATTTTGCCTTCAGTTAGTTTTAACTGCTATAAATAATATTTAAGGACAGTTTTTATCTCATTAACTAAGAAATTGCGTTAACAAATTGATTCTGCAATACTTTATTTTCTTAGATTTGGTCCTTCTCTCATTGTGAGAACCATTCTGTAGTCACGTTGCTTAAACGGCTGTAGTCGCAAAAAAATAACAGGTCCCAAAAATTTTATTCTCGATTTTATTAGATCTAGGATGGTTCTGAACCGTGGTAAAAATTGTTTCAAAAAAGAGGGTTGCACTTTGGCGATATTTGGATCAGAAGTTGTGCTAATTTGCATAATCACGCAGTCTTTCATGATATGGGTGAGCATTGAAAGCTCTTGATTGACACCTGTCACTCCAAATGACTTGAAACTAGGCATGTTAACTAACATAGGTCCAGTCTTTATTCATGTGAAAAATAAATAAAATTCATTGTACTCTGTAACCAGGAGTGGTATGTAGTTTTGATGTTTATTTTAGTGGATTGTTTGGTATTTTGGGGAAAAAACCAGGGGGGTGGTCTAACTCCCAGGGGAAAAATCGCGAAACCAAACCACTTTGTGTTTTTGAGTTATTGAGTGGTTCCTACAATCTGGCAAAGTTTCATCAAAATTGGAGAGATGGCATGTATCACCCCTGCCTGGTCCTCTGGTGGACTTGGTCTTAAGTTAGAGATATTTTGTTCATATGTGAACAATTAATTAATTAGGAATATACATAACTTATATTTATTAATTAATTGTTATTCTTTGTATTTTATTTTATCCACTTTGTAACTGAAAAACCCTTTTAGGGAGTTACAATAAATATGTATGTATGTATGTGTATGCGATTGGTGTCTAAAAAACTCTCCTAATAAGGAATTAAGACTTTGACTGGACGTGCGTAGTAGGTAATTTCTCTTAAAGTGTTTCGTAGTAAAAAAAGCCTCAACCTTAGTATTTTTTCTTGATATTACTAAACCAAGGGCTGAACTTTGCAGGAGTACTAAGACTTGATAATATAAAACATGGGCATGGAAAATATACGATCTGAAAAACAGGCCATTTCCGGTTGCTCCCAATATGCTTCAAATAGGACCAAGTTGTGATAACAGCCACAGCCTAACAAAAAATTCCCATGAGCCAATGTCTTTACCCATAGAAGCCTATGGATAGGGCATTACAAATATGGTTTTGGTTTTGTCTGAAATCAAATGTACAAATGTTTAAATGTAAAAGGGAAATTGAAAAGTGGCCAAAATTGCAATGAAAATTAGTCTCTCGGGACCCCTGAGAGGCTGATATCCAGAACTCGGCTAAAAAACGGTCGTTAAAGCTGAAACTTTGGCACACAACATAAGTTTACACAACGACTTTGTATATCAATTTTAAGCGAAATCGGCCAACCTTCATTTCCAAGTCTGCCTCGGTCTCTCAGGCAGACGCTCTTAAGTGTTTTAAAATCACGAAGACTGGTACAAAGAAATTCGACATCAACATAGATATCCTTACTCTCCAAGACCTCCAATAGTAATCTGTGTAACTTGGACTTTTAAAAAGCATGGTTTGCTTTGGTACGTAAATTTGTAGGTATATCGATTCCAATTTGAAGTGTGAATAGTTTCTAAAGGAATTAGTTGCATGTGGGAGTTAGGATGGTTAGGATTAGAAAGAAAATGTTCTGCAGCAGTAGTAGGTTTAGATTTGATGTTAGTCTTCTTAAGACGTTATTACGTGCGTTGAATCTAGAAGGGAGAAACTAGGAAAAAAAACGTAGGCGCGACTACTGCTGCTGCTGCTGCTACTGCTACTAATACTATCATTATTTCACTATATTCTTACCCTTTTTCAGGATCCAAAGCAAGTTTACTATAAATTAGATTAGCGGGTACCAAGGTCTTAAGAAAACGGCCGTCTGTTCTGGAAACCATTATATTATGCTGACCTATCCAATATATATTATTGCCAAGCCAGTCAACCGCTATTCCTTTCACAGAAGGCAAGTTTCTGTGAACGGTCTGAATGCCTGGGAACCAAACGATGGACAATATTAATAACTGATGGCTTTCTGCATTTTCCCCTTCCGCAAAAGGAAGAAAACAAGCCAGATGACGCTCAGTGGAAATAAATGTCTTACAATAGGCCACTCCGAAAAATACCATAATTATTCGAGTCTCCTTTGTTCGAATGGCACAATGGAATTCAGAGTACATGTAGGAATTTAACTAACGCTAGGACGTAGCATTGTGTGTTCGTATACAAGTGCACCGTATGCAAAGTGCCAAGAAGTTGAAGTATAGACCCTTTTAATAAATACCAGAATGCATCACATTCCGCTATCGATGTCAAATGTATTCTTTTGAATTGCAAGAGAATTCAAAAGAATATGTTTGACGTCATTAGCGGAAAATGATGCATTGTGGTATTTATTAAAAGTGTCTATAGCACGTACAGTTCGTGCTAAAAACAAAAACAAATTGGAATAGGCTTACATCAAGCACCACCCAAACCTGCACTTTAAAGAGTATTATGGTATTTTCCCAGACGGTGTTGGACACGCTTCCCAATGCATGCTGGGAAAAATTAAAATCTCGAGCTTATTTGCATCTTTATGCTGCGTATTTATCTGTCGCACAATTTTACAACTTACCCACTCATCAGCGCCACGATACAAGAACCTTCATTTTGCAGCAAGTCTTATCGCACTTTTAAATAATTGAAATTCTTTAGGACAGAGTGAAATAAATATCTTCTTTGCCTTTTATACATATATTGCAGCACTGAACTTATTACCACTGGTAATTTCTTTGAAAATTCGAAACAAATTATCACCACTTGCACCAAACGTCAACCGTATATGGTTAACATAATATCGTGGAAAGCAGGAAAGCCTTCACTTTAATATTTAGGGCATTTGAAGTTGTTGCTTGTGTAGAACGAATAAATAAACAACAAATTAATTATTTATCTAACATTATTTTTATACCATACTTTTTATAGTAACATAAAGAAATTTATCTGGCCTGTGTCAAACTTTTAGAGAATAGTTCGTCGAAGATCAAATATTAGTATTTATACACGGTTTTGCTAGTACCCTGCGAGCAGTGGATTCTCCTACGCCGAGCTACGCCGAACGAAAAAGAAACCACTGCGAGCATCCGCTTGCTTTTCCATCGAGCATGCGCAGCCAAGTGACGCCCCACGGGCAGCACGCGTAGCACGTGCCGTTGTTTCGTGTCTTCGTGTCTTTGTTTCGTGTCTTCGTCTTCGTCACCTTAGGCCCCGTCCACACTAATGCTTTTTTGAAAACCTCCGTTTTTGGTTCCCCGAAAACGGATAAAAAGATCTGCGTCCACACTAGCGTTTTCACATCGTTTATGACCGATAAAAAAGCATACGTAGCCATCGCGCGAGGACACAGAATTCCATCCTCGAGATCACGCACCCGACAAATAATTTTAGTTATTACCTTTTCAGGACGTGTGCCTGTGCCATAAAACAAACATCAAATTGTTCCTTTTGGTCAATGCATTACATATATTTTGTTATTTCAAAAATGACTTTAAAAGCTGTGCTTCCTGTCCCTGCGAGAAGTACTGTGAGCTGATGGAATAAACGTGCGCTTGATAAGTGCAGTTGCAAGGATTTAAAGAGCAACTTGAGACAATTATATCTCCTAAACGAGCTTGGTGACCTATATTTTTTATTGCAAATTTCAGATCACTATATTATGGGAAACAATCAGGGAAAGTTTAAAGAAAGTGCGTAGGCGATAGATAAAAAGCCCCATTCGAGAAATTTATTCCATGAAGAAAATGAATGTCGGTTGGGTTAAAAAAACACGAAAAGACAACCAACGGCGTGAAAGTTTCCTGAAACTCAAGAACTAAACGAACTACAAATAATTACGTTGGTAAAAGGTAAGTATTTCGTTTTCAGCCATATTATTATAGGATTTCTCTTTTAATAATGTTTGTAATTTTTAAGTCTTAGCTTTTTTGTACTAGGTTTAATGCGCACGGCTCTTTAGAAGACCACTCTTTAGTGATAAGGATCCCGTGGATAAATAAATAAAGTTAAGTTAATAATTCATAAAAGCAGTCAATCGGTCAGCCGCCCAAAACAAACGGACTCAAATAATCAAAGGCTCCTATGGGCCAACTCGTGAATACGAAAACGTTCGGACCCTCCCCTCCCCTAGACCCCCACCCCCTGCGTCCAACTTTCCACTCTACCCTCCCTTCAACGCCGTCCCCGTGGGTAAAGCAGGTGACCATTACATATCGCGGGCTCATTGTTTACCAACCCAAACCTCTCCTAGGCATTTTGCTACACCGACCACCACCCCTTGCGTCCAACTTCCCACTCTGCCCTCCCACCAACGCCGTCCCCATGGATAAGGCGTGACCATTACATATTGCGGGCTTAATAATAACAGCAGATCGAGCGAACGAGTGAAATTTTGTTCAACGCTTCGCGTATTCACGAGTTAATCAAAGGCTCCTACGAGCCAGGGTCCGAAGGTTGTTTCGCATTCACGTGTTCCCCTCTGCTGCGCGTTTTGCTCCACCAGCCCCTGCGTCCAATAATCCATTTCCGAGTTACGTTATGCCTCTTTGTCAAAGCGAGGCTAGGTGCACAACCTTTCATATGAAAATGAGTTTTCATTCACATGCAAATAAGTTTTATTTGCATGACTTGATTGTGAATGAAAACTCATTTTCATGTGAAAGGATTCGCACCTAGCCTCGCTTTCATTCATTCATTCATTTTCATTCATTCTTTATTTGCCATATATACAACATGTTACAGAGCAAGATGAAAATAATAAAGGATTATCATAGAGAGACTAAAGGCAACTCGGAAATGGCCTATTCCCCACCATCCCCTGCCTCCAGCGCCGTTCCTATGGGTAAGGCAGGTAACCATTACCATTGGAACGGGCAAAATATCAACCTCGTTCCCAGGGTTTTTCCCTTTTTTAAAAAAGGGAAAAACCCTGGGAGCGAGGTTGGCAAAATATATGCGCAAGCCTTGTGCACTGGTCAACGGAATTACCAAGAAATGTTTACAGCCGATAGATGGAAGGAAGGAAGGAAAGAAGGAAGAAAGGGGTGAAAATTTAAATATTTGTCACCGTCTGCTATAACTCGTTCAACTCTTCGCGTATTCACGAGTTAAAAATGAATTTCTACCATGTATAAAAGACGTGTCGCGTGACGCGTTTTTCATTGTTTCTGACCATCAACATGGCTAGCGTTCAAACAACATAAGGAAAGGACTATGGAAAGGGGAATATAGTATATGTAATTACAGCATTTGCTTTAGTCCCGTACACCCTTTGAAAAAAAGCAAACAAACAAAAACAAATCCGTTAAAACGTATTTTTTACGACAATGTCTCTCAAAAGGAAGGAGAGCAGTAAACGGCCAGTCAATGTTATATATATTTCTTAAGAATATTTCACTTACCGGATCCATCGTTGAGAAATGAACGATGGATGGAATTGTTATCAGCCCAATACAAGCGATTTTCTTTGTAATGAAAGTCTATAAATGAAGGCGGAGAACCATTCAGGTCCTCCTTCGATACAAGTGTAGTCTCACTGGGGTCTTCGTCTAAAGTTAATTTCTTGATTTCATTATCAGCAATGTACAAAAGGAATGAAGGAAGGTCTGAAACAGAAGCACGGAAATTGTCAATAATGGATAATTATCAACTGGGCCTCTTATTTAAACGAAGGCTCTGTAAAAAGGTTTGATAACGACCAAACGACGGTCAATTGTCAAGAGACAGGTATTATGTATGGGGGGAGTAAGGGCTTCATATCGGAGGACGTTGCATCCCTTTTGCATGTCTTCAATGGGCCTTGTTATACATTTTTATTATTATATATATTTTTTTGGTGGGAGGGGTGGGGGTGGTTTTTTTTCTCGACTTCTGTCTTGGGGAATTGACATTAAGATTCGCCAATCATTAAATAATTGCATCAAATAAGAAGCAGTCTCTGAACGAACAGAGCTACAATCTTAGTCAAAAGTGTTGGGACACTTAACCTTTTTTCCCACAAATTGCCTTTGTCGTGAGTCGATCATACTGCAGACGGACTGCGCATGGCTCTGTTATTTTCATTAGAGACACAGGGATACCGACATACGAAGAAGCAATTGACACAAGTTCTTCAGCTAACGGCTTTTTGCGGGTTACGTTTCTGGACTTTTGTATGACAGTTTGTTTATCAGTTTACCAATAACGCTATTTTTACTTTGACAACCCATAGCAACTTCCCGTTAATCTCTTTCGACTGAAATTTATCACGTACGGTGAACATAAAACGAGCAAGAACCAAATATGAGTAACACATCATGATCGTTATATCGAGGCTGAACTGTACTTCCTGTCAAACACTGGTCTAACACACTGGGTAGGAATATACTGTAATATTTTGCCATACTTACCTTTTTGTGGTTGGTCTACAGATCGTTTAAATATTTTTGCACCAGAAATTATATCTACGCTTTTCTTGTTATTTGAAACTTTGACCTGCAAAGAAAAAGGAGAGAAAATGTACTTTGTTTCTTTTGTAAAATCAATAGTTTCATCTTCAGTAATGGAAAAAAATCCACTATTTCAGTTTGTAAAATACCAGGCATAACTAATCAATGATCAATGACATCAATAAGTAATCAATGGGTAATCAATGGGTAATCAATTGATTAATCATTGAGTATTACCAATACTCAATGAGTAATCAATGATTAATGATTAATCGAACCCAAAAAATTTTGTGGGTCATTGATTACTCATTGATGTCATTGATTACTCATTTTACATCAACAGAGACCTTCCAGTACACCCATTTCTCTTCCTGCCACCCACCAGTGGTCAGAAAAGGGCTCACAAAAGGTGAAGTCCTGAGACTTTTAAGAACAAAGTCCTCAGCGAAATCATTCAGTGAGAATATCAACAACTTCAAAGCACGCCTCCGTGCTAGAGGCTACACTCACAATCTCATTGAGAAAATAATTTCCGAGATAAAATTCAATGAACGGAAGTCATCTTTGCAGCAAAAAAAAAAAGAACGTGCGAAAAAGAATACTGCCTTTCGTAACAACGTACCACCCAGCGTTGCCTAATCTTAAAAACATCTTAATGAGCAAATGGCATTTAATTCTGAACAAACCATTGCTAAGAGAAATATACAAAGAGCCTCCCCTTATCTCATACAGAAAAGGAAAATCCTTGGAGGATATACTTGTTACAGTATGCAAAAGTCTAAAAGTCACATTCCAAGACAAGATAAAAAGAGATGTATTACGTAACGATTATGCTGACGGAGGTCTACGTGCTCCTGATCCTATTATTCTCTTTAAATCGCTGAGGTTAGCTTGGATCTCGAGACTCTTAATAAGAACGCAAAATCCAGTAGAAAAATGGAAATCCATTCCAACACACTTTTTCAAAAGGTATGGTGGACTAAATTTCCTGCTTCATTGCAATTTTGACACCAAATTGGTTGAACAATCGTCAATTCCACACTTTTACAAGTTCATCTTACTTTATTTCCTTGAATTAAGAACCCTCTATAATTGCGCGAGTGGTCACGACTTATTCTTATTTAATAATAAGGATATTTTAATTGACCGAAAACCTTTTTGTTATAATGCATGGATAGAGAAGGGAATAATGTCAGTACACGACCTAATGGATAAAGACGGAAAATTGTTATCTTTCCAAATGTTTCAAGAAAGATATGGGATTAAGACAAACTTCTTGAGTTATTTGCAGGTGCTATCTGCAATCCCAAAGCATATTATTTTGAAAGCGAGATCTGTTCAAATAAAGCACACATTTCTGCCTGAAAATACTCAATTCCAACTGTCCCCCTCAGTAACAATCGATTTAATTAAATTGAAATGTAAAGATTACTACTGGCTATTTATCAATGGAACTAAGACTGTCCCTGCGGGTCCAAAAAAATGGGAGAAGGAACTTAATGTAGGAAACATTAACTGGGAGCAAAAGTTCATCCAAATTGGAAAAACATGTCGTGAGAATAAATTAAGGGAGTTTAATTTTAAATTAATTCATAGAATAGTTGTAACTAGGAAAGAACTATGTATCTATGGTATAGAAAACAGTAACAAATGTATTTATTGTGATGCACCAGACTCTATTTTGCATACTTTTGTCAATTGTCCTAAAACTAGATATTTTATAAATGAAGTAACTAGTTGGTTTAATAGAGTTCATAATTGCAGGTTGCAACCCTCTCTTACAGAGGAACTATTTGGCATTACTTCTAGAAATGACGCATTTACAAGCTATTTGCTTAAATTTAATCAGTGTCTTTTGTTTGCAAAATACTATCTGTACCATCAGAAATTAAATTCTAAATCGTGTAATTTAACTGAATTTATAAATCAGCTTAATTGGAAATATTGTATAGGAAGCTTTGATAAGTAGCTTATACAGGGTAGTTATCATAGACTTTTTTTTTCTTTTTTCTTTTTTGTGTTGTGTGTTGTCCTTTTATTTAACTTTTACAATGATGTATAGTTCTCACTAAATAAATAAATAATAAAATAAAAAAAAATAAAAAAAAAATCATTACAGACAAAAAAAAAAAAAAAAAAAAAAAAAAGTCACATTCCACGTTATCACGAGCTTATATGAGTCGTGTCTGGCCTGTCAACACCTCTTTTCATGCAAATTAATGACTAATCAATGACATCAATGACTAATCAATGACCAAAAATTTGTGGGTCATTGATTAGTCATTGAGTACTCATTGAGCATTGGCAATATTCGATGAGTAATCAATTGATTACTCATTGATTACCAATTGATTACTCATTGATATCATTGATGTCATTGATTAGTTAAGCCTGGAAAATACCGTGAACAAATTAGACCACAGAAAGCTACTGTTCAATAACTTTTATTTGAAGAAAGCATGAAATCTTCATATTTATTTAATATGTTTATAATTCGGTTAAAAAAATAATTGCCTGGGTCCAAAACAAATTTCCATTGTCAAAAATGCTTTACACCTGCCATTACTTCAAAATGAATTAAAAATCATCTGTCTCAATTTATTAATTTCAATATAACCAGAAACCCATAAGTGGGTTGAAACGTGCAACTGTCTCTTGTACGCTTCAAAACAAGCTTCCGATTATGCAATTTGCTAAGAAGTTGTTGCTGCGGAACGAGCGCAGCGAGTGAGCAGCAACATAATCAGGATTTAAGAGAAATATATGAGAAAAAAATATAAGCTAGGAAAAATCTCGAATTGATCGCTTTTTACCAGAATTCACTGCGCCACGAACACATTTTGGGCCAGAATGCACTGCGCCACGAACAATAACCTCGCTTGCTGCTTCAAGCTGTTGGCTGCGAGATTTGTAATATTTTGGTCCAACATGTCCCAGTCGAAATCGGAACTGAAGTGTCGAAGACTACCGCGAGTTGAGCGAGGACTGTGAGGCATGGTGATAGGACCGTTGGATAGCAAAGATTTTCGAAGATTGCACGGAATAAAAGACAAATTTATTTTGAAATCACTTCGACAGCGGTCGATGAGACTGAACTGAGCTGAGCGCGTGGGGACGCGAAACCTGAGCTGAGCGCGTGGAGACGCGAACACGATACGGCTAGCTAGTAACGCAACATACTCACTATCAATAATTAACCTAAATTTTCACACCTTCCTCGTGGTGAACGCATCCTTTGCTCAACAATATTCTACAGACATTGCAAGAACTTGATGCGTGAATTACAAAACAAAATTAGTCTTAATATCAGCTGGAGTTTTCGTCGATTTATCCCAAAATTCTGTAATACCAGCGAGATGATAAAACAGCATTATTAAAACAAATTTACCGCAGCAATTACTATCTTTTGGATACACTAGTATCAATCATACAATGGGATTTGCATTCCTTGTTATTTACAGTGTTATTTTCGGTGTTATTTTTGGTGCTACAGTCATAACTAATTTCACGCGGTTTTTTAAGCAATTTTTAAATTGGGAAAGATGGTAAGATAAAAGGGAAATTTGTTAAAAAAAAAAGAAATGAAAGACGTTCCTAGAAAGTTGTGGTGTTAAGTGTTTTGAAGTGTTTGCTTTTAGGAGATACGATTGTAAGAAAGATGTTTGATTAGTGTATTAATAAAGGTGAATCACTCACCGTGATGGATAGAGGTGCGTGTCGTGTTTTCAGTCCTTGTGCCAAGCCGCCCGATTTATAAAATTCAAGTGATCTAGACAAAATCTTATTTTGAAAGAAAAAATTGATTGTAGCGGAGCACTCGCTGGGCCGAAGGCCCGGCTGCGCAGCCCCATACTCATAGAACCTAGCCCGTCATTTTTCATGGTCATGGCTAGCCGAATGTTTCGCGGGCGCGCGTGTGCCCGCCGCCCTCCGTCGCCGTCGGGCAGGACCGGACTACTGTAGCTCCGTCGCGCAGGACTAGCTCGCGGGCGCGTATGACGCCGCAAAACATGCGCGTACAACGTCATGTTGAAACCAAAGCGAGGCTTCTTTTCACGCGGTTACACGGCCGAATGTCACGTCAGCTGGGAAAACACTTCAATGATGTTTTGCTGTGTTTATTGAGCGGAGGAAACGGTTTAAATTAAACTCGTTATTTTCCTGCATTTTTTCGTGGTTTGCTACTCAAAACAGGGATACTAATTAAGGGATACTCAGAAGCCGCTTTAGTGGAAAAAGAAGAGCTTTCTGGGATAAAATCTTGATTCGAGGAACTAGGAGTTTTTAGCGAGGACGAGGAGTTTTTAGAGAGGAACGAGGAGTTTTTAGCAATGCGAGAGATGGGTTCGTTTTACGGATTTCAGCACCAAAGCGGAGATTTAAAGAATTTCCAAGCACAGTAGTCGCCGTAGGGACTTAAAGGTAAAACAAATTACATTTTTCGATGGGAATTTATCTTGATATCAATCTGTGACTGAGTTTTTGTTTGTGTTCTCGTTAGTTTTGGAGAATTGTTTTTAAACGTGTAGCTTAAATTCGGTTGTATTAATTTCTTGAATTTCATCGAAGACACGGCTCGGCCTCGATGCGCGTTTTGCGTTTTGCTTTTAAACATCTAATGGAGATTTGAATACAATTTTTCGAAAGAAGATTGTGTTGTCCATTTATGCGCATGCGCATAAACGAGATTTAGGAATCAGTACAAAAAAGGGACAAAAGTTGTTAACAAAGGTTCATTGTTAACTTTGTTAACATTTGTCCGGGCAGGTTAGTTGTTTCTTCTTTTTAGAAGCTAAATTAGGGCATTGAGGATATGGTTGGTTAAACCGGTTAGGATTTCAAGAAGGTCGTCACATACCGCCACTAAATTTTTTTGAGAGCACTCCCGGACCTATTGTTAATTTCCCTAGGGTATTGGGATGTCATGAACTTGTCATAATTATCTCACGCTACGTCACCACAAAGGTATTAAAGTTCTTATTTAGTTTCGATATCTCACGTTACCTACGGTATCTATAATCTTTCCAATTTGTTTTTAAGTGGAAGTGTCCGTCTAAGTTATCTAAAGTTTTTTTTGTTTTTGTTGATAACTTTGTCGCGATTCTTTAGGGAAGCAGTAATTAGTAAGTTCAATTTATGAAATGAATGGCTTTGAGCCTGGTATGTTATCATTTGATGAACTTTTGATCTTAAACAAGAAGCTGTACACAGCTTGAACTCGTGGCGTTTTTAAATTATAGCAGCATTGTTTCTCGAGTGTTTTGAGTGCTTTTACGGAGAAACAGAAGCTTAAAATTATGTCTAATCAAAGGCTCCTAAGAGCCAACCCGTGTAGAAGAAATGCGAACGCGTAACGCAATATTGCCGTAAGCTTACGTTTCCACACTGACACGGTTCGATATTTTTTAAAAAAAATTAAACGTAAGGATTTTTGACGAACGGGAAAAAAAAACAGAAAATCACTTTCATAATGTCCAGTCCGAAGAAAAAAAACAGGACAAAAAAAAAAAAGAAGTCTCGAGCGTGACTTGAACTCGGGCCGTCCGGGGCTGAACGAAAACATCTATCCACTGCGCTATCGAAGAACACTTAAACGTTAAGGTCCAAATTTTATTATTGTAAGGTAAATACGCATCAAAACGCGTGTCTCGGTTGAAAAATCCTTTTAAATAGATTTTAACGTTGCACTAAAAACTCCAAATGCGAAACATCTTTAAGCTTATTGTTGTCTATATTCGTATAAAACAAATTAATTATTGTTATCGCTGGATTCACGTTGTTCTTGTTACGAAACGTATTCGTAACAAAGCATTTAAGAGTCCGTCCACGAGAGGACCAGGCAGACGTGACACATGCCATCTCACCGATTTCTTTCAAACTTTGACAGATTTTTAGGTTCACTAAGTTATTCAAGAAACCAAAGTGGTTCGGTCCCCTGACCATTCCCTGGGGTATTAGAGGCCCCACCTCAATTCCCAGGGGTAAAACCCAAAAATATCCCTTAAAAATGCACTGAAAAGAGACTTCTCTCAAACTAACAGAATGTAATGGATTCTAATCTAATTTCATCCAACAATTGCTGGAACCCTTAGGAACTAAAAACTTAAAGTTCATGTAATTTAATATTATTCCTGTCAATTAAGAGCTGTCAATCATTGACCATGTCACGCAACTTCGTCAAATTGTACTTTTTCAAATGCAATTATCTCCAATGGGCAACATTGTAATTCAACAAACGTTATACTACAATACAAACCTATCCTAGTACTATGTTTATGTAAAAAAAATTTTTTGGCATCTGTCAAATATTCTTAATGGCATTCATTTAAAGTAAGTGACCAGCGTCTTCAATGTGCCTTTTTTCGACACAGAGAATATCAAAAAAATTGAATGCTGACGAGCCATTCGACGCTGTAATTATCAACATGCCTCCTTTCACTATATATTATGCGTCGAAACACATTTTCAAGACAGTTTAACTGCTAAATGTCTCGCTGATATGCTAAATATTCGATGACAGCGCAACGTGGACAACGTTAATCAGTATACATAATTAATTAGCATCCACGTCTCTGCTTTATCGGCTCCATTTGTAGCCTACACATTGTTAAGGCAAAATGTTACCCAGTTGAGTCATTTGAGAACTCTTTTGGGTAACATTTTCGTTGAAATTATCGCTCTGCGCGATTACCTATTTTGGCCATGTTACTCGTGTTTCATTCGGTGTTGGTTTTGTTGTGTTATCATATTTTCCGGCGTATTTTATACTATATATTACGGGGGAATACGATACAATACAAACCTGCAGACGATGTAAAGTCAACTTTGGACAAATTCCCAGATTTGAAATAATTACTTTTCTCTTTTCAAGTCATTTTTGAGTGTGAGCGACAAATGAAATCAACATTGCGTGACAAGGTGAACATAAATGGTCATAAAATGTGGGTGCGTGACGTGACACCCGCCAGGCATTCTGGCTTGAAAATAAAGTTCAGGTTCACATTTATTATAATTACTTGAGTCAAGTACTTAGAATATGAAGTTTAGCTGAAAATACGCTTTGTACAGAAGTTTAACATTCTCTTGTGCAGTCAAACCCCTATTAGGCGGCCACCTATTAAGCGGCCACCCCGTGTTAAGCGGCCAGTTATCAAAGTCCCGAATTTATTGTCAGTATAATACTGTAATACCTTTTGGCGGTCCCGATGAGGGTTTTCCAATTGTTTTTACCCCGGTTAAGCGGCCACCAAAAATTTAATACAAGTAGCTGCCATCGTTTTGAATAACCTGATGACAGATGAGAGTCCGAAATAGAAGGTGACGAATCTTGGCGTGATTTTGTTGTCAAGTAATGTACTATATTTTGATTTGTATAAACAACATATGTAATCAGCATATGAAAAAAGTTTAGAGCGTGTCAAATTTTAACGTCGATAACTGTCCATTAGACTGATGTGAGTTCAAATCCTTCCTTTTCAAGCTTTGATTCCAACCATTCAATGGAAAATTTGTCTCCCGTGAAGTGGTATTGACATGGAACTTCCAAGCCATAGCCGTCGCCTCTGTTTATACGTTTGCCCCTTAACACGCTGTGCCATTGGATCACATTGAAACTTAGACTGCAAAACAGTCCGTATTTTTGCGCTTGTCCTCCGAAAAAAATGCGCGACCGAAAAGATCTGGAGCGAGTGTGGATACGGGGAGTGAGACTGGGGAGGGACGCTAAAAATACGGACTGTCCTGATTCGTTCCGTTCCTCAGAAACGGGGAATCCCATTGGCTGAAAAATTACGCTATCTGTCAACAAATGTCACCACATTTTATCACACCTCATCAAAATTATAACCGACGGCATATCAATTTCAGTTATTCGCGGCAAAATGGAAAATGTAAACTTAAGACACGCTTGCTGGAGACAAATTGGGGATTGTGTTTAAAGCCGAACAGAAGGAAGCAATGAGATCGCTTCTCGAGGGAGGAGATGTGTTCGTAGTTCTGCCAACAGGTTTTGGAAAAAGCCTGATTTATCAGCTTTTCGTACTGGCAAAGAATACCCTTTCAATTTCACCTGAACAGCCCACGATCATCGTGATCAGTCCCCTCAAAAGCATTATAGAAGAGCAGATTGCAACGAATGAATTTAACCTGTCTGTCTACCTCTAGGTTCCCCTTTGTCGCCGTCATCGCAACTCGCGGTGGATACCCGTGCGTTTTTTTAATTTGCGAAGAATGAGGGGATTTGCTCATTTGCTTCCATCGTACTTCTTCGACATCATCACGGCAAACTGTTGGGTTGTCTACAGGATGCACCGTGCCACCAAATTTTTCTTTTAGAAGGCAGAACACAGCGGCACAGTTTCTTGTTTTCGTTAAACACGGCGAACAGACTTTCGAAGATTTTAGTTTTATCGACTGAGTCGATAAGGTAAATTGACCACCGTAAAAAGATTCAAATAGCTGACGTTTCGAGCGCTAGCCCTTCGTCGGAGCGAATCGATTCGCTCCGACGAAGGGCTAGCGCTCGAAACGTCAGCTATTTGAATCTTTTTACGGTGGTCAATTTACCTTATCGACTCAGTCGATAAAACTAAATTCTCGTGTTTCATCCCCCCAAAAGGATTCGCTCCGACGAAGGGCTAGCGCTCGAAACGTCAGCTATTTGAATCTTTTTACGGTGGTCAATTTACCTTATCGACTCAGTCGATAAAACTAAATTCTCGTGTTTCATCCCCCCAAAAGGATTCGCTCCGACGAAGGGCTAGCGCTCGAAACGTCAGCTATTTGAATCTTTTTACGGTGGTCAATTTACCTTATCGACTCAGTCGATAAAACTAAATTCTCGTGTTTCATCCCCCCACCGACGCAGCACCACAGTTTCTCTAGAAACTAACCCCATCCAGACTTTCGAAGAAACAGCACTAGATTCCTCTACATGGATGGAGAGGTCAAGCTTCAATATCTCGGCCAACATTCTCCTTGTTTTTCCATTTCTTTGCGATTCGGGGAATATATTTTCTGAAGAAAGCCATCCACTTTTAAAACTACCGAATTGGGTTTTAAAACAACAGCCACACAGCCGGCAAAAATCGGACACCGACGGCGGTTTAGGCTTTGATCCGCGTCCGCGGGTTGGCTTTTTAGGGGTCGTCTGACTCATCAAGATCTTACATTTTCCCGTACGAGCAAGATAAAAACTTATTTTGTCGAAGCGAAAGAAGACTAGAATTTTGCCACGAAGATCGACTGTCGTGTGCTTACCCGCAAATCTCATATTTACGGTATCAAATTCTCTAGTAGGCGGAGCTGCGAAAGAATTCTTGACAACTGGACGGAAGTAATCAGACCCCCTAGTCGGAACGAAACAGGACAGTCGGTTTTTTCCTCGTCTCAAGCGCCCTGCGGGCGCGTGAGGCTAGCGCGCGGATCGGCGCTTCGCGCCTCTTGCTTCGAACCTCGCATGGCTTTAAGAGGAAAAAACCGACTGTTTTGCAGTCTAGTTGAAACTGCGAGTTGTGGTTTTGTGTTGGACTCTTTTGTTGTTCTTTTTAGCACACAAACTTCGAAATTATGAACTTGGATTTACAGTCCGAACACAGGCTGTATTACGTTCAACAGTCCTCCAACTGCGTTGTATTAAAATAAAGTAACGCTTATACCACGCATTATGCTAATTTCTGACGAACCCCTATTAAGCGGCCACTTGCCAGTTCCCCGAGGGTGGCCGATGTTGAATCTGGTCTTTTCGGAGACCATCGTTAAATAATAATGACATACCGTGAAAAGAAAGTCTGCAGCTGCTTAATATTATTATTTTTTCTACATTTTTTCCTACTTCGCACACGCGTATTAATTCAAAACTGTCATTTGGCCATTTCTTGGAAAAAGAGGTGATCCAGAAGGAGGTCCAGATGTGGGTCCAGAAGGGAGTCCAGATGGGGTCTAGGTGGGGGTCCAGATGGGAGAAATGGGAAAACTGAAATAAAGTTGTTGTTGTACAGTGCAATCACCAATTTCCGGCTGCATGCAACCACGTGTCACTTCCGATTTCCGATTTCTATTCTAGACTAAATTCATACTACTAATCGTTTTCTCGGTAAATGATACTCTATTCTAGACCAAAACTATCTGATTTCTATACCCTATCACGTACAAAATTGTTTGAAACCCATGCCCTACATATAGTGTAAATATGAGAGTTAAATCCACGGGTATCGTCTGCGTTCATACCTGCACCATCTGGAACAAGAGCGTTCCATTTAGCCATGATCTCTTTGTGTAACGAGCTTTGCTTATTTGAAGGTTTGCTCCTCCTTCTGCCTGGTTCTTCGGGAATTGCCGTGAAGAGGATGGTGACATTTCAGGCTTGTTCTCCACTATGTTCCTAGCGCAGTACGATGCTTTGGACAAATGGTCATATTATGTCCGTGGTGATCAAACAATCCAACACGCGCTAAAATAAGACATCTTTCTGTGCTAACGTTAGTTTGGGCTACTTTAGCTGTCGCAGATGATGTCCTCCACACATGCAGACAGAGTGAAACACACAATACACCGAATGCGAATATGGCCGTCAGGCAGTTTTTTGTTTGGCCAAGTTTTCAGAGAAATTAATGATATCACGTAAACAAGTGCTGCAAAGTGTACCATCTTGCAAAGTTTGAGTGTTTTTGGTTAAACGATTGCAAAGTTATGGCTCACTGAAATTATAAGCATTTGTATGAGAAAAGACATTCTAGCCTCACTAGCCTCGCTTTCATGTTTTTCCCGAAATTTGATTGCCTATAACTTCTCCTTAAATAAGAATATGGCCTTGAAAATCCACACAATGACTTATTTCGACCTGATCTTTATCATTATTCAATTGCTTTTCTTTTCTTGAGAACCTGTCCTAACAAAAAATTGTTGTGCGGCCATATTTGCATTCGGTGTATACGCCCAGGAAATCGTGCCGAAACATCGCAACTGTTGTTGCAGTATGCAACAAACGAACACGACAATTCTGACAATTGTGCAGCCGTAAAGGCTGCTGTAGTAAGACGCAAGCTATTTAAAACTTCATATATTCTCTTTTCGTTGCACTGAACAAGTAAACAATAATACGACTCCGGCCGGCACGAAGCGCTTCGTTTGTGATTTATATTTTGTTGTTTACAGAAAGCGAGACCTTGGTAATTAGAAACATGTGAACTGAATGTGATGGTAAAAGTCAGATATACAAGAGAAAGTTAAATTTTTTTGTATAAAGCGGATTTTCAGCTAAACTTCATATTCTAAGTACTTGACTCAAGTAATTATAATAAATGTGAACCTGAACTTTATTTTCAAGCCAAAATGTTTTTAAAAGAATGCCTGGCGGGTGTCACGCCACGCACTCACATTTTATGAACATTTATGTTCACCTTGTCACGCAATGTTGATTTCATTTGTCGCTCAGAACATTCGATACACTCAAAAATGACTTGAAAAGAGAAAAGTAATTATCTCAAAGCTGGGAATTTGTCCAAAGTTGACTTTACATCGTCTGCAGGTTTGTATTGTATCGTATTCCCCCGTAATATATAGTATAAAATACGCCGGAAAATATGATAACACAACAAAACCAACACCGAATGAAACATGAGTAACATGGCCAAAATAGGTAATCGCGCAGAGCGATAATTTCAACGAAAATATTACCCAAAAGAGTTCTCAAATGACTCAACTGGGTAACATTTTGCCCTAACAATGTGTAGGCTACAAATGGAGCCGATAAAGCAGAGACGTGGATGTTAAATAATTATGTATACTGATTAACGTTGTCCACGTTGCGCTGTCATCGAATATTTAGCATATCAGCGAGAAATTTAGCAGTTAAACTGTCTTGAAAATGTGTTTCGACGCATAATATATAGTTAAAGGAGGCATGTTGATAATTACAGCGTCGAATGGATCGTCAGCATTCAATTTTTTTTTATATTCTCTGTGTCAAAAAAAAAGCACATTGAAGACGCTGGTCACTTACTTTAAATGAATGCCATTAAGAATATTTGACAGATGCCAAAAATTTTTTTTCACAGAAACATAGTACTAGGATAGGTTTGTATTGTAGTATAACGTTTGTTGAATTACAATGTTGCCCATTGGAGATAATTGCATTTGAAAAAGTACAATTTGACGAAGTTGCGTGACATGGTCAATGATTGACAGCTCTTAATTGACAGGAATAATATTAAATTACATGAACTTTAAGTTTTCAGTTCCTAAGGGTTCCAGCAATTGTTGGATGAAATTAGATTAGAATCCATTACATTCTGTTAGTTTGAGAGAAGTCTCTTTTCAGTGCATTTTTAAGGGATATTTTTGGGTTTTACCCCTGGGAATTGAGGTGGGGCCTCTAATACCCCAGGGAATGGTCAGGGGACCGAACCACTTTGGTTTCTTGAATAACTTAGTGAACCTAAAAATCTGTCAAAGTTTGAAAGAAATCGGTGAGATGGCATGTGTCACGTCTGCCTGGTCCTCTCGTGGACAGACTCTTAATACTCACGAAGTTTACAGCTGATGGAATTGAGGAGCGAGTGAGTGAGTGAGAGAATTTTATTTAGTCACCGTTTCCGATAACCTGTGCATTATGCTTGCGTGTATACACGGGTTTAAAAGTAAGACTACACTACATTCACTACATTCAGTAGCCGACACTTCAAAGCTCGATCGCTAAGCAAATTGCAAGTTATATAAAACACAAAACTTGCCGGAACAAAAATCCCACAGGAATACGCGGCGAACACAATATCAAACGGTCCTATCCATCCATGAACGCCTTGCATTGTCTTGAACTCTGTAGTTCTTTACTTTGCTTGTCACTGTCAACACACGGAGAAATTCTGCGGTATGTATTTCATGGCTGAAAGCCATATAGTCGTCGACATAAACTAAAATATGCATGCATAAATTTGCATGCGCTAATGTGACACGAAAAATGTATTTCCCATGGGCATACGCATCATTACCATGCTTGGCATTCGCAGTTTTTGCCTATTTATACCACTCCTTGATTCGTGCTATTCACTTGACGCCAATCAGCCATCCTACAACTTTGCTCGGTGTCATGTTTTGCATACTACATATATGTTTTTGTACCGCTATAAACAGTTATTTTTAACCTTTAAACTCCAGAGGTTAAGGTGGTTCTGCATTGGTTTGGAGAATACGTTTCCAGTTTTTTCTTCGAATTAGGAGTTTTTCCACTGGTTTTTCGCATCCGGCTTAATCACCGCTCTAACGTTAAGTAAATTTCAATTTTTCGTACCATTTACAATTAATACTGTCTTTAAAACAGGCTTCCCTTACGGGGGCCATGGTTTGCGATGTGCTTACACAGACAGACATTGTAATAGTTTTACTTTACTGTTAATAAAATGGCTGGTCCAGATGGCTGGTCGGCTCCCTCCAATTGTCTGTAGTGTTTACATGGGAAATGTGTTCTATTCGGCTGAGCGCAGCGATAGAGAATAGAAAAAAAAAACAAGAAAAGTCAAAGCCGGATTTACAACTCGTATGCTTCGCTACGAGTAATTACCGATCACGCGAACGAAAAGGCAGTATGGACTTTGCCTTTTGTTTATTTTGGAATAGTGAGTCATTGCCATTAATAGATTTAGGTACATGGTAGTAGAATGTATTGACGGTGATAAAAGTTGCGCTTTGATTATGCAATAGTATGCAAGGAACCTCGTGATTTTGCAGATTTAGTCAAACTATTTTTTGTTTGCTGCAATTCTCTCTACAGTTCTATTCGTATACAAGTAAAATTTTGTTGTTCTGAATTGAATGACAAAGCAAGCATTTTAACAACCTGTCGAGTTGCAGTTGGGCCTCTTTTATTGTTTCTGTCTTATTCATCATGACTGTTGTTGTATCTTTGTCCGCTTTTTTGAGGTTTATAGTAGAGTTGTTTTTCAACTCTTTTAGAGCTATGACCACATCGCCTGACAGATTGTTTCTTATCTAGGATTTCAGTATTGTTTCTGTGGTTTCAACCACAGATAAAATCTACACATGTTAAATAAGAATTCGAAAACACGCAACTTCATTCGTAACGGACAATACACTCCTAAAACCAAAAAATATCAACAGTTTTTCCATGAATTAACTTCAAATAGCAATCAAATACAAACCACTTGATTTCTTAAACTCAAAAACATCCATTTAATCCCTGATAATTACCAAACACATGATACCGGAAATAGAAAACTCTCGACTTTCAAATAAAAAACGTCAGAACTACTATGTATTCGCAAATAACCCATTTATAACATTAACTTATGCAGCCATTTCTTTTTCAACTCTCCACATAAGAAAAATCAATGTCCGCTTCACTTTCCAAAAAAATCACATCGATATCGATAACAAGGTACAACTGCGTCAAATATTTCCTTTAACAAGAATTGACAACTACGTAATTAGCCCATTTAACACTAACAGACGTACCGCTAATCGAAAACCAGAAAACAGAGATATTTCAGTCCACCCACAACTGAAAAAGTTACAAGAAAATATTAAACATCAAACAACATTTAACAGACCAATCTTAAACAATTTTTCAATGTCGCCAACCCTTACATTTAAACGCTATTTCCGACAACCAATCTCTTTAAATTCTAATTCGTCTTCATTTTGTTTCAACATACCAATTTAAAGTTATCCTTATGAAAACACAGACCTAGGGATTGTCTTATCAAACACGTCAATCAAAACATAAAAGTATCTCAGCAAAAAATAAAAAAAGCTATCAGTCGCCAGCAAAACACGACGATTTCCTTCAACACAAAATAGCCCATAGGAGTACAATGTTCTTACTTAAAACGATTTACACCTTTTCAGTTCAAAAACAAAAGAGAGTAATCACTTCTTTTTCGGCGCAAGCTGTAAATCTAATTATTAGACAAATTCATCGACAATCGCACGAAAAAGTGCTCGTCAAACACCATAAAGAATGTCTCTCTTGGATACCAAAAACAAAATAATAAAGTAAAACCTTAAATCTTTTAACAATATATGGATTCGGCACTTTCTCACGAGAAAAAAAAAGCTGAAAACGTTATTATAGTAACCCCATTGACTAACTATAAGATGCCATATGTGCAATCTGACGCCTTATCTTTCACGCAATCGGCACAGCGTTTTATCGCCCAAACAGACATACGCTTTTCTCACGACCAAGCAACACTTCGCTGCATCTAAGACTTTCTTAGGTCTAACATTTTGAAACTTATAACTAGTACTAATCACGGATTAAGGGAGTGCGTTCGACCTTTTTGATACCCTTTTTTTAGTGGCCGGTAAAATACGATTCGTCAACTTATATTTCAAAGCCTGAATTGGATCGCGTGCGCAACAATGCGGCATTTCACTCAATGGATGTAGTGTAGACATAGTGTAATGACCGCCCGGCAAGGCATTTTGATCAATAGCTGACCACAACGGGTCATTTTGTTCAATAGCTGCCAAGTACAACGACTTGGTTGTTTTCAGTATCGTGGCTTAATAGCCGCGTGTTTGTATTGAGATGACCACAATGGGTCATTTCGGTCAATGGCTGCCGAGTGGGACGTGATAGTTTTGTATTGTGCATCACTAGCCGATGAATCCAAAACTTGAAGTCATGTACATGTGTTTTCAGTATCAATGGCCATTCAATATAATGTTTCCTTTGATTTAGTACAACGTCTGGGCGGGCTAGTCAATTGTTATTCAAGGGCAAGGTGCAGTTAGTTGATGAGAACACACACCAAATTGGACTTGATGTATGCACCTCATGTTTCAATGCAGAGCGAGTCAAACACATTATCCTCAGGCTTTGAAAAATATCACAAACGAGATTTCTAAACAACATTACTCTGAAATTATAAGACTGTTAAACTTACCCACAGATCTTAAACCTTCTGAAAAAAAAAACTTCTGAACAGCAGACGAAGAACGTCGCGTCAACAACGTAACCTCCAAGCTACCCAAACAACGTGACCTCGAACTGACAGCTCTCACAACGTGACCTCGAGCTGACAGCCCATGGAAGCAAGCAGAAACTTGCTACTAAAACCCCGCTAAAAGCTGTCCAAACTCGATTTTGCTGCTTGTAACACAGGTCAACCACCAAACACAGGACACCCGGAAGTAGCCCCTGAAAAATATGCTTCGGGGGGCTAAACGGGTACCACGCCGGAAGTGGGAAATTTCGATTTTTCATGGCTGAGAACACAGGCATACCACTTGACAAAGGAGATCCACGACGGGATTAGAAAGTGTTCTCCTTTCAGTCGAACGCAATGATGCTTGTAGCTCAAAGGCCTTTTCAATTTTATTGGAATGGTCTGTTGAAAAAGGACTAGTGCTAAAGTGGCTACACGTATAAACTCAATTAAACTTCAGGAGGCTTCGAAATCTTATCATAATTTAGATGGCACGCACTATTTAGCGTTTCTAAATATAGTCACGCTTATTTTAAAGAACATTGTAATTGCATTTCTGTAATGCCTCAACTGAAAAAAATTCGCGTACAAGCACTGATTTCAGACTTAAAAACCGTTGATGAGCCTCCACTACTTCTGACCACTTCTGCAGTTGAATGAATTTTAAAGCCTTTACACCTTACCCTTTACGTTAGCAAGACTCCAGTTTCTGTTCTAAGTGAACCTCATCAGTTGCTCCCATAACTCAATGTCTCGCGGAATAATATGACATCATTGCGTTGTACATAAAATCTTTGTCGCGTATGTACTCTTCGGAAAGATTGAATCTTCGATTTACCCCCCCCCCCCCCCGAACCCCGGACACTCACTGAACATGAACCTTTCGATCGAAGGAAAAATAAAAAGTTCATCACCGTCACACGTGACTGACAAATGACCATTTTTCCAGCCTTTTTTCACGTCCAAATAAATAAAACGACAGACTAATTTGTTTTTAAGTGGATGTGTCCAAGACCGCGTAAAACATTATGAAACTGATGTACTGTATTTTTCTTTTTGCGTTTGTCAAAAATCCTTACGCTTAATTTAAAAAAAATATTGAACCGTGTCAGTGTGTAATCATAAGCTTACCGCAATATTGCGGCTATGACCTAATACAATCAAGTTGAACTTTCCACTCAGTCAAATACATGAAAATTATTTACAGTCACACTCGAGACTCTTGTTACTCACGACTTTTATTGATTTGCTGGCTGCTAAAAGAGCTCTTGTCCTTACGCCGGCTATAATAAACACAAGCAGCAACTTCGGTCTAAAAAGTAATAGTAAGATTTCCACTTTATTTCTCTTATCGCGAGTGTCGAAAACTGACGCTTTGTCATTGCGTGATGTTCACTGGCATTCGATTACCAATGTGCTGTGTCAAAATTACTACCTATTCTATTAAAAACCAATTAGTGATTGTGACATTAAGGACATCAACAACAGATACCAGCAGAAATAACGCGCCATTTGATTTATCTTCGTGGTTTTTGCTGTTTATTGTTTACATTTTTCACGTCGCTGCCGTTTACGCAGGCACCAAGTGCAGATTATTACAAAATCACTCTCGGACACTTTGTTCTACCCCTTCGGTGTCCGTATTAGAGAGAGGTTAAAACGGGGAATCTTTAAAATGGGTAATCTTTAAAATTCAGCTCACTGAAGATCACAAAGTACTGATTATTCGTGGGAAATTTTTGTCCGTATTAGAGAGGTTAAAACCGGGAATCTTTAAAATGGGGAATCTTTAAAATTCAGCTCACTGAAGTTCACAAACTACTGATTATTCGTGGAAATTTTTTGTTATAAAAGGTGACAGCCCTAACACAAATCCTGCTCGTCGCTAAAAGCATTTTAGCCCAGCTTTAGAATATTCAATAAGTCTACCCCAAGTACGTGCCTGATAGACTTTTCTGTTGTTCTAAATATTGTCGTTTATTTAATCTTAGGAATAAAACCAAAAGCCATTCAATGACTACTAAAAACGGACATAAACGTTAATTTTGCGCAAAAGTAAATCCACTGTATAATGCATTCAAATTAGGCTCCTTCACATATGCCGAATCTAATGTAAACGACAAGAACAACATATTTTGCCAAGAGCCATTATCAGGGAAGGAAACCGTGAGCGTTGGCCCCACGCAAAGCCATGTTAAGGACACGTGTTGAGCTATTATTAGCAGAAATTGCGCCACCCTTAACGCAATGAGAGCGCCGGAACCTACTACCTTTCACTATCAAGATTCTTCCTTTTTATTAACCTCACGTTCTAACGCATTAACGAGATGGCTTTAAGAGCTCTTTGATGTGTTTGTTCATTCATTACATAGATTGAAAAGCGATTTTATGTAAACAAAACAAGACTTAGATTTTATACTCGCGTCGCCTTATGCAAATATGTTTGTGTATTTTTGCAATTTTGATTTCCAAATTAGTTTTTCTGGCATTTTGTGACAAGTAACAAGTGTATTTTATTCGGAAAATAGTCGTAATAGTTATTCTAGACGGAGAAAAAGTTGTTTTTGTGAACTTTTGTACGGTTTAAATGTACTATGCAGACGGTCGGGTAACAAGCTTAAGCTTACTGTTTTTCGGAATTTTTAAAATTGAAAAATAGCCCGGTCGTCAATCTTAATTCCGATCTTTCACCTAAGTTAAGTTTCATCTTAGTTAAGCTTGTTCAGAGGGTCTTCAGAGGGCAACGCTGTTAGGCCAAGCCTAACTATATATATTACATTGTGAATGTGCCATCGGTAGTAGTTGTACTACTAGCTAAACTTCTAATTCTTAATTTCTTATATACCTTTAAAGCCCTAATAATATACATGAAAAAATTACTCGATTCTGATTGGCTAAGAGCAGTGCAGTTCAAGTGTAACACCAGCGCAAAACGTGTAACACCAGTGCAAAAAGTGTAACACCAGTGCAAATTACAAATCGAAAAAAAATTTTTTTTCTTTTTTTTCCCAAAAAAAGAAAAAAAATTCCAAAAAAAAATTCCAAACAAATTTTTTTTCAAAAAGCTCAAATTGCACTCGCCAAAGCAGCTCGTGCAATTTTGAGCTTTTTGAAAAACTCACTCGTGCAAATTAATCCCAAATTGAACTCGTAACCGTATGATTACCTGTACAAATTCACTACTCGTAGCGCTCGTGTTGTCACTGCCGTATTATGACGTGTTTATGATCGTACTCTGTGGACGATTTCAATTCCTTCTGTTTTAATTTCTCTTTCTCCAGATTTTTGTCTTCGACTTCCTGTTCTTTTTTAGCACTAGATTCATTGAATTGTTCAAATGTGTTTAAGAAATATCTTCACGGAGAATTTGCTCTAGGTGACCAAGACTGCTATTTTTTCCGGGTTTACATCATCTTTTAGCTACTTCGTCTGATCTTTCTCCATAGATTAAAACTTATTTCACGTTTCCTTCATCTTTTCTGATATTATATTTTTCAAATGAATGACATTTTCCCACAGCTTCGTGTGTAGCATTGCACTGATGAGCGTGGCGAGAGTGTGCTCATTTCACGAGTCAAATTCGAGCCTGAGTCAAGTTCGTGTCAAGTGAGTCAAGTAGTCGAGTCAAGTTTTAACCAAATATATATATTTAGGCCTACTCTGGGACCCAAAGTTGCCTAAAGTCGCCCAAAGTCGCCTAAAGTCGCCTAAAGTCGTCCTAAGTCGCCCTAAGTCGCCTTATTCTAACAACCTTAATTAACCCAATATGATAAACGTTGCTATTTCTGGACTGACTTTGTTACAAAAATCCTCTGATGTGTCCTTGTGGTGTTGTTCCAAACCTTCCATTACAATAGGGGCCTTCAGATCAGAGTACAAGTACAAGATTGACTATGACTGACTTTCGAATTTCAAACTAGTCATATTCCCAGAGCCCTCGCTTCTCCCTGGCGTCGCCCAGGAGAGAAGGAGGCTCTAGAAACAAGATTGGTTTTTACATTTGATAATCTAAAGCATTAGCACTACTCACACTCGTCTAGTTCGTCTACCAACAACTTCTAGACATTTCATAGCATCCTCAGATATAAGCTTATTAAAGTCAAAGACCACACATCCAGCCAAATCGATACAGCTTAATTAAAGTTAGAGAGCCAAGCAAGTACAAAAATTCCCTGTTGTTCTTGCAAGACAAGACTCTTCTTGTAAAACGCCTTATTACTTTGAAGTTGTTCCGCTGTTGGCAGAAAAGCTAGAAAACGAGACTCGCCATTTGAAGCAAGATGGCTGCCAAGGTTCAAGAAACTGTTTTGATCATGTGACTTGAAAGTTAACCGCATCGCGTGATCTAGAAACACGCTGGTCTGGCAAAATTCACGCAATATTCAAGATGAAAGCACATCAATATTTGTCTCATAATATCACTGCCAGACACGGTATCCACTGTCATCACTGACTGGCTATCAGATTGTATTGCGGCAAGAAACCTCGTATCAACTACAGAATTCCAGGTAAGTTTACTGAGAGCACTTTTCGATGCGATCAAACGGAAACGACCCGGGCCGGACTGTGGCACATGTTGAAAAGTTGGACGAAACCTGGTAACAAGTTTACGAAAGGGATTATGGATCAAAAGGAAAATGGCGGACGTACTCTGGCTTTCTTTTAGGGATGTACCGAAATATTAGTGACAGCTTTCAGGGCTAACATACCGCAAACAACCCAAATGATTCTCAGTCGCGGGTAAAACGCTCCCCATTGCAAATTGCAAATGCTTCGGATGAGCCGGTGTGTAAGCGTTAGCCTCAAGCGGTTTGTAAGGCTCAAGCAAGAATGTGCTTCAATTTATTATAAAGTGGCACATCCAAGTTTCCAGCAGCTCAGACTATTGTAAGAGAAGCACAAAAGCCACAAGCTAACGGAACAAAAAATTGGGTGGGAGTGTTTTTGCCTGTTGAAGACCGGAGAGGAGCAAATTGGTTGGGTGCTAGGAAAGGATCAAAGGCTTTTGCAAGGAAGGCATGCCTGTTACCAAAGTTTCGAGCCAAGATAGATCGGGGAACTTGTGTTACTGTTGGTGATGCATTCACTAAGGTAGTTATCTTTATAATTTGTGACATTGACAATGAATGGTTGGTATTGTTTTACTTTTATTTTAGTCTGAATGGAAAACAATCCTTTCAGACTTTTTTTTCATAAGTATTTTGTAAGTAAATTTAGGTTGTTTATAACTTTGTAACTATGGCAATGATGTATTTCCTCAAAATAAAGACAACCCATGATGGCATCTGAAGAAAATTGGCAATAATGTAATTATAGAACATTCTTAAAATAATCTCATTGGAATAGCAATTGTTGCTTTCGAGAGATGTATATGATATTTTGAGGAAATAAAGTATTATTAAATACAGTTTATGGCATCTCACTCCCATTTGAGGCATCCACTGTGCATTCCGAATTTAAATTTGGTTAATAGTAGAGGCAGAAAAATATTAGTTTGCTTGCCAAGGCTGTTGCCTAACCAGAGCCCTATACCCTGAAATGCCCAAGGAATCAGTCTGGGCCCCTAAATTTCATGTTGTGACACTTACTATTTCATAGATTTTTCTTAATTCCTCAGCTTTTGGCCCCGTGACCAATGTGGCAACAACCTTGCTTGCTAGCTGGTGTTTAGGTCATTGTTGCATGTTTATTGTTAATGTATTGACTTCAGTGTGCAGGTCCATACCCACATCATGGGAGGTTATTAGAAATTCCTAGGGGGAGGGGGCAGAGGAGGGTCTTAAAAGCCACTAAACTGGAATTTGCAGAAGGGTTGGGGGAGGCAGGGGGCAGGGGGGGTTGGTGGAGCATTCAAACCAAAAACCTTCAATGGAGATAGTATGGATATTTTCTGAAACAATGCAGTATGGTGTACCATGATGATTCCCATTTTAGAAAAATGCCCATATATACCACAACTGTACTTGGTTTCACCTTAGTATCTCCACTTAAATCACTGAAGGTCACCTGAAGGTCACCTAAAATTGCCTTAAGTCGCTCAAAATCGCCTAAAGTCGCCCAAAATCGCCTTAAATCGCCCAAAATCACCCTAAATTTTGGAGAAAATATGCTTAAATCGCCTAAAGTCGCCTTAAGTCGCCCAAAGTTACGGCGACTTTGGGTCCCAGAGTAGGCCTATATTTTTTTCTCGATGTCTTTTTGTTGTTTAAATGATCTCACAAAGGTAAACAGCCCGGTAAAGAGCTTAATTATTATTTTTTAAATAGCCACTGCAAATAATTCGCGCGGAGGTCCATATAAATATATACTTATTCGACCCAAGGCAATATATCCAATGTTTGTTTAAAAGTTTTAAGCGATTCTATTTTATTTAATTCAGTTGTACAGACCGTGCAAACGCTAGACTTTCTCAAACTCGTTCGCTTCTCGCCGTTGCACAGGCTTCCCAAGCTCAAAATTCGTCTTTTTGATGTGTGACGCCATTTTTATTCCAACTTCTTAGCATATTTCGAAATAGGAAAGAACAAGTCAAATAAAGATTTTCCCCAGACTTTGCTTCACATCTCGAAGTATTCATTTCTAAAATGCGACAACTGTAGATATGACTTGCATTGCACCCTATTACTGCTATTACGCAATCGAAAGTGGTCCACCAATATGGCGGCGGATCTGTCGTGACGTCACGTGAAAACGATCTATTCGAAGTCGTTGTCTCCCCTTCTGACAACGACTTCGAATAACTTCGTTAAATGGCGTCGGAATGGCTTCAAATTCGGTACAAGACACAAGTAAGCGACACATTTGAGGTAGGTAAACTTTATTTCAAAATAGATAGTTATTTACCCAATTTTAGAGGATCCGTGATTTTCCCATACATTTCTCTATATACACAAGCTGTCGCATACACCACGTATGTAGAGTCGGCCGCCCGGGCCGAAGGGCTCTTAAAAACACATCAAAAAGACGAATTTTAAGCTTGGGAAGCCTGTGGCCGTTGGCAAGTCTATGGGCAAGTCTATGCAAACGCCAACTCATTTTTTAGTGACACCGCTCTCGTACCCTGGGTGCCAGAGGTTTTTATTTTTTAGTGGAAACGGCGAGTTTGAGCGGCGAAGCCGCGACAACGAGGCGCAACGTGCCGAGAAAAAATAAAAACCTCTGGGCACTCGAGTACACAACCTCATTTCCATGCGACTTGTGGATCGGATATCTCACCAAACCGGTTTTAACCATTAATGTGACGGCTGACATTTTTTTTAAAACGCACGTGGCTTAGCGGCTTTCGACCGTTTGTCTTCTACTGTGAACGAAAAGGCCAGTTCATTCACCGGAGTTCTGGAAACTCCGGTGAAATTTTTGCGTACATCGGTAAACGATTTTGTCGCGTTTGCAACGTCTTGAGTCTTGCTTAAAGAGTATACAATAGAACCACTTGCATCCGTGAGAATTACAAAACAGCTGGAGATTCAAATACTTCAAACCGGATGCAATAACGCCTTTGACGTCTGACAATGGAGGTAAAGGTTGTTTCGGAAACACGACAACTTAATTAAACGCAGAATAAACTCTGAGGAGCAAACAACAATTGCAAGATTCCACTATTCCAATATAGACCTTGACTATCGCATAAGACTTGGATCTTTATAGACTCGTTTAGCCGTGATGAAGAACAAAATCTCGCAACTTAGTTATGCTAACCGCCCGGCTAACCGCAGACTTGCGCTCACAGATCATTAACTGCGGCGACTAATTTAAGCGGCTACTACTGATCTTGCACACTGTTATATCTTTATTTTGATCTAAAAGCAAAATCTCTCAGGTACGTACTTGGGGTAGACCTGTTCTAAAGCTGGGCTAAAATGCTTTTAGTGACGAGCAGGATTTGTGCTAGGCCTGTCACCTTTTAAAACAACCTAAAAGATCGCAAAAAGTCGCAATCTCTGTCTACGTCTGCCATTGTTGTTTGCGTGGCTACACTTTGGGAAACCGGTTTTTCACGCGCCCGTGGCGAAATGTTTTTGTCCAGCCAATCAAAGTTGCTGTTACATCATTAACTCCCGGCAGAGTCTGGAGTCGAGTAGGAGTAACCAATCAGCGAGCTAGTTCAGATTCTGAACTAGATCCTCGCATAGAAATGAGGTTGTATATTCGAGTGACCAGAGGTCCGTCTCGCGAGCTTCTTCTAACCGTTTGTACGGTTAATTCACTCATGATATTCAGAGAACGGACCTCTGGATCCAGGGTGGTCTCGATTGCGAAACCGTCACACAAGTAAAAAAATAGTCGCCCAACAGGCGCATGTGACTACTGCTATGATGTCAGTATAAGGTGAAAATGCGAAATGTAGAATTGTCCTATAAATGCGGTTCTGTGGATAAGAATCGAAGCAAAGGTTTAAAATAATGATGAATCTTGGTGATTAACCTCCGAAGAGTCAAGATTTTAGTCAGTTTTCCTCATACCAGGCTTTTATGTATAAAATACCGACCTAAAAGCTAAAAAATACTCAGGCAACCTTTCATCTGAGCGGTTAGTAACAAAATATGAAAGATGTGAGAAGTAAATGTTGTAAAATTAACAGGGCTCGAGAAAATTATTTCCCATTAATTGCAAAGGCGAACTTGAGATAACAGAAAATAAAACTAGACTGGTCATTTTAATAACTAAAAGGCGATAAAATTTTTTGTTTGAAGGACGATTTTCCTTTTCTGTTTATACGAAAGCGACGAAGGAAAGAATGAAACTGCATTGAGTTCTAATTTGTTATGCGTAAAATCATGTAGCCTGCGAATACAGCCGCCTCTCATCGCTCCCGGCCGCTAGGGGCGTTCGCGCGAGAGAGCGTCTGCGATTTACTTTGAGAAATTCCATACTGATGACGTAAATGACCCGTCGCTAATCTCGTATAATTATAATAATGTGCATGCGGTGAAACCAAATGAAATGAAAGGTGTTGACAGGAACATCACAAATCCAACTAGCGCCTGGCGTGTTTGTTGTTCACTGGGTTTTGAGTGTAGTTTGATTTTTACAGTTTAGCCCTGATCAGTATGTCTTTTAAAGATCTACCCCTTTTGTATGAAACAAGAGGAGGTTCTTTATGGATCCGTCTGAGCAAAGATTGTGATTCATTTGTCCATGAGGATGTAGGCACAACAGGGTTGTATTGTGTTACAAAGGATAACATTTCCTTGCGCGCAGTGGTTTATTATTTCTGTTTCCATCTTTTCCGTGAAAATATTGGCGAAAGAAACTGCCATTTTCGACCCCGGCCATTGCGGTGCCATGAGTCTAAAGGTAGTCTCCGCTAAAAGCAGACTGATGATGATAATTACGGGATTCTTCTTCCCATGTATCGCCGATAAATGTTCATTCATCCAGACGTGCACGAGTGGCGCCGTTTGAAATATCAGTGACTTGCCATATCCGGTCGGTAAATTGACAAAAGTAGAAAAACCTCTTCACCGCAGATAAAACTATAAAAGCCTGAAACTGACTTGCTTGTAACGTCAAAAACATTAAACAAAGGACAAACAGATTGAACGCAGAGTCGTACAGTTTCTAACGACAGACACGATTAATCCTCGCAACTGGCGATTGAGTTACAACACTGCATAATTTAAAGCATAATTATGTAAAATTATCAAGTTGGCCAATCAGCGCTCCTGTCCTGATGCGGGACAGATTTTCGTCATCAGTATGGAATTTCTCAAAGTAAATCGCAGACGCTCTCTCGCGCGAACGCCTCTTGCGGCCGGGAGCGATGAGAGGCGGCTGTATTCGCAGGCTAAAAATCATGCGGACCTTCAAGGCATCACGTTTCATTCAGTAGCATAAACAAACAGGTCAAAGAGGTCACGCAAACGTTTTTTCCCAAAAGTGAAAAGAAAGTATCTTTCTTGTTCAAGAGTTTGAATGATTTTAAAATTGATTAGATTTCTATATTTACAAATTCAAAATAAGTTAAAAAGGAGCTAGGAACACCATAGAAATTCGCCATAAATATCGTCCTAAAAGCTGAAAAATACTCACGCAACCTTTCATCTGATCTGTTAGAAACAAAATATGAAAGCTGGGAGAAGTAAATGTTGTAAAATCTAAAACAACAATTCGTCTAAAATGCCAAAGATACGATACATGAAGATACGTGTACTGAGATCGGAGAAAACACCAGACCACGAGGCAGCCGAGGTTTTCGTTTGTCATGGGGGGTGGGGGTTGGGCAATCAAGTTCTTCTGAAAACAAGTAACTGTAATCGTAGGTCGATTTCGTAGGTCAGTCATCGCTTTCGTACCTTATAAATTCTCAACTTGAAGATATCGTGGGAGACGACGGAGCACCGCCTTTCTAATCTTGTACAGCCAACTTAAAATCAAGATTGGAAGGAATAACCAGAATAACCTTCTCGCAGTTCTCGTCCTACACGTTTTGGAATGACCGCGGGCATGACGCCGGCACGAAAAAAACGCAAAGCGGTCACTCTCCGGGTGTTCAAAAATGTAACGAGAAGTTGTTAATTGTAATTTTTCTTTCAAACTTAGCAGAAAGCAGAGTGAGTTTTTTTAGAGTTTTTTTACTTGTGTGACGGTTTCTCAATCGAGACCGGATATTTACACATTGCCAAACTTATGAACCAGACACTAAGTGTCGTAACATGATTTGTCACAAAACACGGTAAATGAATTAACGCATCACCTGACTTCTAGTTTGTAGCCATCTTCAATTTCAGTCTGAGTTTTCTGAGCGAAATTTTTATCGTGAGCGGACAGCTTTACTTACGTCCGCCTTGACAAAACTGTTGTGATCTCATTTCTCGTAACAGCTGCTTTTAAGATTCCTTATTTTAGAGATTCCCTATTTTAGAGATTTCCTATTTTAGAGATTCCCATTTTAGAGATTCCCTATTTTAGAGATTCCCTATTTTAGAGATTTCCTATTTTAGAGATTCCTCATTTTAGAGATTCCCTATTTTAGAGATTCCCCATTTTAGAGATTCCCCATTTTAGAGATTCCCCATTTTAGAGATCCCCCATTTTAGAGATTCCCTATTTTAGAGATTCCTCATTTTAGTAGATTCCCCGTTCCCCATTCTCCGATTCCCCGTTCCCTATTTTAGACATAGCCCACTGTCGACTGAACAATAAAATCAAATGGTCTGAATAAACTTAACAACGTTAATAAATGCTCACTAGCGTCTAAACAAAGGTATAATATGATTTCATGATAGTGATTACATGGAAATTCTACGAAAATTATGCATTCCCGTACATGAACGAATAGCAAATAGTCCACGTACGGGTGAGAATAAAATCAGCTTGTACGGTCTTTAATATCTCCAATGATTTTTTTTCGGGCTGTTTACCATTGTGAAATCATTAAGACATCAAGAATTACAATAACAAAGGCATCGATAAAAAAATACATTTTTTTTAAAAACTTGACTCAAACTTGACTCGGGCTCTTGTTCTGGGTCAACAAGTGTATCGTAATTATTTTAAATTCGGCCACCTTTTCTCTGATTCTTTGCTAAGGCCAGAGAGATATTGCTAGTACATCGCTGCATGTAGCTCCGTTTCGCTGTCCGTTTACCCTGATGTTGTTGCTAACGCTTTTCGTCAGCCTTGAGTAGAACAGGGACACCAAACGAGGAATGTTTAGGAAAACGCTTGAAATGGCGTTGTGTACTGTTTTACCATATCATTTTAGTGCCTTTGAAGGAAGCTTTGTGAAAGCTAAAAAATACGGTTTGATTTTTGGTTCTTGTAGCTGAATATTTCAGCGGCTGGAAGTTTTTTTTCCCCGAATTTATTACTATCTGTTTTCTAGGGGTGGCGAATGGTACCTTCAAAATCGTGGGTCTCGGAAAATTTTGGTCCGGTCTCGAAATCTCGGCAGTTTTTGTTTCTAGTCTCAAAGTCTCGTTTGGCTGGTGCTTTTTCTGTCTCGGAGTCTCGGATTTTTTTCCTCAAGGTATCGGAGTCTCGGAAACTTTTGTCAAGCATTCTCATTCTTCATCCTTGTTTGTTGTTTGATAGGTGATTCCGATATTTTTAGCACTGAGTCTCGGGCTCGGTTTTTTCCCGCATTGGGTTTCAGGCTCGGATTTTATAACGTAGCTGCGGTCGCGGTCTCTACATCTACATCTATAATTATAATTCACAAAGGTTTCCCATACACGTTTATTGGTCAGTCTCGGATTTTGAAACAAGGGTCTCGGCGTTTCGGCGAGTCTCGGATTTACCATTCACCACCCCTCTTTCTTCTTTCCGAGAATCCTAGCCGACCCATTATATATTTCGTACGTGAAACGACATTTTTTTCAGTCTCCGAAAACAAAAGGCCTCCGGGTTATAATGGAGTTCGCGATGTTACGACAGTTTGAGATGACATCAGTTATACTAAAGAAACTCTAGTTTTTATTTCGATTAATTACGAATTTTTAAGATGACTGAAGGTCTTCCGAACAAGTTTTTCTCGGAAACGGGAATGGTTATAGTAACAAAATTCGTTATTTCATTTGTCTATATACGTCAACTTTTGGTAGCCGTTATCTTCGTCGAAAGATTTAATTTTTACTTATATACCGACCAGAAAGTAGCCACTAACCCAATGACTTAACGGCTACTTTGGGGTCGGAATATGTAGTATGGAGCTAGAGGTAGCCACTAACCCAATGACTTAATGGCTACCTTGGGGTAGGAATATATAGAATGACCTCGAGGTAGCCACTAACCAATGACTTAACGGCTACCTTGAAGTCGGAATATATAGTATGGACCTCGAGGTAGCTACTAACCAATGACTTAACGGCTACCTTGAAGTCGGAATATATAGTATGGACCTCAAGGTAGCCACTAACCAATGACTTAACGGCTACCTTGAAGTCGGAATATATAGTATGGACCTCAAGGTAGCCACTAACCAATGACTTAACGGCTACCTTAGGTTCGGAATATATACTATGGACCTCAAGGTAGCCACTAACCCAATGACTTAACGGCTACCTTGGGGTCGGAATATGTAGTATGGAGCTAGAGGTAGCCACTAACCAATGACTTAACGGCTACCTTTGGGTCGGAATATATAGAATGGACCTAGAGGTAGCCACTAACCCAATGACTTAATGGCTACCTTGAAGTCGGAATATATAGTATGGACCTCAAGGTAGCCACTAACCAATGACTTAACGGCTACCTTGGGGTCGGAATATATAGTATGGACCTCAAGGTAGCCACTAACCAATGACTTAACGGCTACCTTGAGGTCCGATCATAAAGCCACTAACCCTGTGAATTAACGTTTGGCTACCTTTTCCAAATACCTCACCCAGCAGGCGGTGGGAGGGGCCGGGAAAAGGGGTGGGGTGGGGTTAACAGCCGAAAAATGAATAGGAGTTATACATGCATTTAGTTGAAAGTTAAATAAATAAACAGTATATGAACGATATGCTGAGAGAGTGTGTTTTTATTCCGTTATCTGTCATCTGCTGACCCTTGCCCTCTACAAACCATAGTCTTGAAACTATCATTTTGTGTGAAATTATACGGATATCATTTTAGTAGAAATTTGCTGATATTTTGCAATTTATTCTATTTTATAACATTAACTCTCGACTCGACAACATAATTAATGGCCCGCAAACAAAAACAAAGACCTTTTTACAGACATTCTTCGTGACGTGTGACCAGTAATCCACACGACTGAAATGAACATTTGAATACTTTTTTGTAACGTCTGAGATTTAAATGAAACTTGAAGATCTCTTTGGAAAACATTTTGGAAGTCACGAGTTAACGGAAAAATATCTTCTTTGCACGCATAAAAATAAACCAAATATGTTCGGATATGTAACATTTCTATAAAATGATGATTTGTTGCTCTTTTTTTCGAAAATGCGGTAAAATTCTCACGGGAGTTCAGAATCTCGGAATGAATTTACAAAACCGACACGTAAACTTGAAAACTCCATTCAAATTTTCTAAAATACTGCTCACGCGTAACGGAGCTTCCGCTGTAATTAACATAAGGAAATTGTTCTCTGGAGGAGTATTGGGCGAGCAGAGCTTATAATAAACTTATAATAATCACTTATAATAAATACACACTGCAAAGAAAAACAGCGACGATGGGTTTCATTTTGACTGTTTCGAGATAAAAAACGGCCGAAAATGTAGTAAAATTGTTAGACAATTTTGTATGATATTTTATCATACGGGCGACATAATCACCGGGTCTGGTTACATTAGTTCGGATTTCACCAGTTCGAATTTTCTGATATTGATTTTTTAATCCTTAAAAGTATGTACGATATCTCTCCCGGAACTGAACTGAACTCTCATCAAAATGTTTCCTCATCAACGTGGCAGTGCTTTGTCGTAGTGGTGAGGCTCGTTTGCACTTTCTGCATTCGCTAAATCTGCCATTGAATTAGAAAGTGACAAAAAGAATTTTATTTTGCTTGTGAAACTGGAGGTCATTGGGTTAGTGGCTACCTTGAGGTCAGAATATATTCCGACCGCAAGGTAGCCGTTAAGTCACTGGGTTAGTGGCTACCTAGAGGTCCATTCTATGTATTCCGACCGCAAGGTAGCCGTTTCACTGGGTTAGTGGCTACCTAGAGGTCCATTCTACATATTCCGACCCCAAGGTAGCGGTTAAGTCATTGGGTTAGTGGCTACCTCTAGGTCCATATTATGTATTCCGACCCCAGGGTAGCCGTTAAGTCATTGGTTAGTGGCTACCTCTAGGTCCATACTATATATTCCGACCCCAAGGTAGCCGTTAAGTCATTGGTTAATGGCTACCTCTAGGTCCATACTATATATTCCGACCCCAAGGCAGCCGTTAAGTCATTGGTTAGTGGCTACCTTGAGGTCCATACTATATATTCCGACTTCAAGGTAGCCGTTAAGTCACTGGGTTAGAGGCTACCTCTAGCTCCATGCTATATATTCCGACCCCAAGGTAGCCGTTAAGTCATTGGTTAGTGGCTACCTCTAGGTCCATACTATATATTCCGATCCCAAGGCAGCCGTTAAGTCATTGGTTAGTGGCTACCTTGAGGTCCATACTATATATTCCGACCCCAAGGCAGCCGTTAAGTCATTGGTTAGTGGCTACCTCTAGGTCCATACTATATATTCCGACCCCAAGGCAGCCGTTAAGTCATTGGTTAGTGGCTACCTCTAGCTCCATACTACATATTCCGACCCCAAGGTAGCCGTTAAGTCATTGGGTTAGTGGCTACCTTGAAGTTCATAGTATATATTCCGACTTCAAGGTAGCCATTAAGTCATTGGGTTAGTGGCTACCTTGAGGTTCATAGTATATATTCCAACCTCAAGGTAGCCATTAAGTCATTGGGTTAGTGGCTACCTTGAGGTCCATAGTATATATTCCGACTTCAAGGTAGCCATTAAGTCATTGGGTTAGTGGCTACCTTGAGATCCATAGTATATATTCCGACCCCAAGGTAGCCATTAAGTCATTGGATGGGTTAATGGCTACCTTGAGGTTCATAGTATATTTTCCGACTTCAAGGTAGCCGTTAAGTCATTGGGTTAGTGGCTACCTTGAGGTCGGTATATATTCCGACCCTAAGGTAGCCATTAAGTCATTGGGTTAGTGGCTACCTTGAGGTCGGTAATATATTCCGACCCTAAGGTAGCCATTAAGTCATTGGGTTAGTGGCTACCTTGAGGTCGATAATAATGTAATATACTCTGACCAACTATTTGGCTTCATGAAAAGCTCGTATATAGTGACCAACGAAAGTACGAAAAAAGCCGTTATCTAAGTGCCGACAAACTAGCAGTAAGCTGATACTGACATTAAAGTGTGCTTGTTTAGTGCGTATGTAAGAGCTCTTATACATGTAACAGCGTGAATGGCAACAAGGGAAAGATAAACGACCATAAACTACAGCGAGTCTTCCGGTTCGGTGCATTGAGTGTATAAGATACAATTTAAATATGCAATGCAAAGTTGTAAATAGTAAAACATATCACAAACTATTTTAAGATTAGCTTGTCGGGTTGATATTGCGAATATTCATCGTTTCAAATGGCTGACGGTCGAGACCGTGATGTGTTCTGAAAATCTATACTGGTCTGTACCATGCCCATGCATTAAGAGAATATACCGAACGAAGCAAGAATATTTAGGCTGGTTGTTAATATTCATATGCTTTAAATGAAGCTTCGTCAAGTGATTTCCTTACAGCGAAGGTCGGAAAATACATCCATTACACGAACCGTTCTTCCCTTTCAAAGTCAATAACAACTCACCTTGCGTTCCTGAACAGACATTTGTTGATCTGTAGATCTGCTAGCTTGGGCAAACACTTCGCGTGCATCATATTGTTTCCTAGAAGCCGAACCAGGCATTTCTTTCTTGCTGGTGCATAAAAGCCTCTTTCTACTTGCAACATGATCGAATGTTTTGTGTCGAATGACAGATTTCCTCCTCGTAAAATCTTTGGAACCAATTACTGGGAACTTAATGCTCATTACAAACAAAGAATAGGTCAGAAAAATGCCAAACATTAACAAGTGTTTCTTCATCTCTACGCCGTACGCATGCAAACTTTGTTATTGATGGCGTGATAGCGTGACCTTGTGATAGAGGTGCGTGACCAAGTACGTCATTTTGATGATATTAAAATAATATCAATGACTTCCGTAAAAATGCAAGGACCACTTGAACAAACAGTAGCAAAATTACGGTAGCTGGATCTTTGTGCAGATCAGGATCAGCAATGAACTAAATAAAAAAACTTTAACATGCAAGGCTGATCAGACAGCAAATTCGTTCGATTTCTTTTAATAATATTTGCCCGATATTTCGGTTAGACAAAACTAACCTTCATCAGGGGCTAAGAAAGCTAAGTGAAGATGGAAACAAGCGGTTACAATATTTAAAAGGGAGCTAAGATAAAATGCTGACACATGATAGGCTAATAAACAAGTAACGGTTGAAAACTAGAAACGGCTATTAATGATTATAACAATAAATATGTGGAAGATTAAATTTCGTCGCGTCTGTTCATGCCATTAGGTTCAAGTGTATTGGCTATAGTGATTAAATGTGATTCTCTCGCTTTACGGATCATGTCTCTATTACAATTAATGAGTTCTAATGGGATGATTTGGAAGTCGGTAATGGAGTGTCCGGTGAGAGCAAAGTGATCTGACACGGCAGTCGGTTGATCCTGATGTTCTTTCTTCAAGACCTTCTCAACTGCACGTCTATGTTCCCCAAATCGATCGCTGACTTGTCGTTTTGTCTCACCGATGTATTGTGTATGGCATTTGGCGCATTGGATCATGTAGATGACGTTAGTGGATGTGCAGCAGATGCGATGTCGTATTTGTCGTTTTTCACCTGTAGATAAGAAGGTGTTTTACACCGATTTCTGTTACAACGGAAAATTCCAGGTGTTTGAGGGGGTGGTCGGCGGTGTACAGCTCTGACAAGAGTGTCACGCAAGTTCTTGGAGGGAATGCTTCTTTGCATCTTTTAGAAGAATGAAGGATGTTGAGATTTCTTTGAATAACTTTAGGTGAATGTTACTACAAATGGTATCCTGTTAGTTTCTTTCGTGTTAGTTGCTGTTTCCAGGGCTGTACTACGTGAGATAGCATTTACTTTCTGGATTTGTTCCTTTACAAAGTGATAATTATGCCCTCTTTTGATCAAACGTCTTGTAAGGGCTTTTGTTCTTTAGCTGAAAAGGGAGTCTGTTGAGCAGATTCTGCGTAGTCGAAGAGCCATGCTATATGGAATAGATTGCTTGGTGTGGGAGGGGTGGCAGTCAATGACTCAACGCGGTTACCTCCGGGACACAGACAACAAAGCCAAAAGGCACGTGTTGAGTCATTGACGTCACAAAATCTTTAGGCCAACTCGATCCAACTCTCAGGATTCGGTCCCGGTCATTTTTGAATTGAGTAATGGCGGCAAGTCGAATTCGAAATGTAAAGTTAAAATAATGGCACTTCCCGTACGAGTTTTGACTTGAAACTTCGCAAGGTAAGTAACAAGCACGTATATTTTCAAAATATGAAGAGAACAGAAAATGTATATTTTTGATCATAGTGGCACTTTATAAATAAACTATATGATTAATTTCCATCGCCATTCAGGAGTTTTAACCCACATTAATGTCATATTTTTTCTCTAGTTTGAAAGTTGCTGGATTTTCCAGTTATCGGTGATGAAAGAGGAACAGGCATTCACAATTTCAACGCGTTTTTCAGTTGATCGATCTCGAGTAATTGTTGTTTTTTTGTGGCATAATGTTTTTGTTTTCAGGACAATATTGCATTTTCAGACAAAATATTAATAGGTTTTCCCACATCCTTAGTATTTTCATTGATTTGCTGCCAATTCTTCCAGTGATCATCCCATGAAGTCTAAATTGTTGGTTTGCTGGTGGCAGCCATTTAAAATTTCCCGGGCGAGACTGCTCGTGACGTCACGATGGCCATGATCATAGGCCGCGCGATCCCTAAAGGAAAGATTACGAAGTTCAACCAACCCCCCCCCCCCCCCCAACCCCTGCTTCAGGGTTAGATCGCGAGCGCGACGTCGCGCAGGGCTAGATCGCGGGCGCGTATGACGTCGCCCAACATGCGCGTACGACGTCGTAGTTTCATCTTATCAGGTCTTATCGGAGTAATAACACATTTACAGTGAAACTATCTCAACCGGGCCACCCGAGAACTTTCAGCCAATCAGAGACCGATCCTTAAACAAAGAAAGAAATTTGCTTTCATATAACCAAATTCATGACCGTTTGTTCAATTTTCACCCGTTAATGTTCCCTTCCCGAGACAGAAGTCAAAATTATGTCTGTTTAGCTCAGAATTAATCAGGCTGGTGGACTTTTCGATAACGGGAGAAATTTGCCTCACTTTATTCGCGAAGGGTCTTGGATCTGCATCACAATGGGGCATCTCAGCGCCAGATTGCTCAAGAACTTGGAACCAGCCGTCACTTTGTTCAAAATGTCTTATGCGACTACGATTTGACCAACTCGTGTCTTCATGCTCCAAAAGGTCACAGAGGGCGCACAGTTCTCACGCCAAATGCAGTTGAATGCATTGAAATTGAAAAACTTTGTAAACCAATAATAAAAAAAAGATCCTTTCGTGGACAACGAAGTGTTTTAAACCCCTATCACACCAAACTCCACGACTGCTACGACCGTCCCGACAACGCCGATTCTATAATTCTTGTAAAATTTGTATGAGTCGGGGTAGAATCATGTAAAAATACCCGAATTTCGGTTTTAAAATTATACATTCCCGTTGTTACCACGACTCTCCCCGATTGTACCACGACTGAGCCCCGACAGTCCCGATCTAGCCATGTTCCAGCCATGACAGTACCCCGATTATAACCCGATTGTACCCACGACTCTCACGACTGAGCCCCGACAGCACCACGACTACCCGTTGGTGCCACGTGCTCTTCAAGACAATGCCACGATCTATCCGATTGCGTCACGACAGAGCCACGTGACAGCCTTGCGACCTCGCCAAGACCTATATATACAGCCGATTTTTAATCAGACCTCATTCTAGTGTGGGTTGTTCTACAGAGCACATCACTATGCCTCGCAAGAAGGGAACTGCAGTAAAGGCCAAGCCAAGTCCAGTCAAGGGCAAGGGCCAGGCCAAGACTAAGTCACGTAGAAAAACACCTTCAACAAGTGTTTCTGACCATGGTGAATTTGACCACTCTCCCGGTGATGGTGGTGATGCTGGTGAACCTGGTCCTTCTCAACCTCCAAGACAGAAACGCGTGAGGGTGGTTGCGGACCTCAATGAGGAAGAGGCCATGGTGGAGTTTTTGACGAAACACGAGCTATTGTACAACAAGAAGATTCAAGATTACGGGGACAAGAATAAGAAGCAAACCATGTGGGATGAGATTGCAGCCAAGTTGGGGAAGGATGTCAAACTCCTTCAGACATGGTACGAGTCCGCGAGGACTCGTTAAGGAAAGATCCTCAAGGACAACAAGAAGTCTGGTTTTGGTTTGCTCCATCTTACCCAGACGCAGCAATGGATCTTCAACAAATTCAGCTTCCTCCACCAGTTCATTGCACCTTGTCCAAGACGAACCCTGGGTAGCCTGGAGGCCAAGTCTGCCCCTGCTACAACTACAGTGACTGGTGATGGGCCTGATGATGATGATGATGATGATGAGCGTTCTTCAATGGTTTCTTCACTTGGTGATGGTGCTGCTGCTGCTTCCACTACTCCTGTTACTCCACCTACTCCATCATCCCCTACTCCTGTGTTGCTAGATGTGAGGCCAAGAAGGTATGATGGCAAAAAAGAGAGAGCCCATGAAGAACAGACATTGTCCAAGCTGAATGAGGCAAGAGATCAGAGTATTAAGCTGCAGAGAGAATTCCTGACACTGATCAAGACCCACAAGGAGCCCACCAATGAGAGAACAACACATGCCAATTGGTGTACGAGCGTGATGATTGACCTTGACCATAGCTTGTGGCGCACGTTCCAACGGGAGCAATCACAACTGATCTTCAAGTGCAGTCAACTGAATGATGAGGCCAAAAGATCAGCCATGCCACCACCACAACAGCCTATGCAAGCACCAATTCCACAGCAGCAACAGTATTCATCTACATCTACACAGCAGTATCCATCCCAGCAGTGGCAACCACCTCCTCATCAGTGGCCAGCTGAAGTTGTTCCTGCAAGAAGTGTTTGGCATTCGCAGGAGCAAGATTGGATTGCAAGACAAGTCCAGCCACAGTATAGAACACTTCATTAACTACTTCATCTCCAACAACTACTACTACTGTACTTGGTCAGCTCAGCAGCACACTTCACACTCCAGACGTGAACCTCAGCTCACCCTCTCTGCCATTCGCTACTGGTGCACAGCAACCTGGTGAACAGAATGAGAGTGATTTCTTCAATTAGTATCCAGCATCACCAAACAAACAGTCGTTTTGAGGTCTAACAAACAGTCCTTTTAAGGACTACCTTCACCGGCCCTTTTAAGGGCCACCACATCTTCCAAAGAAAATTATCTAATCAAAAACAAACATACCAAAAGTGAAATAACAAAAACTAAATTCCCCCCAAAAATCATATCTCTAGAAAAGCCCAAGTTTAATAAAATAATTAAAGTCATATTCAACATTAAAAGAACAGTCCAACAAATTATATTTTCATTTGATGGTTTGTTGTTTTTATGTTGGATATGTTTTATTTATTTTATTAAACTTGGGCTTTTCTATAGATATGATTTTTTTTCGGGACTTTATATTTTGTTATTTCACTTTTGGTTTGTTTGTTTTTGGTTAGATAATTTTCTTTGGAAGTTGTGGTTGCCCTTAAAAGGGCCGTTGGGGGTAGTCCAAAAAGGGACCGTTTGATTATTATATCATGTCATTCTGCCATGGCACAGAACCAGCGGGTGAATTGAAGTAATGCTTGAGATATTCTTGCTGCTGCTTCCCTGCAGTGGTGGCACGTGTAGCCCCTTTGATCATCTTGATTTCATGCATCAAGCCTACTTCCCTCCGGGCACCAGGAACAATTCTGTGGTTATCATCCTCTCTGTCAAGAGCAGCATTTTGCAAGGCTGGATAACGTATCCTCATCAAATTGTGAAGACATATACAAGCATCAACCAGGAGTCTAACATTTAATGGTGCATGCATCATGGTACCCAGCAAGATCTGCCAACGTTGTGCTAGAATGCCAAAAGCATTTTCCACCACTCTACGCCCTCTTGAGATTCTGTAGTTGTAGATTCTCTTCTGGACAGTCATGTTTCTTTGAGAATATGACTTCATCAGATAGGTACGTAGTGCAAAGATGTCATCTCCCAGGATAAAATATGGTGTGTCGTTGTCATCATTGGGAAGCTTGTTAGCTGCTGGAAAACCAATAGAACCATCAAGGACGCACTCTTTTAATTCTGATTCATTGAAGATTTGAGAATCTGACATATGACCAAAACCACCAGTGTCAGCCCATAAGAATTTGTAATCAGCATCAACCATGCCCAGCAGCACAATGGAAAAGAAGCCTTTGTGGTTTGGTAGAGACTGCCACTGCTGTTAGGTTTTCTGATGGCAATATGCTTCCCATCTAAGGCACCAACTGCATGGGGGACGTTCCATCTCTTCTCAAACTGTTCTGCTACAGCCTTCTATTCTTCAGAGGTAGTGGGACATTTAATGACTTCGTCTTGAAATTCATCTACAATTGCTTGACAGACTTCTCTGACTATCAAAGATATGGTGTTCTGTGGCACTCTGAAGTTAAACTTCATGCTGGAGTAGTTGTCACCACTGGCCAGATGTCTCAAAGCAATTGCTATCGTCATCTCAGGTTCTATGGCTTTTCTGTAGTTGGTGTCTCTCTTGGTGACTCTTGGTCTTATTCTTTGCACCAGCTCATGATTCATCTGTGGTTGGATACGGAGGAAATTGATGCAAGTGGCAGGATCTTCATGCCTCAGTTCAGGCATCAGACGGTGGAACTGGCCAAACTCTTGTCTTCTACCAACATCCAACCAAGGCCGGACCCAACATCTCCTTTCTCTTGGCTTCCTCCTCTGCCTTCTTCTTTCAATTATTCCTCTTATGACTTCTGTCTCTTCATCTAGATAATTCAAATGTAACATCTGATGCATGATGATCAAATCAATATTGTTTTCATTGAAGAGAGACATGATGAGTGGTGAGTGGTGAGCTGTGTACTGCTTGCTGTCTTCTCTGCAAATGATGACAATATACAAAAACTTGACTTTTATACCATTTGTAGGTAAATCTTTTATAAAACGTGGTGATGTCGTGGCTATAACGTGTATGTCGTGGCTATATCTTGTCTCTTACGTGGCCCGAACGTGTGAGTCGTGGTAAAGTCGTGTGAGTCGTGGCACAATCGGGTTCAGTTGTGGTATATTATTGGCGCAATCGGGGCTCTAACGTGGCTGTGTCGGATGAGTCTTGGCCTGGTCCTGGCTCTGTTGTAGTGTAGTCGGGAGATGCAAGACCCTCGAAGCGTCCACGTTCGGGCCACGACAGATCCGACTGCACCTCGACTGAGCCAAGATTGTGCCCAGACTATTCCGACCGCGCCACGTCCTCACTACGTTCTAGCCACGAGTTTTGATAATCGTGAGAGTTTCCCGATTATTAAGCTCCGACCTAAACAGTCGTAGCACCCCTCCCGACCGTTCCCGATCCTCACGAACTGGCCACGACTAACCCCGATCACACCATGACCTTCCCGACTTGGCCACGACTTTTCACCCGATTTTCCATATTTTTGAGTCGGGACGGTCGTAGCACGATCGGGAAGCCCGGTGTGATAGCAGTGTTACGGAAAAATTGGAACCCTCAACATATAGTTTAGAGAAATTCATTCGGGAAATGAAATCGTCACGCAACATTGAGCGGCTTTCCTGCGATTGACCCTGCTATTTTTTCTCTTCGATTGCTATAAAACTATTTCTACGGAAATGGAAATAAAACGCTTTTTATTTCGAACGAGAAGTTTACGAATTTCATACAGTAACGACACGTTGAAAAATCCCGTATCAGCCAAAAACCCAAATCTGAACACTTGTCTTGTTGACTTAAAAACATCCCAGCCGCTTACCAGGATGATTTTTTCCGATACGTAAGCGCTTTCGATAACGGGATACTTGTTTCTCTTTTTGTTTTGCAACTGAATGTTTTAGATCCAGATCTAAAATAATTTCTTGTTGTAGAAGTACAGTGGAATTCCGATTTTTTCGAATACTAGATTTTTCGAAACTCCAGATTATTCGAACCAAAACTCGTTTCCCTTGGATTTGATTTTAGTCGATACCACCTTCGAATTTTCGAACCAATTTCCGTTTCTCTTGGAGGTTTGAAAAATCGGAATTCCACTCTAAAGGCGCTGTTACACAAGGCAATGTTTCGTGCAACTTGTCTCGCAATTTTGTTGCGACACAAGTTGCATGAAAAATTGCACAGTGTAACATACCCCGCAACAAACATTTCTCGCAAATTTTTTGTTGCGCAATCGTTGCGAGAAGTAGAAGTCGGTTCTACTTTTCGCAACGATTCTCGCCACGCCGCAACGAATTTTTCAAGCGTTGCGTAGTGTACATGTTTCCTGCAACTTGTGTCGCAACATTTTGTGACTTTAGCCAATGAAATTGCTCCTTTCACCGTCGAGCGAGACAAATTGCAAGAAACATTGCCCAGTGTAACACCCTCCAGGCAACTTGTCTCGCAGCATCGCAACGCACGGTTTTTAGTTGTTGCGAGACAAGTTGCACGAAATATTGCCTAGTGTAACAGCGCCTTAAAATCAACAGCTTTTGCAATTTAGCCGTAAAGAAAACGCGCAAAGTTTTCGAAGACGGCCAGAAATTTAAGATCGAAATTAATCAATCAAAAAATGATAGTTTCCCGTGAGGTCCGTATGCCCAATTTTTTGTTTAAGGATCGGTCTCTGATTGGCTGAAAGTTCTCGGGTGGCCCCGGTTGAGGTAGTTTCAATGTAAAACTATATTCAAAATGGAAACAGAAAGCTTTAATAAAGAATACTCAGAAGCCGCTATTGTGAAAAAGAAGAACTTTAAGGGATGAAATCTTGCTTCGAGGAAATTCACACGTTTTTATCAATGTCGGGCAATATTTCCTCTTCGGAAGTAAGAACCGAGGAAGCGGAATTTTAAAGAATTTCCAAGCAGCCGAGGGACTTAAAGGTAAAAAAATTACATTTTTCGATGGGAATTTATGTTGATATCAATTTGTGTTGACTTTTTCTTTGTGTTCTCGTTAGTTTTGGAGAAATGTTTATAAAACGTGCTCAAATTCAGTTGTATTGATATCTTGAATGTCATCGAAGACAGCTCCTCGATGCGCTAAATGGTACGCGTTTTGCTTTAAATATAAACTAATGGATATTTGAATAAAAATTTTCAAAAGAAGATTTTTTTGTCCATTTTTAAGTGTTTGTTCATTCATTACATAGGTTAAAAAGCGATTTTATGTAAACAAAACAAGACTTAGAATTTATAGTTCTAACGTCAGTCGCGTCGCCTTATGCAAATATTTACCTAATTCAATAAAGGTTGCTTTGGTCATTGGTAATTGGGCATTGGAAAGCTATTGTTTGGCGGTCACTCAAGCAAAGCATTGAATTGTGTTCCGTATGCCAAATGCCAATTCCCAATTACCAATGACCAACTGCCAAAGCAACCTTTATTGAATTAGGTATATGTGTATTTTAATTTTTGCAATTTTGATTTCCAAATCAGTTTCTCGGGCAATGTTCGATACGCAACAGGTGTATTTTATTTGGAAATTAGTCATACTAGTTATTCTAGACCGAGAGTTTGTGAGCTTTTGTACAGTCTAAATGTACTGTGCAGACGGTCGCGTAATACTGTTTTTGAGAATTGCAAAAACTGAAAAAATAGCCCGGCCTTTCACCTAAGTTAAGCTTATCATCGGCTTCCTGTTCAGAGAGCTCCGCTGTTAGGCTAAGCATATATATATATATATATATATATATATATATATTTATATAAAGATATATATTTGTCAAGTAGCTATGTTTTTGAAAATCAGTGTATATATATATATATATATATATATATTATGCTTTTGCTTATGGTCATGCTTAATATGCTTATGCTTATAATTATGCTTAGAGGCAGATTTTAGGCCTATGTCGGAATTCTGGTACGTGCAAACTGGTGCAACTGACCTAAAAATGTCCACGTGTTAACATCCGACGTCAGGGCTAAGTCCTGGAGTATAATAACACGTTTTTGTAACCGGCACTTAGCCCCTTTACTGCGCCTTTCAATAACATGCGGAATTTGAAATCCAAATCTCCACCAAAGGTTGCGTTATTCCCTACCGTCAATCAGAATTAATATGAAAGCCAACGGACCATGTAAAAAAGAAAGAAAGAAAATGGATCGAAATCTACCAATGATAATGCACGGAAGTGACCTTTTGAACTCATTGAAGTGAAGATCTGTTTCCTGAGAGGTAAGCTAAGATGATTGACGGCAGTGTAAAACGCAACCGTTGGTAGAAATTTGAATTTGAAATTCCGCATGTTATTGAAAGGCGCAGTAAGTCATTACCTCTTCCGTTTTAATTGACCGTGAAATACATTTTCGACGGTGTAAAAGATCACTTGTGCAGCAACATAGCTTGTCATATGCTGACATGACTGACAGGTTTCAGTGTATTGTTTGCATTCTTTTTAGAGAGAAACATTTAAAGACTTGCGAATGTTCCTAAGAATATTTGCCAAAGGAGACTATGATTCTCTTACTGCCACTTGAAGCAGCAAAACTATGTTACTTAGTGCTTCTAGTCAAGGACATATTAAAGGGGCAGTAGCATGTGGATTTGGTGTCATTTCGAAAGCCAAAAGCTCCTTAATTTATGTTAACAGAAACCGAAAAAATTGGTCCAGTTTTGTTATAAATTACCACCTTAGTTCCTAGTATGTCAAAACTGTCGATGAGTGTTTCTAGTCATTGACGACAGCGCCATTAATGAATTGCAACTTCAAAAGTTAGCCTAACTGTTTTCAAGTGTTCAGGTTTTTAGTTACCAAAGTGGGTTACAACAGATATACAATGAACTGCAGGGCTGATCTGACCACGTAAATAAGTAGACTTACGAGACACCATCACGACAGAAACCGATAAAGTAGGATCGCAACCGTGGACAGCTGTTTCGTTGTTATTGCAACTCTTCAGCACGGTACGGTTCATTTTTTGGCTGGTTAGGTCTCTCGCAGATCCTACGTATAGCGATAGCAGCATTATCGTTTGCTGTCCTTTGCAGATTTTGCTTTTGTTACAACAGACCATGATTTGTTCCTCTTTCAAGAATTTCTGTTTAACTGGTGTTTACGTATTAAGTAAAGGTATTATAACATACACAAATGTAGTTTTGACAGAAAATGATCGAAATCCCGTGACACTGCCCCTATAACTAAAACAGACTGTTTAAAGTGCCTATGAAATGAAATTTATTTTTTGATGTATCGAAAGTTTCACCTTTTTAGACCTTGGAATAAAAGGTTTAAAGTGTTAGGGACGATGCGAAATGCTTTTTTTATGGTCTCAAAGTTAGGTTGTTGGCGCTAAAAAGTGGCTCCAACTTGTGCGCGGCCAAAACCAGTGTCATATTACACTGTGACGTAAATAGTTGTACAAACTGCTGCGGGAATATAGAGAACAAGAGAGCTGACAAGAGACGTCGCTAGAGGTGGACCAATATTATGTGGCGAGCGGCCTCAAACATACGAGATATTAGAATTCTTCGATAACAGAGGGTGTAACAAAGCTTTTTTTTGCTCCAGAGGAAAATAGGCCGGAGAAATACACGAAATTTGTTCGTCGACATCGGAAAGGGTACGTCAAGCGATGTTGTTTTCAATGAAAGCGCTTATTGTTAAGATTAATATTATTTTGCAAAAGAAAATAACATTCCGGCCGGTGAGGCCGTTTAATCAAGCATACTTTTTCTAATTCATATCCTGTTTAGAAGTTCCTTCAAGCCTCGGCTCGACTGGAGAGCCGTCGAAGTCAGTGAGGCCTACAAAAATATACTGACTCGATCGGCACTGACTGGCGAGTAATATAAATGTTTATACGGTATTCCGAATTATAAAATTCAAAGTGCAGCGACGCAAGTGTTCACTGGAAGACGTCTATTCTACGGAACATCTATCAAAAATCTACACGTACAAATGCTATTCGAAACAAAATACATCGCTGAATCATTGCGTGTTCGATCAGATCAATTTTTATACAATGAAATATAAATCAGACATAAATGTAAACACGATACTTTGAACTCACTTACAAGCCGCCAAGTGGTTAAAATTTCCAGAAACGATCAATCGCTGGCAAGACTCTGAACTAAGAAGCATAATTATTACGTATATACTTGAGTTCAAACATTTTGAATAAATAAATAAAAAAATACGCTATCAAGGCACCTTGCCGCTAAAAATACACCATTCACATTCAATTCAGCAAGCCGCCTGAAAAACACCACCTTGGATATGCATAACATATCAGTATAATTTAGAAACTTTCAACTAGCAAGCCGCCAAGACATATCCTTCGCATTGAAAAAAGAACTTTAAGTAGACGAGCGAATTGCTAAGCCGATAAAATAAGTTCATAACCTCCACGCGCGATCAATGAACTTCAGAGAAGACCGGCCGAGTCGCTAATGCGCTAATATCATGATTGTTTGTACTACAAATATATCGTTCGCGTTCGATAAACGCTAGTCAACGAGCCACTAAAAAGAAATAACAAAAACGCCTCTGCGTTCAATAAGCTTACAACTCAACTGGCGAACCACTGAGACGCTGTGCCACTGAAATGTATACCTTTCACGTTCAATAATCTAAATGATCAAAGTCCGTCTTCTTCATGTTCACTTCCTTCGCTCAAGCGGCACAGTCGGTTCGTCTCGCTACGGCAAAACTACAGTGGACACGATCATTTCAGTTGATCAAGAGTGATCCGAAACTGATCCTCTTCACCTTCAGAGGACTGTAAAGAAACAAATTAGGCGCTGTCTGACATTTGTACAGCCAAAAACGTTGGCAAAATGACCATCACGTTAAAGGATTCCAAGGGAATTATAGCGTAAACAAACCAATGTGTCATACTATTTACGTAATTTACGTCATCACGCACGCCCACTCGCCCCCAGGCTCTCCAAAAATTGGAGCCACTTTTGAACCGAAGTGACGCATCTTCGAGGGGCTAAAAAACCGATTTTCTTTCTTTTCCTCGGGAAATGATTATTGTTTTCGTTCTTTGGACATAATAAACTAATGAAAAACGAAGAAAAAAAATTCATTTCATAGGCACTTTAATAAAAGAGTGTACAAACTCCCAGAACCTACTTATTTATTTATTCATTCATTTATTTATTCTTTTATTTATTTACATGTCTTCTATTATAGAATAGTCTGCATTATTTTGATCAATTAATCAGTTATTGTTAATAACAAATACATTATGTATAGGAAATCATATGAACACGAGTGCATTTCGTGATTTATGGGCACGAGTGATGTTTTGAAAGTTCTCAAAATTGCACAAGCCGCTTCAAAACATCACGAGTGCCCATAAATCACGAAATGCACGAGTAGTTCATACGATTTCTTGTTTATAATATTCTCAGCAAAATTTTGGTGAGGCCGTCACGGTACACCGTGCGCCCGACTTTCAACTTTCACTTTCGCGCAACTTTCGTATTGCACTTTATAACCTAATTTGCACTCTATAATCTATTTATGCATTCGTCATTGACCAATCAGAAACTGTATATTTTGTTGAGTATATTATAATAATAATTACTGAATTATTCGTATGATTACTTATTTATGATTATACATGAAAACATTAACTTAGAGAAAGTGACGATCTTATTGCAGACAGGAAGTGAGCATTTAATGCGTATTTGACACTTTATTTAATGCTTGGCTGATGAAGATCAGCCCATATAATCCGATCATATAATACCAGAAACTCAAATGTTCGCTTGCACATGAAATCCTTAAAGAACGTTTTCAATAAGATTTACAAGAACTTCCATAAAGAAATTCAAGATTTGTTATTTTCACTGGTGAGCAAGTCTCCAAGACCACTCATTCCAATTGTGAAGCCTGTCAAGCATCGTTGATGTTATTGAAAACGTTCTTTCAGGATTTCATGTGCAAACGAAGCTTTGAGTTTCCATTATGGGGTGATCTTCATCAGCTTGTGCAATTTGAGCTTTTTTAAAACTCACTTGTGCAAATAAAACACATATTGAACTCGAAACCGTATGATTAACATTAATAATTCATTATTTTTTTACTTACATTTGTATTTGTATTTTTTGACTTATTTATTGGTTCTCCTGGGTTTTAGCCGTTGACTGCACTTTCTAACACTTGTTAGTCAGTTTGCGTTCTAAAGTGCAGCCGGATGCAGGTTTCTATCAATGCGAAACTGAGAAAGACGCTTATTATAAACCATGATGATTCACTTGGACTAAGCTGTGATCAGCGTTTCATCATCAGTGAGGTTCCCAAGCATCAGTGGCATCTCATCTTCTGCGAATAAAAAGAAACAAATAAAAAAAACGAATAAAAAACTCACACCGCTGTTATTTTCTTGATACAGCCACGCCATCGTTTGCTCCACATTGCCACGAAATGCACAAGCTGTATTGCGTATAAAGTACCACTCTATATTTGTAACAGTACTAGTGCGTAAATAAGGTTGCGTCAAAAGAAGAAATGTATAAAATAGAAGCGTGTTGTTCTAATAACTTGTTTTGAACCTGACCGAATTGAGTGAAGTCTATCGGCACGTTACATTATCAGTATAAAATTTTCATTTTATTAAATAGAACAACAATAATAATCATACTTACTTTATTGTAATTATTAATCTAGGTAAGGAGGACAGTTCATTCTGTACTGAATGAACACTTATTTTCCAATTACTTTTTATACCCTTTAAAGGCTCAGTATCACCCATTCGGCTTTGCGGTCGATTGTTTTTGTTTTCAAATGACGAGCTCGCTCTTGATTGGCTCTTTCGGGAATTTTTGACTGCGTTAAATTCAATCGTCGAGGCATTGGGCTCGCAATGCATTTTGGGTGATACTGGGCCTTTAATAATATAACTTATTATATAAACACCAATGAAATACCAGGTGAGCTTTCGCGCGTAAACATCATATCTTCACACGTGAGAATAACATGTTATCTTCACACGTGAGAATAACATGTTTTTAGTTCTTACACGTTGTTCTACTTCAGGACTACAAAAAAATATTAAAGTGAAATGGTTTGATTTCATTGGTGTTTATATAATAAACAGAACATTACATGGCCGCTTGAAGATACGAAATTTCTCTTCTCGTGTTGAAAAATATTTTTCAACACTCGAAGAGAAATTTCGTATCTTCGCGCGGCCATGTAATATAATATCCTGTATGTAAATCTATTTATATTTATATTGGTTCGTAACAAAGCATAGACAAAAACATTTCCACTGAGGCATGAGAGAAAACAGTGTTGAGAAAAAACCCTAAACACTTGTTATGAGAAAAAGACGAATTATATATTATATTATTGCGGTGGTTAACTGGATTCATGTGACCGTATTTAAACATTGGAAACCTGTGAAGCTGTTAATATTTGATTGGTCAGCAACTATTGTGTAAAATTTAGCCTTAAACCTGCGGGGGGAGGGGAGAGGTGGGGGGGGGGGGGGGGGGGGGGGGAGTACGGGCTTTTCCCATAAAAATATTTAACTTCTTATAGTCATCTGATCGTCAAACTAATTTAGCCGTAGACATACAAGGGCAGAGGTCAGTTTCCAGCAGGGAGGCGCTAATAGGAGACTTCTATATTAGGGTAAGCGTTACAGTTTTAATGGTTGAAGGCAAAACAAGTAGAGTGGAACCTCCATTCAGAGGACACCCTCGGGACCAAAAATAAGTACTGGAAACTACTGGACATTGTTGTTATATATAGCTACCTAAGAGCCGAGAATATCTGGATACGCAATTAGACGTAGCAACGGCAACTTCATCAACTATCTACTGACATACCTTCACCGACGTTGTCCGCATAATCTTGAGCGCAAAAAGGATAAGTCGCAACACTTCTGTTATGTTTCTGTCGTCTGCATTTACGAACGAGGAAAATGACGAGAACGACAACGATTATACCAACACCGGCCACCGCGATTGACCAATAGGGAAACGACTTTTTGTTCTGACGGCCTATGTGTGGAAATGACGAAAACGGCTTGGTTGGTGATGTAGTTATAATTGAATACCGTGAAGTTGTCTGCCTTGTTGGTGTTAAAGAGATTGCCATTGAAGATGGCCGTGGCTTCGTTGACGAAGGTATAATCACCGGTGATTGCAGTGGTTTGGTTGGAGTTGTACGCGCAGTTGTTGAGGGGGGGAATATAGGCGTGTTTGACGAAGAGATGACCACCACTGATGTAGTTAAAGTTGAATACCGTGAAGTGGTCTGCCTTGTAGGTGCTAAAGAGATCGCCATTGAAGATGGCCGTGGCTTCGTTGTTGACGAAGGTATAATCACCGGTGATTGCAGTGGTTTGGTTGGAGTTCTACGCGCAGTTGTTGAAGGTGAGAATATAGGCGTGTTTGACGAAGAGATGACCACCACTGATGTAGTTAAAGTTGAATACCGTGAAGTGGTCTGCCTTGTAGGTGCTAAAGAGATCGCCATTGAAGATGGCCGTGGCTTCGTTGTTGACGAAGGTATAATCACTGGTGATTGCAGTGGTTTGGTTGGAGTTCTACGCGCAGTTGTTGAAGGTGAGAATATAGGCGTGTTTGACGAAGAGATGACCACCACTGTGAAGATTAAAAGTTTGAAAAGTAACTTTAAACATTTAACTGTATATTTTTCCAAACCAGTTTGTATCTGCTGATTTGTCATATAATTGATTTAGACGAATTCATTGTAACCAAAGTCAAATTTGGTCGACATTTGCGGAAATGCACAATGAACCACTTGAAACTTAACTTAAGCTAGATGTCAACAAATCTTTCGTACGCGCGCCGTTTTCAACGAAATCCCAAAAAGCTATACATCACTGTAAAGCTAATAAATTGAAAATTCCGAAAATAGCAATTGTTTTTCCTTTTTTGTTTAGGTAAGCACGCGCAAGCCTTCAAACACAAAACTGACAGTGTTTGCTTCACTGAATTACTATCCTCCGTGTTAGCGCGAACATTAAAACAAACTGGTTTATATCATTCAGGAGTTAATGGGCTAACAAAGAGTGTGAGGTTTTTTCAATATCTTAACAGCTTACTCCCGAGTATTTATTGCTGATACCAACGCGTGTTTTAGGTCAATTTCTACGGCCACCTCGATCTGTTGTGTTTCATTTCTCAGGAAATTTTCAGTGGCCTTTTTCGCTCGTTTGTTTCCCCGAAAATTTCGCTGCGTTTTCATTTTTTCCGCTTTCCGCTCATTTGGGTTTGCAGTTGCGCGAAATTTCGCGCTTTTCCCATGATTGTTACCCTGTCAATAACTCCGCATACACTGCTGTGTCACGATACTCTTCAAGGGGTTCTTTGTTGCATTTCATTGGTTGGCGGCACGACCACGATGACAGCCGTTAAAATGAGGTGCGAAAACTGTGAAAATCGTTCGAAGCTAAAAACCCGAGATCTCAGTGTTTTTGCGAGAATTGCCTCTGTTCAAATGAATTGATGAGGTATGTAGGCTTGTCCGATTATCACGCCACAATGTTCGTTGGATATTAATGCACCAAACTGAGTGGAGCATTTACGAAATTTAAAATATTTTTCTCGTGGCTCCTCGTGACGCGCATAGCATTTATATTGTCCAACTTCAAAGTGGATTTACTCAGGAACCTATTCTTTCATAATTGGATTGCGGTTCTTTTCACTCATTATCTCTACAATTTTGTTGACTTCCTATTTTGGTAATTGTCAGGTCTTGGAACAAAGCGTAGACGACCATGTGAAACATGGAAAACCGCCGCGGAGAATATGCTCAAAATGCGATCCGGATTGCAAAATATGCAAATAGCTGTAATGCGAGATCCCGGATAAAGTTTATTGCCCAGAAAAGTAGAAGAGGGCGCTGCACTCCGGAATGGGATTATCGGATTATCACACCTATAGCTTACTTATCGGCTATTTCTTTAAAACTCTCTTTTAAAAATATCTTGCGTTCTTTTAATGATTTTCATTATTTTCTAGATTAATGCTACAGTGTATATGTTAACAGAAATTTGAAAACCAAAATCATGCAAAATTTGACCAAAAAAGGTTGACGGTACCCTTAACGTCACTTCCTTTTTTCCCCAATTTCTCCATTTCGTTCCTCGCTTTTCTCACCTCGTCAATTTCATGAGGTAAATGTTCAACTGTCTATAGCTATAAGAGTAATCGTCCTTGTTGGCAGCTGGAAGGGATCACACTGCCTTGTGTAAACGTTTGAGGTGTGTGATAACATGTAAGATAAGCGCCCGTAATAGGCGCTAATACATATCATTTGGAGTATGATGGTTCATTGTAATATCAGTATAGGAATAACCCATCCAATCCCATTTATGACGAAAAACTAACCAGGATATTTAATAGTAAATCTTGTCCATGCTCCTAAACCACAAAGAGTTTCACAAGCGATTCCAAAGGTGTAGTTATGACCAAAGATAATATCACGACTCCTTTGAAATTTGTACTGAGTACTCTGTGTTTTTCCCTTCATCAAAACACGCCATCCTTCTGTCACAACGATTCTGTATACCTGCGTAAAAGAAAAAATGCTGTTGTTCTTTGCAAAGAACTTCTTCGCAAGCAAGATTTTGGGGTCCGTATCGTAATCAAATACGATATTTTTCAGTGCATGGGAGAATCGTGCTTGTATATATAGATAGGCTTAGCCTAACAGCGGAGCTCTCTGAACAGAAACGATGATGGTAAGCTTAACTTAGGTGAAAGGTCGGAAGCACAAAAAAAATTAGAATTCTCAAAAACAGTATTACGCGACCGTCTGCACAGTACATTTAGACTGCACAAAAGCTCACAAAAACAACTTTTTCTCGGTCTAGAATAACTAGTATGACAATTTCCGAATAAAATACACCGAGAAACTGATTTGGAAATCAAAATTGCAAAAAAATATACAGACATCTTTGCGCAAGGCGACGCGAGTGAAGTTAGAACTATAAAATCCAAGTCTTGTTTTGTTTACATAAAATCGTTTTTCAACTTCTGTAATGAATGAACAAACACAAAAAAATGGACAACAAAATCTTTTTTTGAAAAGTTTAATTCAAATATCTGTTAGTTTATGTTTAAAAGCAAAACGAGTACCATTAGCGCACAGAGGAGTTGTCTGGCTGAGCACATATGGCGAAATTCAAGATATCAATCCGACTGAATTTGAGCACGTTTTATAAACATTTCTCCAAAACTAACGAGAACTCAAAGAAAAAGTCAATCACAAATTGATATCAACATAAATTCCCATAGAAAAATGTAATTTCTTTTACCGTTAAGTCCTTGGGCTGCTTGAAAATTCTTTACAACTCCGCTTCTTCGCGGGTTCTGAAGTTCCTCGAAGCACGATTTCATCCCTTAAAGCTCTTCTTTTTCTTAGTATTCTTTAAAGCTTTCTCTTTCTATTTTGAATAATTATTTTAATTGTGTGTTATTGCAAAACTGATCACGGCCGGTTTTGGCCGGCACGACCGTCAATGCGTTAAAGGAGTTTTGCTCTAAACAAATGTTTCGAAGATCTACTAGCTTCAATTCTCCTAAGACGAAATCAGGTTTACAAATAAGCACTTAGCCTTATATTCCTCCAAAAACGCTTGACTTGCAGAGTTACGCGCGCAGCCTCAATTGCGGTCTTGACCACTGTTTGAGAAATGTGAAACCAGTCTTGAGTAGCAAACCACGAAAAAAATGCAGGGAAAAACAATTTAGCAAACCGTTTTCTCCGCTAAACACAACAAAAGTGTTAACTATAGCTGACGTACATCGGGAAGCGCGCGAAAAACCAAGCCTCGCTTTGGTTTCAAAATTGCCAACATCCCGGATGTCGCGCGACGTCAAACGCGCATGTTGCGCGAAGTCATACGATGGACGGACGGATGGACGGATGGACGCGCCCGCGTGTTACGCCACAAAATGTAATAATTGATGCAAAATGTAATAGTAACCCAAAATGTAATAACGTTTGACGCAAAATGTAATAAACTCGTTAACCCAAAATGTAATAACTTTTGACGCAAAATGTAATAGCGGAGCACTCGCCGGGCCGAAGGCCCGGCTGCGCAGTCCCATACTCATAGAACCTAGCCCGTCATTTTTCATGGTCATGGCTAGCGGAATGTTTCGCGGGCGCGCGTGTGCCCGCCGCCCTCCGCCGTCGCGCAGGTAGCTCCGTCGCGCAGGACTAGCTCGCGGGCGCGTATGACGTCGCAAAACATGCGCGTACGACGTCATGTTGAAACCAAAGCGAGGCTTTTTTTCGCCCGGTTACACGGCCGAATGTCACGTCAGCTGGGAAAACGCTTTGATGTTTTGCTGTGTTTACTGAGCGGAGAAAACGGTTTAAATTAAAGTCGTTATTTTCCTGCATTTTTTCGGGGTTTGCTACTCAAGACAGGGATACTAATTAAGGGATACTCAGAAGCCGCTTTAGTGGAAAAAGAAGAGCTTTCAGGGATAAAATCTTGCTTCGAGGAACTATATACGTTTTTAGCAATGCGAGAGATGGGTTCGTTTTACGGATTTCAGCACCAAAGTGGAGATTTAAAGAATTTCCAAGCACAGTAGTCGCCGGAGGGACTTAAAGGTAAAACAAATTACATTTTTCGATGGGAATTTATCTTGATATCAATCTGTGATTGTCTTTTTATTTGTGTTCTCGTTAGTTTTGGAGAATTGTTTTTAAACGTGTAGCTTAAATTCAGTTGTATTAATTTCTTGAATTTCATCGAAGACACGGCTCGGCCTCGATGCGCGTTTTGCGTTTTGCTTTTAAACATAAACTAATGGAGATTTGAATAACATTTTTCGAATGTAGATTGTGTTGACCATTTTTATGTGATTGTTCATTCATTACATAGATTGAAAAGCGATTTTATGTAAACAAAACAAGACTTAGATTTTATACTCGCGTCGCCTTATGCAAATATGTTTGTGTATTTTTGCAATTTTGATTTCCAAATCAGTTTCTCGGGCATTTTGTGACAAACAAGTGTATTTTATTCGGAAAATAGTCGTAATAGTTATTCTAGACGGAGAAAAAGTTGTTTTTGTGAACTTTTGTACGGTCTAAATGTACTGTGCAGACGGTCGGGTAACAGGCTTAAGCTTACTGTTTTTGAGAATTGCTAAAATTGAAAAATAGCCCGGTCGTCAATCTTAATTCCGACCTTTCACCTAAGTTAAGTTTCATCTTAGTTAAGCTTGTTCAGAGGTTCTTCAGAGGGCAACGCTGTTAGGCCAAGCCTAACTATATATATTAAACTAAAGTCACGCAAAATGTGATAAATTTGACACAAAATGTAATAACTTTAGTTTGACAAACGCCACCTATCAATCAAGTTGTACACGTCATCGATCACGTGACTAGATCGAAAATCGCTTATATCTCCGTTTCAAATATACAAGTCAACGTATTAACCAGAAACACTTGGCAACCATATTCAAGAGAGTAAGAAACCCCTTCCAGCAAAGTATAAGTTGGATATCGAGCGTTTGCCGGGCGATGAAGATAAACCTGGAACCTTGGAAGTAACGAACAGAAAGCTATATCAAAATGGCTACAAAAGGATTAAAAACGACAATAAAAATAATACCAAACACAATAAATGTTCACATTGTCTCCTTCTATGCATAAGGTAAGGTCTGAGAAGTCGAAATCTCTGAGCTTTCCTGGGAGAGGGGGGTGAATCGGTCTACGGATCTGAGGATTGCGGATTCAGAGCAAAATTTTAACGGATTTTGGGATAATGTCCTGCAAATGCAGCATATTTATCTATTTTTGGGCCCCAGATTTTGGTTTTTGTTAATTATAAAGTTCAGGTGGCGGATTTCAAACCTCTTTAGAAATTTGTTTTGTTTTTATTTTCATGGCCGAAACGTTTTGCTAAAACACAATCTCATTCAAGGCTACTGTAAAATAATTCGTGGTTTTGGATTTGTGAATTTTATTTTTGTGGATCAACGGATTCAAGTACAAATTTAGAAGGGATCTATGGATTTGTGTACCCTTATTCACTTCCCTCCTGAGAGCAATGATCAGAAATAGAGCCCACATTCGTGGCAGTTATTCTCGTTTGCCTGTGTTGCGTAATGACTCGAAACCAAGTGAAAGGTGTTTAAGTCAACAGGTAAACCCGTCTCGCGGTTAAAATAGCCTGTGACGCAGTCTAGGTTAACAAACATAGATCAATAAACCAGCTGAAACAAACTGGCTGGCTGGTTTTTCATAAAGTCAATTTACTGGAAGAAATAAGTTTTTCTACGTGCGATCCTCGTTCCTTTTTTTCACCACAAAATGTTGTGTTGTATAATAAAACGGAAATAGTAGATTTTTTCGATCTAGTCACGTGATCGATGACGTGTACAGCTTGATTGACAGGTGGCGTTTTTCGTTTCCAAGTACAGATGTTCATATGTGTACTTCCCCATTGAGCTAGGACAAAACTGAAGTTATTACATTTTGCGTCAAATTTATTACATTTTGCGTTACTTTAGTTTATTACATTTTGCGACGAAAGTTATTACATTTTGGGTTAACGAGTTTATTACATTTTTCGTCAAAGGTTATTACATTTTGGGTTACTATTACATTTTGCGTCAATTATTACATTTTGTGGCGTAACACCCGCGACCTAACCCTGCGCGAGTTCGTGCCCGCGAAACATTCCGCTAGCCATGACCATGAAAAATGACGGACATAGGTTCAATGAGTAGGGTGCTTCAGCAACCACGACGGCGACGGCAGCTAGAACGGCACAAAACAATAGGTTTAATGATCGAAAACAATGCCTCTGCACGTGCGTTTTACATTTTGGTACATTTCTTTGCCGTTCCTGCAAAACAACAACGTCAAATGATCAAATTATAGGTTTTGTGGAGAACATGAACACACGACGGTTAATTTTCCTTTCTCCATTTGAACTGGAAAACTGTCTCTTCAGATTCAGCTCCTGGACAATCCAGTAACATTAGACAAACCAAACAAATTGGAACAACCTTAAAGTAGTCTAAAATAGCGCGAATCCTTTTTCCAATTGACGTTTTCCTTGGCGTTGCCGTCGTCGTTGCTTAAGCTCCCTAGTATGGAGCTCCGCGAGCGGGCTTTCGGCTCGCGAGAGCTCCGCTACTAAGAACTCTTTCCTGTTGAGTTTTACCTACAGTAAGTGTTAATAACAATTCAAAATCTCCTGATTAATGACGCTCTTACGTACTTTTATTGCCTGAACAAACACGAACGAGGCATACACTTGTAATTTCTTCCGGCCTTGTATGGTCTTCAGGTAAGTGGTAGAACTCGTTAGGGGTGTATCATTAGTTGCTGTTGTTGCTTATTAGCATATTCATGACATTCATGTTGTAAATTAGCATATGCGGAGTATTTAAGGTTTGAATATTCATTAAAGATTTTAACGTGTGCCTGGCTGCGGGCAACCAAATTGTGTAGCGATGTTTGTGTCCTGATCAAGTACTACATTTTGGCAACGAGGATGGCTTCGTACATCGGAAGAGTGAGTGAATTTACGAGAGACAAGGAAACATTTGGCGCTTACGTGGAGCGAATAGAAATGTTTTTCGCGGCGAATGCCATCGTTGAAACTCCTGGTTTGGAGCACGTGGTTACGAATCAACGCATCGCAGAGCGAAAGAAAGCAATTTTTCTCACAGAAGTAGGTCCAGAAGTTTATTCTGTATTAAGCAATCTCTTATCGCCAGTAAAACCAAGTGATTCGTCCTTCCTAGATAATGTGCAGCGTCTCAAAGATCATTATGATCCTTCCCCGTTGGAAATAACCGAAAGTTTCCATTTTGGCATGCGGGATCAACAACCGGGTGAGTCAATCAACGACTACATTGTAGCTTTCAAGAAATTGTCCATTCATTGCAATTTTGGCAAATTCTAAAACCGCGCGCTAAAGGACAGAATTGTTCGTGGCCTGAACAGTGAAAATATCTAAATCAAATTATTGAACACTCCAAGTTTAACGTTTGAAAGTGCCTGCAAGAATGCCATTACCATGGAATTGGCAGATAAGAATTGTCGTGAGTGTAGTTCAAGAATGGTCGTGAGTTCAGGTACGGAAGCGGCAAGCTCGGTTAACAAAGTAAGTGCAAGCGACAATAGGAATGGCGCTGAGCAGCAAGGTGAAAAGTGTTTCTGGTGCAATGGCATCCACTCATTCCGGACCTGCAGATTTCGGGGTGCTAGGTGCTTCAAGTGCAAGCAGGTTGGACACATAGCTTCAGCATGTAGGAGAGGGGCTTCAGGCAAGCCAGGCAGAGGAAGAGTCCAGAATTTGGCGGCTGGCGAAGATGAAATCCAGGTCTTATACGATGAGCTGGGAATTTGCAGTCTATATGCTACTAGCGATGGTGGAGCGAACAAAGGCTACATTGTTAAATTGGAAGTAAATGGCATAAATGTTGATATGCAGGTTGACACAGCGGCGGACTTCTCCATTATGAGCAAAGATCCGTACTTAAGGGCATTTAAGAACATTCCATTACAGGACACTGATGTAAAGTTGAAGACGTACACAGGGGGAACCTTAAGCACATGTGGTCAAATGCAATGCAAAGTCGTGTACAAAGGGAAAGAGCGTACACTTCCAATGATCATAGCTGAGTATGATGGTAAGCCAACTTTAATAGGAAGGAATTGGCTCGAGAAATTAAATCTCGATCGGAGCGAGATTTTTAGCTTGCACACATTTTGGATCGCCTTCTTAAAAATCACGCAACACCCTTTAATGAAGGATATGATGGCATGAAGGGGCTGGAGGCCCACATTCGGGTACATGAGGGTTCTTCACCGATTTACTTCAAGGCACGCCCTGTACACTATGCTTTTAAAGAGGCCGTAGAGGTAGAGCTCAACAAACTGGAGGAAAATGGTGTTATTGTTAAAATTGAGCAGAGTTACTGGGCAAGCCCGACAGTTGTAGTGCCAAAGGCTGATGGGTCTGTGCGAATATGCGGTTATAACAAGGTGACCATTAATCAAGTGGTTGATGATGAACAATATCCTCTTCCAACGGCGCAAGACTTGTATTCCACTCTTGCTGGATCCAAGGTGTTCACCAAACTCGATCTTTCACATGCTTATGCATAAATGAGTGACGATGAGGTCAGCAAGAAATACTTAAGTATCAACGCTCATAAAAGACTGTACCCCTACACGAAGTTGCCATATGGTGTAAAATCTGCGCCAAAGATTGTCCAAGCGACCATGGACAAGATTTTACAAGAGAATGAGAAATGTGTGTGCAATCAAAATGATATCCTTGTTGGCGGCGTTGACACTAAAGAGAACCTGGAAATTCTGGCCGAGGCCTTAAAACTAAAGACTACACAAGTACAATGTGCGGTTACAGCTGAGCAAGTGCATTTTCCTGACGAAGCAAGTTGTGTATCTTGGCCTACGTGTTGATGGTGACGGTTTACATCCAGTTCAGGAGAAGATTGCAGCCATTAAGAATGCCCCAGTTCCGACGAATGTGAGGGAATTGCGGTCTTTCTTGGGCATGGTACAGTACTACTTACGTTTTCTTCCAGGGTAGGCCACCACTGTCGTACCTTTGCATCAGTTGTTAAAGAAAGATACCCAGTGGAAGTGGACCTGTGAAGCACAGAAAGCATATGAAAGGTGCAAGACAAGTCTTACCAGCGACGCCCTCTTTGTTCATTATGATTCCAAACGGGAACTTAAAATTGGCGTGTGGTGCTTCATCTTATGGACTTGGTGCAGTAATCAGTCATGTGATGGATGACAGGCATGAAAGGCCGATTGCATTTGCGTCAAGAGCATTGACTACCAGTAAGAAAAATTATGCCCAAATCGAAAAAGAAGCTTTATCCTTGGTGTTTGGGGTGAAGAGATTCCATCAACTCCTGTATGGCCGGAAATTCACCCTCGTGACCGACCACAAGCCCTTGCAAGCAATCTTGGGTCCCAAATCTGCCGTCCAACCTTAGCAGCAGCACGTATGCAACGATGGACACTTGTGCTATTGACATATGATTATGACCTAGAGTATTGCAGGTTGGAGGAACATTCCAACGCTGACGCTCTATCCAGATTGCCTCATCAAAACTCAAGTGAGGGCATGGAGGGTGAAATCTATATCATTGGAGCGGTTCGTGAAGATTTCCCAGTTGTGGCCGCGGATATCGCGCAGGAGACACCAAAGGATCCATGTTTGTACAAGGTGTATGACAATACTTTGAATGGATGGCCTGAGATGTGTGATGATGTGGAGCTTAAACCATTCCATAATATAAGGCATGAACTGTCCTAGGAGCAAGGATGTGTTCTCTGGGGAATTCGAGTGATTGTTCCTGCGAGGTTTAGAGGTCACTTGCTGAAGGAATTGGCTGGGAACATCCGGGTGTGTGTAGTATGAAAGTCATTGCTCGAAGTTTCATGTGGTGGCCTGGACTGGACGGAGAAATGGAATTGGAGGTCAAGAGTTGTAAAGCGTGTCAGAATGTGAGACGTTTGCCACCTAAAATGCCTTTGCAACCCTGGAAATGGCCAACAAGACCCTTTCAGAGAGTTCACATTGACTTCTGCCAGAAGGGGAAAGATTACTTCCTTGTGTTCGTTGACAGTCATTCGAAATGGATAGACGTAAAGCATATGAATACATCACAACTGAGCGAACCATTGATGAAATAAGGCTCATCTTTGCTGAGCATGGCTTGCTGGAACAATCGGCGTCCGATAATGGTCCAGAGTTTACGTCAGATGCATTTGCTAAGTTCATGTGTCAGAACGGAGTCAAACTTAGGTTGGTTCCCACATGCCACCCGGCTTCAAATGGCGCAGCGGAGAGGTCAGTCCGTGTAGTGAAAAAAGCCTTGGAGAAACAAGTACTACAGGAAACTAGAGACATGTCAATGAAGCACAGACTGGCCAATTTTCTGATCAAGTAGCGATCTACACCCCACAGTGTGACCGGTCGAACTCAAGCTGAACTTATGGTGAAGAGACAACTGCGAACCAGATTAACTTTGCTGAAACAAATCTGGCACAAGCTGTTGAGAGCAAACAGATGAAACAAAAGCGGCACCATGACAAGTCTCGGATTGAAAGAGTATTCCGGAGGCGAATGATCCTGCTCGAGTTCGCAGTGCTGTCAGAGGGTTTAAGCCGGGGTTAGTGAAGTGGGTTCCAGGTGTTGTCAGGAAGGTGTGTGGAAGTCGGTGGTATCTGGTTCAAGTGGGCAACTTGACAAGGCACGTTCACGCAGATCATCTCATTACAGCACTCGATAATGAGGAGACCTCATCCGATCCAGGAAATTCCTTTCAGCCAACTGGAAGCATGTCTGAGCTTGATGTTTGCGTACAAGTGGTCCCTAGAAGTCATTCTGAGTCACCGTACCGCGTCAAGTTCAACCCACAACTGATGTCTGAGAGTAATCAAACTGAACCTGTGCCGTCGCTCGTGCCTGCACCCGAAACAGCAAGCCTGCCTGTTCCCGAAGAGGCACAAACAGGGAACGCACCAGAAATAACATCATCGCTACTCCGAACTCTGAGATGCTCAGGTATAATTGTATCAGACAAAAATAAGAACAGAGAACAATGTCGTACTTTTTCTATTACTGTTTGTTTATTTATTTTCTAAGTTGTTTTATTTTGTTTGTATTATTTTGTTGTATTGTTTACCTTTTTTTGGCGGGAAAGTGGTGTTGCATATTAGCATATTCATGACATTCATGTTGCAAATTAGCATAAGCGGAGTATTTATTTAAGGTTTAAATATTCATTAAAGATTTTAACGTGTGCCTGGCTGCGGGCAGTCAAATTGTGTAGCTAGCGATGTTTGTGCCCTGATCAAATACTACAGCTGTCATTTAAGTGTCTGAATATTGAAGTGCTTGAAATGATATCAGCTGACGTTGTATCATTCAAATGACTCTGAAGGCGACTTCCTCTCAGGCTGTCGTACAGCATAATGCCTTGTGAAAAAAGAATGCTTGCACGTGTTTTCCCGCGCTTGGCGCTGGCTACATGTATTTGCCACGAGTTCTGATTGGTTCATTGGATTGTCTGCGTCTGTACGTTGTGATTGGCCAAGGTAATTACTGGGTAATTACTTTGGTTTTAGTTTAACTACTAATCGAAAACAGCTCTAACCACAACCTGGATCATTTCTTCAGGGTTATTCACGAGAATCACGAGATAGATGGGAGATTATGAATGGCATAATCAACCACCAAAATTAAGTTAGTTGTTTGCATTTGATCTATTTTTCTATTACCATTCAGGATCGAGAATTTGCTTGTAAATACACGATCAGTGTGTAGCCTGTGCGCAGACGCCTCCTATTTCCAAGGAAGGAAATTCTTAGTTTGCAGTTGATCAAAATTCAGAAGCATTTAATACAGATTGCGATTCCAAAATGTTTATGAAAATGTAGAAAGTTTAAAACTACACATCTGGGCCAAATTTTGAAGCGCAAAAGCATTTCGTTCAAGAGTTATAGGCGAACGAGTATTAGACATTTTTAGTAAAAATTTACGGAGCGGCCATCTTGTTTCCCAACATAGGGGCATCACAGAATATTGGATGCACATATAAGTTCCATTAAATCGGCTTATAAGCATGTATAATGCAAAAATAACTTTCAACTGGTTCAATTTAGTTTGCATGTTGTGGCGGCTTATCTGGAATAGCGTGACGAATTGTGTGACACATTTAAAACCTTTACTAGAAATACGTGTCTCGCAGAACCTCGCGAAGCTCGGGGGAGGGTGCACCGCGAGTCGAAACTCTCGATTTGCGTATGAGGCTTTTCGCCATTCCACTTCGTCTTCTTTGCAACCAAAAACGTTGGTAAAAGGTCCTTTCGATGGTTCGCGTACCGTTTGCCTTCCGCCATCTTTGTTTACCATGCTCCTACATAAGCGTACATGAAGTAGTACCACTCTGTTGCCAGGTAACTGCAGGACACCATCAAGTATATAAATATATAAATATATTTTTCGCTCGAATTCGCGCGGCTTAGCTCCCGAGGCACGACAAATTTATTAACCTCGCTTCGCGAGGAATACAATGGAAGCAAAACATCGTTAAAACCTGAAACCTTTAATGAAAGATTATAACACTGGTATCCACATACCCTGTTAGAAACAGCTTTGTAGCATGTATACTTAAGATTTTTTTAATTTTAATGACGTCATGTGCAACTAAGATTAGGAGGAGTCAGCACGCAGGCTATCAGTATGCACTTCAAAAATATATAAATATATAACCTAGATATAAATATATAAATAAGACATAAGATATAAATATATAACCTAGATTAATTCGATCAGCCGTGATATGACCCACATGTTGGGCCCAGAAGTGGGTAATTTGAATAAAAATTCGTTACCTTAGTCAACATAGTCTATCGCCTACCTTTATGCTAGCAGGTTTTACATTGTTTGGTGGTCCCCAAGTCAAGAGAAAGCCATTTTGGAGATGTTTCATCCCATCAGTTCCATTACCAGTGCTGGCATGACCAGTTCTGTTGTCACCAGGAATAAACTGCACAACAACGTTGGTGACGGGATCAGCTTCTGGTTTTATTGAGATTATTATTTTACTGTCTGCACTAGTTAAGCCGCTAGTGGTGACCGCTTTCACGTTGATGCTGTAAGTGTTGCCACACGGGAGATCCAGGGTCAGATGTGTGTCGTGAGTCAACTGTCTGGTGGTGTTATAAAAATCGCAGCCAACACACTCGGTGATTACCACATAATACTGAAACAAACAAACAAACAAACAAACGAACACAATTGTAATAAAACAAAAGGCAATTCACGAGTTGCATTATGATTCGTCATTATCAAAGCGAGGTTTGGTGAAACACCTTTCATGTGAAAAAAAGTTTTGTTTGCAAGCGAATGAAAATTCGTTTTTACATTGAAGGTTGTGCACCAGGTCTCGTTTTGATAACAAAGCTTAAAGCAACTCAGGAATGGCCTAGTAATATCTTCACAAAGTAATGGCCGAAATGGCCGAAATGGCCTAATGGCCGAAATATTCTTATTTCAACTGCTAATCCAAAGTAAATAACAGTAGTGTGAAGAACAAGAGCGTGTTTATGTTGTGGCAACATTTTATTTATGTATGGCATCGCGTTTTTCTGTACGAGCGAGATGAAAATGTGTAATTTTTCGCCAGTTTCACAACTGAAAGGCCGCCGATTTGCCGTTTTTCAAACTTTGCCCGTTTTCGAAAAAAATAAAACGCCGTTACAATTTTTTAAGTTATTTTTGAAAATACTTTACTTTAGAGATTATTTGGGCAAAATATGAAGAAATCCGAAATTTTGTGAGTGACGCCCGATTTTCGAAAATTTCAGACATTGGCTCTTAAGAATGTAACAAGTCTTTATACAGGTTTTCTTTGGCATTACATGTAAAAAGTAATGTAAGATAAAGATTTATTTTTCTTTCAGAATCATAAAAGATGCAATTTCTTTTTTTCAAGGAATTAAGCGACCATTGCATGTCCACGACCAATGGGTCCACACCTCTGCAAGGCTGAAGAGGTGTGGACCCATTGCTCCAAGTACCATGGTGTACTTAACGAGAGATGGTCCCCCACTTGGGGAAACTTCAAAGATTTTTTAATGTCAGTATAAATAATTACCTTTAAAAATTACTAAAGTACTAACTGGACAATTTCTGGATGTTACAACCATCAGTACACTTGAGACTTTCATACAGTGGAATCCCATCCATTCTGATAAGTAATTGTATGGTAACTGTTTTAAGAACAGAGCCTGGTTGTTCGAAAGCCGATTAACACTAATCCCGGATTAAAAGTTAACTGAGGATTTCATTTCTCTGTTTAAAAATGTTTTCAAAAGGTCATTTATAGCTACATGTAGTTGTGAAGACAAGTTTAAGTCAAAACTGAAGAGCAGAAAACTTTGGAGTTGAGTTATTTGACTGGATTCAAACTTGATGCTAATCCCTGAATTAGCTTAATCGTGCTTTGAACAACCCGGCCCAGAACAATAATTTATTATTAGAAACTCCAAAAAGTAACCTTTGACCAAATTAATTTATAAACAAGGTGGATGAGAAAATGACATTGGGGCTACAATGTATTCTATTACAATGTATTCTTCTTTATTTATCCCCACTCACTTTTAAGCCCTCCCTTCTAATATCCCCCCCTGCCCTTCAAAAAAAACCCTCCCTCTATGAAGCTCCCCCACCACTGCCACTTTGTTTATGTTGCTTTTTCAGTGATATTGAAGTTCGTTGAAACACTTTATAAAATGCTTAAGGAAATGCACTCTATGATTGGTCAAACCAAGTTCATAACAACTTGATAAAACATGCACGCTCATTTCTGTTGTCTGATGAATTTTTGTCCCTTTGTGGTCATTTTTATTTTATAAAAGAAATAACAAAACTTGTTCCTCATGCATTGAGTTGTATAAGCACTTGCAAATTTTTAAGAACACCCAAGAAAAGCGAGAAGTACTTGCCATCGGCTCATGCTTCTCTGCACTTCTCTTGTGTTCTTAAAAATTCCTGTATACTTATATAACTCAACAATGCACTCGGATCTTTTTTATTTCTTTAATATTTGTTGTATAATGTTTGGCGGGTTGTGTTGATGGTGAAAAACCACCAGTTGTTTCCTTTACATATATGCTTAATTGCAGTGTATTGATGTGCTAACATTTTAGGTTTATTCCACTTTATACTGAAGTGAGGGGGGGGGGGGGGGGGGGGGGGGGGGAGGGGGGACTTATGAAAGATTTCGGTACCTTTTGTTTATTTCAGGAAGGGGCTTAAAGGAGGGCTTATTAATTTGGTGCATGTGCATACTATGATGTAAGCCTGTTTAATGTCACTATTTGTGAACCAATCAGAAGCATAGATAACTTGTGGTTGATAATATCACAGCAGCCAAAAGAATAAATTGTTTGGTTCAGCGCTGAATTTAATGAAGAGGTTGCCAGAGTAATCCGTTATATTCTATGTGAATTTGGTCATCTCTCATGCATGAGTGGGGTTTAAAGTTAGCAATAACGTTGTGAGAGAAATCAAAAAAGTACTTAGATTAATACACATAAGCCGACTTAAAGCATTGATATTGGTTCTCGTTGGGTATTTTTGAAATTCTCTACTGCGGAAAAACCTGTAAAAGTCTAAAGCATATATTTTTTTTAATTACAGGATAATTAATGGAGAAGAAGAAATCAACAAAAAAAACAAAGATCAGAGAAATTGTAAAAATTAATAAAATAATTAACATACAAAAAGATAGTGTGTGCGTGTGTGATGTTGTTTAAAAAGTACTTTAATAATACTCTCTTGAAGCAGTTTTTTAAACAACCTCAAAGACATGACGATGTAATCAATTTTGAAAAGTCGAATAGTGAAATATTTCTTGTTTTTAACGTCGCGTTAGTGAGTTAAAGAGATTTGAATTTACAAAATGCTAATTAGGTGACGTCAAATCAAGACTTTACCATTATTTCTACTTCAATTTACAATACGCAGTTGACAGCTTAAGGATAATCAATTTAAGAAATACTAAATAAAAACTGTTAATAGTCAATTGATTTGTAAAAAAATATTACTTGGAGGTGGAAACAAGTAGTTGTATAATAAACGAGTCTTGATTTGACGTCATCTTATTAACATTTTGTTAATTCAAACCTCTATAATTCACTAACGCAACGTTAAAAACAAGAAATATTTAACTATTCAACTTTTCAACGTACATAGAGTTGATTAAGCGAAAAAACAATTTTGGGTGACATCATGTTTAACTGTTTTTATAGACGTCAGCAAGGCATAAAACAGGCAAAAAAGGCAGGAAAACAAACGTTTATGATAAAAGCTTTCAAGAATCGCACTGACAACCGAGAAAATAAAAAAAAAACTAGGATCCACAGTTCACATATTTATGATTTTCATATATTTACATTCATAAAAGTGTTTAAAGCAAGTAAGACATCGTCAACGTTGATCCAGACAGGCAGTAGAACTTGTTTTCCGGTCGGGGCTTCTCTTCACACCAAGGTTGTGTTCAATTACATATACTGTCCTTTTGACAAGAAATGCTTGCTTCATGTACACTGACCTGGATGATTTTTCCGATATATTTTATAAACTGTAATGATAACTTTTTTGGGGGGTGAGCTTCCACCCCTCAAACTCCCTAGATTAGAACCCTGCGTGTATTCATGAATAAAGTTTTAAAACAGACATTGCCCTCTAAAGAAGCTCAGACCAGAGAACAAGTCCCATTACCTGGACAAAAATACTGGCCTGTGCACCTTAGATGGGAAAAGGATGGAAGAAAAATCGGTGACTGGAGCGACATAATATTGAATTTTGGAGTCGTGTGAGGCTTTAGCTCTCCAAGCCTTGCTCCGCTCGCCGATTTTTTTCCTTTGTGCCCTATTCCCATTTCAGGAGTCTGTTCAGAGGCTATTGACAAGATATAAAACTGCATGACATTGCAGGGTACTAAACGGGTTAACAATAAAGTCTCGGCTTCGCAGTTCAGTTTACTATCATACTTCATACCATTGGATTCGATCATTTGTTAGTTTAGCGATTAAAAGTGCAGGGAAATTAGGAGAGACCGATTTAAATGTGGGGATAATTTTTGTCGGCCCGAATGCTCGCCTGCGAATATTCTTTAGCCCTATTTACATGGAAAAAGGATGATCTTTAATTAGTGCTAGGATGATCCTAGGAGGTTCATTTGGTTTACATGCAAAAATGTGGCACTAGGAGTATCGCTAGCATCATTCTACCTCTCAGATAGGATGATCCTAGTGCTAGGATCATCCTAGCGTGCAACCATTTGCATGTAAACTGAAAGCAGAAAACATGTCGCGCTCGGATGATCCTAGTGCTAGGATCATCCTAGCACTAGGATCATCCTCTTTCCATGGTCTTCTTAGTTTCAGTAGTGTATGCGAACTGTATGCCTTTTCTGCGGCCTGCTTCCATTTCGTTTATAGCTTGTTATTAAAGTTAGGCTAGCGTTATTCTAGTGTTTCTTGGAGGTCATTCATGTGGGCGTAAAAGCGAAATCGATTTGCATTTTACGCCCACTTTTCATTTTTCTTTCTAAAGCAGAAACAAACTGGATCGAAATCCATCACCAATTATAAACCACACATGTGACCTTTTGAACTCGTCGAATATAATACTACCTTTCTCTGTTTTCTGAGACCCAACACTCTATAAAAGCAAACAAACTTAAATTTAACTTTCCAAAATAGATAATAGTAGTAAAGGAAGAATGAAATTAGCCGTATTTTTGCGGTGGAATCTCATTAATTTGCGGTGGAATAAATTAACAGGGGTGACGTCATAGGCTTTTTGTTTTGATCTCGTGAATAAAACGCGGTGGATTCTCATTAACGTATAACCGGTTTTTAACTGGTTTCACGGGTTTTATCAATAACATCATGCTCTATTTTTAGCTTGTGGCGGTCATGATTGGTAGAACCGATTTGACAAGTTTTGACCGCCTTTTAGGTAGATGACGTCATAGGTTATTTGTTTTGAACTCATGAATAAAATGCTGTGGTATCTCATTCCACAATTCTATTGATTTCACCACCACCACAATTCTATTGATTTCACCACCACCACCACCACCACCACAATTCTATTGTTTTCAACACCACCACCACAATAGAAATAAAAACAATAGAATTGTGGTGGTGGTGGTGGTGGTGGTGGTGGTGGTGGTGGTGGTGAAAACAATGGAATTGTGGTGGTGGTGGTGGTGGTGGCGGCGGTGGTGGTGGTGGTGGTGAAAACAATAGAATTGTGGTGGTGGTGGTGGTGAAAACAATAGAATTGTGGTGGTGGTGGTGGTGGTGGTGGTGGTGTTGAAAACAATAGAATTGTGGTGGTGGTGGTGAAAACAATAGAATTGTGGTGGTGGTGAAATCAATAGAATTGTGGAATGAGATACCACAGCATTTTATTCATGAGTTCAAAACAAAAAAACTATGACGTCATCTACCTAAAAGGCGGTCAAAACTTGTCAAATCGGTTCTACCAATCGTGGCGAACGTTTCGTGAAATTCGTTTGCCCAGTTCTCAAGAGTTGTGGTAAATGGTGGAAATTGACCGAAAACTTGTATTTTTTAACCACGACATTCAACAGCCTTAATCTGCCGCTTTAGATCTACAGTTTTTCAAAGAGCATACCAACAACAACATATATTTCTTCCGATATATAAAAATCGCCTTCTTAATAAAATAATACACTCGTACAGAGCAGTTCCGGTGGGACACACTGGCCTGACCATCACACATTTACCACAGCTACGGCGTTCCTGGAAAAAAGGAGCGAGACCAACTAAACCCCACGACGCGGTTTCTTTTTTCAGTAAAACGTTGGTGTGTTGATTGCAGTCTTGTTTTATAGCTGTAATTGCCGACTGAGCGTTTGCTCTCTAGATATGGTAAATGGTGAAATGTGACAAAAAATGTCCTCTTTTGACCACGTGCTTTTAATACAGGGAGGATAGTTCTCGGAGCGTTGCAATGTCAGTTTATCAAGTTGTCAAGTTATCACGAAAGTCAAGTTGACTTCAAACCCAATCAAGACAGGGTTTACTGAATAAATAAAATTAAATCACTCACACTAACACACAACATCTCGGATGGTAAAGATGGGTTTCCTGCAAAATCGTTACGTTTCTCTTTCCCAGCTTTACTCCGTCGAGCGAGAAACGTTGAAACTGCTGACTGAGCGTTTACTGACTAGATATAGTAGGTGGTGAAATGTGAAAAAATGTCATCTTTTGAACATCGTCTTTTAATATAGGTAGGATAAAAAATGTCAGTTTATCAAGTTGACAAGTTATCAAGCTATCATGAAAGTCAAGTTGACTTCAAACCCGAAATCGTGCACTTTTTAACAAAGTTAACCAGCTCTCTGCTCGGAGTAGTTCATCAATTTACACGAAAACTGAACGGAAGCATTTCATTGTTCCGGTGGTCCCCTTATTTTATTGAAGCCGTATCACTAAGGGCCTTTTGGTAGAAAATGAGCGAAATCTGTTGTTCATGTTTGTTCTTATGATCGTTTGTGGCGGGTGGCTCTCGGACACACCAAAGTGCGTCGGGTCACGCTCATTCGATCGGTATTTGCCATTTAGTAGGTACGCGCAAGCCAACATGTGGCGAACGTTTTGTAAAATTCGTTTGTCCAGTTCTCAAGAGTTGCGGTAAATGATGGAAATTGACCGAAAACTTGTATGTTTTAACCACGACATTCAACAGCCTTAACCTGCCGCTTTAGATCTATAGTTTTTCAAAGAGCATACCAAGAACAACATATATTTCTTCCGATATATAAAAATCTCCTTCTTAATAAAATAATACACTCGTACAGGACCACAGAGAGGCTAAGGCGGGGCGCACCGTTAGCACCATCGCCCATTTATGAAAGCTGTCGCGTCGGTATTGAACACCTAATGCCGGAAAAACTAACTTCTAACAAGAACTCTACTGCAACAGTTTGCTATTCATCAGCAACTTGCTAGGTTTGACAGGTGTACTTGTTTGACGCTGTGAGTCAATTTGTCGGCTCTTTTTCATTGGTCACCGTGTTCATTCATGCATTCATTCCCATCCAGAGGGGATGATGTTTTCGCCTTTTTTTGGAACATATACTTCGTTGCTTTGGTAATTGAAAGGTACAACTAAACCACACGACGCGGGGTCTTTTTCAGTAAAACGTTAGTGTGTTGATTGGAGTCTTGTTCTGCAGCTGTAACTGCCTACTGAGCGTTCGCTCTCTAGATATAGTAAGTGGTGAAATATGACAAAAAATGTCCTCTTTTGACCACGTGCTTTTAATACAGGGAGGATAGGTCCAGTCGGAGAGTTACAATGTCATTTTATCAAGTTGTCAAGTCATCACGAAAGTCAAGTTGACTTCAAACTTAATCAAGACAGGGTTTACTGAATAAATAAAAGTAAATCACCCACACTAACACATAACATCTCGGATGGTAAAGATGGATTTCCTGCAAAATCGTTCAGTTTTTAACAAAGCAGCTCTTTTAACAAACCACGGCTCTCAGAAGCAGTCCATCGATTTAGGCGTAAACTGAACGGATGAATTTCAATCGTTCCATTTAATTACCATTTTCGATTTGGACGAAATCTGATGTGCATGTTTGTTCTTATGATCGTTTATGGTGGGTGGTTCTCGGACACAACAAACCGCATCGGGTCACGTTCATCCGATCGCTATTTGATATTTAGTAGGTACGCCCAAGCCATCATTTTTTTTGTCTTAAAGAAGGTATGTATTTTTCTTAAAGAAGGTATCATGTGGAGCGAGCGTTTCGCGAAATTCATTTGTTTCTCAAGAGTTGTGGTAAATGGTGCAAAATGACCAAAAACTTGTATTTTTTAACCACGACATTCAACAGAGTCAAACTGCCGCCTTAGAACAACAAGTATTTTTTCCCATCTAGAACAATCGCACAGATAATCTACATTACAGGAATAGAATCACATCTACTAAAAAGTAACAAACTCGTGCACATGACTATAGAGAGGCTAACTTGAAGGCGGGGCGCGCTGTTCGCACCATAGCCCATTTGTGACAGCCGTCGCGTCGGGATTGAACAACTAATGCCGGGAAAACTAACTTGTAACAAGAAATCTACTGTACGATAGAGTTTGCCTGTTTGCTATTCATTAGCAACTTGCTAGGTTTGACAGGTGTACTTATTTTAAGGCGTGAGTCAATTTGTCGGCTCTTTTTCATTGGTCACCGTGTTCATTCATTCATTCATTCATTCATTCCCATCCAGAGTGGATGATGTATCCGCGCTCATTTGTAACATATAGATGTACATTTAAAATAACTGGCGAAGTCCTGTGTTTAGTTCAGTTGCACTTATCTATGGAGTTTTAGCCCACTAGCTACGGTCGTGGTGAAACAAAGAAACCACGCGAAGAGGACCCTGGAGCGGTTAAGGTGGGATGCACCGGCCTGGCCATAACACATTTACTACAGCTACGGTGTCCCTGGAAAAAAAGGAGTGAGATCAACTAAACCACACGACACAGTGTCAGTAAAACGTTTGCGGTTTTTTGGAGTCTTGTTCTGTAGTTTTTACTCTCTAGATATGGTAAGTGGTGAAATGTAACGAAAATTCCCTCTTTTGACCACGGTATTAAATATAGGTTAGATTAGAAGACTAGACTAGGACTAGAAGCATTAAAATTCAGTTTGTCAAATTGTCGAGTTATCAAGTTGTCACGAAAGTCAAGTTAACTTCAAACCCAAGACGAGGCTACCTAAGAAATAATTATGTCACCCAAACTTATACGCAGCATCTCGGATGGAAAAAAAAAAGATGGATTTCCTGCAAAATCGTTCAGTTTTTAACATGGCCTCTCAGGAGTAGTTTTATCGATTTACACGAAAACTGAACGGAAGCATTTGATTTCTTTAGGTGGTTCCCTTATTTTAACGAAGCCGTATCGTTGACCACCTTTTGGTAGAAAATGAGCGAAATCTGATCTTCATGTTTGTTTAATTATGATCGTTTATTTACAGCAGGTGGGTTTCGGACATACTAAACGGCATCGGCATTTTATTACGCCCACTTCAAGACGGCAAAATCCTCTGCCTATTATGATTATCAGTAGTATAGGAGGGATGAAATTAGCCGTATTTTTGCGGTGGAATCTCATTAATTTGCGGTGGAATAAATTAACAGGGGTGACGTCATAGGCTATTTGTTTTGATCTCATGAATAAAATGCGGTGGATTCTCATTAACGTATAACCGGTTTTTAACTGGTTTGACAGGTTTTATCAATAACATCATGCTCTATTTTTAGCTTGTGGCGGTCATATGTTGGATTGCGCGTACCTACGAAATGGCAAATACCGATCGAATGAGCGTGACCCGACGCACTTTGGTGTGTCCGAGAGCCACCCGCCACAAACGATCATAAGAACAAACATGAACAACAGATTTCGCTCATTTTCTACCAAAAGGCACTTAGTGATACGGCTTTAATAAAATAAGGGGACCACCGGAACAATGAAATGCTTCCGTTCAGTTTTCGTGTAAATTGATGAACTACTCCGAGCAGAGAGCTGGTTAACTTTGTTAAAAGAACTGCTTTGCTAAAAAATGCACGATTTTGGGTTTGAAGTCAACCTCACTTTCATGATAGCTTGAAAACTTGTCAACTTGATAAACTGACATTTTAACGCCCCTAGACCTATCCTACCTATATTAAAAGCCGATGTTCAAAAGATGACATTTTTTCACATTTCACCACCTACTATATCTAGTCAGTAAACGCTCAGTCAGCAGTTTCAACGTTTCTCGCTCGACGGAGTAAAGCTGGGAAAGAGAAACTGAACGATTTTGCAGGAAATCCATCTTTACCATCCGAGATGTTGTATGTTAGTGTGAGTGATTTAATTTTATTTATTCAGTAAACCCTGTCTTGATTGGGTTTGAAGTCAACTTGACTTTCGTGATGACTTGACAACTTGACAAACTGACATTGCAACGCTCCGAGACCTGTCCTCCCTGTAATTAAAGCAGGTGGTCAAAAGAAGACATTTTTTTTGTCACATTTCACCATTTACCATATCTAGAGAGCAAACGCTCAGTCGGCAATTACAGCTATAAAACAAGACTGCAATCAACACACCAACGTTTTACTGAAAAAAGAAACCGCGTCGTGGGGTTTAGTTGGTCTCGCTCCTTTTTTCCAGGAACGCCGTAACTGTGGTAAATGTGTGATGGTCAGGCCGGTGTGTCCCACCGAACCGCTCTGGGTTTTTTTACGTGCATGTTTTTCTGTTTCACAACGTCCGTAGCTAGTTGGCTAAGGCTCCACAGATAAGTGCAACTGTGACACAGGACTTCGCCAAGTTACTTTCAATCAACAAAGCAACTAAATGTATATGTTACAAATTTGCGCGCGGATACATCATCCACTCTAAATGGGAATGAATGAATGAACACGGTGACCAATGAATAAGAGCCGTCAAATTGACTCGCAGCGTCAGACAAGTACACCTTTCAAACCTAGCAGGTTGCTGATGAATAGCAAACTGACAAACTTTACCGTACAGTAGATTTGGTGTTAAAAGTTAATTTTCCCCCGCATTAGTTGTTCAATCCCGACGCGACAGCTGTCAGAAATGGGCGATGGTGCGAACGATCTGCCCCCCCTCATCCCACTTAGCCTCTGTGTGGTCCTGTACGAGTGTGTTATTTTATTAAGTAGACGTAATTCTATTTTATTAATTTCGATTTATTTAGGCGATTGTTTTATATCGGAAAAAATACATGTTGTTGTTGGTATGCTCTTTGAAAACTTTACATCTAAAGCGGCAGACGTGGTTAAAAAATACAAGTTTTTGGCCATTTTGCACCATTTACCACAACTCTTGAGAAACAAACGAATTGCACGAAGCGTTCGCCATATCACTTCTTTAAGAAGAAAATATACCTCTTTTAAGAAAAATCTGATGGCTTGTGGAAAATGGTAATTAAATGTAACGATTGAAATTCATCCGTTCAGTTTTCTTGTAAATCGATGAACTATTCCTGAGAGCCGTGGTTTGTTAAAAGAGCTGCTTTGTTAAAAACTGAACGATTTTGCAGGAAATTAATCTTTACCATCCAAGATAGTGTTTGTTAGTTTGAGTGATTTAATTTAAATTTTTCAGTAAGCCCCGTCTTGATTGGGTTTGAAGTTGACTTGACTTTCGTGATAACTTGACAACTTCATAAAATGACATTGTAACCCTCCGATTGGACCTATCCTCCCTGTATTAAAAGCCCGTGGTCAAAAGAGGACATTTTTTGTCACATTTCACCACTTACTATATCTAGAGAGCAAACTCTCAGTCGGCAGTTACAGCTGCAGAACAAGACTCCAATCAACACACCAACGTTTTACTGAAAAAGACACCGCGTCGTGTGGTTTCGTTGTACCTTTCAATCACCATAAGCAACGAAATATATATGCGACAAATGAAGGCGGAAACATCATCCGCTCTGGATGGGAATGAATGCATGAATGAACACGATGACCAATGAAAAAGAGCCGACAAATTGACTCACTGCGTCAAACAAGTACACCTGTCAAACCTAGCAAGTTGCTGATGAATAGCAAACTTTTGCAGTAGATTTCTTGTTAGAAGTTAGTTTTCCCGGCATTAGTTGTTCAATAACGACGCGACGGCTTTCAGAAATGGGCGATGGTGCTAACGGTGCGTCCCGCCTTAGCCTCTTTTTTTTCTTCTCTCTCTTAGCCTCTATTTTAGTGATTTAAATTTATTTAGGCGATTTTTCTAGGTAGGAAAAAAATAGTTGTTGTACTTTGTATGCTCTTTGAAAACAATAGATCTAAGGCGGCAGATTAAGGCTGTTGAATGTCGTGGTTAAAAAATACAAGTTTTTGGTCAATTTTCACCATTTACCACAACTCTTGAAAACTGGAAAAACGAATTTCACGAAACGTTCGCCACATGTTGGCTTGCGCGTATACCTACTAAATGACAAATACCGATCGAATGAGCGTGACCCGACGCACTTCGGTGTGTCCATCCCAGAGCCACCCGCCACAAACGATCATAAGAACAAACATGAACAACAGATTTCGCTCATTTTCTACCAAAAGGCACTAAGTGATACGGCTTCAATAAAATAAGGGGACCACCGGAACAAATGAAATGCTTGCGTTCCGTTTTCGTGTAAATCGATGAACTACTCCTGGTAGAGAGCTGGTTAATTTTGTTAAAAGAACTGCTTTGTTAAAAAGTGCACGATTTTGGGTTTGAAGTCAACTTGACTTTCATGGTACCTTGATAACTTGTCAACTTGATAAACTGACATTTTAACGCTCCTAGACCTATCCTACCTATTCAAAGCCGATGTTCAAAAGAGGACATTTTTGTCTTATTTCATCACCTACCATATCTAGTCAGTAAACGCTCAGTCACTGAGCAGTTACAACTATAGAACAAGAATCCAATCAATAAACCTGCGATATGAAAAGACACCGCGTCGTGTGGTTTAGTTGGTCTCACTCCTTTTTTACAGGGACGCTGTAGCTGTGATAAATGTGTGATAGCCAGGCCGGTGCGTCCCACCTTAACCGTTCTGGGGTCTCTTACGACTATGTTTCTTTATTCAGTCCACCACGGTCGTAGCTTGGGCGGGCACGAAGCTGTCGGAACGCCTCACAGGATTGGGATGAGGAAACAACAGAATAACAGAAGAATGGACCCTATCCCTTAAACAATAGAGCTTCGTGATACCCAGGGCCAAAAACATTATACATCATCCACTCTGGATGGGAATGAATTTACACGGTGACCAATGAATAAGAGTCAGCTGAATTATCTCACAGTATCAAACAAGTATAACAGGCGTCACACCTAAGATGTTGTTGATGAATAGCAAACTGACAACTCTTACCGTGCTGCAGTAGCTTTCGTGTTCGAAGTTAGTTTTCAATCAGCTGTCAGTTAAGAAAAGCACGATTTTTCCTGAGAAATTCGTCTTTTCCATCCGAGATGTTGCGTGTTCCTTTGGGAGTGATGTAACTCTTTTTTCAGTAAGCCTTGTCTTGATAGGGTTTGAAGTCAACTTGACTTTCACGATAACTTGACAACTTTATAAACTGTTATTATAATACTTCTGGACGTATCCTATAGCACGTGGTCAAAAGGGGACATTTTTTGTCACATTTCACCACGTACGATATCTTGCCAGCAAACGCTCAGTCGACAGTTAAAAGTATAGAAAAAGACTTCAATCAACAACCAGTGATTTAAAAACGGACACTGCGTCAGACAAGTCAACTTCAGTTGTTACACCTACTAAAACACATTCTTTATGAATGGTGAAATGAAATTTAGTGTCCTGTAGATTTCGCGTTAGGCGGCAAGCTAGTACCGCCCATTCCTGGCGCAACAGCTGTTGTAACGGTTGGTGATGGCGAGGCCGTCGCGCCCCACCTTAACTCCTTTGGGCCCTTTGAAACGAGACGTTATTCAGTATTTTTTTCATCTAGTAAATTAGTTTTATTCATGCGATCGGTCTTACTCTAGATATATATTTTATTTACTCTTTAATGGTAGGTTAAATACACTTAAAGATTCCATGTTAAAAGTCGTTGGTGCATTCGATCGTAAAATGTTTTGGCGCCATTTAACCATTTACCAAAACTCTGCAAAAGCAAATCATTGTTAGCAAAAGCATAGGCTACAAACTTGTGAAGAGAAAAAATAGCTTATTGGACATGCTAAAAGGTCGACTCCAATTGGATCAACTTTACAACCGAAGACTCGGTTAAGGATATCGTACCTACCCGCTAGTAAACGATCATTAAAACCGGCAAACTTGATCTCACGTATGTATGTTTACAAGAGGCGATGAAACAGATTCAATAAAATAAGGTGTTCAGCAGAACAACTAACGGGGATCTTCTTTTCGTGAACGAAAATCGATGAAATATAGTGCTAAGAGAGTACAGGTACCATTCAAGTGAACAGCCAGTGGTCAGCTGAAGCAAGGCAGCGAGGCGTGGTAGCCACCGTTAGTCGTCAGTTTTCTGAAATAGAATACGGATAGCTTCAGTTGGTTCGCTTTGTTAACTTAATTTGTTGCATCGTATGGCGAAACATACCAATCAAGCGAGTCATGCGAGTCACTCATTGTTAGGTTTTCCGCGTAACCTTTGATTTGCGGTTATGCCTAGTACTATTATAAATTATATTAGGATGGCCATCCTCTCTGATATCATCGGCAAGTGGCTCGCGCTTATGACTCGCTGCCTCGCACTTTGGTTACACTTCCAGTTGTCGCATCGCATGATGATGTGATCTCGGCCGAGTCAAATAACTGATTCATATATACCCGGAGTTGATTTTACCAAAACTCAAATTTTGTGATAGAAAAAGTGACAGCTACACAAGGACGTAGGGAAATTTCTTCTGTTTTATTTTATCCATCATTGTTGAACATATTGTGGAACTTTTTGTGCTGTATTTACGGTCCGTTTCAAAATTTGTGCCGCAAGTCTGTGCCGTTCTGACTTTCTGGTCATCAGTTGTACTCATTATATTATTGGTCAATATTTTTTTACTTGATGATGCTATCAGAATCCTAACGTGAAGCCAGAATTGTGTTATTGCGTCTAATTTCAACTTTTCATTCAACGTGGTTGGAAATGAACGGTTTTACCTTTTACCAGTATGACACCATGGTTAGTGCCGACGTGATTTACGCGAAGATTAACCACACTACAAAATACTTCAATGCGGACGAGCGTTGATCAAATAATCTTGTTAAAACATGTAAAACCACAGGTTTTTTAAAAAAACATGCAACAAAACAATGATTTGCATTCTTTGACTCGATATTATTCGATATTTTGATATGGTGAAAACGGACATATTTTTGACCCTGTTTATTCTTTTTAACCATGGTTTCGTACAAAAAAATGACACGTTTTATAACTGCGGAGCGAGCTGAATTGGAAATCGCTGAGTCACGCAGCCGTTATTTGTCTCGTCACGAAACGCTTCTCCCATTCCTTGCCCATCGTGTTTGCGATAAATTCAGCGAACCAATCATGTATCAGAAAAATGAAAATGACGTACGTAAGTTTTCGCGCGAAAAAAGGGCCGGTGGTTTCCGGTTGACATGTGCCAGACATCCAAGATCCTAGCTCAGTACTGAATTTGTTATAAAAGGTGACAGGCCTAGCACAAATCCTGCTAGCGCTCGTCACTAAAAGCTGTCCCCCTGCATTTAAGTCCAGCTTTAGAATAAGTCTAATCCAAGTACGTGGCTGAGAGGTTTTTTCTTTTAGATCAAAATAAAGATATAACAGGCCTAAAAGAAAACTGCAGAAGACCGCAAACGATAATTCTGTTAATGATACGTAGGATCTACGAGAGACCTAACCAGCCAAAAAAAGAATGAACAAAAACAATGAACTGCAAGGCTGATCTGACCACGTAAAAAAGTAAAATTTGCGAGACACCAGATCACGATAGAAACCGATAAAGTAGGATCGTAACCGTGGACAGCTGTTTCGTTGTAATTGCAACTCATCAGCACGGTGTAACGATCTAAATGTCGCCAGCAAGAAAGCCAGCGCAAATAGACTGCACAATGACCCGTTCACAATATCAGGTTCCGTACCATGTACTCACTTGTCACCCGAAACACGCGTGCCACATAACGTGTTTCGGGGAACAAGGAGCCCACAGTGTATCGCAAAGATGTCTCGCAAATTGAAATGTAGATGGACAAAGCCGATCTAAACATTTAAACGCATGGGCAAAACCATGCTGAAAGAAAACACAGCCTATCGGATCTGTAAAGACCTACGGTCCCAAAATATATAAAAATAAAAGTAAACTGCAGAAGACCGCAAGCGATAATGCTGCTAATGATACGTAGGATCTACGAGAGACCTAACCAGCCAAAAAATGAATGAACAAAAACAATGAACTGCAAGGCTGATCTGACCACGTAAAAAAGTAAAATTTGCGAGACACCATCTCGATAGAAACCGATAAAGTAGGATCGTAACCGTGGACAGCTGTTTCGTTTTTACAGCTGTCCACGGTTACGATCCTACTTTATCGGTTTCTATCGTGATGGTGTCTCGCAAATTTTACTATTTTTACGTGGTCAGATCAGCCTTGCAGTTCATTGTTTTTATATATATAACAGGCCTGTTGTTCTTAATGTTGTCGTTTCTTTGATCTTGGGAAAAAATCTCTAGCTGTGATACTGACAGGATCTTCCTGAGACAGGAGGAATTTACACTTTCCAGAGCCGTTTAGAATATTTAGGGCCTAGCAGGGTTACCCTTCTAGAAGGGTCAAAAGATAGCCCCCTTTACATGTGTAGGGTTATCCCTAGGCAAAATTTTTTTGGGGATCACTTTCTGGGTAGCTTAGAAACCAGGCTCAATTTGGTAACCAAGCCTACTCATTGCTCCCATGAGCCCGGAGTGCGATAACAACTGTTCAGCTGTCTTGTGTGGTATAATAATAATAATAATAATAATAATAATAATAATAATACATTTCTTTCGCGCCTTTTCTCAATGATTTAAAGGCACTAATTACATTCAAAATACACAAAAAATATAAAAAAGCTTGCTTAAAAAGAAAAAAACAAATTATTTACAAGTAAGATGTTGTAAAAAGCTAAAAACGTTACAAATAAAAATCTACAAAGTTAAGTTTGAAAAGTTCGTTTAAAAAGTAAGGTTTTAAGTTCACGTTTAAAAATGTCAATAGCAAACCATTCTCACTGCCAAAACAGCCACTAACTGCCCACGCGGAATTAAGATATGGGAGCCCAAAATTTAGCTTAGGCAGAGGGTAGCAAGACAGTGAGAAAGGGAAGCAAACGTCGCCGAAGGGGAGGCGGGAGGGTAAAATATCCTACACTGCGAAACAGACCGCGTAACTTGGCGAAAGAGGCAGAAAAAAACAGAATAAATTACTTAAATAGGCAAGCGAGATCCCTGGGGGGCTACGGGTAATTAGTTCTATTCACAGAAGGCGTCTGGAGTCGGAGAAAATTCCGCGCGGGCCAGCATCGCGGGAATTTTAGCAGTGAGAATAGTTTCCGCATTCTTAATATGTTCAGGTAAGGTGTTCCATAATTGAGGTGCCCCAAAGGAAAAAGCACGCCGGCCATAGGATTTGAGATTGACATTTGGAGTTACAAGAAGTTTTTTTAGACGATCTCAGGTTGCGCACTGGTTGATAGCGGAGCACTCGCGGGACGAAGGCCCGCTGCGTAGCCCCATACTCATAGATCGACATAGAACTAATCATAGAACCTATTCCCGTCATTTTTCATGGTCATGGCTAGCGGAATGTTTCGCGGGTGCGTCGTGTGCCCGCCGCCGCCGTCCGCTGAAGAAGCGGAGATTTATAGAAATTCCAAGCAGTGGAGGGACTTAAAGGTAAAACAAAATACTTTTTTCAATGGCAATTTATGTTGATATCAATCTGCGATTGACTTTTTCTTTGTGTTCTCGCTAGTTTTGAAGAATTGTTTATAAAACGTGCTCAATTAAATTCAGTTGTTTTGATTTCTTTCATCGGAGACATCTCGGCCTCGATGAGCTATAAATGGTTCGCGATAGATTAGACATTAAAAGTGGCAGTGCCTGCAAAAACGACGTTAGGCGACTCAGAGCAAAACGAAAGCTCGACCAAGAAAGAAAGCGTAACAAAACTTTCAAGCACCAACGAAGAAAGCTGCTCCAAGCCCGCAGATTTAAAGGGAAGCAGACGGAAAGAAGAGAAGGCCTCACATATGAGTCGGGTATAGCAATCGACATCAGCTCCCCCGAAAACGACGTGGTGAAGATTCTGGGTGATTTAAATCATAACGATGTTAGAGAAGCAGAGAACGCAGCGGAAATAGGTGGTTTGCAATCAATCTCTAGAGACATAGATAACAATAGTGAAACGAACAAATGCTGGTGGACGAACAAAAGGAGCTAATGAGAGAACTATTGTTTATGTCCACCAGCATGGCGGCGATGACGTAACATGAAAACCACCTATACCAGTGATGGTAGATGCGTTAATACAATCAGAGAAGCCAGCCCAAGACTCCACAGTCTTCTACTTTGACTTGGAAACTTCAAGTCGAAGCACAGATTGTGAGCTTATACAATTAGCAGCAGTCCCAGAGCAGTCCTCCTTCTCTCGCTATATACTGCCTTCAGGAAACATTGCGCCCAGTGCAGCAGCTGTACATGCAAATGGATTTCACTGATTTCCTCCACTACTTAGAGTCTTTCCTGCATTCCCCTCATTAGCTATGCTTGATCATGACGTCATTAAGGAAATCGCTTGTGTTATTCTGCATACTAATTTTGTCTTCCTGCATACTAATTTTGTCTTCCTGCATACTAATTTTGTCTTCCTGCATACTTATAATGCTTTTCAACGTAACGAGGAGTTGAAAAGCTGTTTCATAACGATTCGTAGCATTCTTTTCACATTTGTGATAACCTTTTGTTCTTAATTATTCAAACAATAAAGGTTATGTAATTATATTTCGCGATACGCTATAAATATATGTATAAATATAAATGTATAAGAGTTTTTGCTATCTCGCGTTTTGGACTGCCGTAGTCTTGTGACCAAACTTGTTACCAAAGTTAGTCTAAAGCTCTAAACCCTCGGAGCTCAATACGCTGCATTCGATCGAGGAGTGCGTTCCCGGTTTTTTTTCCCAATGGGTTTTATTCCTGGTTTTCGTACCGGGCAGTGTATCATTGTTTTGTATTTCATTCGCATTTCATTTTTCTTGTTATCTTATTAATCTATGCGCATCTATGTAGATGTTATAAAATGAATTCTGTAATTTTGACATTACGTTTAAGATCGTTTGTAAGTTTTTGAATCGTATTTCGTTTCACCTTGTGCATTATTTAGCTATGTTGTCATTATGTATTTAAAAAAAAATTGTATTGCCCAGACGTCTTGTAATAAAGCGGGTCCATAGTGTCCGTTAGACACCCAGCACGAGTTATACTCCATAGTTGTCCTGGTTAGCTCAGTTGATAGAGCACCGGTCTGCAGAGCGGGAGGTCTCGGGTTTGAACCCCCAACGCACCAACACTCAGGGTCTTAAAATAATTGAGGACGAAGGTGCTGCCTTTGCTATGACATCGGCAAATGGTTAGACCTACACGTGGCTCGGATGAACACGTAGAAATGGCGGTCCTGTCTCCCATGGGGACGTAAAAGAACCACTGAGGAGGACGTAAAAGAACCACTGAGAACGAAGCAAACACTGGCTGTGACCACCCTCAGTGTCATACTTGTTCATGGGTGGGGTGGGTCTGATTTTATATAGAATTTGCGCTATACAAATGCATAAATTTATTTATTTTTATTTATTTAGTGTTTACATTGGCGCTTAGCGCGATGCGCGGAAGGTAGTTATGAATGAGTGCCTTCCTGCATACGAATGAAAAGCGCACTTTTCTACGACCGAATTTGTAAGTCGGGCTTGGCTTGTAGCCAAGCAACCCGACTAAAACAAAGATATCCTTTACAAACATAGATCAAAACAACATAACGTAACATGCCTTGACCAGGACTCGAACCTGGGCTACTGCGGCCCAAACGTAGTGTCTTAACCACTAGACCATCAAAGTTGTGGATACGATAGCTGAACATTTTTTAACAATTAAAAACGCCTTATAGGATTTTGATATACTTAATAAAATTGCAAAGTATCAAAAGCCTTTTAATAGCCGCTACATTCTAATAACCGCTACATCGCTAGACTCTGTCGATTTTCAGTTTGCTAGCTATCAGCCACTTTAAGTTTTTATAACTTTACCGGCGGAGGAAAACAAACTGAATGTTAAAACGTCAAACTTTTACGCATCGTTTGCGCATCGTTAATAAACTTACACTGAACTTAGGCCCCGTCCACACGTATACGTTTACGTTTGTAAACGCATATTTTTTATGGGTTTAGGCCTCCCGTCCACACGTAAACGATGAAAACGGTCACCCTAAACGGATATTTTCCAAAAAGGCTCTCCAAAGTGGATATTTTCGAAAACGCTGTTTACCCGTTTACGCCGTGTGGACAGCGTAAACGCATATTTTCGTAAACGCTGATGTCACAGCTGTTTATGGCGCATGCTCAAGTTATCTAGCGCATGCTCAATGCAGATTTTAAGCGTTTACGTATCGTTTTAGCGTTTACGTGTGGACAGGTGAAAACGAATCGTAAACGATGGCTGGCTTCGTGTGGACGGGAGCGTTTTAGATAAAAAAAAATATGCGTTTACGAACGTAAACGTATACGTGTGGACGGGGCCTTTAAAATTCGCATGGAAGATTAGCACCTCGGAAAAATAAACAAAGCAGCCAATCATATGGGCATGCTAAAACAATAAACCCACACTTTGTTTAAGTTCAAAATATATTTATTGATAACAAACGATTACATAATTATACAGACTATTTAAAGCTTTGATGGAAAGGAACAGACAGATCTAGAGTTGGTTTTTTAGTCTCTTTCATCGGGTTTATACAAAATACTCTTTGATTCCTTTTGGTTTTCTTTGTCTCACTGCACTGCAATCATCGTTTCGGGTGTAATTAATCCTCATGATTCTTAGAATACTTGTAAGGTTCGGCTATATTTCTAAACGCCGAGTTCACCTTTTAAGCCCCGTCTACACGAGCAATTTTTATGTGGCAACTGTATGTGATAATTTTTATTTGCCCGTGTAGATGATCCACCCCTACACGAGCAATTTTTATGTGGCAACTGTATGTGGCAATTTTCATTTGCCCGTGCAGATGATCGACAAATATTTGTTGTTAATTTGCGTCAGTAATAATTTCGCACAGCGGAGGGACTGGGCCGGTTCTACATACAGATGACGTCGATATAATTGTCACATTTTATGTGGCGTCTCGTCCACACGGACAATTATCGGTATGTGGCAATTTTTATTTGCCACATAAAAACTAACACGCTAGCTTTTCAGCAAATACAGTTGTCACATAAAAATTGGTCATTTTTCATCATCTACACGGGCAAATAATATATATAGATAAGCTTAGCCTAACAGCGTCGCCCTCTGAACAAGCTTAACTAACGTGAAACTTAACTATAAAGGTGAAAGGTCGGAAGCACAAGAATTTAGATTGACGACCGGGCTATTTTTCAATTTTAGCAATTTTCAAAAACAGTATTACCCGACCATCTGTACAGTACATTTAGACCGTACAAAAGTTCACAAAAATATTTTTTTACATTCATCCTCACATCCATCACACGTTAAAAACGCCATTCCGTATTCTCAATTTCTCAGACTTCGACGTCTTTGTAGTGATGACTCCAATTTTTCCAACAAATCAGAAGAAATGTGCCAGTTTTTCAAAAATCGTGGGTACCCTGACTCTGTTGTTAATATGGGCCAACAACGTGCACAACAAATCGACAGACAATCAGCACTACAAACGTCACAGAAGGAAGAGAACGAGAGAATTCCATTCACCCTCACTTTCCACCCACACAATCACACAGTCAAAAGCATCATTTTAAAAAATTTCAAATTACTCCAAAACGACCCCGAAACTAGCAGAATTTTTTCACAACCCCCACTAATTTCATTCAAACATGACAAAAACATAGGCAACTTTCTAGTGACGAGCACACTGAAATCTGACGATGAACCGGGAACTTTTAAATGCGCACGCACACGATCCAACACTTGTCCTTTCATTCATAACGCGGACAAAATAACGGGACCCAAACGATCTATTAAAATCACTGATCGTTTCACATGCACCTCCGTAAATGTTATCTACTGCATAACATGTACTTTTTGCAAAAAGATATACATTGGCGAAACAGGGAGCAGACTGGGCGACCGTTTTCGCGAACATCTCCGAGACGTTGAAAAAAGTGACAAAGACGCATCCAAACCGGTCGCGCGTCATTTCAATCTCACTAACCATTCTAAACAACACATGACAATCTGCGGCCTTTCCCTACACCAGGGTAACACAGAAAGCCGTAAAAACTTAGAACAAAAAAAATCATCTTTCAAATCGGCACTCTCAAACCCCACGGAATCAACGAACGCTTTTCATTCAACTAATTTACATTTGTTTTTCACGTCACCAAATTTCCACCAATAGCGTAGCTTCACCTACTATATTAAACCACACACTACCCACAATCCCTTGATTCGCTCCGACGAAGGGCTAGCGCTCGAAACGTCAGCTTTCTCGAATCTTTTTACGGTGGTTAATTTACCTTATCGACTCAGTCGATAAAACCAAATTCTTGTGCTTCATCCCCTCCGACGCAGCACCACAGTTTCTCTAGAAACTAACCCCATTCATTTATAAAATCTAAGTCTTGTTTTGTTTACATAAAATCGCTTTTCAATCTATGTAATGAATGAACAAACACATAAAAATGGACAACACAATCTTCTTTCGAAAAATTTTATTCAAATCTCCATTAGTTTGTTTAAAAGCAAAACGCGTACCGTACCATTTATAGCGCATCGAGGCCGAGCCGTGTCTTCGATGAAATTCAAGAAATTAATACAACTGAATTTAAGCTACACGATTATAAACAATTCTCGAAAACTAACGATAACACAAACAAAAAGTCAATCACAGATTTATATCAATATAAATTCCCATCGAAAAATGTAATTTGTTTTACCTTTAAGTCTTTCCGACGACTACTGTGCGCGCTTCTCGGGTTTTAAATCCCCGGCTGAAATCCGTAAAACAAACATCTCTCCGCATTGCTAAAAATGTATGAAGTTCCTCGAAGCAAGATTTTATCCCTGAAAGCTCTTCTTTTTCCACTAAAGCGGCTTCTGAGTATCCCTTTATTTAGTATCCTGTCTTGAGAAGCAAACCGCAAAAAAATGTTGGGTAATAACGACTTTAATTCTCCGCTGAAAACAGCAAACGATCATGCAACTAAAGTGTTTACCGAGCTGACGGCTGTGAGCCGCGTCATTCGCGCATGTTTTGCGACGTCATACGCGCCAGCGAGCTAGCGGCGGGCGTACGGCTACGGCACACTGCGGGCAGACAACGCGCCCGCGAAACATTCCGCTAGCCATGACCATGAAAAATGACGGGCATAGGTTCTATAAGTATGGAGCTACGCAGCGGGCCTTCGGCCCGCGAGTGCTCCGCTAAAAATTGCCACATGAAAATTGCTCGTATTGACGGGGTTTACGTTTATCATCAGATCTAAGAAATTTATTATTCGAGGCTGTTTTCGCAAATCCTTGATCATGTAGAAAAACGTAACCAGATAACCGTGTTTACTGGATCAAATGATACTATACTTTGTGGAAGTTACTATGGGTATCTGGATAAGGGGAGGGGGCTATAGGGAGAGACAGCAGTAGTCTCGACTTATTTTGGTGGGTCCCTAGCATGTAAAATAGTTTTGACCAGTTCCCTGACTGCTATCACACAAAATATATATTCTAAAAAATCACTCTATAGGTCCTTTATTTTAACACATATGCTCTTTCTTGTAGGACAATAAAAAATTTGGTCACCCTTTTTAATAATAATAGTAATGACAATAATAACTTTAATATTTATAAAGCGCAAAATACATGTGTATATGATCCAATGCGCTGTGGAGCAGCTGCAAACAGTAACGTTTGATATACATGTAAATATATATTTTCTCCACCGATTCAGGCAAATAATTGCAGGATTTAATAGTTTTAGGTTTAATACACCAACTATTTAATTTAATTATAGTGTTTTGTGTATTAGCTCCATGCTGAGTGGGGGTTTAGATGTATAAAAGATCATTGAAATCAGCATAAAATATTGTTGTCACCAAATGCATGGTTTCAAAATTTGATAAATAAAATCCAGGGCTGCATTTCTATCACAGTGTGTAAAATGGGGGCCTACGCGACTCCCACGTTCGTATTTTAGCCGTTTTTATAGTTTTGCTCTCACAAGTTTATCATTTAAGGAACGTCCTTTCTTGTACGATGTTTTTTTACGATATGATTGGTCGTTCCTTAAAATTGTCGGCTTTCTATTAAATGCCATTCTTTCATGATAATTTGTTCAAGACAACGGCAAGTTAGGCATTGATGGTTGATATTGTAATATATTCCCACCAGGTATAACCGCACACAAAGCCAAGGACCTAGAATCCGAGACACTTGCCGATACTAAAACCTAAAACCCAAAATTAAACCAGAAAATCCCAACCAACCACTCAAATCTAAAGGAGAGATATGGCGAGACAGCAACTCCGATGGACCTTCAAAACGAAGGTCTTGTGCAGCATTCATGTTATAGGATGCGGTAGGATCATGTATGGCATCAACCAAAATGAGCCATAGTGGCAAGAGTGAGGGCTAAAGAAAAGGCCACCCCGGCTCTATAGCTGTGGAGAGTTTTACCCTCGTAAATTGGAGCGTCTTGCAGATAGGAACGGAGGCGGGGCTGTAATCCTGTCAAGTGGAGTTCGTAATCTGCTCGCAAACATCTTGCATCCCGACAAAGAACTCCAAAAACTAGAAAACTCCTTTTAGGGAGTCTTTTGATTGCATAAGCAGAGGACAAAGGGATGCTCTGCGATTGGTAAGGACGGCTTACATGACAAATATATATTATATAGAGGCTGCCAGCCCTTGAGTGGTGAACTGGATGAAATGTCGAGAGAAAAACGCAAACGATTGTGCGCGGGAAACTCGGGAGAGAACCCACCCAAGGGATGGCAACCTGAGCGTCAGTAATCCAACTTGGGCATTAGACACCCTTTCAGGCTACCATGGGAAAAAGGGAAACGAAACAAATGGTGCGGTAGAAGGCGCGGAACAGGATAGGCGAACAGGGCAACCACAGTTATGAATTTTAGGCTATAGATGAGAGCATTACAAATAATGTGGACCTGCGTCTTTTCCGGGAACCTTTTCAAGCCAGAAAGCGACATTATCCAAGGCGTGTCAGAGAAAACATCTTGTCTCCCGGCCAAGAGCGCAGAAAACTAGAAAAACTCCTTTTAGGGTGTTTTTGATTAGCATAAGCAGAGGACAAAACGAAGTTCTGCAATTGGTAAAGACGGCTATACATGACAAAAATATATATAAATTATATAAAGGCTCCCAGCCCTTGAGTGAAAAACTCTTGAGGAAAACGTAAACGATTGCGCGCGGGAAACTAGCGAGAGAACCCACCCAAGGGATGGCAACCTGAGCGTCAGTAATCCGACTAGGGCATTAGACACCCTTTCAGACTACCATGGGGAAAAAAGGAAACGAAACAAATGGCGCGCGAGAAGGCGCGGAACAAAACAAACTCCGCAAATGACAGGGAAAATAATGAGTAAACGGAATGGAATACGGATAACAATCCGAAGCATGTAAACTTCGAATTTAACACCGAGATAAACACGTGAACCAGTAATAAAGTCTAGTAATAAAGGCGGAACGCACAATAAAAGAGTGCTAAACCGGGTTTCCTTTGTGTGAGGTGACTGGACGATTCACTGGCTTAGAACAATAGACTATTGTTTTCGGTTTAGTTCTTATATACTTACTTATGTAAATTTTCTTCATTTTCTTGATAATGATGACAGGATGTCATCGAAACGTCGAAATCTCTCCGCGTTAGTTTTTCTGATTAATAAACCGGGTAGAACTGGCAAAAAATACTTATAGAAAAGGAAACGATAGGATGCCAAATTGGATGCAAATGACATGAAAAATAGTGAATCTGCAAAATTTAAAACTAAAAATAAATACAGGAACCAAGCAGACCCAGGGTAATAAAAAACCAACGTTTACTTGGCGGATAGCGGAAAACCACGTAAAGCTAAAAACTTGGTATGAGAAAACCAGAAGTATACAAAACTAATATGAGTAAAATGTAAAAAAGCACTGCACAAACCCAATGTTTGTGAGGCAAGAAAGTACGCATAACAAAACGTCACGAACAAGAGTACAAACTAAAAAGGAACCCGAGGGGAAAGCACTGCGCAAACCCGATGTTTCTGAGGCGAAGTACGAAAAACAAAACTGGACAAATAGAGGCATACAAACTAAAATGGGAAATGAGGGAAAAGCACTGCACAAACCCGATGTTTGTGAGGCAAAATACGCAAAACATAAACGTACAAACACAAAAAACGTACAGACTAAAAAGGCGACCGAGGGAACAGCACCGCACAAACCCGGTGCTCGTGAGGCGAAGGACGCAAAGCTATAAATACCTCAACAACCAAATACAAAGCGTGTAAATCCCATGCATATAAGCTGTGGGGGAGAGAAAAACTATAGAAAGAATCGATGCTAACGGATAAGGGACAAGGAGCAGGGTGAGGAGATAACCGGCGAATACGTGGAGCCGCGGGGGAACAAGCGATAAAACGGCTATAAGGCCGGACAAATACCAAAGAGAATTTGACCAGTAAGGGTTCTGGATGAACTGAGCCTGGTTGAGGCGCTTGAGCTGGCTGAAGAAACGCTTGAGCTATCTGGAACTACCTGCGCCACGGCAGCTTGCTCGTCGGACATGGTGAGAACACAAAGGGAACAACACAAAAGGATTCTCACTTGAACTGGGCCGAAATTAGATGCACAGATTTTATTTATACTCGCTCTGTAAGGGACTGGAGCGAATGGCAAGGCAAATCTGTCACAACAATAAAATTCGGCTTGATAAAACTCGCGCGTTGCAACAAACTAATTTGCCACAACAAAGAATTCGAACGCATTCTGAGCATCCCCTCAGCTTGGCCTGAATAAAATCCCTGACCTGTCGTCGGGGAAGAAAAGACTTCTAGCATTATCCTTCCCAGATCTGAGGAGCGGTCCCAAGAAAAACTAATTGTTCAAACGTATAGAGAAACATCAGGGTGGCTTTTTTTTTTTTTTGGGGGGGGGGGGGGGGGGGGGGGGGGCTAGTTATAACCTTAGCCTGTTCTTGTAGTGAACCTTGGGTAAGAAAATTGAAAATCTCCTGTAGTTTGGGCTGACCTTGCAGGATCTCTTCCCAACGGGGGAGGTGATTGTGGATCTCTCCCGCCTTAAAGACGGTTGTGATCCGGGAGCATAAGGACATAGTTGGGATTCCATTTTGGAAGAGGGTAACGGGGCCGCAGTGCTCGGGCGGTCATCCTTCCAGTTGACCCGTTGATAACACTTGGTTCTGGAGAGTGGTTATTTGGTGCGAAGTTAGATGTCTTTCACACTTGTGGGGTGGCTGCAAATAGGATAACATGAATGAACTAAAAAAAACGGAGAGGAAGGGGGAGAGAGTATTCCGAAAATGAAGGTGAACTGACGGAAGGGTGAACGCCCGAGCGGAGCAACCCCGAAATACCCCGTCCAGGAACAGGGTAATGAAGGATTTTAGATAACCCCATCGGGGAGGCTTCGCAACGGGCGAAGTAGGCTGGGGAACGGTGATACGTTTGTGGAAATCGAGAACATTCCCGTGAAAAATGAACACATTTTAAAAGAGGTCACCCAGTTGCTTCAAAGAAACTAGCAACAAATTCAAGCGCGGTCACCCCGTCGCTTCAAAACAAACGAGAACAAATTCAAGCGCGGTCATCCCAGACGCTTCAAAACAAACTATAACAAATTCAAGCAAGGTCACCCCCGTCGCTTCAAAACAAACTAGAACAAACTCAAGCGAGGTCATCCCAGACGCTTCAAAACAAACGAGAACAAACTCAAGCGAGGTCACCCCCGTCGCTTCAAAACATTCGAGAACAAACTATGATCAAGCGAGGTCACCCCCGTCGCTTCAAAACAAACTAGAACAAATTCAAGCGAGATCATCCCAGACGCTTCAAAACAAACGAGAACACTCAAGCGAGGTCACCCCCGTCGCTTCAAAACAAACTAGAACAAATTCAAGCGCGGTCATCCCAGTCGCTTCAAAACAAACTAGAACAATTGTAAGCGAGGTCATCCAGGTCGCCTCTAAACAAACTAGAACAATTTTAAGCGAAGACACCCCAGTCGCTTCTGAAACGAACTAGAGCAATTTCAAGCAAGGTCATCCCAGTCGCTTCAAAACAAATTAGAACACTTAACAAATTCAGGCGAGGTCACCCCAGTCGCCTCAAAACAAACTAGTAACAAATTCAAGCGAGGTCACCCCAGTCGCTTCAAAACAAACTAGAACAAATTCAAGCGAGGTCATCCAGGGGTCAATTTAATAAAACCTCCACAAGTGCAATCTACAAGTGCAGCCATTGTTTCAGAGGTAGAAAACAATAGCCACACCTGCAAACCACAAGTGTAAAAGCTCTATCAAATTGGCCCCAGGTCGCCTCAAAACAAACTAGAACAATTTTAAGCGAAGTCACCCAGTCGCTTCTGAAACGAACTAGAGCAATTTTAAGCAAGGTCATCCCAGTCGCCTCAAAACAAATTAAAACAAATTCAGACGAGGTCACCCCAGTCGCCTCAAAACAAACTAGTACTTCACAAATTCAAGCGAGGTCACCCCAGTCGCTTCAGACAAACTATAACAAATTTAGGCGAGGTCACCCCAGTCGCTTCAAAACAAATTAAAACAAATTCAAGCGAGGTCACCCCTGTCGCTACAAAACAAACTAGTAACAAATGCAAGCGAGGTCACCCCAGTCGCTTCAAAACAAACTAGTAACAAATTCAAGCGAGGTCACCCCAGTCGCTTCAAACAAACTAGAATAATTTTAAGCGAGGTCACCCCAGTCGCTACAAAACTAATTAGAACAAATTCAAGCGAGGTCACCCTAGGCTCAGTCTCCAGCCGTGGGTGTCTCGATGCGCCCGCGATATCTCCCCACCTCACGGCTGGGCGCACGGGTTTGGTTATTGTTTACATTGACCAATCAGAAACGAACCCGCCGAAATTTGCGGGGCATAAATTAGCGGGTATTTGCATAAATAAACAAAGATGGCGGACTATGCAAGCTTTAACAGGCGGGTTTGAAAATGCTTGCTCGTACGCGCTTCAGAAGTTTGGGTTTGATAATTTCAGGGAGAAACAGAGTCTTGCTATGAAGAAACTTATTTTGGGACGAGATGCATTTGTCATTCTACCGACTGGTTCGGGTAAATCCTTAACTTTTCAAGCTTTTCCACTAGTGTTGGATCACTTCGAAGGAAAGCAAAGTTCGCATCAATCTATTCTATTATGTAAATGACGTGTCCATTTTCCGCATAATTGTAATGACGTCATGGACAAGCAACCAAAGCCGTGCGCCCAGCCGTGAGGTGGGGAGATATCGCGGGCGCATCGAGACACCCACGGCTGGAGACTGAGCCTAAGGTCACCCCAGTCGCTTCAAAACAAACTAGTATCAAATTCAAGCGAGGTCACCCCAGTCGCTTCAAACAAACTAGAACAATTTCAAGCGAGGTCACCCCAGTCGCTACAAAACAAATTAGAACAAATTTAAGCGAGGTCACCTCAGTCGCTTCAAACAAACTAAAACAATTTTAAGCGAGGTCACCTCGGTCGCTTCAAAACAAATTAGAGTCGCTTCAAAACAAACTGGTAACAAATTCAAGCGAGGTCACCCCAGTCGCTTCAAAACAAGGTGGAACAAACCCGTCGCTATAAACAAGCTAGTGAACAAACAAAGCAAAGTCGAGCGAAGTCACCCCCGTTGCCGAAAACCGAGCTAGTAAAAAGTTCGTGAAAATGGCGGTACAAGGTGTAAAAGATTTGTACGGAACCTACCAACTCTGGCTCTGCAAGCTGGTTTAGCAGTTGTGGTTGTGCTGGTTGAGCAATAAATTGCGTGTCTTGGTGTTGCGGAGCTGGTTTGATAACTGCTTGAACTTCGGGGTGTAAAGGAGTTACAGGAACTCTCGCCATAATGGGAAAAGGCGGGGTGCAGCGATGGCCATGGTAAAAAGTTATCGTCTTGCACGGGTCCCGACCTAAACTTTACTGAACTAGGCTGAATTACGGAGCGGGCAGCTTATAAATAGAGGGAGGAGGTCCGGGGTTATGCCACGCATTCCCACGAGTACGCTGGGAATGTAAAGAAGTATATGATTGTATATATTAGGCTTTTTGTGCGTATATCCCTAGTGAGAATAGTGTTACAAAGGGCAATATTATTGTTTTCTTTGTTGTTTTGCTGGAGGGCTAGTTTTCCATCTTCAAATTGCACTTCAGACAGTGTTTTCTGTATAAACGTTCTAGGTAACCTCTCTGACGGAGGTGGTGTATGAATTTTTTGACTTTCTCTTCAATGGTATTTTAGAAGAGTTGTTTGTTCTCAGTAGTCTTTGTAGAGCCTCTCCCTTGATAAAACCATATTTACACCTGGGGGGGGGGGGGGGGGGGGGGACATGAGGACATGAGGAGTATGTGTATATTGGAATGTTTCAGTTGGTTTCAGATGAATGCGTACATTAACTACTGCCTCTTTTTTAATCTTTGGCCTTTGTATATGTTGTGGTTCAAATTTTTCTTTGGTTTAAAAATTTTCAAACCAGTTTAGTTTTTATTTTCCTTTGTCTCAGATTCATTATCATATTCTGAGACAAAGGAAAACAAAAATCAAACTGGTTTGAAAATTTTCAAACCAAAGAAAAAATAGAACCACAACATATACATTAGTATCCAAGAATGTTGTTTCGGTATTCAGATATTTCAGCCGTGAATTTGATTGTAGGGTGATGTTTGTTAGATTGTTCAATGAACTTTCTTATTCTCTCTCTGTTAACGTCCAAGAGTAAGAAAACGTCGTCTATGAAACGTTTCCAAACGAGCTGTTTTGTTACGCTTTGGCTTAGGATGTCTGTCTCAGCTGTTACCATAAAGATGTTGGCGAAACAGACTCCTAGTGCCATTTTTGTCCCCATAGCAGTTCCATGTGTCTATAGATAATACTTTCCGTTGAATTCAAATGAGTTCTCCTGTGCCCGATGGTGGGCACAAGCTTTGTAGACCTATACTTAACTTGAAATAAAACTTGTTGTTGTTGTTGTTGTTGTAGGATAAGCCTTAGCGTTTGTTCGAGTAGTGGCTTGGGGATAGGAGTTTTATTTTGGTAAAATAAAACGTATTCTTTGCACACTGTTTGTACCCCTCCTCTTGTAGTATGTTCGTATATAGACTTGTTACGTCCATTGAAACAAGTAACGCCTTCTCTGGTATCTTTATTTTTTATTTATTTAATTTTATTTAACCCAACCCCTATCACACACAAAGAATGTTGGAGGGAGAAAAAATATCATGCAAGCACATACCTTAAGAAAAAATCATTCATTGTGTTGAAAAAGTATTCATGCCCATACCAAAACACCCATCTCCCCCTAATCGCGAAATTAAAGTGACGCGAACAATAAGTGTCGTGAATATAACATGACGCGAAAATTAAGTGACTTGCATTTTGTCATTAATCAAGAAAGAATGAGTTTATTACTCATGCGCAAAGCGCAATCAGTTTTTAAATGCCCTTCGTTTTTCTTTTTACTCATGCGCGTAGCGGCATGAGTTAAGGTTTGGGCTCCGTTTTTCTTTTTTTTTTTTTGGTGTCACATTTGTGCATGCAAATTAATGCACGCATATTTTAGTTTCATTATCCCGGGCTTGCGATTTTCCCTTCGGTCAGCACAGTACATATTTGACTTCCGGTTTTTAGGAATGACGTAAACAGTAACGCCACCAAAACAACGTCATGGAATCGTCACACTGTCACGCCATCATCCCCCATCCCACCCTACATCAAGTTACTTATTTATGAGGTTCCGACGAATCGCTGCTTTCTTTGTGGTAGCCTTCTTCATAAAAAGCAATTAAAAATAGAAACGCGTATTACATTTATGAATTTCAAGAAATTCCAGTTTGTTCGACTCGTGAAAAAACTACGGATTTGTTTTCTGGTATTTTTAAGTATGATAACATTCAGTATATGTACAAACGGCCTTCCTTAGTTTCATGTGTATAGTCTCGACGAAACTCGGCGAGTTTGGGTCGACTACTTCACGTCTTCCATTTTCTAAATGCTTTGAAAACCCCTCGTGTTTCGTAAATTATTCAAAGTTGTCGCGTTCTGGGATTATTTGCCACTTGGGAATCACCGATCGTCGTTAATACAATAGGTCATTTGCACGGTTGTAGTCAAATGACGCCATCGCCGTGCATGGCCTATTGTATACAGCTATTTCAATTAACGTCGGATGAAAAAGGCGAAAAGCCAAGACCGCAAGGTAGTATGTGATTTTTATGCAATGGCTGTTAACCCTAACCCATACTAACTTGCGGTATTGGCTTTAAGCTTTCATCCGACAACGTTTATTGAAATAGCTGTATATAACTATAGTTAGCTATTTCGGTAATGTGACCGCTTCTCTGTTCGCTCTAACTATAGTTAGAAAATTGACGCCTGGGTGATCCAAAACAATACAGACTAACTATAGTTATACCCAAGCAGGGTTCATGGGTTAGTCTTAAGTTTACAAACAAACAACCAATCAGAATGTGACAATTCTTTTCGCACGTGCGAGATGAGCATATATAAATATGCAAAATAAAAACCAAGCGTGAAGCGAGGGGGAAACCAAAAACAACAAACAAAAAATTTACATACAACAAGGTAGCAACACATGTACCCGGTGTCGAGCATCCGTTAAAATTTTCAGCTTATTTCTCATTTTTCTCCGACGGTTTGCCGCACGAAAAAAATAAATAAGAAGAAAAACTAGACACACTTTACGTCGGTCAACCATGTTGACATTGCACGGATCAACAATAAGGGCCGTCACGAACCTCTTTTAATTCTGACGTCATCCATAGGCTAATTAGAACGAACTGTAGTTAACTGCGTGGTGTGACCGCAAAGTCGACCGAAAGCACCAACTACAGTCAGGTATGACATCACGTAACTTGAGACTAACTTAAGTTAAACTTTAGTTACGTCGTAGATGTGACCGCAGCCATTGTCACCTTTGATCTATAACAAGTTTTGTCGCTTTGAATACAGTAGTATAAATTAACTCCACTTGAACAGTGCCCTTTGACTTGCAAATGAAGCCAGGATGACTTCGAAACGTCGTTTCTTTTCGCTTATTTTTATTATAAATATAGGAAACAATCGGTACAATTACAGAAAAGTTTCTTATAGTTTTTCTACAGTGACGTTCGTGTATTTGACTCTTTCCTTTATTTCTTGGAGCTCTCTAATTAGCACAGTAGCATGTTGGCACTTCCAGCAAGCAATATTTGAAATAATGGCCGTATTTATACTAGAAATACGTGTCTCGCAGAACCTCGCGAAGCTCGGGGGAGGATGCACTGCAAAATTTTAGCGATGTGGGAGAGATGGAATTTCTGATTTGACTGGAGGAGAGGTTGGGTTGCATGCCGGCAATGGCCCTGAAATTTAAAGTTGAGACATTCTTATCGCCAGTTGCTTCGATTTAACTTGTACTTAGTGCCCTGTATTCTTAAATTATAATAAATGGGAACTGGTACTGGTCAGTTTTGGGTTGTGAGCTGTGGGTCACTGTAACTGCTATGGGACTGGGTATCAAAAGATCCTAGGGCCCTTATTTCCACAACCCCCCCCCCCCCCCCCAACCTTTGTTCATTAATTTTTGCCCGAAAGAAAATTGGTCTGAAAGTGGATGTATAGTTTTGTTGTGGACATGGGTCCAGGACAATATGCAGTGGTGTTCTGTTTATTTTGATTGGGTGAAAGTTTGTTTATCAGGAATACAGGTAACTCCTGCTGTCTTGATTAAATTTCCTTTTTGAAGCTTGTGAGTGCTATCTCCCAAAATTAACCAGTTCCCTTTACATACTGCTGTAGCTGTTGTTCTATATACTGTGTATCAAATAGTTGCTAATCCAATTCACTATTCGCTTCAATGGTTGAGATTGCAGGAGTTAAAACTATATTTTGGATACAGGTCATGAGAGTTACGAAATTGATTACAAAAGTTAAACATGAATATTCAAGATGAAGCAACAGATTCTCTGCAAATATCATAAGCAATGTATAGAGACCAGGATGGAGAATTCGTAGGTTAAGACCAGCACTTAGGCCTTCATGACAAGTTAACCGTTTTAAAAATCTCAAAATCAAAATTAATTTGTAGGTGTACATTCTCCTTACTGGTGTCAATACAGTTCACATAGTCACATAACTACAGTGAATTTGTATTCAATTTCCACAGACAACTTATGTTAAAGGTGATCAGGTTCTCAATTTGCATAATCTATGTAATTGTTCGTACACTGATATTGTGAGGAGATTTGAGATACTGATCACCATTCCAATAATAAATGTGAAGCAGTAATGTTGATGTTCCATGTCATTTAATCTTATATCAAAGTTCCTTAGTGACCTTAGCGAATCACCATTCCAATAATAAATGTGAAGCAGTAATGTTGATGTGTCATGTGTTTATCTATACAGTTGCTACACATTAGCTGGTCATGATTGCTAACAGAAAATTGTTTTTTCCTTACAAAATGAAAATTGTAGACAGAAATTCTCCTTACTAAACCATTTGAATATTATTTCTTATTGACGTATTTTGTAAGGAATGCCGTAAACTCAAGATAGCGTATACAAAGTATATTTCGCTCACTGCTCATTCACAAATAATGCTAAATTATGCAAATGTTGTATATTTGTGAAATAATTTCCACCTGTGTTATCTGTAGTTTTGATCATATTTGAAAGAGAAATTACATGTTGACACCATGGATACATTTTGTAGAACTATATATCTGTGCTGGAAAGAGTTTTGGCTTCCATCAGATCAGACCAGTTTTCTTGCACCTTTCCATGTCATTTAATCTTATATCAAAGTTCCGTAGTGACCTTAGCGAGAATTTACAGCATGTACTAAGACAATAGTTTCCAGTGTTTGAGTACTAATTTTTTATATTGAAAAAATATCCTCTTATGATCTGCCTGTCAGTTGTTTAGCTACTTAATTTTTTTTTTTTTTTTTTTGCAAAAGGTAGATTAAAGAATAATTTATGGAGGGTTGTATACTTAAGCTTAAGCTTATACTTGCCTTTAAATGTAGGTTGTTTCAATTGAAGAGCATTAAAGAGCGGATTAAAGTGCGGTGGTTTGAGCTAGATTTCTTAATCGTTCTTCTTCTTTGAGCCTTTCCTGTAATAAGTGTTTGCTTTACCCTGCCGTATAAAAGATATTCGTCACGAGTATTTAGCTGATCGTGTAATTCTTGCCGCCTCTCGTTGCGTCTATAAACAGAATCATTTTGTCGAACACTTCCAGTGGGTGTCGCCTCTTCTGATCGGTTTCGTTCAGAATTCAAATGGAGGCATTTGGTCAAGGCGTTTGAACCAACTCAAACGATGTGCCTAGGCTGTTCGAAATCTTTGTATCGATGCTGTCGTTGTTTCTTCGTTGCTCGATCGCGCTGAATTTACGTGAATTTCAAGTCGCCGTTCTCGCTCCATCGGGATTTCGGTGGTTAATCTTCTCGGGAAAGGATTTCTAGCCACTTGTTGAATCCAGCGTTGTTGTGTTTGCTGTTCTTTCTCAATTAGTCGTGTTTAACCGAGAGTAAACACTTTTTCACAGACATCCCGGCCGCCATTCGCGGCCATTCGGCCATGAATAAACATGAGAGCGCGCCATTGTCAGCGGTCGCGATTTTTGTTGCCAGGCAACTGCACGACATCTTCAGTATATATATATAAATATATTTTTCGCTCGATTTGGCGCGGCTCAGCTCCCGAGAACCGAGCACCCGAGCGGCCTTCGGCCGTCAAATTTATTAACCTCGCTACGTTCGGGCCTTCGGCCCTCGCTTCGCGAGGAACTAGAAGACGGCTAAGTCGTCTAGTGTAAATTCGGGACGACCTTACGACGTCCTTACGCGTTAAGGTCATCGATCAGACGCCCTTAATTTCAGATGGCTAAGCCGTCTTCCCTTTTTCTCGAATTTATACTAGACGACCTTTGGTGCGCTAAGGTCGTCTCTAGTATAAATACGGCCAATCGTCCCCCTTCATTAATCGCCTCATGTTCAATTATGGCTCCCTTTTGGAGTGAAAATATTAATAATCGCCCCGGCTATTATTCAAGGAAATGTGGTGTATCAAGAAAGAAATTTGGATTATAAAACTACGGTAAACTTGTTCTGTAAAAAACGGTGTACACATAACATCGGTTGTTTACCATTTACCCAAAAAATCCGGAAATTTCAGTTGGAATGTACATGGAAAGGCTAATTTGGTCTTCTCAAAAGGAAAATTTCCGGAGAAAACGGGATTTCTTCAAAGGTAGTCCAAAATTCCCAACCGGAATTTCCGAACGGAAATGTGTGTACCATTTGCTTTTATCTACCAGTTCCAGGACCTGCGCCAGTTTTGATGCGTAAGCGTGGTTACTCAGCTCGTTTCTGGTGTCAATGGTAAAATTACCATACCAAAGTGCACACCAATCTCAAACGGAACTCCCTTTCTGGAGTTTTGTTTACCATTTACACAAACCGTGGAGCAACCTGTTTCCCCGTGTAAATGGTAAACACTCATTATTATTACTGTTAATTTTTATTATTACTATATATTATTATTATTATTATTATTATTATTATTACAAGGTTGACTGTGTGTCACTTTTCAGTCGCTATTGTCATCCAGGACTATACAGTCAAAAACATTCTGAAAAGAGTCAATAAAAACAGGAATTGTATCTTGAGGTTTAATGTTTCTGTTTGTCTCCTCAGAGAGTGATGTGACACCTTTACTTTTTATACCACAAGGAACAAAATGATTAAACCAACTCAGATCAATGTTACAGTTCAGGGCGATACCATGAGTTGAAATCCAACGGCTTGTGTGGACACCTGTAGGAAGAGAAGGAAACCAGCATAAAAAAAAAAACAATAATGTCCCAAAGGCCATTGCAATTACATGATTGTACTTGAAAGTTGCTAAGAACTGTTTAGTCTGCTATTATTTTATTTTTTTAGTTTCTTATTATAAATATAACCAAAATATAACCAATAAATATTAATAATTTTATAAAAAAAATCATTTCAAGTCACTAGCATTATATAATTTGTAAGAGCATCAAGACTTTGTATGAACCTCTAAATGCATACAGTATATTGTATTATTGTAGTCTTGCCACTTTACCACTTACAAAATTAATGATATGCAACATGTGAGCCAGTACTCAGAGGCCTACAGTGTGAGCACTTAGCTCTAGTTATCATAATACATGTTCATGTAGGTATGCCACTGCCCTGGATAGAATACTAGTCCATTATCCATTTTGTTCAATGGGATTCTCCAACAATTCACTGGCAGTATTTGTCAGATCCGAGGTGAGGGGAGGGGTCATAGGTGCCCCCAAAACACCTCTACTGTAGCTACAGCCCAGGCTTTAAAAGGAATCAATACTATGGTGTGAAATGTCTTGTGTGCAGACACAACAGAAGACAAGAACATAGCTTGCACAAGATATCAACTCTGATGTGCAAATAATGTCGAAATGGGGTGGGTGTTCATTGATCTGGATCATCAAGTTAGTTCAGCTGCCATCTTGAAACTAAAGACACGATACACAGATTATGGAGAGCACAAAACAGCCCTGGGGTTGGAGGAGAGTGGAGATCAGCATGTGTGCAGTGATGCATTTTTCTACTTAAATATTTCCTTGAACAAGGGTAATAAAGTCTGCAAACTGGAATATCTTGTCATTTTGGACATAAAATAATTATATAGAGAAAGTATTAATATGGGTTTAAAATGACGACCAGGCTTCTTCTTACACCATGAGATATACCATACAAGAAGATTTAGCTTAGTGTACATTGTACATGTACATGGGAGATCATTTTGTTCTACATCAGGACAATAAGAACAATAAGGGTAGGTTTTTTTCTTCATTTTGTACAAAAGGTTGTCAGTGAACAAGATATTTTCACTTATCTCATATTGAAATACAGATAGCTTAACTTCTTTCGTCACAGAAGAAGGGAGTAAACTCTTCGTTGTCAAAGCCACAATCATTCTACAAGCTTGTGTTAATGTTAGGAGGTGGAAAGTTTTCAGTCATGGGTAATCAGGGTGCTTTATTGTTACATTGTTTTGCACATGAGTTTATCGAGTGCTGTGTTCATCCTGACCAGAAGCTAACATGGTATTACTGTCAGAATAAAGACCATAAAAATCTACTGTACTTGCTGGTCATAACAGCCAGAGGCTCGCCACTAACTGTGACCAAAATACTGACGGAGACAGTTAGAGTTATATTAGCCTGCATAGCTAGTGCTTTTGGGGTGCTCAAGTCAGTTTTCGGGTGCGAGCACGAAGCGCGCGACCTGGAGGGGAGGGAAAAGAAAAACATAGCGCCTGTAGATACGCTATTGTTATGTCTCTTCCGCGCGCACACATGCAACCCAAAATTGACAGACAACAATCTGACACTTTCGCGTGTCTCGCGCTTCGCGCTCCAAACCCTGCCAGAGAGCACCTCCAAAAGCGCCTGTTATGCAGGCTACAGCTATATGGTAATCTTACCGCATTCTTCACGAACCTATTGCTGCTATTTTGTTGTCGTTCACCCAGACTCCCGTGTCACAAGTGGTACTAGCCGCAACATTAAATCTCTTGCAAGTTTCAATCAGCGTCTTTTCTAAAGACGCCACGTACCACCTTAAACTCTTCTTAAAACGGGCCAGATTTAAAACAGGATAACAAACTAACTGTCCTGGTCCGTGAAAAGTCAAAAGCCCTCCTCTGTTGGTGTAGTGAAACTCTGCGCCTAAGTTTTCCAGCCTTTCTTTCTCTTTCGAATTCACGCTCTTGTTTCGTATACCAATAGTAAAAACGGGAAAATGCTCATAGAAAAGCAGGACATTTTTAAGGTCGCTAGTTCCATTGGCCTTTATATCGTCTAAGTGTTGTCTAGCGATTGCATTTTGAACTTGTAGAGCTGGAAGGTAAGCGACTTTCTCTAGCTTGCGCGCAAACACCAGTCTTTTAATGGCCGCCATCTTGGAAAACTTAGTAGCCACGCCTGTGTGGGTTCAAGGTCCCTCGCGATATTTAACATGGCGGGCGAAGCAATCAAAAAGTGCACTCACGTTATATTTGATTTGGATGGACTAATACTTGGTAAGTATGACATGGGAAATGGTTGTTCTTTCTTTGAGCTCTATTTACAGCAAATGGGAGTCAATCTGATCTGATAGAAAGCCTTAAAAGCACTCTGCCCGATCGGGATTGAAATTTCATTATTTCTGTACATGGTTCTCTCTCCACAGGGTGCCCACACAATATGTTTGTGTCACAAAACCGTTTGTAATTTTATAGGAATTGTATTGGATTTACCGACATTTCATATTATAGCGACGTATATGTACTGATTAACGCTAAATAAACGTTAAATTACCTTATTTGTTGTGAGTTGTCATCCTTTTGCCGTAATAGTGATATTTTGAGTGATTTTGAAGGATTCTGAGTTCGCTGTTGACTGTGTGTCCTTCTCTTAGACACACAGTCAACGGCGAACTCAGAATCCTTCAAAATCACTCAAAATATCACTATTACAGCAAAAGGACGACAACACACAACAATTAAGGTAATTTAACATTTATTTAGCGTTAATCAGTTCATACATTTGGCGATACGTCGCTATAATATGAAATTTAGCTAAATCCCATACATTTCCTATAAAATTACAAATGGTTATTAATATGTTACTCAAACAGATTGTATGAGCTCCCTGTGCTCTCTCTTGTGCCAGGTATTTTTTATGAAGTTTTTAGTCTCAGGTAGGGATCGATAAAGAACGTAAAATCACGCACTTTGGAACATGTTCAAAACTGTTGTACTGGGGAAGGTCCCTGACTTTACTACAAATAAGAGGATGGTATAATAATTTATCATTGGTGTCTTTGACTCTCCCCTCCTCCCCCCAACTTTTAAAATGCCTTCTGAGCTTTAGCTCTCCATGTTATTTCACTCAAATGGCTTTTTTTTTTTTCATGTTAAATCCTCCCCTTATTACTCATGCACAGAGCGGCATGAATTAAGTTTTGCCCTCTGTTTTTTCTTGTGTCACTATTGTGCACTTCCGGTTCATAGCTTTGCCATACAGCTATTTCAATTAATGTTGTTGTATGAAAGCTCAAAGCCAAGTCCGAAAGGTAGTATAGATAGTTGTAAACAGCCAACCTATATTCCGGTCAGTGCATGCGCGAGGGAAAATGGGCGACAGTACTAAAGTCGTTTGCCTCCTTTTTAACCTATGAATACACGAAGTGTTATGAACAGGTTATCGCTGACAAGGACAGATTCACTCACTCGTTGCTTCCATCAGCTGTAAACTTTTCTTTGGTAATTTCGCTGACCAGCGCTTAACGCTTTCGTGGCAAAGGAATAGGAATACAGTGTACAGTGTAGGGACATTTCGAAAGTGCTGCTCTGATGTTTTGTATTTGGAATCCTTTAATGGACCATTCTGCAGACTTGAAATTAACTTTTTAAAAGATATACTCATTTTAATATGTGTTTTACCACATATCTGTGTTGAAATAATAAAATTTTACCTACACAATTATCACCATTAGTCTTCATAGCCTAATGGCGTAGCTAGCCAGTACATGTAACAACAGTCAGACACCCGAGTTGGAATCTTGCCCGGGATTCTATTTTTGTCAGTATAAAAACATAAGCTTACTGCAATATTACATTATGCGTTAGCATTTCTTATTTGTAGGTTAGCTCATGGAAGCCTTTGATTTTAAAGGAGGGAAAGAAAAACAGAGTGTGGGGAGATAAAAGCAGCTGGGAGCTTTAGTTTAAGCAGCCATGATAGCAGGGGCACCAAGAAGGACACAAAACAATAGGTTTAAATATGAACAAAAACAATGCCTCTGTTTGTGCGTTAATTACATTTTGGTACATTACTAATAATAATAAGGAGGATTTTGGTGTTGACCACGTGCAACAGACAAGAGGTCAAGGCTGTCTGTTATGGTTTCCTGTGGTGTTTGCTCCTGAAGAATTTGACCTCTTTTAGTGTCCTTGTTTGCCTGGCCGTTGGTTTGTTGTTTTCGCTATTATTGGCATGTTGGTTTCTATGTAGGTCTGGAAAGGTTTAAACTTCTCTAGCTTTTCTCTTTAAAATGACAGGAACTGAAATGCTCTGTTGGCCATGAATGCATTTCCTGTTATTTTGTCAAGCTGGGCCTGGCTATGTTAGTTTTTGTCATTTGCAGGATATTAATTTTGCAGATCCAAGCTAAAGCAGAGAGAATTGAAGCTTAAAAAAAAAGCTATTCAACTTGTAGAGGCTTGAAGTTTGCCTCAATCAAGGCTGTGATTTTAGCATCCATTCACTTCCTGTTATAGCCGCGTGGAGCTAGCAATGTTTATAATTCCTCCGTTGGCAATTTTGACAGTCTAGCAACTGTTTTGTTTATGCCACTATCTCACAAGGACAAAGCTTTGATAAATGATTGATTTTCCAAAGCCAGTTGGTAGCACAGCCATGACATCTTTCTGGACATATTCAAAGCATGGGCCCGGGTCCATTGACCACCTGATGGACCACTTTTAATTTTCGTCAATTTTAATATTTTTTCTGAATTTTCTGTCAGTATAAAGGATGGACTGCAGATATAAAACACAGTCTTCAGTTTAAATAAATATAGCGTTAAACATCAAGTAGCAACATCAAGATGCAAGTAGAACAAGAAGGACTGGACCAAGTCCCAAGCTACTATAATTATGGGATGCAGACAATCCCATGTGCTTTTCTTTTGGATTCGTTGTGCATGTGCAGTCAAGAAAATCCTGATAAAACTAAGCCTGTTGGTGTATAAACAAAAACATGCGCAAGCCACCATACTGATGAATAGTGTCGGAACGAGATAAAGATTGGCTTTGTTTGTTATTTTTTCTAGATTCTTCGTGGATACTCGCAAAGAGCAGTGTGCAGGGCCTCCCCTTCCCCCTTCTCTCCCCCCTTCCCTCACCGAGAACGCAAAATGAAAACACTGCTCTTTGCGTGTATCCACAAAGCACCCAGAAACAATGAAAACAATCAGTATTGTGGCTTTAACATGTGTTTTTTTTATACTCCACTAGGCTTTTGTTTTATCCGAATTCAAAAGAAAAGCACATGGGATTGTCTGCATCCCATAATAATAGTAGCTTGGGACTTGGCCCTGTCCTTCTTGTTTTACTTTCATTGAACGAAATCTGTAGGGAGAACACTAAAACTTGCTCCAGCCCCAACAGTACCAACCAGGAATTGGAATTGAAATTGCACATAAAATGCAAAGTTAAATATTGATTTTGAATGCCATATTTATTTAAACTTAAGACTGTAATTTATACCCTGTCCTCAGTCCACAGTCCATCCTTTATACTGACAGAAAAATTTTGGAAAAAAAATTAAAATTATTGAGGAAAATTAGGGGTAGTCCATCAGGTGGTCCATGGACCGGGTCCATGAGGTGTTCCATGGACCGGGTCCACAGGGGAGGTCCATGCACCCTGGTCCATGTTTTGTATATGTCCCTTCTTTCTCTGATAGAAGCATTTCCACCGCTAACGTCTGTTCTTCTTTTAAAACTAAACCACCGCGGCTACCAGACAAATTGTCTAAAACATTGTCATTCCCGCTATTAAATGTCATCAGGTCAACTCTGATGTGAAACTGGAGATATCTTAAGTTGTGTCAAGATTGTTAATACTCGTTAAACTTCCCTGACAGCTTCCTATTGTCTATGAACCAATCAGAGTTATGCGTTCCTGGTGCTGTGGGGAATTCAAACGCGTCCGTTAAAGAAGAGGTTGCAGTCCCCTTTCCTTCTGCCTCTCCCCCAGTTTCCCCTTGGCTCGTTTGCTTGCTCCAGTCTCGCCGAGCTTGTTTTTGTGATCAGCTCGCCCGCTTGACTGACTGAAAAGGGATAGCTACAATTAGCTGCAAAAGTAGTTGAGACACTTTCATTCGCAAGTGCTTTTTTGGAAGAAGTGCACTATTGCTACCTTTCCTTACCCTCCCCCCTCATCAATGTTGTTTTGTGACCGGCACCATGTCCAAAACTTTGGCTAACAACATTGAACCGGGGAGGGGGGGTTGTGAGGGAAATATATTGTTCTTTTATTTTTCAAGGCATCATTTTTTATAAAAGTGAGTGTTTTTTGTGAGAGTGTCTCAACAGTTTTGCAGCTAATTGTAGCAGTCTACACAGAAAAATTGCTGGCTTCCTTGTGGTACAGCCTTTATTTATTAAACATTTAATAGTAACCATGTGGTTTGCAGGAACAATGACTGAATGAAAGGAGTAACTCTTTTCCGTGTCAGACATCTTATCTTGTTTAAAATATACCATAACATTTTCTTACGCATGCACATGAGTATAGGCTACTTGGAGCCTCTTGTTTACTGTAAAATTCTGATAATACGTGTAAATGCCCTCCCCCCCACCAAGCCCTCCCAAAAATAAGCCCTCATATCTCAGATTTTAAAATCTTTCTGATAATAAGCAACCCCCCCCCCCCCCCCCCCCCCCCCCCCTCTACCCCCACATATAAGCCTGTGGGCTTATATTGAGTTTAGATCCCAAGAATGTTTATGGCGCACATACCAAACTGGTCTACAGTATTTATTAAAGATGTCCATTTCATGTCAACATGGGTTGTTTATTGTTTTATTTTGTTGTTTCATTTGATGGCTTAGCACATTATATCCATTTAAGGCTTGACATTTTTAGACACAACATTCCTTGCAAAGTTTAATATAAGCTGAACCATTTGAGAAGTGCAAGACTCCCTCTGGTAATAAGCCCCCCACCCCGCTCTTCCCCCCGAAAAAAATCCTTTTGGACAAATATAAGCCCAAGGCTTAACTAAATTTTACAGTACATGTATGTTGTCAGTTTGCTGTGTCCTTTTAACTCAAAGTGAAGGTAAATTGTTTGATATAACATTTTCCAATAAGGCATTAAGTCACCTTGACTGATGCCAGTGTAAAGGGAGGGGTGCGGAGATAGTACCTTTGTTGGTGCTTGCTTAACACTGTTGCCATTGTGACTGGTTCAGTAGTAATATTGCCAGGCATAATGTGTTGTAATCCTTCTTTTTTATCTAGTATAGCTAATTAACCAGGATCATATGATCACTCCTATATCTGACCTTGTACCATAGAATTGCCATTATATAACTCTATTCATTGCAGTCCAAAAGCTGGCGGCATAAACATTTTCCAATTTTGAAAAGTTTTTTTTAGCCAAAAAAGCATTGAACTTTTTGCTAAATAATCATTTATTGCTGGTTAATATAAGCTGAAGTAAAAAAATAAATAAATAAATAAACATTTACACCAAAACATCCTACATTTAAAAAAAAGGTTTAGACCTGAAGAGTCATATGTACCTGTACATGTAGCATGCTTTGTAGCTGAAATGTATTTTGTCTTTTTTGTAATAAATTAAATGAGCAGCAGAACACCTAAAATGCACCTTTACCTTTATTGTAGATACTGAAACAATATACACCAGAGTAACTCAAGAGATAGTGGAACCTTATGGCAAGATATTTGATTGGTCTGTTAAATCTAAGATGATGGGGCGTAGCAAACTAGAAGCTGCCCGTGTGTTGGTGGAAGAACTTCAGCTGCCATTGACAGCAGACGAATTTGCAAACCTGCTGCAAGGAAAAATTATAGAGCAGTTCCCATCAGCAACCCTTTTACCTGGTGAGAATTTGATGTTTCATAGAGGAGGAATGGGAGAGTCAAGTGTTGTTTACATTTGAGGGGCTCAGAGCATAATCATTCTATGTCAAATTTTAGGCCTTTTTAATTTTTTCATGCTCAGTTTGCCTCATTTTTGGCATGTGACCTACAAATTAATTGCAAAACATTGTTCAGAATTTTTTTATGCTGTTTTTTCCTCATTTTAGAGAAATAACATATGCAAAAAATAATAATAAATAAACTCCCTGTCCACTGCTTGAGATAATGAATTCCAAAGTTTACCCGAATTTCTCGATTTTATGCTGATTTTTTTCACTTCAGATGGCCAAGTTGGGGCCTGTGCCGCTAAATCCCACTCGAGAAAAATAAATCCTGAAATTCATTCCCTCAAAATTGCTTCATTTTTATCACCAATAGTCAACCACCTAGATTCGCGCCATCGCCCTTATCTTTACAAACCTCCTAAAGGAAGCACTCCTTGTCCTCCGTTGCTGTCTCATTGCCATTACCCGCCTTGCTCAATTTCACCTGGCCGCAAGAACTCACTTCTAGCTTCCCAAAGCTGTATTTCAAGCTCCCGCGTGACCACGCAAAGCCGACCTATTTGCTACTGCCATAAAACATGTCTGGATTTCAATGACGAAAACTGGCACTTTTCTGATCCGATTAGTGATTCCAGACTTTCCCGCCTGCTCGTCTTGTCCACCACGGCCCATTTTCACAACGAGTGCTGAATAGCGCTTTGGACACATCAGTGACACTCGCCTGCGGCTCATGTGTCACTTTTTTGTTCTTACCACATTTTGACGTCATCTGTGATCTATAACTGAACAGACAAACGGCCAAATGGAATCTATTTGTTAAACATAGTACTTTACCCCGGGGGGTACTCCCTTTAATGGGCTATACGGGGATGCTCTGCCCGAAAGGGGTACCTTTTTAGGCTGGCGGTATATGAAAGGGTAGGGATTTCACGAGTTGAAGTATATGAAAGGGTAGGAATTTCACGAAGTATAGAAAAGGGTAGGGAAAACACCAGTTGAAGTATAAAAAAGGGTAGGGAAAACTGCCATTTTTAAATGCCATTTTTTAATACTTAAAAGTATTATAAAAAGCGCCTTTCAAAATATATCAAACAGACGCACGTAAAGGCTATATGAAAGGGGTGCCATTTTCAATGAAAGGTATATGAAAGGGGTACAATTTTCAATAAAAGGTATATGAAAGGGGTACCTTTTCTGTCAAAAACGGTATATGAAAGGGTAAGGGTTTGGACCTTGGGGCGGAGCATCCCCGTACAAAACTTTGTTGAGTACCACCCCCCCCCCCCCCCCCCCCCCCCCCGGGTACTTTACATTTCAGTGTTCCTGCACCTTCTTTATAAGACTGCCTGAGTTGGTATGTCTGTATGGTGTATTTTTGTATTAGAAAAAAAATGGTTATTTTACAGCCACCCCTCCAGAGATTTATCAATTGAGCACCTTTTATATACTAACAGCTGTAATATTAGGGCGCTTACCATTTGTTAGAACTGGCCAGGCAAACCCGGCACTCAGTTTGTAAACAGAATGCAACTTGTTGCTGCAAATTGACTGGTCTTGACGGCCAGTTCGAACAAATAATGGCATACTATTATATGAATTGACAGGCCCGGTCAGCCAGTTCTGACAAATCGAAAGCACCCTTAAATAAACTCAATTAGTACCAGTCCACCCCGTTAATTTGGTGGTCGGCCATTGCTGGCTAAATTGTATAATCTTGCCACTTTTCTAATTTTAGGTGTTGAAAAGCTTGTCCGTCACTTTCACAAGCACAACATCCCCATTGCAGTTGCCACAGGATCGGCAACAAGAGAATATAACAGCAAGATATCGAATCACAAAGTCCTCTTTCAACTTATCTCCCACGTGGTGAAATCGGATGATCCCGAGCTTCAACACTGTAAACCAGCACCTGATATTTTTCTATTGGCTAGCGCAAGGTTTCCCTCACCACCGACGTCACCAGATCACGTGCTTGTATTTGAAGATGCACCAAATGGTGTGACGGCGGCACGTGCTGCTGGAATGAACGTTGTCATGGTTCCCGACAAGGAGGTAGAAAAGGAAAAACGTTTGCAGGCTAATATGGTGTTGAATTCTCTCGAAGACTTTGATCCTGATGCTTGGGGATTTCCTCCATTTTAATAACAAGAATAGGCTATATAATGCTATTTTCATTTTAAGTTTCATAGCTTTTTTGTTTTGTCTGGCTCCTTCGGATACTTACTGGGAAGCGATTTGTCCAGTTTTACGTGGCGACGAATTTCGCTGTAAACCTGACAGAACACTATAACGGCTCATATCTACTGCCGTCCGTGTTGACAAAAGGAATGTTTAAACACACACTGCGACCCAAGTAAGAGCTCACGAAACAATTATGTGAGTTTTCGTGACCAAGACTATGTACTGAAACGAGTATTTTATGGCTTAGTATCGTTCGACGTTCATCAAGACAAACGAGAGATCATTCCTTCAATCAACAGTCTTAAACGATTCTTAAAAACCGTTCCAGTAGGCAATGTATGCTGGAATCGTTCCTTGAAGATTTACATCATCAACGCGAGAAAAAAGAGGTTTTTCGATCAATCCGATGAGCCCGTCAGTGGCCACTAAACACCCGAGTACAATAAGTGGCACCCAACAAAATGTTTCGCCAAATATCTGTTCGGGATTCTCAAAGGGAACTCAGATTTTCGGATTACAATGTTTGATGAAAAGTCAAGGTTCTCGAACCGGAATTGTAAACTGACGTTTTCGTACCCAATACAAAATTACGCCTGACGTTTTCAAGGGGATGAAAAATGCTATTTTTGGTTCCCTGAAAGTCCAGCTAAAATTTTCTGGTGGGAAATAGTTCAAAATTAACAAAATATTGGACATCATACTTGAACGTTTTCGGAGATACGGATTTTTTTTCCAAATACTTTCTATCCGTTGAATTTAAATGGCATTAACCGCATAAGCATGGCTTTCTAAAGCCTTTGGTGAACTTGACTCGTTTGGTGTTCCTGGTACAATGTTGGACATAGTGTGTAGTTGTGGTTTAATATTGATGACGAGACAAGTAAGCTTCCGTGTCAGTTTGATCAAATCAAATCTTAAATCTTCTTGGGCTCCCTTAAAGTGAATCTGCGCTGCCTTTTGACCTGCTTTGACATTTGCACGTGCAAAATTAAAAGAACTCGACCCAGTTAGAGTATGAATAATTATATGTGTTTCATATATCCCAAGTTGCCAAGGATATCCAACTGCGACTATAGCGGCTAATTAAAAAATCAAATCAAAGGGCTCCAAGAGCCATCTCGTGAATACGAAACGCGTATCAAGTTTTGGCGGTCACATTCTTTTCTCTGACCCGCGACCTCTTATTTTTAGCTTCAAATCACAATGGAGAAAGCATTTTTTGTGCATGTGGGATAATGCGTCAGCAACATTAAAATAAATTTTTATCCAATCTGTTTTAGCCAGTACATTATCTTTTTGGAGCAGGTCATGGACATTGGAGGAACTGTGCTGTTCCCCAATGAACTCCAGTACTATTGAAAATGGTTTTTGCTCCAACTGCACCCCCAAGATGGTTGGAATGTTTGTATGGGCAAGCAATTGCATGACTTTAGCTTCCTTGGTGAGATCTTCACTCAAACTACTTGTTGGCATTTGTTTTTCAACTACAGGAATGTGGAGTCTTGAATATGTTCTAAGGTAACATTTACCAAAGGAACCTTCACCTAGCAAAGCTGTTTCTACAAGAAGCAGATCTTTGGAGGAAATGTTATTAAAAGTTGCCTTGTTTTGAATATCTCCCTGTAGAAAAAAAAAATACGATAAATTTATCTTCTGTACCCTACTTCAGATCAACCTTGGAACATCAATTAGCAACAAAATTATGTAAGCTTTCAGTAACAGCTGAATGGACCTGTATGCTTGTAATTTCGTGCCTGTTTGCCACAAATTCCTAGAGTGGTTATTAAAAGCAATAAAAAGAATAATAAACTTGTCAATTTGTATCATGCATCTCAATCTTTGTATAAATTGGATGAACATCTATGGAAACCTCTTCCAATTTTATCCCTCTTATAGCCTGTTATACATGTAGGCTCAGAAATAATGGTAACAGTAAAATACAGAAAGAGCAGACAAAAAAAAAACAAGTGAGGGAGCTTTATTTTTTTGCACATTTGCTTTGATCTTTTTCCATTCCTTCTGGAACAGGTATACCTATGCTGGCTTGTAGCATTGAAGCATTCCTTGAATGGCACATGCGAACACAACAGAGGTTATTCCCTAAGTGGAATTGATAGCGTTCTAGGGTGGAAATATATATTTTTTCAAATAACGTGTCACCTATCACAAGTTTCCCTCATGGTGGGGGATAGGAGGAGGGAGGTAGCATGGTATGTGGACTTAAGGAATAGAACTGTTCTAAAGTTGGTGAGCCACCGACAGTTTTAGCCTCTGGGCTGGGAATGTGACCAAACATTCAAGGCAAGTGCTCCACATGTACTTGCCTTCCACCAATTCCCAAACCGAACCCCCACCCCAGGTTTGCTACTGCATTAGCCACAACAGTGACAGATTTTGGGTCTTGTGCAGGGGCCTTTCAAAACTCCCCCGGCAGTAAAATCGAGGCAAGATATGTTTACCTCTGCCCGATGCTTGGTTTTCTGTATTGATTCTTTCAGTCTCTTGTTTTCGGAACATATTTCTTTCCACTTTCTGCAGTAAATGCTTGCCACTTTTCGCAGTTTTGCCACTTCTTACAAGCGATCCTCCAGTGTCTTTTGCAATCGGAGTTTGCTCGCTCTAAAGCGTTCCTCTCTGCAGATCTTTGTTTACGCTTTCGTTTTTGTCTCGTATTGCGAAGTTTTCGCTTCTCTGGGCTTCGTGGAAGACTTAATTATATGCACACAAAACCTCCCGGCACGTATTTAAGCCTGGTTTCCATATAATCGCAACGATCGACGATCGCTGCGATTCTTGCGACCCTTGCGATCATATGGAAACTGCATAAGTAGTTGGTAGAGAGGGAGTCAAATACGGTTTTTTGAGCCGATTTCCAATTTGTCCTCACTTCGTTCGGAAAAATTGGAAATCGGCTCAAAAAACCGTATTTGACGTCCCTCTCTACCAACTACTCTGGATAACCGTCCTCAAACCCCCATAAGAGTGACTAAATGCGTTTTTTCCCGAGCCCACCCGCAACGGCAAGCGAGGCATCACCAATTGAAGAAAACCACATACCCCCCATATATGGCACAACCCCCTCAACGACTAAGCGGGGCATCACCAATTGAAGAAATTAAAAACCCTTATATATACGCAATGCCACAACCCCGGCGAAGGCGGCGTGATGACGATCAACGCGAGCTGATTGCCTGGCTGGACGAACAGGCACGAAATATCGAGAGGATTGAGCCTGCCGGCGAGATCGAGCCTCAAAACAACCCCCCCGGATCTGGATTTTCAACAATTTATTCAACTCTATGATCGGGTTGATCAATGGGTTGAACAAGGCAGACGAACATTCCGGTTTCGCTTTGTAAACAATCTCGAAAATTCCCTTGTCGCCAGAATTTTGAACAAAATCAAGCAACATGTTCACACACGACACACAATCAATTTACGTTTCACATTCGAGTTACGAAGCACTGAAACCGAGGAGTTGAGAATGTTTTATCAAAACAACCACAACAGTCGTTGGCTATCCACTCTTTCCGAGACACGACAGTGGCTGCAAGCCCAGGAAGAGCTTCGCCTTCAAAACGCAAGATTCAACAGACCTGACACCAAATGGGTTTACGAGCGCACTGCCCTGCTTGATGTCAAAGTCGTGTTGGATCGGCAACCCTTGCAAATAGGGCTCGGGCGGCTTCCTGATTGGATTCGCAACAAAAGAGAAGTCATTGCTCTTGACACTTTCAACGACAATCTTTGTCTCTTTCGTTGCTTGGCTGTCCATCGAGGAGCTCGTAGAGATTTCAACACTCGCAGATCTAGAGAATAACTCGCGGAAAATAACTCGCGGAAAGCTTCTTCGCAGTTTATCCGGGGCTTCGAGGCCAGCTAAATTTGCAGCACTTCTCCAAAATCGAAAGGCATTTCAAGCAAGGAATTGCCGCATATCTTGTTCACCGCAATGGTGACTTCACTTTATTTCACACCCCTGTGAATTACGACAAGGTGGGCACTCCAACCATGACTGTCGGTATTCATGAGGGCCACTCCTTCTTGATCACCAATATCAATAAAGTCACAAACAATTACATTTGTGGCGAGTGTGGTGGGAGGTTCACACGGGCTGATAACTTGAATCGCCACTCCAAGACGTGTACTCGTGGCCAAACCAAAATCGACTGCCCCGGGAAACGTATCCTCCCTCCGGAGTCAGCTTTTGAGAAAGCCTTTTACCCAGAAGGAGGTTTCGGTGTCAAGGCAGTGTGCTGGCTGGAGTGGGAGGCTAAGCAACATGGTATTCACATCCACCATCACAGATGCGGGCATGGTGGTGAGAGTTATATTTGTGGGGCCCCAGTCGATGGCTATCACCCAGAAAGCAAGACAGTTTTTCAGTTCCACGGCTGTCACTGGCACGGTTGCGAGGATTGTTACCCCGAGGGAACGAGGGACGAAGCGATTCATGTTGACCGAAGGGGCAACACAATCACAAGGACGATTGCTTACCAAAAGACTCTGCAACGAACTCAGTTTCTTCGAGATGCTGGGTACACCGTGGTGGAAAGGTGGGAGCATGAACGTCCTGCCCCCTGGTGGAATGATCGTTGCCCACAGAAAAGAAACAAAACATATCCCCACGCGATCGTCTATGACTTCGAAGCGTACCAGGACAAGACCAAGGCAGCTCGTCCGACACACGATCTCTCTTATGAAAGCGAGCATGTGCCCATCTCAGTCTCCATTGCCGACACGTTGAACCCTGAGCCTGAGTACATTTGCTCCAAAGATCCTGACGAGCTTATCAGGCTGTTTTATGCCTCCCTGGAGCGGCGAAGCGCAGTCATCCGAGAAGACGTGGCTGTAAAATACATGCCTCCAGACCTTGAGAATCTTCCTGAGAAGCAACTCAAGCTCATAGACAAATGGTGCAACCAAGTGCCTGTGGTCGGCTTCAACTCAGGCCATTACGATCTCAAGCTTATCCGCAAGTACTTTGTCACTCATCTCGCTGGCGAGAACGAGGTCTTCGCCGCGGAGAAAGAGGGGCGCATCATGTTCATCAACACCCCCAGCTACAAGTTCTTGGACATCATGAATTATTTGGCCACAGGCATCACGTACGACAAGTGGGTCAAGACGTATGGAGCGACACAGACCAAGTCCTGGCTTCCATACGAGTGGTTTGACAGCGCTGACAAGCTGGATTTCCCGGGGCTTCCTCCATACGAGTGCTGGTACTCACAACTCAAAAAGGCCTTTGTTCTTTCTCCCAAGGAGCACGAAGAATGCACTCGCATCTTCCACGAGAAAGGGATGAAGACATTCGGAGACTGGCTGGAGTATTACAACAATCTAGACGTGTCTCCCTTCCTCGAAGCTCTCCAAACGATGAAGGGCTTTTACACGGACCTCGGGGTGGACATCTTCAAAGACGCGGTCTCCTTGCCAGGAGTATCAATGCAATACGTCTTGCGAGGCTCATTGAGAGGACGCAATGCTCCAGCCCTATACGCCCCCGGCCCAGAAGCTTACGCCATGCTGAAGGGGGCTGTGGTTGGCGGGCCAAGACTAGTCTTCACCCGCAAACACGTGCGCGGCGAAACCCGCATCCGTTCTCACAAATACGACTTAGCTCGCATCACGAAACGGATTGTGGGGTTCGATGCTAACTCCCTTTACCCAAGCACGATGCTGCAGGAGATGCCCTGTGGTAAAGAGAAGGTTGTGCATTACAATGCTCCGGAGCAGGCGGCGAGAGCTCTTGAAATGAATCTGAGACTGCATACAGGCGGATGGTTCGGGTTTGCGGAAGTGGACATCGAAGTCCCCCAAGAGTTGTGGGAGCAGTTCGAAGAGTTTCCCCCGCTCTTCATCAACCAAGCAGTGCCTGACGAATTTGTTCCACAGCATATGCACGATTACCTCCAAGAAAGTGGCCGAACCCGCTTTCCCGACCAGAAAAAGCTTCTGGGTGTGTTGTCAGCGAAAAAGATGCTGATCTACGCCCCCTCTTGAAGTGGTATCTCAACATCGGGCTCAAGATCACGGCAGTCTACCGCACGATCGATTACATACCCCAAAAGCTCTTCGACTGGTTCGTTCGCGAGGTCGCCAACAATAGAAGGAAAGGCGATGCTGACAAGGATAAGGCCCTGCTTGCTGAAGTGTTCAAGCTTCTTGGCAACAGTGCTTACGGCAAGTTCATCGAAGCCGTGGAGCGCCAGACAAGAACGTTGTATACAATTGACGAGGACGAGGTCGACAAGCATCTCCACTCACCCTTGTTCGATGACCTCGAAGAGATTGGAGCTGCTTACAAGATCGAGCTGCGAAAGCAAAAGGTCACAATCGACCGTCCCTTTCAAGTGGGCATTGTTGTGTATCAACTTGCCAAGCTACGCATGCTGGAGTTCTATTACGACTTCCTAGATTACTTCATCGACAGGCGCGACTTCGAGCTCATCCAGATGGACACGGACAGCATGTACTTCGCTCTTGCGCACGACACTCTGGAAGAGGCCGTTCGCCCGGAACTTCGCGCTCAGTTCGAGGCGGAGAAGAAGAATTGGTTGGCGTGGGACAAGTGGAGCGGCAGAGAGCCTGGCTTGTTCAAGCTTGAGAAGGAAGGCACACGGGCCATCGCCCTCTGCAGCAAGTGTTATTATGTCGAAAACGAGGCTAGCGGTGAGGCCAAGATGTCCTCCAAGGGCGTCAACAAGAAGCAGAACGAGCTTCGCTGGGAAAGGTACGAAAGAGCCCTGCAAGGGGGCAGGGACATGGCTACCAACAGGGGCTTCCGAATGCACAACGGTGCCATGTTCACTTACGAGCAGCACAAGCTGGGCCTCTCTGCTTATTACGACAAGCGTTGGGTTCTGCCAGACGGCATCCACACAGAACCAATCGAGTTTCACAACCCAGCTGGAGGCAACTGAGTGCCCGGCGGCACAACCATCAACTCCTCACGAACAAACCCTCTCTTAGGGCCGTCGTATAGATAATACACGACAGGTGCATCTGGCTTGGTGACAACCTTCTCAATGTTGTGGACCTTCAAAGACCAGATCGGATCGGTCGCACGCCTCCCACCCCCCTCTAGCTCGCCAGGCTGATACAAATATCTAACACTCACCCGGGGTGGGAGCTTCTTCTCATTCATCCCAACAGGTCTAGCATATGGAGTCGCAGGCTTGGAGGATATTGCTTTCTCTTTGATTGCATCCTTTGGCTTCTTGCCAGTGAGTCTTGTTACTTCATTGTTCAAGGCCGAGACAACATCTGGAAGTCTTTTGACCCAAGCAGTCGATCGACCAGAGGGCATATTCATTTCAACGGCATACTGATAACCAAACAGCCTTTCAGCCAGGGTTCGGTTGAATCTCTCAACAATTGCTTGGTCTCTGTGGATATCAACCCGACCACGACGAATGGTTGTTTTGTTGTCCCCCATCTCTTTAATTTTGTCACAGCACCCATAAACTCTTTCCCAGGGTCAACTTGCAAGAGTTGCGGCCATTTCAAAGGCCCACGTCTGTAAATCTTCTGAAATGCCCTTGAGACTTCTTCAGACTCTTTCGAAGTCAGAGGTTCTGGGGCTTTGAAACGGCTAGCCACATCCACAAGGGTTAATGCGTATTTGTAAACCTTTCTCCCGCGTGGAAGTTTGTCGTGTGGCAGGAAGAGAAGATCTGCTTGATGCACTGCATTGGGTCTAGAGACATCAAACTTGGGCCGAGGGATATGGCGCGGCGCTGGGAGGTAAACTTGCCAAAGGGCTTGTTTGACCAGCCATTTCTTTGCGACATCATCAGAGACCTTGGCCGCTGCAGCTAGTTTTTTGACAGCGGCAAGCCCTTTCCAATATCCTTTCGGACTGTAATAGATCTTAGAGAGTTTGGTCTCCATAGGGGTATATATATGTTTGTTTAAAGAAAGCGATAAGCCACATACCCACCCGCAAGCAGGGTGCCTCCAATGAATGCAAGTTCGCCATTCTGCTGTTGTGAACTGGGCTTATAGAAGTCCGAGAACTGGGGCTCTTTGTAGTCTTTGATTTGTTTATCTGGTTGCGTTTGGTGCATCTGGTTATACAAGACCAGGGCTTGGTCAGTGGTTTGGAAGTTTTTGCTAGCTTGGTGTTCCTTCCGATCGTTGGCTGCAATCCAGTCGAGGAGCTTGGTGCGGTCCTTCTGGTATTTGGCGTAAGCCGCTTGGTATTGTTCCAGGGCGTGGTCATGTCGGATTTTCTCATCCATTGCTGCCTTCCCGTTATCACCAGACAGATATTTCGCGAGATAATTGCCGCCCGTGAAAGCGGCCGCATTGAGAACAGCGCCAAGGGCCATTATTGCAATCGAAGCCATTGTGTATACATATGGTTTACAAGTTGTCTGGGAGGATTTTCTGGTCCTCGAGATATTTCTTCAGCGCGATGGTGCCAGCCATGACGGCTGTGAACTTGACATAATTCATTAAGCTTGCACTGGGGTCGGCAGTTAAGTTTTCTTTGATTGTCTTTTTACCAATCCAACCAATACCGGCGACAAGGCCAGTGATTGTTGCGGCGTCGAGGATAGACTTCACAAGCTTGTTGTCAGACATGGTTTGTGTCCAGTATACATATGATTTTTTATTTTTCTGACTCAGACCCGACCTCGGTCTCTGCCTCGACCTCGGGTTCGGACTCGGGACTCCTCGACTTGGACTCGTGGCTCCTCGACCTCGTCCTCAGACTCAGACTCAGACTCGGGCTCGGGCCTGGGATAGGGCCTGTTGTACCTATTCAAGGCTAAACCGCAAACTGTATCAAAGGCGACAGTAGTAAATCCAAACCAAAGAAGAACCACACCACTGATTGCGGCAGAATTAATCAAAGCTTGGAAAGGATTCATGGTGTCAGTATATATATGTTTTTTATTCCATTTTTTTAATTCCTTGTCTTACCGGAATTCGAGATGGGGGTGTTGCTGGTGGTGTTGCAGTGGGGGCTGGCGTGGGGGTGTTTGCTGGTGGTGTGTTAGATTTACGTCCAAGCCTTTGCATTATGGCTTCGCGTTGGTAATAAACACCAGCAGCAGATACAACCAACCCTGCAACCCCCAGAATATAAATGATTGAGTTGCTGTTGCTGCCACTTGTTGTGTCACTTGTTGCACCCCCCGTTGTGTCACTTGTTGCCCCACTTGTTGAGGGTGCAGGCTTTTGTGCTTCGGCCTTTTTCTTTGCTTCCCGGGCCATGCGGTTGCGCTCTGCTAGCCTTTTGCCAGAAGCAACGCGGCCGGGGTTCTTTTCTGTTGCAGGCTTTGTTTTCGGGGCCTCAGAGGTAACACGGGCAGGAGTTGGAGTTGGAGTTGGAGTTGGAGTTTCTTCAGGGATCGTCTCGAGTGGTGTGGCCATCATGTATATATGTGAATTTTTAATTTATCTTGTACCAGGTTGCTGCCAGGTTGCTGCGAGGTCACTCCAGGTCCCAGCCCAACTTCATCAAGTCCATCAAGTGGATAGCCTTCACTGTCTCTGGTTGGATGTGTGGGTGGTGGTTCCAATTCTATCAAATCAGGCTTGTGATCAGGCTCTCGTTCAAACTTGATGTGTTTTGTTGTGATGAGAGCAGCATTGGCAAGCGCCAGCCATCGTCCGCATCGCACGGCAATAGCCCCAGCAAGATTTGACAGCTCCTGGTTGATGATGTAGTCGTTCTTGAGTTCTTTCTGCAATTCCACCACATCCTCAACCTGGGCCACCATGCCAACGCCTTTGGATATGAGCATGATGGCTGAATCAACAAGGGATTCTGTTGTCTTGTTGCCGATGTATGCCTCGTACCGTTTGCAGTACTTGTCAACGTCCTTGTCTGACAACCGCTTGACATGATCGTGTGTGAGCTGCACGCCGATGGCTTCTTTGGCCTTGCCAGTTGAAACAAGGATTGCAAGCTTCTCCCGTTTGGCAGGAATGCCATTGTCACCAACTAGCCCTGTGGGAGGTGTGGCACCAGGGGTGGCCTCCAGCATCTGCATTACTTCGAAGTCGAACTGATCTTCAGCTGCTTCAGCCATCAGGGGTATACATATGTTTTTTTTATTTTTCAATAATTCTCTTGATGTCTGGCAAAAGGGTTTCAAGCTCTCGTATAAGCCCTGCCATGGTGTCTGGCATAGAATTCAACCGCAATGGATATCTGGCCAGAAGCATGAGGCGCAGATCTTCCTCACCAGCAGCTTTGATAATTTTGTTTTGCACCTCAAGTGTGTGTTTGTGCAATTCATCCAAAAGCTGTGAAAGCACAGTGAGCTTGTGTAGACTTGTTGGCGCATTCATGGTATATATTGTGTGTTTAAATCTTGTACTCAATTCCATACGGGTGCCTCAAAGAGAAAACTAGGTGGGAGAACTTGCGGGATTTGAGCCTTGCAATTAACTCTTTGTACTCCTCGTGGGAGAGCTCGCCGGCATATTCTTCGAATATGGCTTTGGTTGTCTTGCTGGAGGGCGTGTAAAAGAGCACGATCGCTGCAATGTTATCACGATATGGCTTGGCAATGCTGGTGATCTGTTGGGTCAAGACCCTCACGGATATGCCGTCATGCCTTGCGCTGAACCCCAGATTGACCAGCTGGCCCGTGCGGCCTTTGACATCTTTGGAGGCGGCGCAGTCATCTAGAATGAATAAAGTGTTGGTGCATGTGAAAAAGAAGCTCGCCAGCCTCAACCAGTCTTCGATTTCATGCTGTTGGCAGACAATCACGAAGATGTTCAGATCGCGATCCACGAAGCCATCGTATGTCTTGTTCTTAACAAATGTGGGGCAGAATAAAACGATGTAATCAAAACAACCCCTAAAAGGGCCTCGCAGTTGGGAGAGAAGATACTGTGTCTTGCCAGAGTTAGTGGGGCCAACGATTAGTGCATTGAATGGCAGCTTTCTTGGGTCCATACCCAACACCTATATTAGTTGGTTTGCAAACTGGAGGGGAGGGGGCCTTTGCCAGAAGTCTTTGTATTTCATTGTGTGACAGGAATCCTGTGGATGGCAGGGGAGTCGGTTTGGGATAGAAGTTGATCTTGTTTCTTGTGGCCATGGTATATTTATGTGTTTAGTACTGTACAGATTCCAGCTGCCCGCCCATGATGTTCATCTGTGAGTCTGAGAGGGTGAAGATGTGACAGAGTGCGTTCCCCGAGCCTTTGCCGTCTCGTTCGATCTCGAGTTGCACGCCATCCTGTGTGTTGACTAGTCGTTGACCGTTGCCATGCAGGGATGTGTCAGCCATGGACCGCAGGTCGATCCAGAGACCAAACTTGTTGCCTGTTAGATATTTTGTCAAGTTCATGTTAGGCCTGCCTCGCGTGTGTGGGGTAAAATGCCGGGTTATCTCTCTCCACATGTCTGTATCACTGATCCCCTCGTTGTAAAGCCTGTTTGGAACACCGTTTACTGTGACCTTCACTTTGGTGATGTCTGGGTTGAAATAGTTCTCGGAGTCCCTTGCACCAGCCGTGTAGGGGTTGATGAACAGCAAGAGGATGCCCTTGAGAGACCGGCGCTGTGGGTTAACCCGAAGATTCAGCCGAGTGTCACCACTTTTTGAGAAGGGATGCACCCGATCTCGCATTACGTGGTCATAGGCGAACTCCTTGCCACTGGTGTAAGTGCTTGTTGCTTCGTCGGCCAGCTCCTTACTTCTGATCGTCTCATACTCCAGCTGGATGTTTTCCAACTTGTACACGAGCTTGCTTGTGTCTGAGCCACGGACAACTTGGTTTGCGGGGGCGAGGGTTAGTTCGAAGACCAGATCGTTATACAGGGCTTGAGGGTATATAACACCGTGGTCAGTTAAGATTTGGTGATCCAGCTTGATGCGATACTTATTCTTGTATATTGTCTCTAACTTATTCTCTGCATCCACACCAGAGGTCTTCTTGTCGCCAGCACCAGAGCGGATCTTGAACAAATCCACACTCTGGATGCCCTCCATAAGCATATTTTCCCGCTCATCGATCGATTTGAATAAGTCTTCGAAGATCTTGTAGATGTCGTACCCAACCGTGTCCTGGACAGTGGTGGCTGCAAACTTTACAACGAATCTGTCCACCAGGGCCCGAGAAACATTTTGTACGAGAAAGTTGTTTGCATGGCCGCCGGCTAGGGAGAGGTTAAACACCAGGGCAAGTGAGCCGGACACAATAACATCGTGCTCACCCAGCTTGGGCACAGAGACATAAAGTGTCTCGCCGGGGTTGGCCTCAGAGGGGTTGAATGTGATGCGCTTGACGGTTCGCTCTGCTTTCATGGCGCCCAGTGTCTTTTCACTGTGAGATGGAAGTAAATTCGGTTGCACAGCCATGGTATATATTTGTGTTTTTAAAATTCATATTTATATATCATCATGGCTGAAGGCGGTTTTGATCCAGGAGATATGCCCGATAATCCTTGGGTTGACCATGGAATTGACCACGATGATGACGACGATGACGAACAAGAAGTTGACACAACAACACCCTTTCAACCAGGCGGCACATCCACCCCATATCATGGCGGCGAGCAGCATGAAATGCATACAATGCCTCACGAACAAAGTGGGCTGCCAGGTGACCCTGAAACCGTACCTCTTCTTAGTGACTTCTCAGACGCAACTGATAAAGCAGAGATGGTCGATAAAGCCATGGACTGGATCAAAAAGAGGTTTCCAAAAGTAAACATCCTGAAATTAGGCCCAATTGGTTTCGGTAAAAAACCAGGAAATTCTGACAAAATAGTTTCCTTTGGACCAAAAGGCGGGGAAACTCTCATTTTCAAGCAAGATGGGAGTTTTCTTAAATCGTTCACAGACAAGTTCAAAACATCCCTTGGCCCAAGCGCTGAACAGCTTGTCTCTGAAGCGGATGCCTCAATAAGGGAAGAAAGACAAAGATTGAAGGAGGCAGAAAAACAACTGAAGGAGAATGAAAGGGCTGCTGTGGAAAAACAACGAGCAGCAAATGAGGTGCAAAACCTCAGAGACAGAATTGGGCAAACTCAAGCGAAGATTGACAATCTGGAGCAGGAACACGGTTCAACCGTTGAAAATCAAGCCGAGATAGACCGCCTAAAACAGGTGAAAAAGAATCTTCAACGAGATCTTGAAAACCAGAAAAAAGAAGTAGGTGCCCTTCAAAAAATACAACAACAACGAGACCAAGAACAGGCAAAGGTTGACAAACTCAGAACACGCCTTTCTGAGAAAACAAGAGAAAGAAATGAAGTTGAAGCAAGGCTAAACTCAACTAAACCTCTTGATGAGTTAAACAAAAGAGAAACCGAGCTTAAACGACAGAATGAGGAGGATAAACGCGTCATAGAGGATGAGAACACGTCTCCCTCTGAAAGAGAAGCCGCGGAGGCCCGGGTTGCTGAGCGAGAAGAAGAGCTGGCAAGGCTCCGACCACAGGTTGAGGTGCGTGAACAAGCCCTGTCTTTGAGAGAGAGGGTCAGAGAAATCTTCAAGAAATACGGATGGACCCTGCAAGCGATTGTTCTGGCAGCCGGCATCACCATCAGCGTTGTTGTGCTCGCCACCTTGAACGGCCTGGCAAAGGCCACCAAGGCTATTGGCAATGGGCTTAAAGAGCTTGACAAAAAGGCAGCCGGCGCCTTGCCTGGCCTCATTGGCTCAATTGTTAGCTTCATCTTCAAAGCGGCTGGGTCTGTCATCTCCTTTCTTGGCGAACACGCCTGGCTGCTCATCCTTGCCGTGGTGGCCTTCCTTGTTGAAAGGATCACCAAGCGTTCGAAGTCTTAACTCTCTTGAGAGCGAAAAAAATTGTCAGGTTACATTGATTTTCGACTACCTCAACCAAACGAGAAGGCCTGCCAAAACAAGCGCACCCACAGCAACGACTGCTTTGGAGACGTGATGCGTGTCGGGCTGCGGTTCGGGTGCGGGCTGTGGTGTTGGTGTAGGTTGTGGTGTGGGTGTGGCCTTCGGTTTGGGTGCGATGCCCTGTGCCTGTGTGGCCTGTTTGTGTATCGGGTTTGATGGGTGACTGTTTGGTGGATTAATCTTTGTCGGTCCACCGTCCATGTGGCGAAGAGAGGCTTTTTTCGTGCCCAGATTAACATCACTGTTCACACCCAGCTTCATCCCTTGCGTTGCCTCCTGTAGATTATTGTTATACCCGATCACGCTCTCTGTGTTGATAATCATGCGCGAGGGCATGAGCCAGCTTCCGGGTGCTGTCGCAAAGTCTAAGCGAACTTTCGTTGCTTGGATGGCAAGCTGGTAACGCTGTACGCTTGTTGAGATGTCGTTCAGGATTATGGCCTCCTCTAGATGGGTGAGGAAGACTCTCTGCGTTTCGAAAGCCCGGCCTCCTCTTCCAATGATGCTGCTGTGGGTTTTGGCTTGTGAACCAAGAATGCAGTACACAAAGGCCTCGATTGATTGGTTCATACGCGCGAGCCCTGGCTGCGTTAGTCCCTGTGCGTAATTTGGCACAAAGTGCTCGAACTGGGTGTCCGCCCCTTGGTCGTTGCGGACGTAAGATATTCCATTGGCTTTATAATTGGGGTCGTTTCTGTCAGTCACGCGCTCATCATCGAACAGAGCTAGATCGGAATCGGGGTATGTATAATCAGTAGATGTTGGGCCATCTCCATAAACCCAAATGTAGACATTCCCAAGCCCGTGGTTCTTGCCGTATGTGTAACGGAAGTCAGAACTGGAGTCGATGCCGAACCCGATGCAAAGCTTCTTGTTCGCGTCGATGTTGTATTTGTTGTCTTTCTGGTTAAATGGGGGGTCGTCTGGCAAAGCACTCACGCTTTGTTCCCCGCCCATCTGGTAGAGTATTCGCCTTGTTGTGAAATAAACGTGAAACCGGTAAAACGACCGGAGCTGGGGGGTTAGGGATAGACTGGAGTTCTTATCGAAGAGAATGTCACGCGAGATTCCACAGCCGGTTGTTGCACACCACAGGGCGAAGGAGAGTTGTTGCGGCCAAAAACTCATATGAGGCCCACCCATCCATTTTCGGCCGTATTTCGCTGTTGTGAAGGATATCTGTGTGTCCCTGAATATGTTTCTGTATTTCGTTGTGAAATACTCAGTTGGAGTGACATAAATCTTTTGCTCTTTGTCATTCAAGATTGCGCCAATCATCATGTCTTTGTCTATTGTAGTGTCGAAAGCAACAGCCGGGATTGATAACATTTGTTGCCCCAGCGATAACTGATAAGGGAACCCGCCATCATAATGGAGGCCAAGAGCATCTCTTTCGGCATAAGTCCAATCTTTATGGGCTATTTCTGTGATAAGTGCCAATGAGCCTTGGCCCTCTTTGTAAAGCACTTCCCCCGTGGCGGTTTTGTGGTCGTCACCAAACTCTACTTGCACTTCAAAGTGAGACATATGGGCGCGCGGGAAACGCCTTTTGAAGTCTGAGATAGCCTTGGCCTTGGCCGCGGCAGAGAGCTTTGCTGCCTCCGGCGATCTCAACCAAGCAATTTCAGGATCAGGGGGTGGTGGCTTATATGGAGGATGGGTATTGACGTTTAGGTTTGAATTAAAAGGAGGTGGGGGTCCGTAATTGTGGCCGCCGATGGAGATGCCAAGATTTGAATTGGGATTAAATCCACCAGGCCGTCCGCCAAACATGATTGTATATAATTATAATTATAAAATGTTAATTATATACACAATCATGGTTGTGTTAACAATCGTCACGTCTTCTAATCCTCACACGATCTATTTTGACCACCCACTGCGGAAACCGAGTTATATCCGCCTTGTCTCTTGCTCAATTTACAACTCGTGGCATAATTTGAAAGAAGAAGCAAAGATTTCACCGGCAACTCCGCCCCCTAATGGTTCATCACGTGAGGTGACCTTACTTCCAGGGCATCACACTATTGAGAGTTTAGCGGAAACCTTTGAAAACCTAAAAAACTTTAACAACCGTTTAAATCTAACAATTGAAACAAACAGGCCATATGGGGCCATGGTCATTACAAGTAACAGCGGAAGTGTGAAGTTAAGTAATAATCTGGCAGAATTGCTTGGCATACGCCCTGTATTGATGCTAATAACCTTCGTCAAGCGTTTAAGGGCACCAAGCACTTACTTCATCCACTGTGATCTGGTTGATAAAGAACTGAACTTACTCAATGGCAAGCCTTCGACAGTTTTGGCTCGGTTTGATATTCGTGGGAAAGCTTTTGAAAAGGTTCATTACCAACCAACACCACAGCATGTCTTGCGTGACACCTCGTCTAGTGATTATGTAAACAGCATAACACTGTCAGCGGTGTCTGACATTTGCAGACTGCAGACTGCAGACCGCAGACTGCAGACTGCAGACTGCAGACTGACCGGTGTCTGACATTTTCAGACTGCAGACTGCAGACCGCAGACTGCAGACTGCAGACTGACTGACACTAAAGTACCGTAATGCCGTTCGATTACAGGTAAGATTTGTTGTTGTTCTTAGGTTTTTGTTGTTTGATATTTGGGATATTCCCGTATGATAATTACGTAATATCACGGAGATGTTTTATTGCATTATTCGAAAGGTTTCAAATATCCCTGATCTTGTTTGTTGTGGAAGTAGGTGGACTTATGAACAGATCGGCGGTAGACTACCACAGACTGAATACTTTGATCGAGACTTCCACTTTGGATGGAAGGAATATGTTCGGCCAAACGTTTTCGTGCGGAAATAAAAGGGAATGTGTCAAGCTTGTGTAAAGACGCAGAAATTTCAGCATGCAGTTTTTAACGTTATGTGTGTGACCATGAAGCACGTGAAAAGTACACGTCAGTGAGAAAGTAAAGGCCAGTTTACACAAAAGATTTTTTATGCGATTTTAGCGGCGATTTAGGCAAGCCCTGGTTTAAACGACGCATTTTACATGGGCCAAATCTAATACCAATTTGGGTCGACTCGAATTTAAAAAGTTCCCGGGAAAAGTTGACATTTGATTCACAAACGTCGAATTTATTTGTCTTGAATTTACAACTTCAGTCGAATATTCGACAGAAGTTGCATTTATCAAATTCTCCCGAATTTCATTGTTCAAGCGCCGCATTTTACACATGCATTTTACACATGCATGCATGCCGCTCAAAGATAACACCTTTATATAAGTGTATATAAGTGTTCAATAACAGACTAAACCTAAGAAGAACAACGAATCGTACCTGGAATCTGACGCCATTACGGTGAACGGGTCGAAGTTCCACACGAAGAAGTCCACGAAGAATCTTGGGAACGTGGCTGACTTAACTTTACGCGGGAAAAATTGTTGATGACATTATTGTCATTAGAAATTTTAGTGTCAGTCAGTCTGCAGTCTGCGGTCTGCAGTCTGCGGTCTGCAGTCTGCAGTCTGCAGTCTGCAGTCTGCAGTCTGCAGTCTGCAGTCTGCAGTCTGCAGTCTGCAGTCTGCAGCCTGCAGTCTGCAGTCTGCAGTCTGCAGTCTGCAGTCTGCAAATGTCAGACACCGGTCTCGAGGCGATGTCATGTAGAATTTATTTTGACGACATTGTTGACAGGATACGTAACCGGTCAGACCTTGAGAATCCTTATAAGGAATGTGTCTGGTCGACACGGCGGCCTAAGGAATAAGTTTGATACGACGTAAGGTTAAGTCCACAGATCGGTTTTAATTTTCCATACTAAGTTTGCAGTCAAAGAATTGAAGAGTAAAACATTTAAAACGACCAAAACATCTTAAAGTGACATAAATATACATTGCGTGAAACGAGACTGTCCAGACAACAGAATGACGTAATTACACTGGGAATTAAAAAAAAGTTCATTGCAGCAATCATCTTTTGACTTGTAATACACTGGGGAATTAAAAAGGTTAACACATAATGGAACCAGTGAAAATTTGCGTATCTGTCTACTATATATATACCGTATACTAGATCTCGCTCAGCGCTTCGCGGGTTAACGAGATAAAAATGCTAAGAAATGCATGCTGGGGAACATTTCTCAGATGTCCTTGCAGACACTTCATGGGGATATGGGGATGTAGTGGACCATTACCCTCAGTCTATTTGTATCCACATCAACAGCAACTACGACTTATGTCACTATTTATTTATAGTCCTTTTAGAGCATCATTAACTTTTAAAGCCATTCTCCCGGGCCAGCTTGTTCACGACGGAACGGGAAAGAATTTCTTATGGCAATCAAGGTCTTCCCAGCAATTCAGTACCAAGCAGCCGACACAACAGTTCGGAGGATTTCGCAGCCGGTGAGAACTTAAATAAAGAAACGATCGCATTGCAGCGACAGCACATTGTTAAACCGCTTGCAGACAATCCGAACAGAAGCAATCTCCCTCAGCCTCGCGTGCCTGTGTTCAATGGAAACCCTATGGAGTACGAAACCTTCTTTCGCCCCTTTGAAAGATTGATCGAGTCTAGAACATTTAGCAATACTGACAGACTGTACTACCTGGAGCAATTCACAGCAGGGGACGTTAAGGAACTTATACGGTCCTGTCACTATTTACCACCAGCTGAGGGTTATGATGAGGTTCGTAGGCTCCTGAAAAAAAGGTTGGAGACGAATATCGCATTGCTTCCGCTTATGAATCCAAAGCCTTGAATTGGCCGAACATAAAACCTGAAGACGGTGCAGCTTTGAAACGATTCTCGATCTTTCTGGCAAGTTGCAAGAACGCTTTGGCAACGCTTACTCCAAGTTCGATCAGCCAGGAAAGATACAGAATTTAGTATTCAAACTGCCTTACAACCTGAGAGAGAGAGATGGCGTCGCACAGCCGATGACATTTTGGAATTACAGTCAAGGCCTGTGGAGTTCGGCGACCTCGTTACATTCGTAGACCGTGGAGCCAGGATATCGACCAATCCTGTCTTCAGCAAGATCTCTGATGGCACAAAATCAGCCCCTAGTGCCGACCTTCTGGTAACAGCCGACATCTAAACCGAAAAATCTCAGTCTCTTAGTATAAGTAGGTGACGGTAAAAGTCCTACTGGAGAATCAAGTTCGCGTGAAACAGTTAAACCAAGATCGTGTGGCCCCTGGAGAGCCAAGTTCGTATGGGCATGGAGAACGAAGTTCACGCGTTCGAGAGGAACAAAATTCCGGTACTGGTCCTGTCCCTCCGAGAGAAAAACCTCAGTGTCTATACTGCCACAGAAACCACGCCCTAGAAGATTGCCAGACATTAACATGGAAGCCATACCCAGAGAGAATCCAGTTTCTGGCGTCCAGCAAGCTCTGTTTCGGGTGCTAGTCCAATCAGCATGTTTCCAGGTTTTGCCCTCGGAGGAAGACTTGTAAAATTTCTAACTGTGCAGGAAAGCATCCTTCTATTTTACACACCCATTCTCGTGAGAGGCCCGCGACAGACGTCGGCATCTGCACGGAAAGCGGAATCGACCCTTAAGTTCGCAGTAGTATGGTGAACGTAAACACAAATGCGAAAAGACAGGCCGTGGACGAACACTGCAGGACAGGCATGGCCGTTATACCAGTAAAAGTGTGGGCAAAAGAAAGTGATAAGACTGTCATCACCTACGCCCTCCTGGACAATGGTAGCAGTTCTTCTTTCTGTACACAGTCAATGATAAAACGACTTGGAATTCACGATCCAAAGATCAAGATTTCGCTGTCTAGTTTGGAAAAGAAAAACAGTGTTGTCAATAGTTTCAAATTTTGGGCAGCATTATGCCTTCTGTTATGTGTGATACTTTTATTCTAGTTTCTGTATTTTCTAATTATCAACTATATTTAAATTATTCACATTTCGTATCCATATTTCGTTGTTTAAATTTGCGGTCAGTTTTGTATCTGTTTGGATTTGTTTTCCGTTTATTATCTTCTATAATCCCACTTTTATTTAATGATTTTCTTTCAAATTGCTATCGCTGAATACAAAGGGCTTGAGTAATTTCCAAAAAAGAAGAACGCTTTTTACTTGGTGCCGAAAACGCAAGGCTGATTTTATTTTCCTACAAGAAACTCACTCCACAATAACATCAGAAGCTCAATGGAAAAATGAATGGGGCGCTGATATTATAACCTCTCACGGTAGCTCCAATTCACGTGGAGTTGCAATCCTGATTAAAAATGGTGCTGATTGTAATATCCAACAAAAGATTATAGATCCGCTGGGACGCTTTATTATTCTTAAAGCTAATATTGAAGATAAAACCTATGTGTTGATAAATGTTTATGCGCCAAACAAAGACAACGCTCTTGTTGATTTCTTTAATAATTTACTAGCCACTCTGCATAACGAAAATCTAGACTCTGAAGATAATATAATTTTGGGAGGAGATTTAAATTGCCCCCTTAATCCACTACTTGATAAGAAAGGAGGCATACTTACTAAAAGGAAAACAGTCACATCTAGTATTGACTGCTTCCAAAGCAAACTTGATCTAGTCGATATTTGGAGAATAAAAAATCCGGATACAAAGAGCTTTACATGGAGTCAAAGATCGCCCAGAATTTTTTGTCGTCTAGACTATTGGTTGATTTCAAACAACCTAAGCGATTTTGTTTCATCAACCGAAATAGTTCCTGCCGTTAGGACAGACCATGATGCAATTTCCATAGAATTCGAAAACCTAGGAAAAGAGCACAAAGGCCCTGGGATATGGAAAATGAACTGTTCTTTATTGGAAGATGAAGAATACGTAAATAGTGTAACTGAAATGATCCCTATATGGACAATAGAAGGACAGAGAGAACTTTCTGACAATCGCTTTGTTTGGGATTGGATTAAATACAACATAAGGGCCCACGCTATTCATCATTCAAAGCGAAAAGCGAAGGAAAGGAATAAAGAGGAAATAAATCTCCAAAACGAATTAAATAAGGCAAAGGACTTACTTGAAAATAATCCGAGTGATGACAACGCTACCCTTTTTAATGTGGCTCGAGAGAATTTAGAAAACTTTTATGAAGAGAAGACAAAAGGAATTATTATACGCGCACGTGCTAGATGGCATGAACATGGAGAAAAAAGTACAAAATACTTTTTAAACTTGGAAAAAAGAAATCATGTTAAAAAACACATACGAAAACTACTTATAAATGGCGTAATCAAAACAGATCCTATCGACATACTAAAAGAACAAGAACGTTTCTACGGAGAATTGTACCAAACTAGCTACAATACTGTAAATTCTGAAAAGGAAAAAGAGACGTTTCTATTTGAGTTAATCATCCCTAAACTTACTGAAGAACAGAAAATATCCTGTGAAGGTAAAATTTCTTCGGAAGAATGTTATCGTCTTCTTGATAGCTTTCATAACAACAAAACCCCAGGAAATGATGGCATCCCCATCGAATTCTACAAAAAATTCTGGCCATTAATTAGTGAAAGTTTTATTAAATGTGCAAATGATTGTTTTGAAAAGGGTGAAATGTCCTGTTCACAAAAACAGGCAGTTATCACCCTTATTGAAAAGAAAGGTAAAGATAGGACTCTTCTGGAAAATTGGCGTCCTATATCGCTTGTTAATGTAGACATGAAAATAATGTCCAAAGTGATTGCCACAAGGATTAAAAATATATTACCTGACATTATTCATTACAATCAAACAGGATTTATCAATGATCGCTTTATAGGAGAAACAATTCGATCTGTTTACGATATAATGGATTACACTGTTAATGAAGACATCCCTGGTCTAATGTTATTTATTGATTTCCAAAAAGCCTTTGATAGCGTGGAATGGAATTTCCTTCTTGATTGTCTTAAGGCTTTCAATTTTGGTTCAGATATCCTTCGCTGGGTAGAAACCTTCTATAACAACATACAGAGTTGTGTCATGAACAATGGTGTGTCTTCCAACTACTTTACTCTTGAGCGTGGTGTTAGACAGGGAGACCCACTGTCTCCTTATCTTTTTGTTGTTGTTGTGGAAACATTGGCAATTGCCATTAGGCAAAACGAGGCGATTAAAGGAATAACAATTGGAAATGAGGAAACAAAACTTTTGCAATATGCGGATGATACAACGGCAATTTTAGCTGATACAGAGTCAGCTAAAAACCTTTTTGAGTTATTAACTTTATTTGAAAGCTTTTCTGGCCTTAAAATTAACTGTTCAAAAACTGAAGGTAAATGGATAGGATCTTCAAGACATTGTAAAGAAAAACCTTTTGGTATCAAGTGGCCCGAAGAACCAATTAAAGCGCTGGGAGTGTACTTCACTTATGACCAAAAATTGCTTAAAGAAAAGAATTTTATTGAACGATTGGATTCTATAAAAAAGTTAATTAATATCTGGTCCTCCAGAGGCCTGTCGATTTATGGCAAGGTGACTATAATTAAATCCTTTCTCATTCCAAAGTTTGTTTATGTTTGTTCACTACTGCCCACACCTAAGGAGTTAGTTTCAGAATTAAATAAATTATTATTTAAATTCCTATGGAAAGGCACTGACAAGGTGACAAGAATTTCAGTAATCAATGAATACGAGGAAGGGGGGTTGAAAATGATTGATCTAGATTGTTTCGTCAAATCATTAAGATTGGCTTGGTTGAGACGAATATTTAACAGCATTGATGGAACTTGGAAGAGGTACCTGCAATATCAACTGAAATCCTTCAGAGGTCTCTTTTTTTTTAGCTGCAATTATAAGATTCCTGACTACACATGTACAATTCAAAGTCAATTTTACCGTGAACTCCTGGTGTGGTGGTCAGAATTCCGAGAAACCTTTGCTTCAAAAGATGACTGGAAAAATATCATTTGGAATAATGAAGAAATAAGAATAGATAAAAAACCTGTCTACTACAAAAATTACTTTGAGTCTGGAATTATTTATATTCATGATCTTTTATTCAATTTGAACATTACCGATTCTTATTATACTGTTTCTAACAAAATAAAGAAGTCCAACATTCTTCAATGGGCAGGCCTTCGGCAATCCATACCGTCATCGTTAAAATTTAAACATCTGTCCCCACCTATAACTTCTCCATCTTTCTTGATCGACGATGGTATATTTGATGCGATGATAAAGAAGTCGAAAGATTACTATAAGTTACTGGTTAGGAACAAAGCACAACTTCCTAACATTGTTAATAAGCTACAAAATGATTTTCTTATCTCAACTGAACAATTAAGACTAGTTTTCAAATTACCCCATTGTGTTGCAATTGAATCTTATGTTAAAGCCTTCCAGTATAAAGTACTTAATTCAATTCTTTACACCAACACCAAGTTATACAAAATAGGTTTCAGAACGAATGATTTATGTACTTTCTGTCAAACCCAATCGGAATCGCTATGTCACTTACTCTACTTATGCTCTCATTCCAAGAAGTTTTGGAATGATTTCGAATCCTATTGGTGCCTTCTCTCAAATCAGCAAGTTCACCTTACTCTACAAAATGTTTTGCTTGGAATAATAAATGTTACTACAAGCCCTTTGCTTAGATTGCTAAACTGCTTTATAATAATTGGGAAACTGTTTCTATGGGATTGTAGAAGAAATCAAATTCTTCCGAAGATTGAAGGATTCCGACACAAAATTATAAGTAAATATGAAACGGAAAAATGTATAAGTAAGAAGGATTTTGTTAAAAAGAAATGGATACTTACCCCTTTAATTTGAGTTAATATAGTTGGTAATAAATGATATAGTCGTAGAGTGTGTGTATTATCTATATGTTTATCTGTTCACCCTATTGTCTGTTTTGTTGTGTAATTTAAATGTCACATTGTATTATTTTTTTGTTTGTCAATAAAGTCAGAAAAAAAAAATTAAAAAAAAAAAAAAAAATAGTTTCCTCATTCGCGACCTTGTTGTATCCGATTTGGATGAGAACGAATTTGTCAGTCTTCCAATGTTATACACCAGGCCTGAGATTCCCGTCAGCAGTGACGATATTCCTACCCAAGATGATGTTGACCAGTGGCCTTATCTACAAGGCGTTTTCATACCCCATGTTGATGATGAAATTTGACTTCTAATCACTAATAATGTACCAGCCCTCGATCCTCTAGAGATAAAACACAGTCAAGACGGTGGTCCCTACACTTCCAGAATGCGCATTGGTTGGGCTGTTAACGGTCCCTTGAGGCGTCAACGCCATGGATCTCAGACATCAGGCTTCTTTGTCAAAGTCGACCCCCAGTTGCAGCAGACAGCAGAAGATAACAAAGTGCACTTTCCTTCTGACGTCATCAGCACAGTCAAGAGAAACGTCTATGTGGACGATTGTTTGAAATCCCTGTCTACTAACACTGAATCCATCGCGCATGTCAATAGCTTGCGAGATCTGCTTTCGCGAGGTGACTTTAGGCTGACTAAGTGGGTCAGCAATAGTCGCGAAGTTCTCGAAGCCATAACTGAGATGGAGAGATCAAAGGAGATGAAGAAGTTTCACGTACGCAAGGACGAGTTGCCTTTCCATAGAGCTCTTGGAGTCCAATGGTGCGTAGAACCGGATACGTTTGGCTTCAACGTCTGCATTAAGCCACGGTAACCAACACGCAGAGGTATCATGTCCGTGGCTAGTACTGTTTTCAACCCCCTGGCTTTCCTCGCTCCCTTTATTCTGACTGTAAAAGAGATTCTTCAAGGCCTCTGTCATATCAAGTTGGGATGGGATGACGAAATCCCACTCGAGTCTAGTTCACGCTGGGAGAATTGGTTTTTGCATCTTCCGATGCTTTCGTCGTTTGCATCGATCGGTGTTCATTGCTTTGGTCCTTTTCAAGTACGGGATTGTTTCGAAGTGATGATTTGCTGTCTCATGGAAACAAGTGCAGTATCTTGCGGACATTTTTTGGAGAAGATGGTCCAGAGAGTACTTGTCTTCGCTTCAAAGCAGACAAAAGTGGACGCGACCATGCAGAAGTCTTGCTGTTGGAGACATCGTCCTTGTAAGCACAGATAGTTCGCCTCACAACACGTGGCCTTTTGGAAGGATCATTTAAGCCGTCCCAGACAGAAAGGGTTTTGTTCGTCGCGCCAAGGTGAAAGTCAAAACAACAACCGTCTTGGTCAGGCCCATAGAAAACTTTGTTTACTCGTTGAAACTTGAGTTTCTTCCTTCATGAATTTGTGCGCGTGTGCTTTCGTCAAGGACATTTAGGAACTTTCACTAAGGACACTTAGATCCTTAATTATTTTTTTTTAAGTGCCTCGCTCGTGCTCCACACTTTATAGGGGCCGGTATATAAGATCTAAGCGTGCCATTTAAGCCTTTTGTTCATTCATTTTTTGCATTTACTAATTTCGCGTCGTTTGTTTGTAGTTTGTAAAGTTTTCACCTATTTATTAGCGTTTCTTTGTTTGCGGTTTATTTCGCAGTGGTATTTTTCTGCGTATGCGTTTCGCATAATTTAGTTTAACGGTTATTATTTAGTTGCGCCGCAATATATTCCCGGGATAACTTTTTTACAGTCGCGCTTAGCGTAGTTTCATATAGTTTGTTCAGCGATTTATTTCTTTTGTACCCGTTAGTTATTTCGTAGCCATAACAATGTAAGTATTTGTCCATCGTCGTTTCAGTCATTTGCATTTCATTTCCGTTAGGTTTATTCCTCGTTCTATTTGTAACTTTATTCTTTGTGGTTAAAGTTTCAACCTACTTCTGCTGGAACACATCAATCGATTAAATCGGTAGTGTTGGAAAAACCGGCTACGCCTACTTTAGATCACACTCCATTTACCTTCATTAACCCACATTTGCCTTCATTTACCCCCATTTACGTCCATTTACCCCCATTTACCTTCATTTACCTCGATTTACCGTCATCTACCTTCGTCTACCCCCATTTACTTTCATTTACCCCCAGTTATGTCCATTTACCCCCATTTTCCTTCATTTACCTCCATTTACCGTCATCTACCTTCGTCTACCCCCATTTACCTCCATTTACCTTCATTTACCCCCATTTTCCTTCATTTACCCCCATTTACCTTCATTTACTCCCATTCACGTCCATTTACCTCCATTTACGTCCATTTACCCCCATTTACGTTCATTTACCTCCATTTACCGTCATCTACCTTCGTCTACCTCTATTTACCTTCATTTACCCCTTTTTGCCATCATTTACCCCCATTTACGTCCATTTACCCCATTTTCTTTATGTACCCCCATTTACCTTCATTTACCCCCATTTACTTTCATTTACCCCTATTTACTTTCATTTACCCCCATTTACCTTCATTTACCCCTATTTGCCTTCATTTACCTCCATTAACGTCCATTTACCCCCATTTTCCGCCTATTACCTTCGTTTACCCCCATTTACCTTCATTTACCCCCACTTACCTCCATTTACTTTCATTTACCTTCATTTAGCTTCATCTACCTTCATTTACCCCCACTTACGTCCATTTACTTTCATTTACCCCCATTTACGTCCATTTATCCCCATTTATCTTCATTTACCTTCATTTACCACCATTTACCTTCATTTACTCCTATTTACTTTCATTTACTCCACATTTACGTCAATTAGAGATAGCGGGCTTAATATAGAGAGAGGAGGAGAGGACGGTGGGGGGTTTATTATAATTTAGCGAAACACGATGTCAGCCGAGCTTCTTTGGGATAAACGTCCATGAACCATACTTTGATTGAGCAATATAGTGTTATATGAGAGATTATTCTTTGTAAAACTACTCTACTGACTGACTGACTGATCACATGCCGGTTAAGTTCGCTATTCTTAATCCATTTCTGGTAGTAAAAGTGTTTTACTTGCGCGGCCGAGCTTGCGTCAGTCATTACAAGAACACGATACTGACATGTCCCCCTCAACAACAGTGCCTCACATTATATCATAAGTTCGATCAATGTTCATGAATCAGGCAACTCAAAAGTTCAATCGATGTTCAATGTTCGTAAATCAGGTAACAACTAAAACATGCAATGGTTACACAAACAAACTCAACTCTGTAATAACAATCATTAATGTTCATTTAAATGTTCAGCTTATCCGGTTGTTTCACTGTACGTTCGGATCGGTCATGTATCCGCTGCTGCTCCCAGAGTGCTCCGGATTCCTTCCTGTACGGTTTCCGGGTGGTTGGCCGACTGTGCTCCTGGGAGGCTCCATTCACGTGGATGGTGACGCTGGTGGTGTAACAGCATTGGACATTTGTACTGGTCGTGAGCTGTGTACATAGGTGATTGTATGGTCTGGCCTTAGGTGTGATCTTGTGCGGCGGTATACGCCTTTAGTGGTACTTTTCATGACTATGTATGATCTTGGCTCTTTCGCTTCTCTCAGAACAGTTCCTGGTTCCCATGTCTTGGTTTGGTGATCAAGTATTCGTATTGGCTGGCCTGGATGAATTGGTTTGAGGGTTGGACCTGCCTTCTGGTTGTAATAATGGCCATAGTGCTCTTCTTGTCTCTTTAACTGTTCCTTAACGTGCCCTGAATCAACTGTAAGGCTTGCACGGTTAGACTTGGGTAACAGTGTTTTGAACTTCCTGTTGGTTCACTTATGTCCACGATTGCAGATAATTAGATGCATGACAAATTTTGATATCCAACACGTAGTGTCCCATTAAGTCTAAGTGTTAACTATCTTTTTTGAAATGTAAGGTAAGCATTAGTGTTAGTGTTGTTTTTAGGTTAGGATAAACGCACCTGCTTATGAGCAGACTTTCGGGGACACTTCGTGACGTTTATTGTCTGAATTTTTGAAAACAAGTGATGTTGAAGTTGAGTACAAGAGCAAGAGGACACTTTGTGACGCTTATTCAATTTGTCATGCATCTAATTATCTGCAATCCTGGACATAAGTGGCATTTTGGGGGACAAAAGAGGTGCTCTGAAACTGTTAAGGGTCTTAAGGGGATCTTGCTACGGTTAAATGCCATTTTTGCGCTGTCGTACATTGATTTTACTCAACTATCTCTTTGACGTTTCAAGCAATCCAAAAATGACTCATTTAGTTTGTACTGAGGTATGTTGTGTGAACTTTTTTGGTGATATTTGAAAGTATTCGAGAGAATAACAAGGCGGGAATGTGTGAAATAAGAAATATTTAAGATTGATAATGTTTTAAAATTAGAGTTTGAAGATAATAATTGGTAGGTGGACAATAAAATAGACCATCATCAACCTGGGGTGCCCTTGCGTGGGACGTGCCCTTGAGTGGGACGTTTGCAGTGTTATCAGTTTTATTAAACTTTAATACATGTGATGTTGTAAACTTAGGTTGTTTACTTTTTGTGAATAGGCTGTCTTAGTCCCAACTCCTACCAACATTGCCCGTTGTCACTGGATAAATAAGGGCTGGCATCAGCTCTTTTGCATTTGGTGATGCTAGATAAATTTACAAACTTGAGAGCCTTGTTTCACAAGTACTAATGTTGCTCAAATACTTCTCAATCGTAAAATTACTTCACTGACTCAATCACATGGTTAGTACGCTATTCTTAGTCCATTACTAGTGGCAAGTAAAAGTACATTTACCACGTGTATAAGGCTGATATTATAAGGATGTATAGGGTGAGATTTTTCTCGCGCTCTCGTCCATGCTCTCTCATACTGTACACGCCTCTCGTGATTCTTACATTTTCGACGGTCGGTTGGCCTTCGGTAGGCCCCGACATCTCACGAAAGCGTAACTCGAGAGACCCTCTGTTACCCAGCGGATCTAGCGTGCTCTAGTAGATTTTGCATGTGGGCACTGAGTTTTCCTACACACTTCCTTAAACTGAACAACAGGTAGAGTTGTTTATGCTGCTTGAGTACTGATCTACAGAATATTTGTCGGGTACCTACAACGATATTGCCTGATACTCACTGGTCTGTAAAGGTGGATGAATGAAAATGCAGGTGGATGAATCCTAATGAAGGTGGATGAATATAAATGAAGGCAGATACTGAAATGAAGGTAAATGAAAGTAAATGAATGTAAACTAAAGTAAAGTAATGAAGGTAAACGTAATGAAGGTAAACGAAGAAAATGGAGGTAAATGAAGGCAAATGAAGGTAAATGAAGCAAATGGAGGTAAATGAAGGTAAATGGAGGCAAATAAAGGTAAATGGAGGCAAATGAAGGTAAATGAAAGTTAACGGAGGTAAATGGAAGCAAATGAAGGTACATGAAGGTAAATAAAGATAAATGGAGGTAAATGAAGATAAATGGGCGTAAATGAAAGTAAATGGAGGTAAGTGAATGTAAATGAAAGTAAATGGAGGTAAATGAAGGTAAATGGACGTAAATGGGGGTAAATGAAGGCAAATGAGGGTTTATGAATGTAAATGGAGGGAAATGAAGGTAAATGAAAGTAAACGAAGGTAAATGGGGGTAAATGGACGTAAATGAGGGTAAATGAAGGCAAATGCGGGTAAATAAAGGTAAATGGGCGTGAATGGAGGCAAATGGGGGTTAATGGAGGGAAATGAAGGTAAATGAACGTAAACTAAGGTAAATGGGGGTAAATGGACGTAAATAGGAGTAAGTGAAGGCAAATAAGGGTTAATGAAGGTAAGTGGGAGTAAATGAAAGTTAATGGGGGTAATGGGGATAAATGAAGGTAATTCATGGGCGTACGGGCCGGGGGGCTGCAGCCCCCCCAAATTTTGGACAACTCAGATGTTTTGGGCAGCAAGAGAAATTTGGGTAAAGCAAGTTTTTAAAGAAGTTTCTTTTTTTTTTTTTTTTTTTTCGAAGAGATAGATATTTTCTATTTCAACCTGAAGTCGGCGCGGTAAAGCCAGTTAAATTCACACGAGACAGTGGTTGCCTAGCACGTGATGAGTTTTTGGTTATTTGTGAAGGGGATCATATGTTGATATACAAATTTGTAATCTTTTTTTTGTTGGGCACTGTACTGCATTGCACTCGCTGGTGTAGGGTAATCCAGTTGTGAATTAATTAGAATCAATTTCGGCATAATGTTCTAGAATCATATCGTAGATCATCGACTGAAGACTCTCAGAAGATCTGAGTCACGTGCTAGGCAACCACTGTCTCGTGTGAATTTAACAGGCTTTACAACGGGCTTTATGTGCGTAAAGCCAGTGAAATTCACGCCCATAGTTTCGTAAAAATTTATGCGACAGTGGAAACAAATACGCATCTTACATGCGTTTTTTTTGTTTAGAACTCGCCTTGTGCCATATTAGACATGTCGAATCCAGCGCCACAAAAACGTAAGCGGGCCCATCGCCATCGCGTTACATGTTCCGACTGTAAAAAGACATCGTTGCTGAGTACATAGACGCTCACGCAAGAACCAAGCATATAGGCAAGAAAGTTAAATTTACTTTTTTTTCGTGCGCCAAATCAAATGCAACTAGGTTTCACCGGCGGCGATGAAACAATCACCAATATGCTTAAATGCAGTAAAATCGACGCTGAAAACGTTGGCTCAGAACGTCAGAATGACAGCAGTACAGATATAGTGGATTCATCAGATACTGCTCTGGATAAGTCAGAAATCGAGGTGATTCAAGTGAATAATGGTGCTTGGCGTGCTCCGGCTACGTCAGAATTTATGGATGTTGGTGTGGCAGATGTATCAGAAATCATGGATAAAGATAATTCGGGTAAGTCAGAGATCATGGATATGGAAAGCATAGATAATGGTGCTGACAATGGCTCTAGTGCTCAGGATACGACAGAAATCGTAGATAATGGTGCTAACTCTGAAATCGTGCATAGTGCCAATCGGGATATGTCCATTTCAGTTGTCATAGATAAATAGTGTTCTGGAAAGGTCACTTAAGTCAGTTATCATGATATGGATAATGGTGCTCCAGATAAGTCAGACATCGTAGATGGTGCGCACAATTCTTCCTTGGATACAAATTTTTACAGTGGTACTTGCCAAAAGTCCAGTGATATAGACGAGAGGGTCCTCAGCAACCGATCTTAAAGTGCTACGACCCCAAAAATTTCGGCAGTGAACCTTTTTCTAGAGATTTCAACCCAGCCTGGTACAAACGATATCCATGGCTGAGCTACAACTGTGGAACGAAGAAAGCGTGCGCTGCTACCCATGCCAGAAATACTTGAATGCCCACGATTTCACGTTTGACAATTGGAAGAAGCTAGAGCGTCTCCAGGAATCACACAAACAATATGTGAAGGAAAATCGCGACTACTTAAAAGTTATCATTGAATTTCTCATGTTCACGGCCCAACAGAACATCGCCCAACGGGGCCACGATGAACAACGTGATGGTTTGAGTAATAGCAGTGATGTAAATAGAGGTAATTTTCTGGAACTAATTCACTTGCGGTGCAAGGACATAGCGTGGCTGAAGGATAAACTCGATAGCCAGCTTCAGAAGCACGCGCAGTGGACATCTCCCGTGATACAAAACGAACTGCTACAAATTATTTCCGATCTCATTCGCGAACGTATCACAAACGACGTGCGAACCAGCGGATGGTATGGTATCATCTTGGACGAAACATCAGACACTAGCAGAACAGAACAAGTTTCACTTTTCCTTGGTTTCGCGCTGAAAGGAACGAAGAAAGAAGCATTCATTGATTTCTACTCCACGAAATCCACCGAAGGCGAAGTACTGTATGAACTGGTGAAATCTCCTATTACTGAACTCAATCTTGACTTCAAGAACATTGTTGGTAAAGCATTCGATGGGGCGGCTAATATGAACGGTGTACACAAGGGACTCTCAACAAGAATGAAAGAGTGCTACCTCCTTGGTATCTACATCCACTGTTACGGACATGTGCTAAACCTCGCCCTTCAGGATACTATGACACAGATTGAACCATTGCGAAACGCTCTGGGGACTATCCAGGCTCTGTACAACTTCTTAGAAGTGAGTCCCAAACGACACGCCCTGTTAAGTGACACAGAAGTACAAGGTGAGGATCTAAAACTGACGCTGAAGTCATTGAGTGCCACGCGATGGTCATGCTGGTGGGAAGCCGTAAAGGCCGTAAACGGGCAAATGGAACGCATTGTAAAAGCCTTGCTCCCGCTGTCTTCAGACAAAGATCCGAAAACCTACTCTGAGAGCAGAGCCTTATTGACCGCCATTTGTGACTTGGAGTTTATCTTCGGACTGTGTGTGCTGAAAGTAATCCTGAGCAACACTAATAGTCTGTGCCGATATCTTCAGGGGAAGACGGTCGACGTCATCTCCGCTCGTAGAAATGCCGACATGACCATTTAGACCCTACGCCAGTGTCGGAGTGAAGAAAGTTTCAACAGCGTATGGCAGATAGCATCAGCAATGGGTCTGAAAATGAAGAAGGAAGTAGCTGACCAATTCTCAGTTTGAATTACGAGAAGCCAGAGCACCCAGACAAATGCCATTGCGCCGCCTTCAAGCCCTTGTAGGTGAACACGCGCAAAGACAAACGCAGCTGACACCGGAATCGCAACACCGTATTACTATTACTACACTTACTATGCGTCCATCAACAAGGTGCTGTCCGAGCTTGAGCTCAGGGTTAGCGGAAATATCTTTGGGAAATATCTGTCACAGTGAAACACCTAATAAAGAAAACTTCTCCCGTGTTGCTAAATTTTACAAAATCGACGGCGAGATGCTGGAAGCCGATCAGAAAATTTACGCGAGTTTTCGTCGTGTGCGCGGATTAGGTTACATGACTGTTTCAGAAATGCTGGAGACAATGCACGAGAATGATCTATTTGATATGTTTGCAGAGTTTTCCTTGCAGTGATACCTGCTACATCGTGTTCTGCAGAACGATCATTCAGTGCGTTGCGCAGATTGAAAACTTATCTCCGCAGCACCATGGGGCAACAACGTGTCAGTAACATCCCACTTATTAACATTGAAAGGGCATATGCCAACTCTGTAGTCAACAATGACATGGATCGTATCATTGATATTTTCGGCCGTCGAAATGGCAGAGACAGCTATTTCTTTTAACGTGTTTTATGAGCTCATATGATAGATTCATATGTAAGAATATTTTCACTTCATATGTAGGCCTATGTTAGCGCATCGTATGACCCTCGTTTCTTTTCGACTGTTTCGTAAAAATTTGGGCAACTTGCGAGAATTGTTTGGGCAAATGGTTTACCCCCCAAACCCCCCCCCCCCCCCCCCGAGGGGGTGTTATTAGCGTGTGTCAATAAACTCATAAGGTGGTCAGACACGAGGGGTCATGTAGCAGGGACATGACGCAGCGATATGTAGCAGCGAGAAAATTTGTGTAGTACAAACTGAGGGACATGTAGCAGGGACGTGCAGCGGGGACATGTAGCAGGGACAAAATCATAGCGCTTGCACACACATGAAAATGTTGCGGGAACATATCTCAGGGACATGTTGCAGCAACACGTCCCCTCGTGTGAACTGATACTTTCACAATTGTGCAACACCAATTCTGGGGACATTTTGTCCCCGCGGCATGTCGCACGGAGTTCAACTTGTTGAACTTCATGGGACACGACGCGGGGACAAAATGTTCCCAAAATTGGTGTTGCATAATTATGATAGTATCAGTTCACACGAGGGGACGTGTCGCTGCAACATGTCCCTGAGACATGTCCCCGCGACATTTTCATGTGGTGTGCAAGCGCTGATTTTTTCTCTGCTACATGTCCCCGCTACACTCCCTGCTACATGTCCCTCAGTGTGTACTACACAAATTTTTGGCGCTGCGAAATGTCGCTGCAACATGCCCCCTCGTGTCTGACCACCTATAGTATCGTATAAATTTATATACGAAACACTTGGAGAACATTTATATATGTAAAAAAAATAATAAAAGAACCACAATGTACGAATTTCATTTCATTTAATGTCTAAGTTTAATCCTCGTTTCTCGTTCTTAGAAAATATCATTTTCCGCTCGCAGGAAAATGGCGATCATCCCCGAAAATACCACGAAAGTGCAGTTGTACCTCCTTCTTTATCGAAGCGTCACTAGCATTTTAACATAAATAAGGCTGTTTTTGCCCACAGAAAACGAAAACTTTAGACAGATAGGGATAACTGGGTGCGAACAGGAATGTGTGAAAACTAATTAAGATTTATTTAAACGTGTGAATTTCCAAGGCGAATGTGGACCCCTAATTAGGCCTTGGCGGATTGTGCTCCTAAAATTGGCATATTATGCTACTAGCAGTGCTCGAAACTTTGCCAAATTATGCCAGAATTCCCAAATTATGCTCCTGATTTCCGACATTATGCTCACAAGATGACGTAGATTCTGTACATATAGGCGCGCAATAACGACACCAAATTATGTTTTTCAAATAAACTGTTGTTGTAAATATATAAGTGTTTTATGGCAGTTTGTCTCGGCCCTCAGCTGTCCAAAGTAGCTGCTCGCATCTCTGAACCGTTTGTAAAATGCCTTCAACGACTTAACGATCACACTTGTATATACTGACTGAACCAAAAGAATATAGTACTCTCTTCATTTAAACTAACTCAAAACTACTACCTAAATTTAATTTATTTCTGTAGAAAATACACCATATTTACTAAATGTTACGAATTTATGCTCCATAAAGGCAAAAAGTGCTAAAATTTGCTAATTATGCCGTGGCAGTGCTCGTTTAAAAAATTATGCCTTTTTGCTCCAATTATGCCAAAAATTATGCTAGCACAATCCGCCAAGGCCTACCCCTAATGCGTTCAATAAAATTGACCCTCTAGCTTGTGATGTAAGAATTGGAAATGAAAAATTCAAATCACGCCATGCCTTTTTTATCAAATATTAGGATTTCGGTGCTGTTAAGATACACATAAAATCACCAGAAAGTGAAGGATAAAGCATTTTCAAGGGCCAATATCGAAAAATTTTCGGGGGGGGATGCATGATGCGGATACTGAGTGGCATTAGATGATAATTTTTTTTCATCCTTAGTATCAAGACGGGGAAAATCAGATATTGATCTCTTTGCATCACGCTTGAATGCAAAGCTACCTTGCTATGTAGCATGGCAACCAGATACAAGTGCCTTTGCAATGTATGCATTTTATACACTTAATTGGTCTGTGTATAATCTCATAATTTTATATTGTTTTTCTCCTTTCAGTGTTATTGCAAGAGTACTTCAGAAGATACTTCAGTGCCAGACCACAACGATCCTAGTTCTTCCAGACTGGCCAACACAGTTTTGGTACCCTCGGGTGACATCAATGTTAGTTGTCTCTCCAAGTGAAAATAAATCTTCAGAAGAAAACACTGATCCTTTCTCACGATGCCACCAAAGTTCACCCTTTAATTTCAAGATTTATGTCTGGAGTTTTCAACGGAAAACCAACTTTTCAAGTTATTGTCCAAACTTGGTACCCACAAACTGTGTTGAACCACCTAAAAGGCTACCCGGACATCAAGGAAATGACACTGAAGCAATAGGCCATTTCCGAGTTGCCTTTAGCCTCTCTATCAAAGCGAGGCTAGGTGCGAAACCTTTCATATGAAAATGAGTTTTCATTCATATGCAAATAAAACTTATTTGCATGTGAATGAAAACTTATTTTCATATGAAAGGTTTCGCACCTAGCCTCGCTTTGATAGAGAGGCTAAAGGCAACTCGGAAATGGCGTATTGACACTGAAAATGACTATGTTCATGGCCTTAGTCACTGCTCAGAGAGCTCAGACACTTAAGTTGCTTTCAATTTAAGACATGCATGTTAAACCGGGGTGCTGTCACTTCTGCTGCCAAGTTAGCCAGTGTCCCATTGGATGAAATTATGGCAACTGCTGGTTGGCGTTCAAATTCAGTGTTTGCTATGTATTATCACACTAATCATCATCTGATGGCACCTTTGTTTATGCTGTATTGGGCCATGTTTAAGAAGTCTGGTCAATAAACCCCATGTTCTTGTTGCATGATGTTATTATTATGCTCTTTGTCATACTCTTTATTTTTTGAGAGCCTATACGTTGTTCTAAAGTCTCAAGTGATCTCTGAATGTATGCAAATGCAAGGTAGAACTGGATAATTAAACGAGACTTATCTGTAAGTTGAAGTTTGATTGAGATTCTACCGTAGCATTTGCAGTAATGAAGAGATCACATCCCTCCCTACACCTCTCCCTTACCCTTTTGTACCTCAACTGGTTTCTTTTTGCCTTCACATTCTGTTTTTACGTGAGGCTGTCCATAGGACCCTCAAAAAATTGGCTTTTATGACTGAGCTCGAAGTCATGTGACTTGTTATCTCATGTGATCTCTTCGTTACTGCAAATGCTACGGTAGAATCTCAATCAAACTTCAACTTACAAGTCTCGTTTAATTATTCATTTTTGCCTGTCAATTATTAATGATATCGACAAAGAACTAGCTTTTCAAATAAAACTATGCCAAATATCAGCCAGTAAGTCATGCCATACGTTGGACTGCGAGTGCCACTTGTGCAGGTTGATCATACATTGTCCAACGGCCTGATGCTGGAGAAGAGCATATGACACAAAGTCACAACTGCCGTCCACTGTACTTGGAATATAAAACGACCTATGGTGAACAGCCGTAAGACCAATGCTTTTTGCAAGAAATGCGATGTAAACATCATCAAATCGTCTTAAGGGTGTGGTCTCATTGAAGAGAGAACCAAAACACTCCACAACATCATATGACAGAACATAACCACCCCCACTACAAAAGGGTGGTAAGAATACATCAGGATACTCCTCAAAACTGACAAAATGTTTTGAATCTTTTTCACGCTGTGCAACAGCTTTGTATTGGACTTTCCCCATATAGAGTCCTGTCGTAGGTGTTGATGCTTCTTGCAAGAGAAGAGTGAAATGTTTAGGTCTAACAAACACATCATCATCTGTCTTGAGCAGGAAGGAAAACTGACAATATCTGACTGCCCATTCAAAACCCATCTCAATTTTTAAACTTTGATTGTAGTAAGCTTCAAAATAGTCGCCACGAATTATGTCACTATGGATTTTCTCTTCTTGTTTAATTAAAGCTGAGTGTGTTTGATTTCTTGTTTGACCAATCAGGAAGAATGTTATCCACTGAGAGTCAATGTTGCTATCATTACCCCAAGTTTGGCGAATTAAATTTCTTCTGTCAAAATTTCCTGGTGCGGATGAAACAAAAATGAGAAGAAAATAATGCCGCTCACAAGCTGTCTTGGTTATTAAAGTAGATTTGTGTTGGGTCGTGTTCATGTACCAAGACTTACAATCCAGATAAGGAGTAACGGTGTTTAGCTTTCTGAAGAACTTGATGCAAATGATTCGAGTTATTAAAGCTACAGCCATTACCCCAGCAACAAACAAAAACTTCAGTATAAATGTCCTCTTCAACAATCCGGAGGCACGCAGCAGTTGTCTTCTCCGCATCACAAAACTGATTTTCCAAGGTAGTATTACACATTGTTTTACCAAGTTTATAAATCTCATTGTGATATAACTATGAGATCGATATTTGTTCAAAATTTAGAAAATGAAAGTTTTCACTCCACTTTTAGTTATTCCTAGAAAATAATCAAATGAAAAAAGAAACATTAATGACAGTTATCGATGCAAATAAGTATAGGTAATCATACGGTTTCGAGTTCAATTTGGGATTAATTTCCACTTGTGAGTTTTTCAAAAAGCTCAAATTGCACTCGCCGTGAACGAGAAAACCGTATGATTACTTATTAATAATTCTACATGAAAAAAAATTGCATCCATTTTTTTGCATTGTTTTTTCTTTTTTTTTTAATTTTTTTTTTGCAAAACATTTTTGCATCATTTTTATTTTTGATTTGTAATTTGCACTGCTGTTACATGTTTTGCACTGGTGTTACACTTGAACTGCACTGCTCTTAGCCAATCAGAATTGAGTGATTTTTTCATGTATATTATTATGCATATAGAGTGATTTTCGTAAGACCGTGAAACAGTATCTAGCAATTAATCAAAATTAGCCAAAATTACGGCTAAAACTAAACAAAAGAAAACAATGGAATTAGTGTCTAATAGTGTCTACTAGTGCCTACTAACTTCGTAACTGTTTCACGGTCTTACGAAAATCACTCTAACGTGGCAGCTAGACTGCAATGTAGTAGTCTAGTCTAGTCTAAAAACAACCAAAGCCTATACTGACTATATACTTAGTACTTTTAGCACAAAAAAGAATAAAGGAAATTCCGAATAACTTAGTCAATACCTAATCAGGTTGACCGTATGAATACGAAAATTTTACATTATTGGTATATGTCGCTTGTTTACATAACCACATTAACAGGTAAGCGAGATAAAACTAAAATAACTTTTTCATTTGTAGTTTTAGCCCACTTGCCTAGCCAATTCTGTAAAGAATCGATAATCAAACATTTTTCTTTTTTCATGATAAAGCTAATCGTAGTTTCGTTTATTTATTTTTTTCGCCTATTGAAGGCTGCTTCCAGTCATGCATGAGTTATTGAATCTTATTAAAATAGCTGCTGTTTTCTTATGTGTGGTACTTATTTGTCAGTTTTTGGGGGGCGTGTAGAGGGCGAAAGAGTCAGAACAATGGTGTGTCTACACTGAGGCGCTTATCTTTTTCCTTCCCTCCCCTCGCGTGCCTCGCGATCCATGCTCGTTGCTCGCGCTTCGTTACTCCGGGTCCGGCATACGAGCTGAAGCAGGCGCTGAGGTAGAGTTTTTAAGATATATACAAAAAGTATGCTCAAAGAAAACGAAAGACTTTTTATTTTACAGTAAAAGAAATATTATTCATTGTAAAGAACGAAGAGGTTATAGACAAATTATTAGGGGGACATTGTCACGAGGGCGCATGCGCCAGTTTCTCGAATCGCAACTTGAAAAGTTTAGCGTAAATTTTCAAGTTGAAGTGTCAATTTCAAAATGGAGTCGACTTGTGGCGGCGGTCTCGGTGGGAAACGAAGAAACTCGACGCCATTATTGAAATTGACACTTCAACTTGAAAAATTTAGGTTAAACTTTTCAAGTTTCGATTCGAGAAACTGGTGCATGCGCCCTCGTGACAGTGTCAAGCAAGTTATTTTTTGGAGCTGTTTAAAAATGAGCTTGTCCGCAGACAATTGTGGCCCCGAAAACACGATCGGCTGTGGTGAGTAGAGATAAACTGAGCAATTGTTTTGCTTCCTTGTTGATCGGGCTGGCTTGTTTGCCAAGCCTGCCCGATATATAAAATGGACGCTGTTTCGTAGTCACTTATTGACACGCCGGGGGGTCCGCCATATGAAAATGACGGGGTGTCCTTTAAGAATTTCGTTAGATGGGCATGGTTGATAAGAAGTTTTATCGTTAAGAGCTACCAATTGTAAATTTTATATGGATGTCTCCCCCCTCCGGATTTTGGAGATTTGAGAGTAGATAAGTTAAAATATGTGGTGTAGGTGAAGTAAATGGGGATGTGGGTAGGCTAAGAAATTGATTAAAAGATTGTTTGTGTAAAGGGTATTTGTTTATAGCGGTGTGGGAGGAAAGGATGAAGGGTGAATCGTCTTGATTGTTACGGCGTGCATTGAACGAGACAAAGCGAGACACCGAATTTGTCTCGCTTACGCCTAAAACGAGCCATTCTCGGTGATAATCTCGCTTGCATTTAGCATGATTGCATTGAGCGAGACTGATTTGATCCGATTTGTGAAACGCAACAAGCCATTTGTCAGGCTATATTCTGGGCGAAAATTGAACGTGACAGAGCGAGACAACACATCTGTATTGTTTTAGAATGCGTTGTTTTAGCTAAACACATAAACTCACGGCTATGCACTCAGGGCGAGAATTAAACGTGACAGAGCGAGACATTTTCAGCATTTTAGAATGCGTATATTTAGGCTATTAAACTCGAGCACTAACCAAATTCACTGCACGCAAAACGGCAAGCAATTCGAAAAATACATTGGCAAATAATTTTCCCAGTCGTGAAAAGAGAGAATTTGAGGTGAGCAATTACATTGTACATGGAACATTAAAGAAACGTGGTTTTCTCCTATCGTTCATTGTTCTCTCAGTGATAAGATTTGCTGCTAAAAGCATTTAAATTAATTTTGAATGACGCAGGCTGGAAAACTTCAATTTAATTAAATGAGAAATAGAACATGATCTTTATGTCAACAATCACTTTGACCGAGGTCATGTCAAGGATGCTTATATTAGTATTTTACACACAGGAAAAAGTGAAGTGGCATTTATTTAGATAACTTGCAATGCATTTGTTAAAGATGTTAAAGCTTATTAGTATTTTGTGAAAGAAGGGGAGAAAGAACTAACGGATTTAATATGTACGTTGGAGTCTTATTAAACATTATCTATGATTTATGTTTGATGTGGTGTAGGTCGCATGTACGAAACTCTAAAAGGTACCACGTGGTAATGTTTTTCCCCGCCGTTTCTCATTTTTTATACCTGTTTATAAAAGGCTCGTATTTCATTACTGAATATGTAGTGTTAAAAGTAACGTTCTTGTTGTGGTGACTTGTTGAATTTAATAATGTGGTTTGTGATTTATATTGGTTAAGGGACGGACCGTTCAATCTTTTTGTTGGGGAGGGGGGGGGGGGGTTAGGCAATTTCTTCTGAGTATGATTTTTTTTTCAGCATCTCTATTTGCAAGAATTTTCTTTTTACCAAAATGCTGAAATTGTTTTTCACATGCTTACTTGTGCACGATTTTTTTTCTCTTAACAATTTCTTCTGCAGGAATTTTTCATACTTATCTTTCTCATTCAACACAAAAAGAATGCCTTATGTTAACTAAACGAAAAAAAGCAAGGCTGATTCGACAGTGAAGGAATATAATATATATATTACATACCTTTATTTCCGTTTATATCTACTTCTATATGTTGCATGTTCTTCTTTTTTCATCTCTTTTGTAACGGTTTTTTAAGCTTTAAATCTTCAACGGTTACTTTTCCATTGTATTATATGTTATCATAGCATCATATTGCACGCTATACTCAAATTTAAATTGTAACGTCCTAGTTTACCCATAGTCATTATTTAAAATACCCTGAAGAAGAAAGACCGTGCCTTTTGAAATATTGGATAAATTACATTTTTATATTCCTTCACTGTCGAATCAGCCTTGCTTTTTTTCGTTTATTACTATTATTTATAGCTGATTAGATCCTCAATTTGGATCCGGTGCTTCTGTTTTGTTACGTTGGTCCTTACCTTCAAAATTGCACTTATGTTAACTGAAGTTCCTGATGTTGTTTGTATGGGAGAGTTAACTTTCAATAACAGTATAGTGAAAATTATTATGGAAATTTACATTATTTAAATGACGGTATAATAGAAGAGAGTTGTTGTTTACCTTTGTTTGAGGCTTTTGAATCGTTGTTACGTGATAATTATAAGTCATTTATTTTGACAATAATAATTTATACAGTCGCTATTTTTGACACAAGGGATGGTTTGATTCGCATAGTAGAGATCGTACAGGAATGAATGATCTATGTGGGACGCCGTGTGTATTGATTGAAATTAGTTCTCTTGAAGAGTTGGTAGAGTATTTTGAAAATTTGTATTTGGGACGTAATTGTTCAAATTTTAAGGTAAAAGGAGTGAAGAAGGAAGCCCGATTATAATACTCGCAGAGTTTTCTTGTTTATGATTTGTTCTTATCATTTTGTTTTGCCCAGAACACTGTCTGTCATTTCTTTGAGATATTTTTGGTCCTCTAATTTTTGTGGTCTGAATTGGATACTGAAATAAAAGGTTTCATTTGAAGAATTAACTGAAAGACTTTTAAAAATATCCTTTGCTACCTTTGAACAAAACCACACATGTCGCTGAAATGTTTGGTATGACAAACCGCGATGTGACCTGTTCCCGACACCGTTTCGATTCCGTTTCAATCGGCACAGAAAAAAATCGGGTTAACAGGTAATCGGAATCGGAAAAATACAGACCCTGATTTTTCGGAATGGTTCGGAGATGCCGATATTTCGACGCCTTCCCTAATCATTTTACCACTGCCATATGTAACAGCAAATATTTAACGCAGAATAACACTGGGTAATAAGCTAACCTTTGTTCGTGTTTCACTTTCGTCCCATCGTGTGCGACAAATTTCCCTTTGAGAATTAGTGGAGTTGTGTGGAAGAGGCTTACTCAACTCGTAGGGGTCGTACGACTCGTACAACTGGTGAAAGTGCATCTCATTAAGGACGCTCAGAGTATTAGTGGAGATGTGTGGAAGGGGCTTACTCAACTCGTACGACTCGTACAACTGGTGAAAGTGCATCTCATTAAGGACGCTCAGAGTATTAGTGGAGATGTGTGGAAGGGGCTTACTCAACTCGTACGACTCGTACAACTGGTGAAAGTGCATCTCATTAAGGACGCTCAGAGTATTAGTGGAGATGTGTGGAAGGGGCTTACTCAACTCGTACGACTCGTACAACTGGTGAAAGTGCATCTCATTAAGGACGCTCAGAGTATTAGTGGAGATGTGTGGAAGGGGCTTACTCAACTCGTATGAGTCGTACGACTGGTGAAAGTGCATCTCATTAAGGACGCTCAGAGTATTAGTGGAGATGTGTGGAAGGGGCTTACTCAACTCGAACGACTCGTACAACTGGTGAAAGTGCATCTCATTAAGGACGCTCAGAGTATTAGTGGAGATGTGTGGAAGGGGCTTACTCAACTCGTACGACTCGTACAACTGGTGAAAGTGCATCTCATTAAGGACGCTCAGAGTATTAGTGGAGATGTGTGGAAGGGGCTTACTCAACTCGTACGACTCGTACAACTGGTGAAAGTGCATCTCATTAAGGACGCTCAGAGTATTAGTGGAGATGTGTGGAAGGGGCTTACTCAACTCGTATGAGTCGTACGACTGGTGAAAGTGCATCTCATTAAGGACGCTCAGAGTATTAGTGGAGATGTGTGGAAGGGGCTTACTCAACTCGTATGAGTCGTACGACTGGTGAAAGTGCATCTCATTAAGGACGCTCAGAGTATTAGTGGAGATGTGTGGAAGGGGCTTACTCAACTCGTATGAGTCGTACGACTCACACAACCGGTGATACTGCATCTTTTTAAGGACACTTTGTGGTTGCGACGATCGATAGAAAAACTATCGATGTTCAGTTGTTGATCGCAAAGAACAAATTGATGTCCAGCGAGACATAATTCAGTGTAATTAACTCGTAACTCTCGACCTTTTGATATATATGATATATAAGATATGGGAAAGCGTTAGTAACAAGTGGATTAGGGCTAAGAATGTAAAGTGCAGCTATTTCGCTCCTTGGAGATGGCGATCAAAACAGAAAATGTACCAAGATGGCGACATTTTGGCTATTCTATGTCACCGCTATCAATTTAACAAAGGATGACATCCATTATTTCAAGCTGCTCTTTGCAAGTAATGCTATTCATTCTTCTTGAGGGGAATTTGAAAGCGCTTCGGGCGATAATTCTTAATTTGCGTTTCGCGTATCATTAAGAGAAATTTGCATGGAAATACGTTGCTTTTTATTCTCACAGTTAGGGTCTGGTCGCACTACAGTCGAAAACAAAAATCCGCCCGTGCAAAAATCGAGGAAAACAAAAGAATCCGCTCCGGTGGGACACGCTTTTTGTGGAACGTTTTCGTTTTTATGTCATTTTGCGCGGGCTAATTTTTGTTTTTGACTGTAGTGCGACCAGGCCCTTAACCAATAAAGAAGATGCGACAAGCATTCCTACGTGTAAACTGCCATGAGAGTTGGGGTTAAATTGTTATGTAGATTTTTAGTAATTACCATAGAACACATGAATAAAATGTAATTATCTGATTATTGACCGGTAACTTTCAACGCGTTCTTGTGGTGTAGTGGTATAGCACCACCGAAATAAAAAGGTAACAGAAGAGAAGAAGTCTGGGACGAGAAACTGAGGAGAGAAAAGACTGGGGGGAAAGAGGAACGGAGATCAGAAGAGGGAGAAAGCGGGAGGAAAAAAAAAACGAGACGATGCAACTAAATCCATTTTTATTGTTGAAGTAACTAGCGATTAATGATGCATATATTCAAATACACGCGGCAAGTGCCATTGTTTAAGAAAACAATAGCGCGCATTCATAAGTAATGAAGTAATATACTGTATGCATGCATAATAAATGTATGGGGTTATTCGGAAATTTTTCCGGCATTAGCCGGCAGCGAGGGTGCCTCCAGATCTGCCCTACAGGTTTGAAAGTCTTTACCTCCTTTATAACATGTTCTACTTTTACCCGTCTCTTCGCTAATGAGGATATTGATGCCGTTAAGGTGCTAGTTTCCAAGCAAACCAAGTATTTAAAGCTGATGACGCCAGTGGAACGGAAAACTGAGTCGGTGAGAGCAAAGCTGGGACACCAATTCGCCGACTCTTCGCCATGTTCGTCAGAAACCGAAGAAGAGGCGGGCAAACGAAAGAAGAGAAAAATAGAATGTGCCAAAGAAGCTCAGATTGCACATACAAAACTATGCGAAAAAAGTGGTCCTTTCTCGATTTATCAACAGCAATGGCTTAGCAGTCTAGGAATATTCCATAAAACGATTCAACACAAAAGAAAAAATTAACGTAACAATGAAGAAAAAGAACGAGGTATTGTTGTATTTCATTTCGTTGTTGATATATCGAGAAGTTACCGAAAAAGACCATAGACAACGTTAACGAGCTCTTGCCCAAGGTGGACAAACATGTAAACAAGAAGAAATCCGACTAGGTTCCGTGTAGCCAATGGGATCGCTAGTAAAATGCAATTTAAAAAGTAAAAGTCAAGTCAATTAAAGAAGAGGTACTGTAAGCGCATACTAGTGACCGTAAATGCAAATACTGTAAACTGTGCTATACTGTACTGAATGTACGAGAATTATTAAAGTCTGTAAGATCCAAGTGCAAGATTTTTCCCATAATTCGTTTTTTTTTTCCTTTTTTACGTACGTTAAGTGATGCTCCACATAAGAACTACCGTAAACTTCATTGTTCTGCCGCATTGGCTCTTTCCCACATAGAATATCTTTGATTTTAAGAATAGAGGAGGGGCTGATGGTTCATAATTGTATTTCAATATAAAAATAAAGAAAATCCATTTGCGTCAAATAAATTTTGGGAAATGTTTGTGTTTAACCAATCAGAATAGCAGAAGACAATAGCTAATAATTTTGCTTATTTGATGAAGTTCCCCAAATACAATATCTTTTAAAAATTCCATGTTGTGCGATTGGGTCTCAAATTACTTGAAACCTTAAAATAATTAGACAAAATGCACCTCGAACCTTAACTTTTTAGCGGTTTTCGAGTCTAGGCCAATCAGATCACTAGTTGTAACAATGAAAAAAGTTGACATTCCATCGTGCATTGTGTTTCAGCACTTTCCTTCTTATGCAGATCATTACTTAAAGGCTTATAGTTCATTTCATCCCTTTGTTTAGTTTCTTTGTTTAGTTGCGCGAATTTAGGTGTTTGTTTTTTTGTGTTATTTAGCGCCCCTAGCCCTGAACACAATAGAGCTGCGTGATACCTAGGTCCAATGAAATTAAAGGTTGTAAAGAGCTGCGTGGTGTCTGGTTTATTCAGGTCCGCGCTTAGCGCAGTTCTTTTTAGTGTTCCAAGTTCCTTCGCGTTTTACGCAGTTCGCTACAACAGCAGTTTTCTCTGGCCGTAACAATGTAAGTGTGTTTCACAGTCCTCGCTTTATCGCAGTTTCGTTGTTTCTTTATGTCGAATTTTCCTTTGTCGCAACTTGTAATTTTTTGCTCTTTTACTGTTTTTAGCTTCAACCCACGCACAGCTCGTTCTTCGTATCACGTCTCTTCGTTTGTTTAGTGGATTTGTTGGTGGTGTTAACATTTCTGGCCACGAGAGCTATTCGCTTATTGCAGTTTCAAAGTCATTAGTTTGGGGTTTTCGACCACACTTCTATTGTTTTATTGTACACAGCTCATTAGAATATAACGCGGCTCATTAGCATATAAAACACGGGTTATACGAATTCACTCCACTGAAAGGATACAGCGGGGAAAAAAATACGTTCTATGTGTAAACGCGTTATTGTTATAATCAACAGTACATAACAGACGATAGCCTGCGAGCAAGCTCTCGGGCTCGGGTTTGGGGGAGGGGGGAGGGGGTGGGGGTGGGGGAGGGGGTGGGGGTGGGGGAGGGAAATGATCGAGAGCTTGCAACGATGTCTCAGAAGTTTGAATGTCTTCGCTTAAAAAGTGTAAGGAAAACGATGGTTGGTTGAAACTTAATTTGATGATGACATTGTCATTCTTCGTGCGTCGTTATCAAGACAAACAAAATGACGGAGAGCGGAGGAAATTGCATTTATAAAGCGTGCGAGAAGTTTCCTGTGGAATTGAAACCCGAGCAAGCAGTTGAAGCACTACTTAAGAGCGCCTGTCCGTAAAAATCAGACAAATTTGAATTTTTTTGGCAAGTAATAAAAATTCGATTTCTTTCATATTTTAAAGTTAGATAGATTAAGGTATAACAAAAATCACTGGATACTTTTTTCGGCCAAATATCTTTTTATTTAAAAGAAAAATTCAAAAAATGAAAGTCCGTTAAAATCGCCATTTGAGGTGGAAAATTATTGCACAACTTTGACAGTCTCCCTTGCAAAAACAAGTAACGCTACAGCATTTAAAACATGAAAATCATATTTTGCAATCTTTAAATATCTAGTAGAGTGATTTCGGGAATTATTTTGTTGTTCTTTGCTTGCAAAATAATTTTATTTCGAAGACATACATTTTACTTCTTTAAAAGTACCTCGTAAACAAAACAATTTTTCACCATGTGCTAAACCTTCAAACGGATTAAGTTTCTGTTGGTTAATTTTTATAAAGATGATCTCAAGATTGCCGTAAAAATTTCTTTGGGCAAATGATTCAAAGCGACGCTAGAGCATTTCAAACTTCGTTAAAATTAGAGTTATTTGACCTTACGAGGTCAACTATCAATTTGCGGGTCACACAAACATTTCACTTTCCACCACGTCATAAATAAGGTTAAAGAAGCCACATAGAAAAAATGTTTTGAAATTTTCTTACCTTATTTGTTGTAGAAGCCTTATCCAGAGATCATTTTCTTGCATTTTTTTTCACCGTTCATCGTATGTCCCTTAGTCTTGTTTACAACGTTCCGATAAACGTCGGACGACAACAACGTAATATTAAACGGTCGGGTCAGCCAATCTTTGTTAAACTTTCGACACTTTTCAGTATCACGGCATCTATTCAAAGGGCTAAGTACTTTTTGGAGCGTTCCTCGGTTTTGTAGTGCGCAAAAAGATTTGAAATGTTACTTTGAAGTACAAACAAAACATGTCGGACGTTTGCTTTCAGTCGTTTTTTCAGTTATGTCACGCAATGCAGTTTTGTTTGCATTTAAGGGGGTAGGGGTGCGGATAAGGCAATTAAATTGAAACACTTTTGCAAGTAAACAAAATAACTGTTTAGAAATATATTTCAGCACCATTAAATTTTCTTCGTTAGTAATATGTTCTAAAATATATTAATTAGTAGCAATAGCCTTTTGCGAGCAACGATTTTCAACTCCTCTCCCCAGTCCTGCTTTCCATATTCAATATTCATATTGGATGCGTTTTTCTCGTTTCCTAAATTTACCTTCTTACCATACGAGTCGAGGTGCCGTCTACTTGATGGAGCTACCCCTGAAAGATGGGTGTACCAGGGCTTCTTGTGGATAGCATCATGCATGTGATCCCCTTTTACTATAAATTTCCAGTTGCGGATCCAGCTTGCTCATAAGGAGAGGGGGTGGGAGGAGGAGTGAAAATGGTTCTGAAAAAAGTTCGGTCCCTCGAGCCTTTTTCTTCGCCAAAAAAGGGATGGAAAGGGGCCGCTTCCCTAGATCCGCCACTGAACTTAATTCGACAACTTTAGTTTACAACTACTTCCTTTACATTTCAAGTAAACAACGCTGCTCGACATAAAATAAGTTCGATCTCATATTCAGGTCCGGTAAATTTCAAGACAGATTTGTGATTAGAGATGTCCTTTGTGCACGAAATGTCATAACCACAAACTGCACCAACAAAGGACTTAAACCAACAAGTGCCTTCCATTTTTGTGTAATACCTGGAACTGAACTCGAATCTTTGATGTACAAAAACATGCACTTTAGCGCCGCCTTCAAGTAAACACAGACACTAGGTAATTAGCATAACCAGGTAGTGTTTACTTTTTTGTCAACTGCATTATTTAAACAGCATTTATTTTTCTTCTCGACAATTGGCGATTACTTTATTAAACTTAGTAAGTTCTTCAATTTTCAGATATTCTCTCGTTATCAACTTTAAAATCTGAGCGGGTTTCTAATTATTTTGCTCCTGCCCAAAAAAATACTTAGGTTTACTTAGTTTGTAACACCGACAATGGATTAGCCAAACATTAGTCCCATCGAGTCAAATTTTAAGTTAAAGAAAATGCAGCAAATGGTTCTGAATTAAGGCATGACATGAATTTGAAGTAAGGAAGGGAGAAGCCCCCCCCCCCCCCCCCCCCCCCCCACTCTATGGTACATACATGTCACTATCATCGACGGAAAAGAGCGACAGAGGTAAATGCTCCCACGAACCACAGGTAACCCAAACTCACAGTAGGATTATTGACAAGTAGAAAACATCCAAATAAGTGCTCTTTTGAGGCTCCCTCTCGGTCAATTAAGAGACAAAGAAAATATCAGTTGCGGCCAGTGTAACGGTTTGACAAACGTTTACGTCACTAGTTGCATTGTACAAATTGATATCTTTTGGGGAATGCATGTGGCGAATTTTAGATTGATTTTCCCTTTTTCGCATAATGTTTCATGAAGACAGTATCCTTTTGATAAAAAGAGAAAAAGAATACGAAAAAAGGACAGAAATAGCTAAATACCACAGTGATATTAATTAGGTAAAAACTAGTGATCCATTTGCATTTCACACAGTTCGTTTTTACTTACTGTGCAACGGCGAATAAATAATCTTTCCGGAGTAGAACAATAGAGAATGAAGGCACTTTTAAAAATGTGCTAACGTAACTGAAAAGTCTTTGTATTTTTTTTTCTCCGCTGCAAGAATTTTAGACATAGATTCGGTGTTTTCAAGCTCTTTAGCCGAATTAGCCCTACCCATACCCCGCTAAAATGCCGACCAACAGCTGCATTGCGTGACGACACAAATAACTGCTGTCACCATCACGACTTAAACGGCCCGACATGTTTGTTCATTCAGTACTTCTCAAGCAGTGATTAGATTTATCTACCCGTTAACTTCAACCGAAGAACATTCTACAAATGCTATAGCCTTTAAATAAGATGCCATAATGCTGAAAAGTGTCGAAAGTTTAACAGAGGTTTGCGTGCGACCTTTCATGGCAGTCCGCGGCCGGCGTGCATCGGAAATTATAAATGAACAAGACTAAAATAGTATACGATGAACAAAGAAGGGATTTATACACAAAAATGGTCTCTGAATCTGTCTTCTACCGCAAATGAGGTAAGGAAAATTCAGTGTTTCCCAATGTGGCTATTTTAATTTCATAATGGGTTAACACAGAAGCAGAAGTTTATAGAATATTTGTGTGACCCGCAAATTGATTGTTGACCTTGCAGGGTCAAATAACTCTAATTTTAACGAAGTTTGAAATGCTCTCGCGTCGCTCTGAATCATTTGCCCAAAGAAATTTTTACGGCAATCTTGAGATCATCTTTATAAAAATTAACCAACAGAAACTTAATCCGTTTGAAGGTTTAGCACATGGTGAAAAATTGTTTTGTTTACGAGGTACTTTTAAAGAAGTAAAATGTATGTCTTCGAAATAAAATTATTTTGCAAGCAAAGAACAACAAAATAATTCTCTAAATCACTCTACTAGATATCTAAAGATTGCAAAATATGATTTTCATGTTTTAAATGCCGTAGCGTTACTTGTTTTTGCAAACGAGACTGTCAAAGTTGTGCAATAATTTTCCGCCTTAAATGGCGATTTTAACGGAATTTCTTTTTTTGCATTTTTCTTTAAAATAAAAAGATATTTGGCCGAAAAAGGTATCCAGTGATTTTTGTTATACCTTAACCTATCTAACGTTAAAATATCAAAAGAATCCAATTTTATCACTTGCCGCGATATGTTTGATATTTACAGACAGGCGCTCTTAAAGGTAGCGATGTCCTCGCTGTTTTGCCGACGGGCTATGGCAAAAGCTTTATATTTCAACTGTTTGCTGCCGCGGCTGCAAATGTTGAACGGAGGCAGCACCAAACAGTGTTTGTTGTCTGTCCGTTACAAAGCATCATCGACGATCGACGACCAGGTAGCAGAAGCCAGAAGTATTGGAATGTCTGCTGCTCTTGTTGCCGATGAAGAATTAAGATCGGCGAAGTTTCTGCTTTTTTTGGGTCAGCCGAGAAATTATCGACCAGCATTTGTGACCTCTCACGCGACAACGATACTATTAAAAGGGCTTTCCGTTCGAGTCGTTCCCTTGCCATTCATCAGCCGTTCGCGAACGGTAGGAGGCCGTTCGAACGGCCGTGATTAGCCGTTTAAAAAAATATTCAGCCGTTCGAACGGCTGCTACTAGCCGCTCCCAAAAAATTTTCGCCGTTCGAACGGCTAGGGTTATCCGTTGGGGAAAAATATTCAGCCGTTTGAACGGCTAATGTTAAAGACCGTTCAGGTAAAGGATTTTTAGCCATTTGAACGGCGATCGAAAGAGCTCTGGGGCGCTTTCCATTCGGCAAAAATATCCGGTTCAAGTTTTCGGAATTTTCGGCCAGTGGTCGAATGGAACGGGTTTTATAGAACACTTGGAAATCGCGTGCTATATTCCAAGGGCATATATACCGGACCGGCGTGACATATCACTGAAAATGGCGAACTTTTAAATGTTTTCGCGGCTTTAGAACAAGATGATTCCGAAACATTGCTTATATAAGCGGGCAATTCTGCTTCTATACCAGTCGTTGCTATAGACAAGTCTGGAGAATAATAATAACAATATTTTGAACATAAACTCTCTGCCCCGAGTGTCCTTTAAAAAAGGCAGGAACAAAACCGACGAGTAAAACGGACTTTTACCGAATGTAAACGAGACAAAACTAAACACAGTTGATCTTACCGTTGCCAGTTGCAGCTCCAAAGCACGAGTGATGCAATAATAATTGGAGATCGGTACAGAAATACCCACACGACGAAAGACTGTTCGGTCGCCATCTTTCCCGAGTTTTCAGCCTACTTGAGCTTGAGAGACTAGGGCCGAGACAAATTACGAATGGAACACAAAAATTTTGTTAATTCCGGAATTTCCATCAAAGAGGACAACCTCAAAACGTATTCCAAAAATTTCGAAATTTTCTCCCGAAATTTTTCTGTTCCATTGGATTTCCGACCAAAAATTTCGGAAATTTTGGAAAGCGCCCCTAGTGTTTCGGCCGGTGATTTATTTTTTCTTTCGTTCGCTCACCACGCAATTTGCATAAGTAATTTGAAACCTTTTCAATATAAACATCATTTTCATTTACATTTACATTTTTTATAATTCACAGAATTATAAACACGCATTAAAAAGAGAAACACCTTCAGACTGGTGAAAGCTGAGAGTTTGGAAAAATTTATCTTAATTTTTTCCGGCGAAACACTACAAAGAAAACAAGGAAGCGGACAGTCTGGCTGTCAAAAAGTGTGTTGCGTCACCAACACTATTTGTTTTCATTAACGCTCGGTTTCGGTTTGCGCTGATTGGCCAAACTCGGACAGCGGGGAGCCACGGGAAGTATTTGGAATTTTGGGGCAGCATTCAAATTTCTGAGACATCGTTGCAAGCTCTCGCCAACCGGAACCCAGAGCCCGAGAGCTTGCTCGCAGGCAAATCAGACGACGAATACATATAGTGATAATCCTACTGCCTAATCCCGTGTAGAACATGCCCGTGCGAAATGTGTGAAACTCTCGTGCGACTCATCAGGCTTGAATAAATCAACAAACCATGTTTGCCAAACACAGCGAACGCAGACCGACGGCAGTAGCCAAGTTTGCAACGCTAGTTTCTCGTGTGCGAGGAAAGCAAACATGATGAAACTTGGTAGGTTAATTGAGAGAAATTTTGTGCAAAATGAAAGATTATAATTTTATAACTTTTGCATCACAGAGATGAAAATTGGGTTCTGTCCTCGTGTACCGGTAACAAAAAGAACGAAACAAAGACTAAACAATAAACTACACGAAAACAATAGATCACAAACAAAAAGAATACAATGTAAAATCCCTCGTGTACGGGTACACCAGGACACAGCCGAAAATTGTCACCCATTTACATTGAAGGTAATGTTGTCTGTTTGTATCCGATGTTTCTACATTTTTTACGAAAGATACAAGTGACTCTGGCCTTTCGAGTACCAGGTAAGGTTTTCCTTATATTTTGGTATTTGTCGAAATTCTGTCCGAAGTTTGCCATGGAGTAAATTTGTGACTAAAATTCATCGCGCATTTGTGCAGCAAAATCTAACGCCCGGTTCAAACGTCGAACTTCACATGTGCTGAATCTAATGCAAATGAGCAAAATCTATTGTTCTTGCTCATTTGCATTAGATTCGGCACATGTGAAGTTCGACGTTTGAACCGGGCCTAAGGTGCGGATTCACTTGAAACTTTGTCATGATAATCTTCAGGCCCCGGTTGTTCAAAAGGTGGATAGCGCTATCCACCGGATAAATCGCTATCCACCGGATAAATCACTATCCAGTGGATAAGTATTAACAAAATCCTTTGTGTTATCCACTGGATAGTGATTTATCCGGTGGATAGCGCTATCCATTTTTCGAACAACCGGGGCGAGCACTTGTGCACATACTCACGGTAAAATAATACGACAATCACATGACTTTTGGAGGGCATAAACTGTAGTTTATTTGTGGCCCGAGGAGGGACACAAATAAACTATATGCCTGACAAAGTCATGTGATTATCATTATTATCAATACACAAGGCCAAATCGTACAAATTCATTTAATAAGAAAAAAATGTTTAACAGAAACAGGGCCGTAAATGCGTTTGCAGCCGTCAAATTCAATATCGCCCGCCACTAACGCGTGTTTTCTCGAAGGCAGTTTCTTATTTGGCCGCGGTATATTGATAATAATGAAAATGAATCGAGGCAATTTTGATTGAGATGCATTTTTCTTCAAAATAGAGTTTAAAACATTCCAAAAACTCTCCCAAGTATTACCTTATTCGTGAATATAATAGGCATGTAGTGCAAAGTTTGGGGCTTCAGTGTTCCGAATATCTCGGAAATCGGACAAGACTTTGATGAAATAAAACGCGATTTAAAATCCGACCTACCGTCAAAATAAATAGGCGCGGGCCACTTTAAGCTTATTGTTGTTAATATTCGTTTACAAATAAATTAGTTATAGACTGCGAGCCGTCTCGGCTTATTTTACTTTCAGTTACATTCGATTACATCGATCGACAAACCGTGATTGAGAAACATAATAGACGGCCCGCAATCTAAATTAGTAATTGTTATCGCAGGATTCAACTTACAACCGATAAAGCGAGACAAAATGTCTCGCAAAAGGTTAAATATAACGACAAAATATTATAACTTACCTTGGATGAACGAAAATCTGTCTTTATCGATCCGAGGATGGGGCAAGACACGCATGGCACTGCAACCTCACAAACGATGACGTAAACGCAACATAACACATCGAGGGGGATAACGACAATTTCTGACCTCCCCCCCCCCCATCCCCGCACGATCTCAGATTTTCGTAATTGTTAATGAAATTTGACAATTCGTCAGGGGGGTACCACCATACCTTGGGGTGTAGCTCTCCGGGCACATCAGTGCTCCAATGGAGCCATTGTTTGCGAGCATTCGCATCAGTTGTCACGCAATAGGACGTTTTCAGCTGACGTCTCGCTGTACGAAACAAAAGATTGCTCATTAGCTAATTTATTGCTTTGTTTTGTTCACGATTTAGGGACCAAATGTTAAGGATTTTTCGTGTAACAGTGTTACATGTTACACAAAATGAAAATCTAAAACAGTCTGCTGTCCGTAATAGAAAGTGGTTGTGTGGGAGAGGGTGCGTGAATGCGCGTTGCGTCGGCGCCGGCTGCAAATGAAACAGATACAAGCGCACATTATGCCATACGATTCACGATGCAATTTGCGCTAGAACATTTTACTGTGTGTTACAGAGTGTTACACGGTGTTGGTGTTACAGGGTGTTACACAGTATTATGAGGTGTTACTAAAGAAATAAAAAACGCGCCGAGTTCATTATTGAGTTATATAAGCACGCGGGAATTTCCTTCACCATTTTATAAAAGGTATTATCAGTCATGTCCAATATACACCAACTGATTCGGGTCGTCACTCCTTTGAGACGAACCTTCTTACAGGAAATCAACAGGGAGCAACAGGGGAGTATTCTGCTGCGCATGCGCATTGCATCTTAGTCACTTGCCTACCGAGTGTGTCAAAACGTGCGCCAGTTGTGCACCGTAAAAGGATTTTATACACTCAACAATCCAAGAAATAGCTAAATGGGCTTTTGATGTGTAATTGTGGCTGGAATCAGCGAGTGAAAGAACACAGTTGAGTTCTAAATTGCTAAACAAATATGCAAAGCTGCTACCCATTTACGGGAGTCCCAGCACGTTGTGGCTTGCTTGGGTTTTTCGAGGTGGATATCTGATATATAACGAAGGCTACTGCTCCAAAACCCTGTCTTATGGTAAGTTTTAGTTCTCTAGTTTGTTCATAACATATAAGAATGTAAATCGGTGGTTCTCTTTCAGAGAAATCCAGCTCGAAAATTTTACGATATTATGTTTTACGATATTATTTTAGACTTAGTTGACCGTTAGTTGACAGTGAATTTCCCGTAATCGTAGAAAGAGTATCACAGTTCGGACATTAGAACTAGTTTTATCGTCCTTCCTTTCTTTGTTTTTTGTGGGTTTTATTAGCCCCAAAATCGGTGAAAATATTCCGATGCTTTCTTGAAAGTATGACCACACTTTTGCTAGGCATAGTCTCTGGTAAAATTCTTATTGAATTTCACACTCGACAAGTGTTGATAAAAATTCAATACGCGTATCGAACTCATTTCTAAGTATTTCTTTTTATTTCAAAGTAATCGGCGGCATATTTTCGGGAATATTGCCTGCTACATTAAGCCTAGAATTTCTTAGCTAATGAATATTTATTAATATGTTATTGTGAAAAATCTAGGAAGAGTACATGTATCACATAAGTATTTCTATCATGCTGAGCCTCACTAATGCTATTATCATCCTGTCATATTGAATTAGCTGGCAAAATCGGACAACACATTATAAAACTTTATTGTATTTAGCTGTTTTTTTTTGTCACATTGTTACATGTGATGTATTAGAAGTGATAATATACTAGAAATACGTGTCTCGCAGAACCTCGCGAAGCTCGGGGGAGGATGCACTGCAAAATTTTAGCGATGTGGGAGGGAGAGATGGAATTTCTGATTTGACTGGAGGAGAGGTTGGGTTGCATGCCGGCAATGGCCCTGAAATTTAAAGTTGAGACATTCGTGTTCAGAGTCGCTTCGATTTATCTTGTACTTAGTGCCCTGTCTTCTTAAATTATAATAAATGGGAACTGATACTGGTCAGTTTTGGGTTTTGAGCTGTGGGTCACTGTAACTGCTATGGGACTGGGTATCAAAAGATCCTAGGGCCCTTCTTTCCACCCCCACCCCCACCCCCCAACCTTTGTTCATTAATTTTTGCCCGAAAGGTCTGAAAGTGGATGTATAGTATTGTTGTGGACATGGGTCGAGGACAATATGCAGTGGTGTTCTGTTTATTTTGATTGGGTGAAAGTTTGTTTATCAGGAATACAGGTAACTCCTGCTGTCTTGATTAAATTTCCTTTTTGAAGCTTGTGAGTGCTATCTCCCGAAATTAACCTGTTCCCTTTACATACTGCTGTAGCTGTTGTTCTATATACTGTGTATCAAATAATTGCCAATCCAATTCACTATTCGCTCGAATGGTTGAGATTGCAGGAGTTAAAACTATATTTTGGATACAGGTCATGAGAATTACGAAATTGATTACAAAAGTTAAACATGAATATTCAAGATGAAGCAACAGATTCTCTGCAAATATCATAAGCAATGTATAGAGACCAGGATGGAGAATTCATAGGTTAAGACCAGGACTTAGGCCTTCATGACAAGTTAACCGTTTTAAAAATCTCAAAATCAAAATTAATTTGTAGATGTACATTCTCCTTACTGGTGTCAATACAGTTCACATAGTCACATAACTACAGTGAATTTGTATTCAATTTCCACAGACAACTCATGTTAAAGGTGATCAGGTTCTCAATTTGCATAATCTACAGTACTTGTTCGTACACTGATATTGTGAGGAGATTTGAGATACTGATCTCCATTCCAATAATAAATGTGAAGCAGTAACGTTGATGTTCCATGTCATTTAATCTTATATCAAAGTTCCTTAGTGACCTTAGCGAGAATATCAATAATCATCAATTTACAGCATGAACTAAGACAATAGTTTCCAGTGTTTGAGTACTAATTTTTTATATTGAAAAAATATCCTATGATCTGCCTGTCAGTTGTTTAGCTACTTAAAATCTTTTTTTTTTTTTTGCAAAAGGTAGATTAAAGAATAATTTGTATACTTAAGCTAAGCTTATACTTGCCTTTAAATGTAGGTTGTTTCAATTGAAGAGCATTAAAGAGCGGATTAAAGTGCGGTGGTTTGAGCTAGATTTCTTAATTGTTCTTCTTCTTTGAGCCTTTCCTGTAATAAGTGTTTGCTTTACCCTACCGTATAAAAGATATTCGTCAAGAGTATTTAGCTGATCGTGTAATTCTTGCCTCCTCTCGTTGCGTCTATAAACAGAATCATTTTGTCGAACACTTCCAGTGGGTGTTGCCTCTTCTGATCGGTTTCGTTCAGAATTCTAATGGAGGCATTTTGTCAAGGCGTTTGAACCAACTCAAACGGTGTGCCTAGGCTGTTCGAAGTCTTTGTAATCGATGCTGTCGTTGTTTCTTCGTTGCTCGATCACGCTGAATTTCAAGTCGCCGTTCTCGCTCCAGCGGAGTTTCGGTTAGTTAAGTTAATTTAACTATTTTAAACATCATATGAGCAGACAAAATTAGTTATTCACAGCTACAGTAAAAACTGGCATATAAGAACCTAAAAATTAAGAACATGCTAGGCTAAGATTAGCCATTTAAGTACCATTTTATTAGAACCTTGCAGTAAATGTATGTATATAAGAAATTGTAAATGTAAAGGCTAACCATAAAAAAGTAGGTTCATTGTTTGAAAGCCATTCTCATGGTAACCAAGGAGGATTGCTGGCCGCAGCAAGCTATGAACAAATAGACAGCTTTGTTCTCTTTCTTGAATATATGTGTTTGCGTGACTGGGGAAGCAGCATATCAGGGGCCAATATTAGTGTAGTACAGAAAAAACCTGTATAAGAACCGTTCTTATACAGGTTTTTTCTGTACTACACTAATATTGGCCCCTGATATGCTGCTTCCCCAGTCACGCAAACACATATATTCAAGAAAGAGAACAAAGCTGTCTATTTGTTCATAGCTTGCTGCGGCCAGCACTCCTCCTTGGTTACCATGAGAATGGCTTTCAAACAATGAAACTTTCTCTTCCCTGCTGCTAAAACACAACAGCATTGACTTATTGTGTGTACAAATTTTATTTCTATAGTGTTTGTACCTAACTTCATCTCCAGATGCATATAATTTATTTTTAACCTTAATCGCCGCCATAATTCCATTAGTTATCCAGGGTTTAGATAGCTGCTTTACTTTGCGATTCGATAGTTTTTTCATTATTAATAAAGTAAGTACATAAATACACTTACTATAGTCTGAGACCACTTGTTCTTAACTCAATTAGATCACTTAACTTCTGTGTTTTTTATTCATTATTATGTGCAATCTGCAAGGCTTTTCAATAGTATAAGGTTTTTGATTTTGTAGATAACTGTATTATTCATGTACTTGTTTTGCCCCGCCCCGATTAGCGTTCCAGCTATTTGCAGGGCAAACAAATCATTCAACTCTTCCATTATTATACTAAGAATACATTGTTGTGATTGTTTGTTGTTGAATAAATTGTTGTTGTTGTTGTTGTTGACTTATCTGGTGGTGCAATAATAATAGCACATTTATTGCCAGATGAGATTGTCATGAGTACCAGTTTGTCTTTGAGACAGGCTGGAGAGAAAACTGCACTATCTTCTATCATTGTCAGTCCAAACTTATCATATCTTGTTGCTAGGGCCTCCTGAACATTTGAATTTGGCTGGTTTACTGGTAGATTCAGACTGTTGTAAAGAATGTTTCCTTCTCTGATTGAGTTAGCAAATGCTGCCACAGTTGATAAAATATTGTGAGGAGAAGGGACAGGAACTGTGCCAGACAGAAACTTCATAGCCCCAATGACAGCGATGATAGTACAAGAATTACTGCCCATTGGAATTCCAAAGATCAGGGACTGACATAGTTGTTGTGGCAGAATCCATTTAATGACATGACCGTAGTGTACATACATGGATGTAGGATTTAAGTTGCTGTTGTGGCAGGAACATATATGATGGCTGGGTTGACTGTGATGGCTGAGTTGGCCATGATAACTGTGATGGCTGGGTTGACTGCGATGGTAGAGATGACTGTGATGGCTGTCTTGCACAGACTCCTCCGCTGCATCCTGGACACTTGACAGGTCCTTGTTTAGGGCGAGTGTGTCCTTTTCGTGGGTGTCCACATTGAGAACACTTTGGAATACGTCTGTTGTTAGAGGCTTGCTGCTGCTGTGGTATTGGGTCAGAAGTACTTCTTGTTGCGGGAGGTGTGTCTGGTGGACATGGAATAGAGGATAGTGCAGATATTGATGCATTGGCTAGCTTACTATCATTTTCAATAGAATCAATGTCTCCAGGAGCTGTTGAGCCAAGGTTATCATTTGAATCAGATTCACCATATTTTGAATTGTCACTAGACTTTGCAGTTTCAGTTTCTTTGGGTTCATTGAGGTTCAATATGGCATTTTTAGCAGTTTCAGCTAGTGATCTTGCTTTGTCTGCCAGAAATTCCTGACAGAGGACACAGTAGTGGGTATCACTTAAGCAGTCCTCATGGTAAGAATGAGAACAGCCCTCAAATAATACCCAACTTTCTCTATTTCTTGCTGTACAACTTGGCAGGTCGCAACGTCGATCTGGTACTGGTTGGAGTAAACCACAATAGGCCAATGGCAGTGTCCTACATTTGACTTGATCTTTTCCAAATACTTTGGGCAATACAGCACTCTTCTTTTTTCCCTCAAAAATAATTCTTCCCTCCCCAATGTTTCTTGATATATGTATCCACAAATAATTTTAATAGTTCCTCGCGAAGCGAGGGCCAAAGGTCCGAGCGCAGCAAGGTTTATAAATTTGTCGGCCCTTGGGAGCTGAGCCGCGCGAATTCGAGCGAAAAATATATTTATATACATTATATATATATATATATATATATACTTGATGGTGTCCGGCAGTTGCCTGGCAACAAAAATCGCGACCGCTGACAATGGCGTACTCTCATGTTTATTCATGGCGGCCGGACTGACGGCTATACCCGCTTACTCATCTTCTGTGAAAAGACGTTTACTCTCGGTGAAACACGACCAATTTCTGATGCAAATGAGAAAGAACAGCAAACACAACAACGCTGGATTCAACAAATGACTGGAAATCCTTGCCCAAGAAAATTAACCACGAAACAGTGCGATCAAGCAACGAAGAAACAACGAGAGCATCGAATACAAAGACTTCAAAACTTCAGATCACACAGGTGGAAATTATTTCACAAATATACAACATTTACATAATGTATTATTGTTTGTGAATGAGTAGTGAGCAAAATATACTGTGTATACGGTATATTGACTTTACGGCATTCCTTATAAAATAGTTCAATAAGAAATACTATTATAAGCTTAATAGCTGTTTAGTAAGTAGAATTTTTGTTTACAATTTGGATAAAAACATTTTGTAAGGAAAAAACATTTTTTCTGTTAGTAATCATGACCACCAGCTAATGTGTAGCAACTGTATAGGTAAACACATGACACATCAACATTACTGCTTCACCTTTTAATAATTATTATTGGAACGGTGATCAGTATCTAAAATCTCCTCACAATATCAGTGTACGGTACATAGATTATGCAAGTTGAGAACCTGATCACCTTAACATGAGTTGTCTGTGCAATTGAATACAAATTCAATGTAGTTATATAGCTATGTGAACTGTATTGACACCAGTAAGAAGAATGTATATCTACAAATTAATTTTGATTTTGAGATTTTTAAAGGGACTTACTGGTCATGAATGCCTAAGTCCTGGTCTTAACCTACGAATTCTCCATCCTGGTCTCTAAACATTGCTTATGCTATTTGCAGAGGATCTGTTGCTTCATCTTGAATATTCATGTTTTGTAATCAATTTCGTAATTCTCATGACCTGTATCCAAAATATAGTATTGGTACTGCTGGGAGAATCACATGCCACTTTCTTAACCAATTGTAAATAAAACCAAAACCAATCATGAGTTGCTCGCATGCATTTTCCCGGGCTTGGCACTGGCTTCCTGTAATTTCTCCAAGCTCTGATTAGTTCATTGGATTGACTGTGTATGTTGTGATTGGCCAAAGTAATAACTTTGGTTTTGCTTTTATGACACTTGATTGAAAACCAATGTACATGTATATGTATGACAATGTTACATTTAATTACTATTTTCTATGGTATGTTAGAATGTTTTACTATTCTATGTTACTGTAGTCCCATTGCTGTTTTTGAGTAATATTAAATTATTTTTACTACAACTGTACCACCATTGAGTTGTTTTTTTTTTTTTTGTACGACATCACTCTTCGGCAGCAGTAAACTCCTGCGATCTTAACCATTCAAGCAAATTGTGAATTGGGTTAGCAATTATATGATACCCAATATGTAGAACAAAAACTACAGCAGTATCTAAACGGAAAAGGTTAATTTGGAAGATACATGTAGCACTCACAAGCTTCAAAAATGGAATTTAATCGAGACAGCAGGAGTCAGCTGTATTCCTGATAAACAGACTTTCACCCAATCAAAATAAACAGAACACCACTGCATATTGTCCAGGACCCATGTCCACAAACTATACATCCACTTTCAGACCAATTTTCCTTCTGACAAAAATTAATGAAGATAGGTTGGAGGGTGGTGGAAGGCTTTTAGTACCCAGTGCCATAGCAGTTACAGCAACCCACAGCTCAAAACTCAAAACCCAAAACTGACCAGTACCCATTTATTTTATTTTAAGAAGACAGGGGACTAAGTACAAGTTAAATGAAAGTGGACTGGGTACAAAAATGTCTCAACTTTAAATTTCGGGGCCATTGCCGGCATACAACCTAACCTCTCCAGTCAAATAAAAAATTCCATCTCTCCCTCCCACATCACTAAAATTTTGCAGTGCATCCTCCCCCGAGCTTTGCTAGGTTCTGCGAGACACATATTTCTAGTATGCCAGCACATTTTGCTTTAAGGATTCTGAGGTGGTTGGTTGTGAAGTTATGATGTTTAGGTGGAGTGAAATGTTCCTTGAAGTGTTTTTGTGTGTGTTTAGCTTGAAATGTGGATTTTGCTTTTTTGCGTAGCTGTTCAGTGGTGTCATGGGCATTTGTTTTTGAGCGAATGATACTATGGGCATTCTCCACAGGATACTCGTCAGATATGATACAGTAAGATGTGAGCGGAATTGATGAAAGAGATTAGGATAATGGATGCCCCAATATGTACATGTAGCCAGCCAAACCAATGGAGCCTTGTCGTAGTGGTGTAGGCAAACAAACATTGTCCAAATACGAATTACAGCATTAAAGTATTCCAGGAAGTTGTTTAGTTTGAAAGTAACACTGTAGATAGTAAAGATCAAGAGCAGGTAGTTATCAAGTAGGTTTAGGAGTGTTCTGCATTGTAAGTCTTTGCAGGTGGAGAATTTGTCTTTGACAGTGCCCCGTATAAGTAGCCAGCCACCATAAACAATTTCATGCAAAAAACTGATCCTCCAAGGTTTGGGTGTCTTGGCTAATTTGCTTTTTGGAAAGAGATCTTTATAGATAATTTCATAGAATGGATGGAACTCAGTAAACACTGTTTCTTGTGCATTTAAGGAAATATGTAGAGGGCCAATACATGGTATAATTGATAAAATTGTAGGCTGATCAGATGTACATGTATCTTGTTCTTTTGCAGGTCCAGAGGTGTTACAAGGAGTGGTGTATGAGTGATCCAAATGTGAAGCGGGTTTGGTCAATGGTCCAGGAGATGGTTCAGATGATGGAAAATGACTTTGATATTTTTGTAAGGTTTCATAAACAAGTTGACGGGAATAAAACTGTGCTGGCCAGTCACCAGGTTGCAGAAGAAGATATTGTTTCATGTAGTCAGATAGCTTTGTGCTTAAAATGATATCATATGCAGCTCCAAAGTGGTCTGTACTCTTAAGTAGCAGTTCTACAAAATCCACTAGGTGTACATTGTATATTATCCATCTGCCGCATGGTCTGGACAGACTCATGGTCACAGTAATTGTGTGTTGTTATACGGTGTATTTCAAACTCAGGATTAAAAAATGTGTTGGTTATCCAAGCAGGCATTACGGAGGCATACGTTTGTGTGAGTCGATACATATATTGAAGGCCAGATACAGTATTTATACAGGATGATATGTTCATGGCTTGTGGGTTCAGATAGGACGATGCTGGACAGGCTGGTATGTAGCTGGCACATTTTTGAAAACTTTAATTATGATAGTACACATGGTTTTGAGATGGGTGAGTGTAGTTGTTAGTGGTGGTCGTATTGTATGTATTGTATGTATGGCTGTATGTATGTATCAACAACCAACACAAGCTGCCACTCATGTTTGATTGCTTCATTGACAACTTCATCAATTGACTGTGCAGACCCCTCGCTCAACTGTGTCACCAATTTATCAACCTTAGATATGCTCACTGTGTCCCCCAAAACATTTGCTGTCTCCATCCCTTCCTTATTGATATTTGATTGCTTTAAAAAGAGGGCGTGGTCTGTCTGCAGCCAGTTGCATGACCACTGCACTTGGGACTCCGGCCCGCTTGTTTACATTTCGTGAGCGAGCAGCGAAAAAAGAATTAATGTTTTGCAGTCTCTTACATAAAATGACAGCCCTGCAGTGTATGATGGGTAGAGTTTAAAGTGGATATAACTGCCAAAAAATGTTTTGCTTAAAAAAAAATCGTACTATTTTCTGAACAAAATGCCGCAAAAAATTTTGATTTTGCTTAAAACCCCGATCTTGGCTTCCAAGTTGAAGAAATTGTCGAGCTTGGGCCTACTATAAAATCTCGATGGTTTTCAACACTTACAAATTTGTGCTGACTCGCCAAGTCTCGACTGACGGGCGCAGTTTTCAAAATACTAGATATCCGGCAGTCTGAAATTCTTACCGTTTTTCCACGAACATTTTCATTCAAACCTGCTGAGAGTACTCGATGAGACTGTAGAAATACCAAACGACTTCTGAACATTGAATTCCACTGAATTGTACACTTTGCCCTGGCATGGATGCACATATTATAAATAATAAATACAACAGCATGCGGTGGCGGAAATCTGCCCTGGGGAATCATGAATCGTCTTGCATCTTTACTCGGTAGTGTATAATAATTATAATTTTTCTTTGGTTTGAAAAATTTTCAAACCAGTTTGATTTTTATTTTTCTTTGTCTCAGATTATGGTAATGATTCTTAGACAAAGAAAAATACAAATTTAACTTTCAAACCAAGAAAAAATTTGAACCACAACATATAAACTGAAAGGAACGTGTGTCAAAACCATCGAGATTTTATAGTACATGTAGGCCCTGCAAGCTCGACAATTTTATTTAACTTCTAAGCCAAGATAATACATGAAATCACTCAAGATTTCTAAACAAAGACCATCTATTCCCAGAAGAATTAAACGAGATATTTTGTGGAAATTCGATAAAAATTTCAGACTTCTGGGGATCTAGTATTTTGAAAACACTTCCCGGCTGCCGGGTATCTGGACACTACGTTCACAAAATCAACCCATTCCTTGCATCGCTTTTTGGCTTCAACACAAAATCATCATTAAAGTAAGGTATTTTATGAAGCCCAATTCCTACTTTATAATTTGGGTTCGAAATATTTTTGCAGCTGTAGGCAACACAAGTCATTTGGCATTTTTGCAGAGCTACATGTACCTGTATTTTCACAGCAACAAGTCACTGGAAATCCTTGAGATGATAAAAATCCATCTCCTTCCATGACGTCACTTGAACCCAGACTTCATACTCAGTAATGGAACAAATTATGGCAATTTTTCATAACTTTGGCGGGCCATAAAAAATTGGGGTTTTGAGGAAAATTGAAAATTTTTGCAGCATTTTGTTCAGAAAAATTGTAAGATTTTTTTATCAAAAAAAAAGGTTTTTTGGGGTTATATCCACTTTAAATATAACAATTTGAGTTGGCATAACCGTAAATGTTAAGTTACAAAAACACTAACAGGGGTTTTCTTTTGAGTTCTTGGTTACTTGTTTGCTGTAAAACATTATAATTTATGTCCTAAAAAGTGACACCTCATTGAAAAAAATGTCAGCCCTGTCAGAATTTTTTGTAGTTGTAAGCAGGGTAACAGAAGCAGTAGGTAATAAGGGCTAGTGATGTATTTTGTTATTAGTCATGATTTGTGAACTCCAGTGTGATGAAGACAGCAAATAATTGACTGTAACCAACCAAATTGCCGGCTGCCAGAACATCTTGACAGGGCTGTGAATGTTGTTGCATAAAAAGTACAAAACAGGAACAATACAACTGAATGCTTTTCTGGGAAAAGGGAAAAATAAAAAAACGCTCTTGTGTTCTCAGATAAATTGCATGAGTTTTATAACATAGTATGGTTAAACTCGTCCTCCGAAAAACTTTTAGGAAGGAATTATTACATCTAAAACATCAATTAATCCTGTGTAACAAAAATGTTAAAAATATATTATAAAATAACCTGATTTATGTTGTCTCCGGACTTAATCATTCTTCTTTATTGTATATATTTGTAGCCACCATTTGTTATGATGATGCCTGCCATTTAAAGAGATTTGTTCAAAACCCTTTGCAGTCCATGGAAACTCCAGTAGCACAGAAGTTAAACCAGATGGAAATAGGTACAATTCTCTCCCTTCCTTGCTATAATTTGTCTTCTACTACTCTTCCAGTAAACTGCAACTGTACACCAGCAAATTTGTTGCTTCTGTCAAAATAACAGTTGGTGTTGTATGAAAAGAACTGCACTTTATTGTGAAATAATTTAAGGTGGCTGAACACAGTTCGCGCACTCTTCAATTTCAGCTGCTTATGTGAGTCAGCACGCAAAGTTTTAAGAAAAACAAATGTGGCGCCTATTTAGCGATCATTTTGCTCAGCATGTTATAATTAAAAACAATTAGTTGTTTGTAAAAATGTTTGTTGAATCAATAGATAATATAAAGAACCATTGAAAAATACACTGCCTTTTTGGTCATTTTTGTCTTTGGATGAAGAACCCAGTCAAATGCAACGCATGCACAGTTGACCAAAACATTGTGACTGGTATTTTAGCGACTTTCCTTGGAAATGTGCTGATTTCTACGGAATCGCTCATTAGAATTTCATGAAATTTGGCACAATAATATGCCGAACTCACCTGCCATCAGAAATTTGAAATCTAACGAAGGAGATTTTTACAAAACACAAACATATTAAACAACAAATTACGGAAGATCCCTCTGTTAGCAGAGTTAACATGCAAATTTTTTAACGAGTTTACTGGAGACAAATGATGGACAAAATGTAATGACTATAGATTTTCTGAAAATAAATGAAACCAAATATTGCAGACTGATTTACAATCCACTGTGTTGCCATGGCAACACCCTAAAAGCTCAACAAAAATGTCAATATATAGCTTGTTGCTTAATCTTATGCTTCACCAATTTTGGGCACCCAGACATTAGTGGTTTTTAAAATGACAATGATTGACGCATAGGTACAGTAAAACTGTGTTCAGCCACCTTTAATGAATTCCTTTTTGTTTCATTTGTATCAATGTTTTATATTTATTCTGACAATAGGTCTATCAGGGATATTAAACAAGAGAGTGAAGTTAAAAACCATTTTTTAACAGTTCATATTCTTCAAAGACCAAAGGGGAAAAACATTTACAAAGAAGCCACTATTACATATATATGTATATGTTGATGTCCATTATGGGGGGGGGGGGGGGGGGGGTCTTTTAGATATGACATTGTGATAACTGTTTTTGAGACCTTTCATTCTTTAAAAGGAAGCATATTTTACTTCTTAAGCAATTAATATATAGTTCATGCATTTTGTAGAAAAGGAGTCTGTGATTGACAAGATAGCATGATTATGGCTCACCCAAAATATATTAATATATTAATTTGTACTATAATTATGGAATGGTCAAAATCCATGTCTGCGACAGTAATTTCTTTATTTTTCTTATTCACAGAATGTAAACACCGAAGTCTGCGAACAGTTGTTCTCACAGCTATTCAAGTTCTCCCACATTACCAAGCACATGAATAGATGGCGTTTTTTGTTCTTGATGCTTTATGTTCTTGACAGCCATAATGATGATGTCATGAAAGGATGAATAATGGCAATCGTGAAAGTCAAATAACATTTTCAATAAATTTTTCCCTAACTCTTATTACAGTAACACTGAAGCAGTTTTGTAATTTGCTGTAATTTAGTAATAAGGCTCTGGAAATGTTACTAGTTATCATAAGAGATTGACTTATGGCAATTTGTATATTAGGTAATCATACGGTTTCGAGTTCAATTTGGGATTAATTTGCACGAGTGAGTTTTTCAAAAAGCTCAAAATTGCACGAGCCGCTTTGGCGAGTGCAATTTGAGCTTTTTGAAAAACTCACAAGTGCAAATTAATCCCAAATTGAACGAGAAAACCGTATGATTACTTATTAATAATTATACATGAAAAAATTTGCATCCATTTTTGTTTGGAATTTTTTTTTTGCAAAAATTTTTGTTTGGAATTTTTTTTTCTTTTTTTTTTGGCCAAAATGGCATGCGTGTTAAGGTTGAAAAAGTAGTTTTGTATGGCTGAAAGAGACCAACAATAATTTATTATTTATTACAATGACACCTGAAGTACCACGTAAAAAAAAACTTTCTCCGTTATAAAACCAGGTTCCTGTTTCGAAAACTGGTTCAACGACAAATTGGTCTCAACTAAATAATTGCAGTATGCAATAAGCTGGGTGTAGATAAATTTCATTTCTGGTAAGCTGCATCACTAGTGCTACTTTTTGATAGCAAAATTAGCTGAAAGAAGTATCAATGCATAATAAGTTTTCCATATATTTTTGTTTAAAATGTCAGGTGAACTTTAAATGGAGTGTTTTCACTCACGTGACCAGCGGCCATATTGGTTTAATAAAACAAAAGAAAATGTTTGCATAAAAATAGAGTTCAATTCCCGGAGGACTGGTTTGGTACACCAATATGGCCGCCGTTTCTCTGTTTTGGAACACCAATATGGCCGCCGTGACGTCATGAAAAAACAAATTAAAAGAAAACTGAAAATGCAATTCATTGATCAAGCCTTTCCAGTATAGCTACACCTCTCAATTTTGCATGGCATACATCAACGTGAAGCTTCATAGTCTCAATAGTACCCCAACTTTAAAGAGCAGTGTGTATTTACTGTTGTGATATAATAGCCGCCTTGGTCGTTTTACTGAACAAGCAGTAATCATTCGATTAGTAACACAATTATGAAAGTCCGCCCTCAGAGTTAAGTCAAAATATCTCAGTAAAATCATACGCAAATACAACGAGTTTTATTGCGTTCGTCTGCGAACGCGATCCTAATTTCGTGTTGAATGTCCTGTATCATGTGTTGGGTGTCCTGTGCAATTTCCTAGCGGAAAAAATCGAGATTTTTTGGTTGGACATCCGATTAGCCCCCCCGAAGATTCTTTTGTGTTTTTCAGGGGCAAATTCACGGGCGGGAACTGGTATCTACTTTGGCCTCGCTGTCATAAAGCTTTCTGCCGATCGGAGAAGGACGCTTTCGCTTCGCTTATTAATCTGCGGCGCATAAAAGCAACTTTACGCTTTTCAACGGCCGGAAAAAAGTTGAGAATTGACCGATTTTTATCACATAGCAAGTGAAATGAAGCCTGGCAGAGGTTTGACGGCAAAATCAACCACGGACATTTCAGGGTCTGTTTACGAACGCTGTCGATCCGCGTCGATCTCTACACAATTCATCGGTCTCTGTCATACGGCAAGTGAAATAATGGTTGGCTGCGATTTTTTTTTCTGTTTGGATCCAACAATTCTTCCCCGTAACTTATGCCCGCATGTTTTTGCTCGCTGTTGTTGCTGTTTTCAGGTATTAAAAATATAGACGGCTGCATCACGGTGTTCCTTTGTTTGCTTATCTTATCATTGCTATTTTACTAAATAACATTCGATTTCTGAGTGATTTTGTTTAGTTTCATTGTAGATCGTGTAAGCTTATGTTTGAATCACATCATCCTAATTACATCTGTGCTGCTGTTTGTCAAATATTTAATGTTATTCGCTTGATATATTTGCATGTATGTAAATGTCAACAAAAAGTAACGCAAATGTCACGCTGTTTCTTCCTTGAAGACTGTGACTGAGAGATGGACCTCTGTAGACGTCAAATTTTACAATAACTGCTTTTGACAAATCAGGTTATTTATTTTTTTGAATAATTTTTTTCAAATTAAAGAAGATTTTGTTGTCCATTTGTATGTGTTTGTTCATTAATTTCATAGGTTGAAAAGCGATTTGATGTAAACAAAACAAGACTTGGATTGTATGGTTCTAAACTGAAAATATCCCGAGAATATGACGATATAATAACTTCCACTCCTTAACCCACCCCCCCCCCCCCCCCCCCAACCACCACCACCGCCTACTGGCCCTCACCTCCACCCCCCACTACCTCACTCCCTGTACCATCACCCCACCCTGTCGAACGCACTCCCCTAATTTCCAATTACTACTAGTTCGTAACATAAAACATTTGTATATGACCTGGTTCCATTTTTATTCGGTTTATAATTTTCAAACCATTTTAATTTTTATTTTCTTAACGCGGACGCAAGCACAAGAGCAAGCACAAGAAAAGGAAAAATTTTGATCCTCTCGGTCATGGCGCACGGACCTCGCTGCGCTCGGTCCGTACGCCATGACCTCGAGCCAAATATTTTCCCGTCCGGCCCTCCCACTCAGTCAATAAGTGCATATTATTTCACCGTGAAAATGGTCTCGACGCAAGCATAAGCACAAGGATCAAAATTTTTCCTTTTCTTGTGCTTGCGTTCGCGTTATGCTGTGTGAAAGCGAAACACCGCATAAGCACAAGGAAATTTGCTACGTGCGGCCGTGTCTGGCCAATTGAAGCACTCGTTCCAGATTCCCCCGCGTATCAGCATTTGAACAAAATGGTGGAGGCCGCGGTTGATTTTGATGAGCTATTGATTATTGTTTGACAAATTCTTAATTGGTGAAGGGAATTTAAAGACAGTAGAAACAAAAAGATACAAGCGTAAGTAAAATTCACGATCTCCAAGTCGTAGCTCCTCCGTGAGGTTGTAAAAATCACCTTGAGATCTTCTTTCTATAAAAATATCCCTAACCCAAAAACGTTTCGTTTTCCTCCTTTTTTGCGTCAACCTTTTTAGAGAAATGGGAACTGATGTAACGATCCAAGACATCGATACAGCGCACCGTGTGCCTAACAGAAATGACCGTGTAAAACCGAAACCAATTATTTGCAACTTTGTAAGGCGTCTTTCAAAGTGTGATGAATTGCCGGAGGGAAGCCAACCAAGTGAATCCTACAGCACTCGGTTTTCAAAGAGAAGTTTCACTAACCGCGGTCAGAATTTTCGACCATTTAACGCCAAAGATGCAAGACGTCCTATATGAAGCGAAGAAGTTCAAAGAGCAGCACCATTACCAGTACTGTTGGGCTAAGAATTCTAATGTATACTTGAGGAAGGACAGCGCGACCCGCGCAATAAAGATTAAAGCTATTGGTGACCTGCAAAGGCTGAGCGATGATAGCTAAGTATTGCACTATACAAAATAACGACATAAAGTAGTCATTTATTACTTAATACTTAATAATGTAGGTTCAAATGATAAAATTGCTCAAAGAGCAACGAAAGATACATTTAAAGAACTGCCATACAATACTGTCAATATCATTCAATCTCACGGTCAATTTAATTATAATATAAATAGTGAATTACCTACTAAGAAGTATTTGGATAAACTTTCTAGCATTTACGATTTGGATCTGTTCAGTTTAAACACTGACTCCAATTTAAATCCCGATCGTAATATTGCTAATCAACACGTTCGTAGCCAGTATTTTTCACCCTTCAGTTTTTTCAAGTTTAAAAATCTGCAGCCTAGTCGTGAATCAAGTTTCTCTCTGCTGCACAATAATGTACGAAGCCTGAAGCGAAATCTTGAACATTTTCAAGTACATCTGCTCGACGAACTTGACTTTCCTTTTAGTATTATAGGAATTACTGAAACAAAAATTACAAGCGCCAAATTGTTAGACTTTAAGGTGGCTCGGTTGTTATTTCGGGCGCACTCGTCTATGACAAACTTTGCGTCATAACTTTTTTGCCTCTAAAGCGATGCTTATAAAACTTTGTGAAAACTTACAGCTCTTATTTAGCAATAATATGATAGAATTCGATTTCACTGAGAAAAAATCTTTTTAGTGATAATCAGGCCTAAAGGAACCTCACGTTTTGAACAAAATCGCACCCTGTAAAAAAATTTTGCTGTTATATTGGTGTTAAATTTCTGGAATCAGCTTGCATTGACTTAATACATACCCTTACCAAGTTTCAGCAAAATCGTTGGAGCAGAATAAGTGCGGAAGTATTAAGGCCATCAAAATTTAGCCCTAAAATTCCCTTGAAATTTAAAAAACTTGAGGCTCTTTGACAAAACAATCCACGAACCCAAATTTCTGGGAGAAGCCTTCCCAATGCTTGCAAAATCTAAGTTTTAAGCCGATTGCAAATCGTGCGAACCGTTAAAAAGTACTCACTAGTTCTGTAAATATTATAAAATGCTCCAAAACCTGCTCAAATCTCCAATGCTGCGTTTTCCATTATTTTTCGAAAATTATCCAGCAGTTTGGTGTCAAACTCCTTCCACATGAATTTCAAGGTACTGCAATACTGTTGCATCGATTGTTTTTTGCTTAGAAGGGCTTTCAATTGGAGAATAGTTGTTGGGATTATAAGCTGCTCTGCATCTGAGCTCAGGCGAAGCGGACAAGCAGTTTCCAGAGTTTTGTTTATGAATACGAAATGAGCACGTGTGGAATTTATTCTAAGAATTCGCACCTTAGTTAGGGGGGCGTACGTAATATGCGCGCGTAGTCAGCGTAGTCCCCGCATTTAAAAACATTGCACCCCATGGAAATTTTTAATGGAGCGTACATGCTCCCTCCCCTCCTGGGGTAACTATCGCGCATATGTCGTTCGCCCCCCTTATAAAGGTGCGAATTCTTAGAATAAATTCCACACGTGCTCATTTCGTATTCATAAACAAAACTCTGAAAGCTGCTAGTCAGCTTCGCTTGAGTTCAGATGCGGAGCAGCTTATAATCACAACAACTATTTCTCCAATTGGAAGCCTTTCTAAGCAAAAAATAATCGATGTAAAGGTATTGCAGTACCTTGAAATTCATGTGGAAGGTGTTTGACACCAAACTGCAGGATAATTTTCGAAAAATGATGGAAAACGCAGCATTGGAGATTTGAGCAGGTCTTGGAGCATTTTATAATATTTACAGAACTAGTTAGTACTTTTTAACGGTTCGCACGATTTGCAATCGGCTTAGAATTCAGATTTAGCAAGCATTGGGAAGGCTTCTCCCAGAAATTTGGGTTCGTAGATTGTTTAGTCAAAGAGCATGAAGTATTTAAAATTTGAAGAGAATTTTAGGGCTAAATTTTGATGGCGTTAATTCTTCCGCATTTCTGCTCCAACGATTTTGCTGAAATTTGGTATGGGTATGTATTAAGTCATTGTAAGCTGATTCCAGAAATTTAACACAAATATAACAGCAAAATTTTTCACAGGGTGCGATTTTGTTCAAAAAGTGGGGTTCGTTTAAGCCTGATTATCACTATATGTATTTTTTCCCATTAAAATCGAATTCTATCATATTATTGCTAGATAATAGCTGTAAGTTTTCGCAAAGGTTTAGAATCATCGCTTTAGAGCCGGAAAGGTTATGAGACAAAGTTTGTCATAGACGAGTGCGCCCGAAATAACAACGGAGCCACCTTAAACAAACACCTAGACCCCAAAGTAAGATTCGAGACTATTCGCACTTTTTGGAAGAAGAATTTAATAACGAACTCTCGCAGATAAACTGGGAAGCTTTGATCCTTTCCAGCAGGTCTAGTTCTGTGGATAAGTTTTTCTCTTCTTTTTTCAACAAAATAAACAAACTTGCAAATAAGCATGCACCACTCAAAGCCATATCTCGCCGTAAATCCACACAGTTAATCAAACCATGGATAACTAGCGGCTTACGGAAATCAATAAAAGTTAAAAATAAGCTATTTTATTCTGGTGATACGGATAAGTACAAACTGTACAGGAATAAGATTTCAATCCTTGCTCGCTCTAGTAAAAATTTATTTTACCAAGGGTATTTTAATGATAATCTAAATAACATGAAAAAGACACGGGAGGGCATAAATAATTTAATTAATCGCAAAAAGAAAAATTCAAAGCCTGTGTCAGCTCTTAAACGTCCTAACAATCAAGGAATGTCACAAAATCCGTCTGAATTACCCAATATCCTTAATGGCTATTTCGCATCTGTTGGGCATAAACTTGCGATTAATGTGCCGTGTTCCAGCCGACACTTTAGCGGTTATTTACATGATATTGACCGTCCTAACTCTTTCTTTTTTGACCCCGTTACTCCGCCTGAAATAGAATTTGAAATATCATCAACACCCTCTAATAGAGCGTATGGTTTATATTCCTGTCCAATCCGTATTTTGAAATGCGCAAAACACATCATATCTAAAACTCTGGCTGAAACAATGAACATGTCTCACCGGTGCCTATCCTTCTAAATTAAAGCATGCTAAAGTTATTCCAGTCTACAAGGCTGATGACGAAACTGATCCAGGCAATAGACAATATTCGTATTCTCGGTATTGAACTGGAACTAGCTTGCAATGGAGGCTCATGCGGGGGAATATCATTAAAAATATTTGCATGTGAAAAGAATGCCCCGCATGAGCCTCGTCTGCAAGCTAGTTCCACTTCAATACCGAGAATGCGAAAATCGTCTATTATCGACCAATTTCTTTACTTTCAATTTTCAAAAGAGCGTTTTCACTCACGTGACCTTCAGTCCAGTGGGACTCAAATGACAAAGGCCATGGCAGCCATGTTGGTGTTCCTAACAAAAGAAGTTAATTAAAATTCTTTTGTAAGGGAACACCAATATGGCGGCTATGACGTCAAGTGAAAACGCTCTATCGAATTTTCGAAAAGCTGATGTATAAGCGCCTTAGATCCTTTGTTGAACAAAACGACATCCTATGCAAATCGCAACTAATATGGGTTTCGAGAGAACTGTTCTACTCAGCACGCAATCTTGGATATTGTGAATAAAATTCAAAGTAATATGGACGGAAAATTGTATTCATGTGGTATTTTTATTGATTTAAAAAAAGCTTTTGACACTGTCGACCATTCTATTTTATTATGTAAATTGAAGCATTACGGAATAAGAGGCGTCATCAATGAATGGTTTTTATCATATTTATCAGGTAGAACACAAAACTTCAAACTTCAAACTTTCTTTATTTGTTACTCATTATTTTTTACAACTATATTTTAAAAAAATACCTACACACATTTTGAACTAAGTACTAATAATTTAAATAAAAAAACAACTCAAATCGGATCCAAATTTTCTAGCAAAGAAAAAATATTGTATGGTGTCAGCCCCCAAGGCTCTGTCCTGGGACCATTATTATTCTTATTATACGTTAATGACATTTACCGCTCTTCTTGTAAATTCAATTTCTATTTATTCGCCGATGATACAAATCTATTGTATGCAGACAAAAACTTAAAAAGGCTTGAATATGTAGTTAATACTGAACTAGTAAACATATCAGACTGGTTAAATGCAAACAAATCATCACTTAATTCCAGTAAATCTAACTTCGTTATCTTCAATCCTTACCAAAGAAAAGTCAATTATGAAATAAATTTAAACAGACAACAGCTCTATGAAACTAATTCCACTTGAGCGCAAAGACTACGTGAAGTATTTAGGTGTTCTAATTTTTAGTAATCCCCAAGTTACTTGGAGAAACCACATTGACTATATTTCGTCAAAGATAAGTAAAGGTGTTGGCATCATCGCTAGGCTCAGACATCTTGTACCTACTACTACCCTTATGAGTATTTATCGATCCCTGTTTGAACCGTATATATCTTATGGCTTAAGTGTGTGGGGCCAAGCTGCTCATTCACAATTGAACAAAATTCTCCTTATACAAAAACGAGCCCTCCGCTTAATGCATTTCTCAAATAGTCGAGCACATGCTATTCCTTTATTTATTTCCTCTAATATTCTGCCATTGAATATGCTCTACTTTAAATCGATTTCTGTACTAATGCATGATGTTGCAAACCATTCTGTTCCATCTAATACAGGGACCACGGAGGGGGAGGGGCTGGTAGGGCCGCGGCCCCACCACTTTTTTGCGCCCCCGCCCCCACTTTTTGCGCTATTTCAATATGAAAAAATTATTTTCAATTGTCAGCCCTCCCACTTTTCACTTTGCTCCGCGGTCCCTGTAATATTTCTGACCTTTTTATCAGCTCAGACCATATTCACACTCACGACACCAGATTCTCAGCCGCTGGCAACTTTTATGTTAAAAATTCTAGAATTAACCAACAATCACACTTTTTTTCTAGAATTGGAACTAGAATTTGGAATAATATACCTATAAATTTACGTAACCAAAGCAAGGCATGCTTTAAGTCCAAGTTACACAGATTACTATTGGAGGTCTTGGAGAGTGAGGATATCTATGTTGATGTCGAATTTCTTTGTACCAGTCTTCGTGATTTTAAAACACTTAATTGACTTTATTCTGCATTTTATTGCCCCTTCTCCATAATTTATATATTTATTTCTATTATTAATTTATTTGTTGTTGTAACTAATCATAAATTATCCATTCCTTATTTTCTTATCAATTGTTATCAGTCATCTATTTTATAGCGAGCTTCTGCGAACTTTTTAGTGCGTAGCAACCCGCTACGATTAACTCTAGTTATTTGCGGGTTGCTACTATATTTTGTTTTATTATTTGAAAAATAAATCGTTGTTGTTGTTGCTGTTGTTGTTGTAGTCGCTTTCGCTTTCTCCGTCGCAAAAGTAGAAGAAACAACAACACTCGGTTCTTGAGAGTTTCTGCCGCCATATTGGCCGAGTCGAGAACGGGACTTGCAACTAGTAAACATCGTTTACGTTCTAATTCGCTACGCTCAAACGAACGTAAATTATTTTACTCTTCAACTCCCGTAATACAAATAAAGCACAACAAGGAATATGGTAGGATACGCGAGCGGATCCAAGAGCACAGTTTAATACAAAATAAATGTAGTTATTACATCATAATTGTAGGTATTATTGATAACACAAGTGTCGAATTACTGAAATAACGCAATGCAAGACTAAATACTTTATCTCAAAATACCTGATGTTTTAACCTAAGAAACAGAATGTAGTTATTACATCATAATTGCAAGTATAATTGATAACATAAGTGTCGAATTACTGAAATAATACAATGCAAAGCTAAATTACCTGATGTTTAACTTATGAAACAGAATGTAGTTATTACATCATAATTGTAAGTATTATTGAAAACACAAGTGTCGAATTAATGAAATAATAGAATGCAAAGCTAAATACTGTGTCTCCAAATACCTGATGTTTAACTTAGAAAACAGAATAACTGTAAATATATGTGGTCCCTAATGTTATAAACTTAAATACCTAGTTACTTGTAACCTACTCTCGATGCTCTCTTCAACATACATATCCTTTGCAGAATCAGACTTCCATCTACCGTGTAATTTAAGCAGCCTTTCAGGAACCGAGTTACTACTATTACGCACTGCAGAAGTAATTCCACCGGATCTTAAGCTGTGAAGACCGTAATCATTAGGGTCAAAACCCAGATTTTTTAAGGTATCTCTAAGGATTTCCCTACATCTGGAATAAGAAATCTTACCACTCCTTAATGTATAGCTAGAATTACTACTGTGAAAAGTAAGAGGTCTGAATAAAGGGAGAGTACTGTTATCGTCAATACCAGCCAAACCCAAGTATCTTCTCAAGACACCCACGGGGCAGTACTTTGTTCCGGATATGTTAATATATACATAGTTCCCTTCCCTATATATGTCGGTCTTACTTTGGGGTATGAAAATCCTTATGTAATCGTTACAATATTCAATATGCTGAGGAGTAATATTGCTCAACTCATCATAGCGAAAAAACCCCGCGAAAGCTAAGGAGCATAAGGCAGCAATTCTGAGGTCCTTTAAATTAGCATCTTCTCTGTTATAAACATCAAGAATATTTTTAAGGATATCTGTAGTAAAAGGCTTCTTTTTCTTAACTGGCTGCGATTTACGGCGTTTGGCAGACTCAATAATATTTCTGCAGAAATCAGTATCCAACGGATTACGATCAAGACTTGGTGCAAACGAATGCAGCCATTTTAGAGCAGCATGTGCTAAAATTACTGAAGAACTGGAAGTAGAAGACTGATGCACTTCAAATAAATAAAGGGATACAACGCCTATAGGAAAAGGCAGCTGAACTCCGAATTGTTTAGTTTTGCACCAATCAATAAACTTTCTAATAACGCGTAGGTAAGTCTTAGCTGTAGAGTCCGCCCTGGACGTCAACATCACATTTAGAACTTGATGAATGTTCAGTGAAGCTAAATTTGGGAAGCCTTCCCATGAACTGCTTGACGAAACAATCTGAGAAAAAAAAACAGAACGTAACAAACAAAACTGAAAAGACATAACCCTCGGCCTGTAAAGCCAATAAACTGCTCTATGCCCCAGAAACAAGAAGGTGCAGTCACCCTTATCGCTAAGGCCAGTGCCACATAGGTCAATTTAGAACAAACAATAAGGTGCAGTCACCTTTATTTAGGCCAGTGCCCCTACGAATACCAAGCAAACCGTGAGTAAATGCCGCAATAGTCCTCTACTGTGTAAACTCCATTCTTAAAGCAATAACATTCCCCACAAAACTCTCAGATCCTAGAAGGGAATTAAGATTTTTACCATGTCTCAAAACCTCTTTACCGACATGAATGGTATAAGCCGAAAGGTATTTGTTATATTTGTGTATAATTAACGGCCAGTAATGAGATGAAGGCCAAAACGGTACGACAACCGTACCGACCGCATTCTGGGAGTTCATATAGTGTAATATTCTCGGAACGATAGAAACAGGGGGAACCACCAAACAATTCTCCCCACTTAGGGGCTGGAAGAAAAAATCTACACCCGCTGTATTGGGGTTCCAAAACCTCGAAAAGAACCTAGGCAGCTTATGATTATAAAAATTGGCAAAGCAATCTACAGTATGGGGCCCCCAACGAGCATCAAGAGACCGAAAGAATTCGTCGGAAATTTGCCAGTCATCGGGATCAACGAGACGGCTTATATAATCAGCCTGCTGGTTCATAGTACGAGGGATCCATTGTACCTCTAAATGAATCCCCGACTGGATACAAATATTGAAAATGTTCCTAGCCATCTTGTGCAAGTCTATTTTCATGCTGCCCACTTCGACGATCTTAGCAGCGGCTTGATTATCTGTAAACCATTTAATATGCGATCCCTCAAGGACCGACACAAATGATTGCAATGAAAATTCAATAGCGGATAGTTCCCTCCATGTGGAACTTTGCAAACTCTCGCTCTCTGTCCACATTTTGTGGCATACATACTTGTTGTTAAAGCCAATACAAGCACCACATCCAGTGACGCTAGCGTCGGAATAGACAAAATAACTAGGATGTTTACTTAAAAAACAATATCTGCTATTCATATTCATCAAATTATCCTTCCAAAAATACACTTCCTCCTTGCAATAATCGTCAAGACAGAATACAGAATCCCATTGGTCTTCGCACAAGGTAGACATGACGCAGTGTCTAGTCATTATCCTACCAATATTACCGACTACAGGACCGGTGGAAATAATTTGACCCGTAAAGGAAGCCAATGCTCTAGCGGAAACTTTAAAATCGGCTTCAATAATACGATCGATGGTGTTCATAATCCTTGATACTCTTCTGTCTACAATTTTCAACGTACCCAACACAGAATTCCAAGATATACCTAACCAATCCAATATTTGGGTAGGTTCCCATACCGATTTCTCATCGTTAACTACAAAACCCGCATTACGCAGATCCCCCCTTACAGCTTGGGCCTTAGTAAGACAATCTTCTTTATCCTGAACTGTCGCCCAGCCGTCGTCCAAGAAAATAGCTATACATAAACCCTGTATTCTCCAATGTTTCTCTAATGGTTTCAAGAGCTTGGTGAATATATAAGGGGCTGTAGACAAACCAAAGGGAAGAACAGTGAAAACATAAAATACTTCATTGTTGGAATCGGAATCCCGCCAGGAAAATCCCAGAAAAGTTTGGTGTTCCTGC